>CM055852.1:19884469-20484469 GCA_029490765.1 Euthynnus affinis | reverse complement strand
GCGTGACCCCGACCCCAGTAGTTCTAACTCTAGTCTGCTCAGACATCTTAAGGCGAATCCAGGCTCTTCAAAGCCAATCCAATTACAGTGCATTAGTCTCATTACCACATTGGGGCTGGACTGGTGTTAGTGTATGTGCCTGAGTGCTTTAAATACAGTCGCCATCACTGACACTGACAGAAAAAGAGGTGCTGTGTGCTAACTGTAAATTCTGTGATGATCAGACTGCACTAGAAATTCAATTTGAAGCTGGGGCTGCAGCTGGGTTTTAAGGTTTAGTGCTGGAACAATCGTACAAGCCCGTGGCTCAATCTGTGAAATGAAACGACACGGAGGCAACAGCAGCCTAGAGGTGAAGAAGATGTTAGAGTGAAGGATGGGGGACAGAAGAGGGCTGACAGAGAGAGAGAGAGAGAAAGCTTTAGACTGAAAGACAGAGAGAGAGCAGGGCCTCAATGTACGCGGTTAAGGCTGTGACAGTGAGACAGTGACAGAGAGCTGGGACAGAGCAGGGCAGTCACAGGGCAGCCAGATTGAGTGTAAACCCATGGGAGTGTGGCCATCCCTTGGGGGCCACTAGGAGATTTTACCCAGCCAGCTGCACACTGCCAGGACCTCCTGGTATGCTGTGCTGGATGCACACACATTCACACACACATACACACACAAACACACACACAGGCTGCCCTGGTGCCCCTCTGCTCCCCCAGCTGGTACAGAAGGAGGCGTGCGTGCACACAAACACACACGCTTGCAACATATTCCTGGTATCAAAGTTGTGAAACAATCCTGTGAACATAACATTGCAGCTCAAGGAAAAAATGACTAAATTACAAAACTAAAACACCTTTTTTCTTTAAATGAACCCTTTCTCTTTTTCAGTTCTTTAATTTCTATATTATCATATTCTTATTTCCTCCTCTCCTCTCCTGCAGTACCACTGCAGTCCAGTAGATGGTGGTGGCTCCCTGGAGCATGATGGCCACCGCTGTGATGCTGATACAGAGCTGGAGAATGACTGACAGACGCACTGCAGCCAAGACGCCTCTCATCCTAATCTCCCTAAACAGCACTCTTGTATGTGTATACAGTATACAGTGCATATATATGTGTGTGTATATATACATATACATATATATCAGATGGGGGCCATGTGTGTATGTGTCAGTGTTACTGTGTGTATTTGTGCATGCAGCATTCGGTGAGCTTAAATCTCTGAGTGTATAATGTTTGTGACTGTACATGAGTGTTTGTTCATGTGTGTTGTTGGTGGGTAGGCAGGGACCGTTGCTTCCTAAAGCACCCTAGGATTAGTGCGGTGTTAGCATATTAGCATCTTAGCTGGAGGGCTGCTGCTCGACACCACCTGTGCCAGACAGGAGGCTGTGGCTACCCAGCTACCCCCTCCTTTCTCTATCCCCCACCCACCCACACACACATATGAAGACACACACATACACACAAAGTGGATGGGTGAAGGTCACTTAGCTACAGAGACTTCAAGCTTACTGTCTTACTGTCTTGATTCATTACTGTAACTACTGTATCTTTAAAAGTTGCATATCATTACAACGAAGGATAATTATTTTGTCTTCATTTTTGTTTTCTGTAACATTTAATCAACATTTAATTAACTTTATTTGCAACATATGAAATTCAAGGTCGACGTCTAGCAAGTCCTGTGGTTTGTGTGATATTATTAGTAAATGGACCTTTACCTCTAAGTATGTCATTACAGGTATCTGTCACTAATACCAATACACAGCTGTGAGGGATATAAACACATCAGGAAGTGTTCAAGGTGGACATACTGCACATAGAGTCATAGTGATGTGTAGAACAGAAGTACTGCTTGGATCAACTGGTAGATCCCCTTAATCACATCAACAACTGGGTCTGAGAGACAAAGTTGGCCAGCGAGTATACCGCTTAATCTAAGAATGTCTACATATGGTAGTTACACTGTGGGGAGTCTAATCCAATCAATATTTATTATCACAAACACGTCTTGACAGAGAATCATTTTGTAGACATGTTTTGTTGTAACACCAATATAAATATATATACATACGTTTTGTACTAAAATTATAGAAACCAGAAAAATTGTGTCACCTATCACATCTTTTATAATAATATTGCTCCCTGAAGCAGACTGACACCTTGTTTCAACACCCAACAACTAAAAAAAGATTGACATGTAACACCAAAGAATAAAATACCCGAGGAGGCTGTTGAATTTTAGAAACGGTACAATTTAAAGTTTTTCTCCTTAATGATACAATTCAAAGCATTTTGTTACAGCCTTTCTGCCTTGCTTGCTGATTTCCTGCTCTGTGTTCTTCTGTTTGCAGAAGCTGGTCCTCTGAAGCAGAACCATTAGTGGCAGAGGACACACCTGGGTCCAGTATGACCTCCTGTACGGTCAACCTTCAGTCAACTCTTTTCCTCACATATTGCTGGTAGCTTCTGTTTTTGGTTTTTCCCAAGAGAACAGCCTACTTTCACTCATCACCCACTATACACTGAGCGGTTTATATCATTTAGATTCATAGTTAGTTCGTCACAGTCTGAGAGCAGAGCTGTGAGTCACAGCTTCGATTACAGGAAAATTAAGCTGAAAATGTATGAAAAAGAAATGTAACTAAGGAAGTCAAAGTCCCTTGCTATATGCTAACATGGTGAAAAAGGAACGAGACTATCAGAGTCAATCTCTTATAAACACATGTACACGTAGACGTCATATGCTACAGGTCAGGAAGTTCAGCACATACTGCAGCCAAACAGTAGAACGCTTATATGTTATTATTATTAACTAGACAGAGGAAACTCAGGTTCATATCTAGATCATTATAAACTCTATCAAGGACATTACACACAGCTCAGATGGTCTATTTCCTCTATACGACACACGTCCATCAACACACATACACACAGAAATACACAACTACCATTTAAAAGACCGATCTGTTTGGATGTCTTAAAGCATGACAGGAAGGTAAAAATACAATCCACACTACGCTAACCGGTACAAAAAAGCCCCTGCATTCAAAAAGCCAATAAAATTAGGAATGCCATGCTGCTTGTGTTCAGAATGCAGTATATCCAATGTGATTAGGAAAGGCACACACAGCCAATGAGCGAGCTAATCAAATTGCACTGATTGCTGCTATATTACCTCTCTCTGTTCTCTCCTTTGGACGGCACTGTGTGTCGGCATCATTGATTTCCTAATTTATTTTACATCATTGACATTCACATAAAATAGAATTTATCTAAAAGAAAAAAAACAACAACAACAGTATATTATTTTCTAAATATACCATTAGTTGAAATTACATTAACATCCACAATACATCTATAAAATACAGCAGGCACTGTAATAGTGTTTTATTTACAGTCCTTTTAAATAGAACAATATGTGTGACTATAATAATAACTGTCACCTATTGTTCGTTGGTGAATATTTGTGAATGGAGATGTCGACTCCCATAATTATTATAATCATGATGCTAAAAATAATGTCACCTGACCGGTTATTAAAGACTTTATTCTTATATTCATACTGTGCATTCATAATGGCACAGAGGAGTGGGTTTATCTGAAGTTCAACATTTAAATCTCACATTCATATTCAAATTCTTATCCCATTTGGCCCCCTCATTGGGCGGAAAATCCATCCAATCACAGGGACAGAGTAAGACAGCTGGACCAATCAGTCAACGAGAATAGCTGTCGATCAGAATAAGACGGGGAGGATCAGGAGACAGACACAGCTGTCCAACTGTTGCCTACAACAGACAAGGAGTGTGTGCACATGCGTGTGTGTGTGTGTGTGTGTGTGTGTGTGTGTGTGTGTGTGTGTGTGTGTGTGTGCTTAAAACAGGCTGGGTGGGACCTTAACCAGCCCAACCCTGTCCAGTTGAGCAGTGGTGAACAGGTGCAAAGCTTTGTGCATATAAGTGTGTGTGCATGTGTGTGTAAGTCGCTATTATTCCAGAGTGGTTGGCTCTGTATTATTTATTCAGAAATGCTGGGCTGGGGCTGTGGGCGGCAGCTGGCGTTACGCGTGCATGTGTGTGTGTGTGTGTGTGTGTGTGCAACGTAAGACCCCCTGCTCTTTTGTGAAAGCCCCCTCCTTTCATAAAGCAGTGAAGCATTGTGCTGTATGTCTCCCTGTCTGCCTGTAAACTTATACACATGCATACACACACTATACTTTGTCAACACACACACGCATACACACTGGAGTACAAAAAGCCCAGCCCAGCAGGCAAGAGTAAACACTTAAGTACCATACCCCAAGTACTGTCAAGTACACCCCCCGCCCAAAACACCCTACACACACGTTAACACACACACACACACACACACCAGTCCAGCCGTGCCTCACTCTCTAAAGGTCCCATTCATGTGTTGTAGTGAAGGGCCGACAGTAAGTGCTCTCCACCTCACTAACTGCTGCTCTCTGCTCTCCCCTCTGTCCTGCCTGGTTACCTGTCTGTCTGTCCGTCTCTCCACCTGCCCGAGTGTATCCCCATCTGTCCATCAGGGAGCATTCACATCGTGACAATGTGGTTGACTCAAACTTTGAACTGTTTCCTCTTTAACTTTTGTTGGGTTTTTTTTTTTGTGTGTGGACAGGTGGGAGCGATGCCTCCGAGTAACAACAGTGTGATACCTCTATCTGTTCTTCATTTAAAATGATTTCAAGCTGTTAGCGAAAGGTAACAGAGGTATAACATGGTTATATCCGGATGAATCGCAGTTTTATGGATATAAAGGAGACATGTGATAGGCCGCAGTTAATCATGCTTGTAAAGCCCAACGTAACAAAATGAAACAAGGGGAAAACACAGCCTCAACTGATTTTCTCATAATCAGTCATGCTCCATCATGCGTAACAAACACGCCTAAGTTACAGAGACTGGAATTTGTTTTGGCTCATCTGCTGCTAAAAATCCCTGATGTCTGACAAAGAAAGTTTACCAAATCACCGCCCAATAAAAAGAGCTATTTGTAAGCCCATGTGACTTTTGTTTACAAGATGCATTAAGCAGAGTAACTTCATGAGCTACGGAAGAGTGAGTTTGGACTAACGAGATCACAGTGTGATTGCAATAGTCTGTCTGTCACTGTCTGAGGTGACAGACAGCCTCTATATATCAGTCCATCTCAGACAAACACTTCTCTGTCCTTCCCTGAGAGCTGGTGTTTGTCATGTTGTGATGTCTGTCTGTCTGTCTAAGAGGCTGTTTTTGACAACATGTCCACCTCAGCTGGCCGACATCAGGCACTTGAGGCTGAGACCATTCAAAAGAAACAAAGATGACCATCTATGTTACCTATGTTTTAACCACTAAATACAAAAATACACACTCACTGTGGATAATTATGTCAAATACTTTGTGAAAATAATAAAGATTACATTTTTATTTAACTTAGAACATCTGTATCTGTATCAAATATGCTAGTCTCTTTTTATACAAAACTCACAAACAAAGCACATTACAAAATTTAACATCATAGTTTATATCAGGGGCTGAAAAAACAACTCAGTCAAGACTAAATTCAGTATTTAAAACTCATTTTGTTGTTTAAGACCAATGACAGTTAAGTGAGAACTAATTGACAACTGTGTGACAAAATGATCAGGGTAAACTAAAGACCTGATCCACTGGAGTTAAGGACTCTGTGTCCTGCTCAAGAACTCGAGCTGCAACTAACAATTATTACTATTATCGGTTAATCTGACAATTATTTTCCCGATTAATCCATTTATTGTTTTGTCTATACAATGTCCAAACATAAAGAAAAATCCTGTTCTAATTTCTTAGAGCTCAAGATGTTGTCTTCAAACCCAAAAATATTCAGTTTACTATCATGTAGGACAAAGGAAAGCTTCAAATCCTCACATTTGAGAAGGTGTAACTAGTTCATTTTTTTTTTGTTTTTGCTTAAAAAATGACTAAAACAATTATTTGATTAACAAATAGTTGCTGATTAATTTTCTGTCAATCCACTTTTAATCAATTCATTGACTAAACGTTGCAGCTCTATCAAGACCGCTTGAAGAAGTTTCTCTATTTTATTAAAAATAGATTTTTACAAGGGAATTTTCTGATTATTTTCAAAGAATATTAATAAGAGACATAATAAAAACTGGTTTTGACGATACGCTAAAAGCTTCATGCTGATACTGATACCTTTTCAAAAGAAAAGAAATAAAAATCTCTGCCTCTGCATTATTGGTAAGATATACTGAAGAATATAATGTATGTGAAACTCCCAATAACATTGGTGCTCTCTGAATTTGCCTGCCTAGCCCTGCAAGATACTTAATGAGCAGGCCGTTTCCCAGGTCTATTCAAACTCGAGATATTGTGTAGAAACACTCAAACCACTGAGCAATATCTGAATATGGCAGATGTTCGTCCTCTTTTCTTCTCTGTTCTCCCCCTCCACCTCCTCTCATGCAGCAGCCTGCCGTTGAACCTCATGTTCCAGCCGCTATGCTATGAGACATCTGCACCTCACTCACTGTTTCTTTCTTTTTTTTTTTCCGTCTCATCTTTCCTCTGTATGTGCGCGCACACACACACACACACACACACACGCAAACATAGAACTCTTTTCTTGATGACAGATGGCAAGTCAACAATTGTACAGCATCAGTCTCTCAAAACACACACACACACATACATACACCACACACACACACACAAACACAGAAACAAACACCACCTCCTTGTCCTCCTGTCCCTTTGTGTCCAATCCCCTGTCAGATGTCTTGATTTGTTTCTTACAGCTGAGTGTATGCATTAGTGTGTGTGTGTGTGTGTGTGTGTGTCCCTCTTTACCTTCGTATATTAAGCACTAGTTTAATGAGAGCTTGGTGAGGAGCGGGGCCCCAGCCAGTGGACCATATGGGGGACATTTAGCCCCTTCAGAACATCGAGCCAAGCCTCGCTGACATGATTACCACTGCCGTCCGCTGCTCTACACTAGTGTCAGAGTGGGAACGGGGAATTTTATCATGGAGAGCTAATTAATGACTGGAGATTGGCAACCAGAGACGGAGGAGGCTGAGGGAGGATAAAAAAATTCTGTCACTGTTTGGTCTCTTCTTCCTCTCGGTTTTTTTATCGGGCTAACTAACTGAGACTCTGTGAAACATGCGTGCGCACAAAAGACGTGCACGCAAGCAAACATGTACACAAATAGAAAAAAAGAAAAGCATCTGACGTCTTTACATGGTGTCACATTTTCTGGCTGCTTAAAAACAGGCACATATTTGTCCCTCCTTTCCTAGAATATCCGAATGTATATCACATTTTATGCACTTGTGTGTGCTGCATGTACAGTACAGTACACACTGTTCTCACTGTACATCTTGGTGAATACATGTATTTATTCATGGCTCACATTTTCAGTGTGTCTGTGTGGCACAGCAGGCTGAAGCTAGTGGCTTAGTTAATCCTGTCAGAGACAGATTACAGGTTGGTAGATATAAATAGACTGACTGTCCCTTTAACCTGGCCACTGTGACATCAGCATGCAGCTCAACTATAAAGTCAGATATAACAGCCAACTGTAACAAGACAACAGGAGCAAACTCAGACCAAACCCACTAAGTGCAGCCTAAGTAGCCATTTATATCACCCCTGTGACCAAAATGACCACATGTTGTTTCAACAGGCTGTATCACGTCTGGATGACACAGAAGTGCCTTATGTAATATACTCAAAAACCTACGAGAAATCACTATACATTAGTCAACACATTAACCTGCTGCTAAGCTATTAATTCAACTGCACTCATCAACTCTGCAGGACTCCAAACTTATCTGGGACACTGCTGCACAAAACATGTATAGAGGATCTAATATTTTTGTCCAAGTATGACATCATTCACACTAACAGTGTTGTTTGAAACACATTGACCACTGAGATGAATGTTTTTACACCTTTAACAAATATGTCTGATATTTTTTAAAGTTACATAGGCTGCATTTCATGTATATTTGATCCTTTTTCTTAATTCAAATTTAATATATTGCCTACATTTTTTGTTCAATGTGTATTTTTATTTTTATAAGTTCCCAGTGAAGTTTACCGTTTCACTGCACTGATGTCATTTTATACAATTAAGTTTAATGTTAAACTGTTATGCCTCCATAACACATCTTTGCCACAAGTGTTGGATAACTACATTTGAGGGATCACTGCAAAAAATGTGTGTTTATGTATATATCAGCCGATATATATCAATACACATTTTTTTAACTCCCTAATATTGGTATCAGCATCGGCCCCAGAAATTCAGTATCAGTCAGGCTCTAATTAGAACTAATGTAGGAAATTAAATTAGATAGCTGGGTTCACATTTATTGCCATTATATAGCAGATTTTGGATTGTCACCAGTGTCAAATCAAAAAGTAAACCATCATTTGTTTTGTTTTTTTTATACAACCACAGCAGTACAGGCATCCCACTGTTTCACACACAAAATGATCCCATAACTGTGGTTAATGGATGCCCAAATCTCTGCTCATCTATACTCAACAGATAAGCAAAGAAAGGATGAGCGGGCCAACTGTAAACTTCAGTAAGTGACGCTGTTTTACAGTACATTAGTGATGACTGCGTCCTATCTGACATCAATCAGGCCGAGTAATTGATTCAGAAACACTAAATAAAATCAGTGCTGCTGCTGCCTTCATGCTCTCCACATAAGTTTGTGTAACAGAGGTTGCTTTCTAGAACCGATGTTCCATTTTATAAATTAAGTAACACAGAGTTTTGTGCTGCAGCAGCACAATGAAGAAGAGAAAGGGCATCAAGGAAGTAACTAATGTTTCAGGGCAGCAATGGTTGTCCAGTTGCCCTTGGCAACCAGATGTAGACCACTTTCAACCGTTATGTGTGGTGTGGTTGACCTTGTTTACAACCACTTTTTTCTGTGCCAATAACAAAGACGTAGGAAATAAAAACAGTATAAATCTCATTTTTGTTGTACAATTATCTGCTCAGGTAAATGATAGTTCAACAAGATCAATTAAGTGTAGAAAAACAATAATTAGTCAATATCTCAGAATCATAAACAGAGTAACTTAACGTCATACTTTACATGTGGAGAATAGTGTTACTGACATATGTGGTAGATTTTAACAAGCATCATTATGTTATAAACAAGAAGTGGCACTGCAACCTTTCTATCAACTTGGGCAAACAACAATTGATGTGTGCTTAACAGCTTGAAATTTCTAAAACATACTGTCAGATTGTGCTGTTTTATTATTTAATAAGGAGCCAAATGAGCCTACATTTGTGGCTTTACTGTGGCTGATACTGGAGAGACAGAAGTTTGAAACTCTTAACAGCATTTCCCAAAAATACACTTTTCTTTCATAGCTTTCAAAAAACAATGTTTTAGTAAAACGTAGCTATAGGAAAAGTTAGGGGTCAATATTTTATAGACTTGTAAGGCTAAAGAAACGTGTAAGTGGCAATAAAAGGCCAAACGGTCACACAAACTCCGGGGTCCTTCTCCTGCCAGACAGCACTTATACTAGCCGTTAGCCACTAGGCACTAATCTGTTGGCCTAAATCAGCCAAACCAACCCCCACTCTAACCTGCCTCCTCTAATCAGCCCAAAGCCTACTCGAACAAGCCCACAATACCTCAAGATGTTACACTACACACTACCCTTTTGGTCTAATCTGTGTGTCTAGTACACTTAAACATAGAATCTGGTTTCAGCTTAAACCCACATTGCTTTGTCAAGTAAGGACAGAGCTGCTGAAGCCAAGGGATGGCTGCGGATCACTACAGAAACATTTAAGAGTTGCTTGTGGTGGCAAGAAACCAGTTGATGAGGAAACCGAGATGGGCGAGAATCCCAGAAATCATGGATTTAATTATAGAGGAGGAGGTCTGTGTTTACTGTATGTATCTATGATGCATTCATACACAGTTCATGGTGGGCTACACTGGGGCAAATTAGATAATAAACCAATATTTACAGGAATCCTAAAAAACTATCTGTATGTTGTGGTTTTACAAACAACAACAACAACAACCAAAAAGGTCTAATAGGTTTAGTTTAAACTACAACAAAGGGGTGAACCATAAATCTGTTACAACCTGCAACAACTTCCTTCTCTTTTAATTCTGTTTATTTGTTTATTCATGACAAGCAGATGATATACAGCACGATATGTTTGGCCCAAACCAGTTAAATACATTTCAATAAGGGAAATTCCACTTCCTTTTAATTTAAATACTCATACTAATAATAATAATAATAATAATAATAATAATAATAATAATAATAATAGTGTAGTATAGTATATGTGTGAATGCATGTGCACACATCCATCCTGACTGATCAAATGTTCGAGGTCAGCACTTTAATGATCCTGAGCTACAAACTAATCCCATTACTCAACCTCTCCTTCCTTCACCCCTTCTCTCTTCCTCTATCCAAGTTTTCCCTCTGCAGTGATCAGCACTCCATTCATTGATCCATTCATTCATTAATACAAGACTGCCTCACTCTACATTCATTCACTCACCCATCCATTAATCCATCTCTCTGTTTTGTGTGGCCTTTTCCTACCACTTACCACTGATCCTATTGACTGACTGAGTTTGCAGGGTTACACAGCTTCCAGCCACTTACTGTAGATCAGAAATTGCACTGAAATGCAAGAAATGATACTGTATATTCCTCGATTTATCTGTACATACAAGTTTATGGAAAAGTCCAAGTTACAACATTCAAAACAGCAAACTGCTACTGCATTGGCAACGTATCTTAGACTAATGGAAAAAAAACATATTTAATATAATGTCAAGTCAAAGAAATGAGGGATAGATAAAAGATAGATTTGTTCTTTAATGGAACATACAAGTGATTTAAGAAAATCACCTATTTTTCTTGCTTTATTTCTATCACAGTACAACGCTGCTCTAATGATATGTCAACGGCAGCTGCATGAATATTTTTTTTTATTGTTTCGAGTCCCTGACTTCTGACACGGCTACATTTTTCATGTTTTTGTCTGCTGACTTCTGAAAGCAACACCTTGAACTCCGAGTGAAATTATTCTTTTTACTCATCAGTAATATTTTTGTGAATAAAATTCACCCACAAATGGAGCAGAATAAATTCATATAGCAACTTTAGGGTCGTTGATTATGCTCAAATCGCTCCAACACGCACCTACTAATGAACAGGTGGCATTCAATCAAGGATGAAACAGGTGATTTATGACATTTTTGCACATTTAAGAGTTTGTTGAATCCGACTTTGTCAGAAACTTTTATAAAGTCTTAACGCCTCTGACTGGTTGTCAAAAGACGTTCCAAAAATCAGGAGCAGAAATAGAAAATACAGTCTGTATACATATATATATATTTATTTATTTTTAATGGAGAGGCTGCTCACCACTGTTTAGTTTCATACTGTGCACTTTATTTATCACATCCTCCAGTGTATGGGGCAATTTCCTGCATACAGCACACCACAAGAAGACATTTTTCTCTGCAGCCTGAATTTGTGATGCTATCAGATGAGGCAGGTGTATTTTTTGCATAAAATTCTTGCCTTATGTAACTTTAATTTGGAGCGGAATTTAATTTCAAGGTTTATTCTCTCAATTCAAACAAAAATATTACATTCAGACTGAAAACAAAGGTGACACACTCTCTGCTGCTTGTCTGTGTGTATGTTACCCATCTGTCTCTCAGTCTGTGTCTGTACCCTCTAGTTGCAGGTCTCCTCTGTATTGGCCTGTGTTCTATGCTGGCTGTATCTGTCACAAACTATCTGTCTTTCTGCCTGTCTTTCCTGTGCTGTTTGTCTGTAGGCTCTGCAGACTAGTCTGTCTGTTTGCAATGTGCTGTCTGTCTGTCTGACTGTCTGGCTGACTGCCATTCTCTGCAGTGTAGAGTGAGTCATTCTTAGGACAATGGAGACAGTTTGTAAAGCCACACTGGAGCGTACACTTCCTCCGGATGTGCAAGAGGATGCCATTCATAACAAAGCCTGCACTGTCTGCCTGTCTGCTACTGCCCTGTATATGCATGTGAGTTTGAGAAACAGAGGGGATGGAAAGAGGAATACAGGGAGATGGAAGGAGATACAGGAACAGACAGAGAGAAAGGGAACGTGAATCGCAATAAAAAGGGGTGAGTTGTGTTGACAGGCTCTACAGCAGAGACAGGAGAGAGGAGGAAGTGGAGGAGTGAGGAGAGGAGAGGAGAGGAGAGGAGAGGAGAGGAGAGGAGAGGAGAGGAGAGGAGAGGAGAGGAGAGGAGAGGAGAGGAGAGGAGAGGAGAGGAGAAGGGCGACGCAGCAGACAGTGGTGGCGGCAGCGGCAGCAGCAGCAGCAGCGGCTGGTGATTGATATCAGAGATCTGGCACTGCCACCTGATCCAGCCAGCCAGCCAGCCTCCAGCAACATTGAACTCACTGAACTCACTGAGCCAAGATGGCTGCCTCACTGCACTGCACCCAATGAACCTCACAGCAGTCTAACGTATACAGTAGAGCTAATACAGTTCCCAAAGGAAAATATAAAGAGGACAGGTATGTTACTTGTTTCAGCTCTAAATCTATCATATCATATGATCATGCAAAGATGCATTAAGTGACCGGTCAGGACACAAAAATGGATTTTCATAAAGGAAGACATTGAATATTTAATGAAGCCACTTCCTGACTGTCTCCACACTGAATGAACATGGAAGCGATGAGGTCCAAACTGTGATCAGAATTTTATATATTCTGGATGAGATGCGCATACAAACAACATAAAGATATGGAGACAAAGTGTGGAACAGCTGTAACGCAGCCACAGTGAGGCTTGCAGAGCAAACATTTCAGTCACTGTGTGGGATGCAGCAATGCAATCTAACACTGCATCAAGTCCAATACAAAATCATGTCAATATGAATGTACCCATAGCTCCCATGAGCCGCTTGAATTTTTAACCAAAATGCTGTCAAAGAAATCAATAATGATTTCCACTGCAGCCATCAGGATTCTTGAACTGACAGAAGAAGAACAAAGAATTATCTTTGTGAAATAAAATACAACACGCACTTACTGAGAAGCTGATGCTGATATTATTAGATGACCTCTGTGTTTGACAAAGTTTGGGAGGGTGTTTGTGGTGGAATTTCTAATTTGTTACAGAGTACTGGCACGGCAGCTTCACATGCGATTAAAGGCCGTAGTTAGTGAGCCTTCAGAACTCAAACACATTTAATTTATTTATTTTAAGCTACCACTAAATTATGTATTTGTAATTGTACAAAACATACAGAGAAACTGAACTAATGATCATGTTGACTTTGTTTAAACTTTCTTAGATTCAAGAAAAAAAGTGGCCTTTCTCAGTAGAATATAACGATAGTCCATTTTCGAAGCCTTGACTTCACTAAATAGACCAAGTAAATTATTATTATTATTATTTATTTTTAAATAGCTTACATTCTTTAAGATGTGTGACGAATATCCAGATAACACAACTGTAAAAGGGTATGTACAACATCCACTTGACTTTAACTTATGTGTGAGTGCTTAAACCCTCCGGAGAGGCAAAGAATCATTGATCTTACATTATTTAAAAAAAAAAAAAAAAACGAGTCAGTAACAAGACTTTGACACAGCTGAATCTCATCTGAGTAGTAGCTTTTTGCAGAGAAACACCTCTGGAGGCCAGAAAGTGTCAAAGAAAGGATGATTGTATTCTCCCTGTTTCTCTCCTTCAGTGTTTCTCCTCCTCTCCTCCCTCCTGGCCATCTGTTGTGCTGACTGCTATGTGGGCTGATGCTGGTGGAGGTAACAGTATCCTCGACCACAGTGTCTGACTCTGACCTCTGTGACCTCACAAGGGCTAACAGAAGGTAAACTCCTGGCCTGAGCGGAAATGAACTTCAGATTCAGATTTTTAAAGTGGAATAAAAAAAATTTTGAACTGGTTTTCATCCCCAAACACAACGCAATGTGCTTCCAAAGCACCTGTAGCTTGAATCTATCCATCAGATTTTTTAATTTATCTCTTTAATCATTCAATCTTTAATATAAAGAAAAGAACAACACATTTCCAAACACTGCTTATTTTGTTTAACTTGCAAGTTTGATGGCTTTCTTTTACATCCACTATTCCTTATTTCCAAAAAAAAAACTGATGAGGCTGAGTACAGTCTCTCCTCTGCTTTAATGAAGACAGGAAGGAAATCATCGCCATGGTACTGAAAGTGAGTACTGAGAGGCTCGGCCATCTGAGGACATACTGTACTGTTCTCTGCAGAAGTGATGTTCCTGCAGTTTGTCTTTGTGTTCTAGGATGACAATTAGGTGCTGGTGATGAGCAGCCTTTGAGGTCATATACGATAGGCAGAGATGTTTGTTTTTATGCTATGGTTAAATACATACGATGTGCTTGAAACTAGGTTTCTGTTCGAATCTATTATGGTTTTGTGTTTCTTATCCATCTTTTAGAGTATCTATGTGAAGCACTTTCAGTTGGATTGAAAGGAGTAGAGAAAGAAGAAGGAATTAAAAATGAAGAACATTAAATTTGTTAATTGTTACATTTTACATCAGACGCCAAAATAAGGAAAGTGTTACTTCCTTCTTTCATTCTGTGTAAACGTTTCCTATTGACAGTCTTAAATACTCCTTCAGGCCATTTACTGTGGATCAGTAATTGTACATTATAGTGTATATTTAGTATAGAAGTCATCATCCATAAAATGATGACTTTTATACTCCTGAAGTCATTGTTGTTGTACATACAGTAGTTATAGGACGATACATATAAACACACACACCACTGCCAATGATCAGCATCCACTGACATGTGTAAGTTGATCACTGAGTCTTCTGTGTGTGGCGCTGCATCGTACACGTCTGTCATGTTTGGCCAATTATTCTAATGGTTTGTGGCTTGTTGCACAAAAGCAAGACACAAACACTCTCGCACCCACAAACACACACACACACAGCTCCTTCATAAAACATGCAGAGAGGCGAGCATCCCCATGAGGGTGCATCAGCTAGAAGTCATCACTGATACTTTGTGCTATGAATGGGGAAACACTTTCTCTCAAATCAGTCAGTCTTATCACTTTATTACCCATTAGTCAGACCACAAAAGATCAAGAGTAAAACAAAAAAGAAAAAAAGATCAAAGATATACTACAAAATATATTTTGAGGAACATTCAAATCAACCATCTCATGAAATCCTCATCACAACTGTCAATTGCCCTTTTTGGTCACATCAAATGGTTAAATAAACTACACTAGAGTCGCCACAACTGTGCAGTCATTAGTTATTCTTTAACTAATCCAACCCACACTTGTATTTACAAGATAAGATTACTTATCACTTCCTGAGTTGTGGTTACATTTAAACTGAAGAATTTATACCATAAAATCTTGGCGTAACAGTAGCATTATTAAAGCATCATAGTACAAACGCAAGACTTTATACTTATTATGCCATAGGTGAGCCATAAGCTGAACATACAAAAAGTCACGAATGACCAAACCTTCACTTGAGCAGAGCACATGTGAAATTTATGTACGAGTGTGTCGACCTGAGCATGCAATTTACGATAATGTCAACATAAATCTGTGTGGTGCATCATAGTCATCTGTAGAATGATGTCTTAACTGCTTACTTTAAAACCATCTCTGCATAAGTACAAAAAAAAAAAAAAACATTTTCTATCCTCCTTATATCTAATTACCATTAAATTATTTAATTTGGCAGCAAAGTTGCACCATTATGGAAGCATATAACAGCTGTTGTAGACGAGTACTGCAGGCAGAAAGTATAACCAATTAATTTGACATAAAATGATTAATTATAAGAGTAAAGAGGAATGAAGATAACATACTAGCCTGACTAATCCCATTACTGACATGACAAGAGTTAGATTCATCATCACTTACCTAAACCAAAACACAAAAACTCTGAGCAGATATTTAAGTACTCCTCTTACACTCACTTTATGAAAAAGTTTTTCATGATTGATTTAATTAGAGGCATCTAAGAAGCACATGAACATCTCTCTTTCATCCAGACATCTACTGCACTACTTTTTCCCTCTGTTCTCCTCCCATCTCTTTCACTCACTCATTCAGTCTTTTTAGTTTCTCTTTCTGTTTCTGTTTTTGTGTCACTCAATTTAAAGCCAAACAATGTGCATCATTTAAGGAAGAGTTAGAAAGTACAGGGCCTTCCAGACAGTCAAAACACAACTAAATGTAATCTTGTTAGTACAAAAGCTTGTGTGTGTTGGTGTGTGTGTGTGTGTGTGTGTGTGTGTAGGTTTCACTACCTTTCTCAGTCTCTCTTGCTGTTTCGTTTCAGTAAAAAGCTGTCTAATGACTAAGACTGCAGTCTTTGCTGTATCACGACCTGGACAGTGAGTCAGCACCCCGACCCTGCTCCTCTCCACACACACACACAAATACAGACAAAGATTTAGCATATGATGCAGACAAACATTCATATTCCTGACACAAACAAACACCCCCACCCCCCCCTCCTTCCCCACAACCTCTATCTCTTTCTCTCTCTCACACACTGACGAACACTGGTAGCGCTGCGTCGTGACTGGGGGCGATGTGTTCCTCTTAATATGCACAGACGACCGTCTGAGGATCACACTGGCATGCTGGCACACATAGACAAAGATCCTTCCCTCTACTTCAGCAAGACTGTGTACTGCATTTGTGTATGTATGTGTGTGTGTGTGAGAGAGAGAGAGCGTCCACTTCGTGTAGTGTCCAACATATTCTCCTGCTGTGCCACAGCGCTAGCCTACATTACCCAGAAGCCTGCTGTCTGTTGTGTATTCATGTCACTTCCTGTTCAACAGTTTGTGTTACACATTCCTAGACACCATCACATAGTCAGGAGGATGATGCTCATTGGCCTAAAAGTCTGGAAATCCCCCTTCTTCTACCCCTGAAGCGCTCTCTCTCTCTCTAAAAACACACACATTCACACACACACACACAGATTTTTTTTGCCAGAAGGAATCAGCACCAGCAGACACACGACCCCATGAAATTGTGGCTTTCAGGGACAATGTTCAGTATGTTAAAAAAATAAATAAAAAGCCCTTAAGGTTATAACATACAGTGCTGCAGTCATCACACAGCCACAGAGAAACCTGTACCACTTTGTGACTGTTTTTAGGTCAGTTTGACCCAGCAACAAATGACAGTTCACCTGTTGCAGCAACCGCTCACTGAACATAAAGCCATGAGTATCTGAGAAAAGGGAAGCAGCCTACTATCTTTGCAACATGCTCGTCCACTGTTACTCAGTCTTTTCCTTATTTAAGCTGTAAACAGGATGTGTTGTCAGTACCCCCCATGACTCCACCCCAACCAACCCCTCAACCCCTGTGTCATATGACTGTCAGTAACACCATTGAGAATTTCCTATCAACTTCAACACACGCTACTACGTTGAATAATACCTGAGAGAGACAGAACTAACTTGATTTCACACACTATTAGACACACTACCCTATCCAGCACCAGAAAGTGACCACAGGCCCCATAGATGTTTATTAACTGCACACATACATACACATACACACACACACACACTTGTGCATACAAACACATGCACATTCCCATGCACACACTCTTTTTTTGAGACACAACCTGACTGAAGCACATAGAGGCTTAGCAAACAAACAGCCAGCCAAGCTTATAATAAAGAGACACATCCCTGTGAGGGCAAAACACATATACACTTGCACACTAGATAATCAGACATCCATGTGATCACACATATATATACACACACACACACACACACTCTGAATCGCAAACACTCACATCCTCCCACCGGCACATGTGGACAGGCACGGCCAGGCCCTCAGTCTAGACAAGAGGCAGAGAAGAAGAGGAGAGGAAAAATAGAGGCAGAGAGGAGGGCAGCAGAAGAAGAGAGTACTGGATGTACTTACCCCGTTTCTGGAGCCATCCCTCTCTAACGATGGTGACATCGCTCATGGTTCCTTCACGCCGAGTCTGATGCCGCTACACGCCTGCTCCACAGAGAGAGAGAGAGAGAGAGGGAGAGAGAGAGAGAGAGAGAGAGAGAGAGAGAGAGAGAGAGAGAGAGAGAGAGAGAGAGAGAGAGAGAGGGAGAGAGAGAGAGAGAGAGAGAGGGAGGAGGGGAGGAGAGGAGGAGAGGAGAGAAAGAGAGGGAGAGGAGGAGAGGAGAGGAGAGGGGGGGGGCCGGCTCTCCCAGTCTCCGCGTCACTCTCCCTCCCTTCCTTTCCCGTTTCACCCCTCTCGTTCGCGCAGTCTCTCTCTCAGACGCGCACACACACACAAACACGCGGCGTGTATGTGTACGTGTGCGTGTGTCGTTTTGCTTCCTGTTGTGGCTTATCTCCCTGCCTCCCTCCCTTCTTCTTCTTCTCCCCCCTCCTCCTCCTCCACCACCACCACCTCCTCCTCCTCTCTCGTTCCCTCTCCAGACCTTCCTCCTCACCAGCAGTGACTCAGCCTGGAAGGAAGTGAAAGGAGAAAAAAAAATAAAATAAAGAAAAAAGAGGGCATGGATTTATTTTTCTTTTTTCCTCTGCTGCTGCTGCTGCCGCTGCTCCCTCTCTCTCCCTCTCTCTCTCCCCTCTCTCTAAAGCCCTTTCATGCAATTTGACAAGACAAACAACTAGTTACTGTGAGGACAAACACTCCCCCTCCACCCAATCACACATTCACACACCCAGTTCCTCTTTCTAACACTCTCTCTGGTAAACAGGATGAATTATTGCAGAGCTCTTGATGAAGCACAAACTGACCTTGATTGCCAAACAACTATCACTGAGCTCCACCTCTCATTCATTCATAGATATTTTCTCCTCTGGTGGGCAGGATGTGCTGTGTGCAAAAAAGCCAGTCTACCTTTGTGTGCTTGCTGTATTTCTACCTGTCAAATTATTTTGTCAACCTGTGTGTTTAATAAGTAAATATATATATATATATGTGTGTGTGTATGTGTAGGCTGATTTGTCTGTCTTGTATGTGGGAGGTGGGAGAGCATCTCAGGACTGTGGAGTAGGGCTTGGCTATAAATAGCAGCAACGGCAGTTAGGGATGCTCTCACACTCTCTTTCTCTCTGCCCAAATCTCTGCACCTCTCTGTCGTCTCACTCCCGCTCTCCCTCCCCTCTCTCTCTCCCTCTCTCTCTCTCTCTGCATAGCTGCCGCGTTCACCTCAAATGCACCCTACTACACTGTATTACACAACGCGCATCAACACTATACGCCGCTCAGCTTGAATGGAGATCAGCACTACGGCGGCTAGGCTAGCAGTCGTAGCTATCTAGCCAGAAAAAAAAAAAAATCAGTATTCACATCAGCTAGCGTCTGCACTGCTGCCAACACTTGAAGGGACTGCAGCGTCATATTGAAAGCTGGAAACAGACGCACTCACACACGCACACCCTAGTAGGTGACACAGAGCTTTTTTCCACTGTTAAGGCAACGGCAGGCAGGGTTACCGATGTTAAGCCAGACACGCAAATACAGATTAATACAACACATTTCAGTTCTTGGTTGTAAGGGCTGCTACGATGCTCAGCTCATAGTTTCATTTAGTTTACAGTTTTTTTTCAGTATAGGGTCAAATTTCCTCCAAACCAGTGGAAGTTCTTTGGTGATGTCCTGTTTTGTCCCTTTCAAATGCTTAGTTGTCATGTGGAGGAGAGGAGAGGAGAGGAGAGGAGAGGAGAGGAGAGGAGAGGAGAGGAGAGGAGCAGAAATGTCCAGGCAACCCCTTGTCACCAGGGCAGCTGTTGCTATGGAGATATCCAGTGCCATGTTGAACCAACTATGCCAGGGGAAGCACCTGCCAGACAACATTTATTTGATGATATTTCATTCCAGATAGGAGGAACAACGACACAAAAAATAATAAACAAGAAAGGGGGAAGATAGTGTGAAAAGAAACAAACAAAAAAAATCACAGGAAATAGAGACAGAAATGGAGAGAGAGAGATGGAGGAAAATGAAGACAGAGGGGCAGGGACCAGACTGTCAGCTAACCCACTATTAATCAGTCTAGATGTATGAAGCAACACTGCAAAGTAATAATGGATGGAAACTGAAAAAAAAAAAACAACTAACACAAGCAAAACTTCTCTTGCACTTTGCTCTGTATAAATCTTGTCAACTCTTCCTTGGTTTTTGCTAAGATTACAGTAATGAAGAGGAGCAAAGCATAAAATAACACTTTAGAGCAGCATTTGAAATATCTTAAACAGGACACCAGCAAGTGAATTTATAGTTTTAATTTGTTTTTGTTTTTTTTATCTTAAAAGGAGCACACATGAAGTTACCAGCAACTGCATCACTGCTGTAGACTGTATATAAAGATCTTTACATACAGGCTATTGTATGTTAACACACCGAAATACTGTATAAAGTGAAAGAAGAACTATTCAATTCAGTGGATTACCAAAAAAAAGTTCAAGTCTTTTGAATACTATTTTTTATACCATTATCATGAACTGAAACCTAAAGGGGGAGGGAATCAATTTATAAACCCACATGTACGGTTTGGAAAGTGACACAGGACACACTATAATGAGCTGTAATGAGCTAAAACATGCAAAACAAGTGGTGTGGCTCTTTAATTAGATCATGCATAGAGAGAGGAGATTTTAAGTTTAGAAATGTAATACTATTGACCACTATTCTACTTGAAATCAGCTCAGAAAAAGGAAGGACGGTCCCTTACTTCCACCTTCCTGTCAGGACAGCTCACCTCACCTCGTCTCACCTCACTTTACCCCTCCTCACCCCACACTGCGGTCTCATACAAACCCTGGCTGACATCAACAGCGGTGAGACCACAGTCCTCTTCCCCAAAATGCCCGCCAGCCTTTGGCAGAACCTAATGTGTTAGAGTCTGCTAACACAGGATGCGTTTCAGCCACAACTTTCAGTCGTCTGTCGAATGCGCGTCTCACACCCAATACACCATCACTGTATTGATGCATATCGATGGTGCGTAGCGATGGTGTGTTGGGCTGTGAGTGCTGACAAAAATACGAGTGACCACACAGAACCCCTGTGCATCTAATGTAGACACTGACAAAGGACTGAAGCTGATGCCGCTAACAGTTTTCCATATAAAAAAAGAAAAATAGATAAAAGGTCAGAAAAACAGTCTATGGCAGGTTTGGAGTTGTAAAGCTAAAGATGTCTTCCTTCCTTGGCCAGTAAAAATGTGAAATATCACATATTGGCCTAGGTTACAGTAGTACAGTAGTGTTTGGGAACTTCAGATATTTCTACTGATGCAGTTTGAGTTTTCAATACTTTACTTTAAGAAATATAAGCTTTTTTTTTTACTGCAAATCTTTTTGTTCCTAATGTTAAATATCTTAACAAAAGCAGCCATACAAGAACAAATGTTGGTCTAAAACCAAGAACTGATCTGATCAATGAAAAAGTAAACAAGCAAGACCAAAAATCTGACCAAACATCAATTGCCAGCTCACAGTACTTAACAGTTTTCAGTATTCAGTGGTACATAGACACACTTCAGTCAGACTAAAAAGCAGAGCAGGCTACTGAGCCTAAATCACAAGTTTTCCTGAGCAGAAGTATCCTAAACACTGTCTACATAATTGTCATCATTATTATGAAATTAATATCAATCTCTTATCAAATATATCACTCATATGACCACTTGTGCAGTCACAAATCAAGCCAGGCCTAGTTTGCATGTCTCCCTTTCTCTCTCTACAGCAGCTATATATATATATATATATATATATATATATATATATATAATATATATATATATATATATATACATATACATACATATACATACATATATATATATATATATATATATATATATATATATATATATATATATATATATATAATCAACATGACATATCATTTGTCAGACACAACAGTTGCTGCAAATATGAGTAATATCTGAGTCTATACAGCCGCTGAAATGAACGTGGAGGTGTAAAATGTTGGTTATGTTGGTCATGCTGCTGAGTAGCATGGATGAGCAGGACACAGTTAGCAAGCACTGCATCATCTACGTCACTGAGCTTACTGGCTGTCAAACTGACGCATGTTGCATGTTAGCATCGCAAAAAAACAAAACACTGTCTGCATGTAAAAAAGAAAAAAGAAAACAAAAAAACGTGTAAATAATAAGAATAAATATTACATTTTTTCCCCTGGTCTACGAAAAACTGCCGTTATCCTTATGCGAGACAGGGACGCAGACTTCTCAACATATAGGACCAAGCATTATTCCAAAGTGACCTGCCAAACACGGGACCGCCCCCACCTTTGCTAACGTTATCGCGACATTAAAACAGACATTTTATCTAGCTGGCTTTAGCGGCGCTTGTGTCATGTTTACTGTCACAACAGTGCGGGCTAGCTAACATTATTACCTGTAGCGGCAGGTGCGGTGGTATCCCCGTGCACCTGCTGTTCATAAACCGCTCGACTTTTATATATACATATAAATATATTTTTTCTTTCCTCCCTTCTGAGTGAGCACCGTAAATCTAAGTTGAACCGTCCAGCAACGGCCACCAACCGCTCAGAAATGATCGTTAAACGCGTCACAGAAACGGATTTCCGAGAAGCTACACGACTGCTGACCGTTACCGCATCCAACGGTTGTTTTGACTTTCAGGAAAACTCGTGACGTCACCTCGGAGGAACGGCAAACCCCTTTCTCTCGTGCACAGGCGCGCGCGCGTACACACACATACGTATCTCTCTCTCACACACACACGCAGACGCGCGCGCACACATCCTACCGTTTCGCCTGGTCCTGTCGTTTTCAGTTTTAACGGTTTCAGCTCGGCGTCTGGTTGTCCTCCACTGTAGAGCTCTCTCATCATCCCATTCCCAACATCCCGTGTGTGTGTGTGTGTGTGTGTGTGTGTGTATGTGTGTCTGCCGGCTAATAAGCCAACCATCGCGAGAATCAGGTGTTTTTTAAGCCGCGATTTTGCTGTAGCCAGACGGGAGGAAGAGGCCTTAACTGGGTCTGATCCTGTAGTTAGAGTAAAAACATTCAGGCTCATGCACCGCAGGCTTGTGGTTGACACTGACGGAATAAGTAGGCTACTGTGTCCCTGCAGCTACTCAGTTAGTAAAAGTAGTAATGTCACAATGGGAAAGGACTGTATTACAAGTTAAAGGAGAGTCTTAAAACAATAGTCATGCGCCCAAATGAACATTGAGATAGTTTTATCTTGCCATAATCATTCGTCTTATTCATACTGACCATTATAAGATCCCTTCATCACATTTGGTGATCTGGGGCCTCAGGCAAACTCCCTCTTGTGTGTTTTCACTCTTTCTCTAACTAAATGTTGGTATTGGCAGTGCTAGAAGTACTGAAAATGTTTTGTTTTGTTTTAAATAAGTAAAGTAACCATAAAACGTGTAATGAGGGGTCCCATGTTGACTTTGCTTTATTTTAATGGGTCACAAGCCAAAACAGTTGGGAACCACTGTCCTATGCTGTACTGTATAGTCCTTTGAATGATTTGTATTAGGGGCTACATGTATGTAAATAAAAACTGACTTGACTTAAAAGTAACTGAAGACATCATGAAATAATATAAATCCTAATCCACATCTCCACCTTGTAAGGTAAAAAACTTTGTACCTCGAATTAACTCAAATACAGGTGAATGTTAATTAAAGGAGTAGTCTGCATTTTTGTACTGCAATTCCACAAAGTTGAGGGACACGCACAAAAACTAAATTATTTTTACAAAAATGGTCAAAGTTGAGCTCTTTAGTATGGGTGAAGCTCCAAAAACATTAGATCCTACATTTCCTTTAATGTGCCTGCCTTTGAACGCCCACTTCTTTCAAACTCCACACCTCCATTGTGTAACACAGGCTTTCTGATGTAAACCTTAAGCCAAGATAACCCCTAATGAAATAATCAGGGGTTATTTTCAAAGCTCCTACAGAGCCGCAGAAGACACTACACAACTGTTCTATAGGCTGAGTGCTTCCCATGACTGTGTGTGTAAAATTAATGCTGTTCTGCTTTAAAAGTTACCATAGAAATGATAGAGAATGTAATTTTCTATCAGTGGACTTATGCCAGTGAGGAAACTGAACTTGTTGTTTTGTCTGTTCTCGTAGTTTCTTGTGTACTTGTTTACATATTCACAGAAATATCTTACAGTAGTTCAGGAGCAGCTGAGCAGAACATTTTCAGAAGGGTCTAACATCCCTACAAGTTTCGGTATCTTAAATGCTGTTTGCGGCCGGAAGGATCAGACAGCTGCTTAGCATATGACTGAAACTGCTACTCAACAGCTGATCAGTCTGGCGTAAATCTAAACTTTCAGTGGACATTTTAGGCTCAGATTGTTGATACAATGCATTTTCTGAATTCCTGAGTAGGTCGTTTAAAGCCAGCAGGGTCAGCTGCCTTTATATTGCACTTTATTGTTGTTGAGGGTGATGGTGAGCTTTGGTTTTATAATCCATCTTCCTTTTCTTCATTTAAGGGTGATATATTGGTGTAAATTTAAATGCAGATTCTTTGTTTTTTGGCTTTCTGGCCCAATGATGCCCTCTCTCATCTGTTCTCTTTTATGTTCTCCTTCCTCTCTCTCGCTCTCTCTCTCGCCGTCTCTCTCTCCCCAGATGGTGTGGAGTCGGGCAGCAGAAGCAGAGGGTATAGGTATGGGGCCATGGCTGGGCACAGAATGCAGACACAGGTGGACCTAACGTGTCATATAATATATGTGTGTGTACTGTTCTGGCCTCTCTTAACACACAAACACGCACACACACACACACACACACACACACACACACATATTTTCATCAGCTGGCCTTTTGCACACAGCCCATAGGCAAAAACCAGCAGCCAGGGAAGGTGTGTGTGTGTGTGTGTGTGTGTGTGTGTGTGTGTGTGTGTGTGTGTGTGTGTGTGTGTGTGTGCAGGGGACACAGTGGAGGCGGGGGTAAAGAGACAGCTTGAAAAGGAAAAAGACAACACAGGGGAGCCCTTCTGTCGCTATTGCTGTGGCCAGACGTGTCCCTGTGACACACACTCTCACACACACACACACTCTCGCACACACACACACACACACACAAAACAAATCACACTTGTAACTTACACACACACTTACACACTTATAAAACAAGTACATTCCAATTTATATTTGGTAATAAGCGTTTAGAGCACATAAATTCTTTTAGACATCTTGGTTTTTGTCTTGATGAATGTATGAATTTTTTAAAAGGCACAACATTGCTCTCTGAATCAGCTAGTCAGGCTTTAGGTGTAGTTGTAAGTAAAACTAAATTTATTGATTTTGGCTTCTCCATGTACTAAATTCTACCAAGCCTGTGTTTATCCTGTGTTGGACTTTGCTGCCGGTGTGTAGGGATTTAAAAATGATTACTTCCTTATGGAAGATGTTGAAATGATGAAAACACTTTGTGAAATGGATATTTTTGCTCTGTGTGAGTACTTGGACAATGCCTGGTCATTAGGAAAAATGTCTGCCACTTATATCATGTTTTTTGTTTGTTTGTTTGCTTGTCTTTTCTGTGTAAAGCATGTTTTCTCCATACTACATATAGAATGTGGTTTGCAGCAATGATTGTTTTCTGTTTGGAACATGAATGTCAAATGCCAGAAGATGTTATTTATATGTTGTATTATTGCATGTCATGTAATCCCATTTGGGATATGACAGAAAATAAAAATTAGTTATTGTATTAATTTCATATAAAATGTTATTCTTGCCCTCCTACTTAAACGTGATGGGAAAATAATAATAACATAATGTAGTTTTTAAAACCATCCTCTCTTAGTGTCTTTTTTTGTGATAAAATCTTAATTTTTCATCAGCGCCTGTGTACATCTGTAATACCGAAAATTATTATTTAACAGATAATTCTAACATAAGCATACATATATGACACCATTGTCTATCCGTGTACATTCTGACATTCATTAACTGTCTGAAAGGGACTCAGAAAAGGGTTCAGCCTTTAAAGTCTCCCTACCTACCCTCTCCCACCCTGTATTTGTGTGCAATTACAGACATCATTTCACAATCTCCAATGCCTTGGATAATGTCTAATAATGGGTAATCTGTAGTTTACGGTGGGGCTTCCACCTTAATACTAAGAATGTTTTAGTGGCTTTCAGACCTAAAAGTAGAAGTATTCTCTAATATTTGGTAACATTAATTAATGAATTGTCATTTAGAAGTGAATCCTCTCTTAATGTCAAAAACCTGTCTATATGTTGAGATCTATTACTCATAGTCAGCTTTCACATGCTTAAAGTGGGACAAAATTTGTACTTATGCTGTTATTTGGAGAAGGCATGTTTGTATGTTTGCATATTAATGATATTCTATGGGGGAAACCGATCAAAATATACTGCAATAACTGTATTAAATAAGGAAGTAAGTTGCTTTGAAATCATCTTTCCAAAAGAAATGTTACAAAGTTTTTTTTTCGTAAAAGATAAATGTAGATGTGAAGAGATTGTTCTTCTGTGCATGTACTATAATATTGTCATAATAATAATAATAATAATAATAATAATAATAATAATAATAATAGCATGTCAGTAAAGGTTCAAATTAATAGATAGAATAAAAATGCAAATGGGAGTCAATATAGCATACAAATACATACATTATTCATAGGATGTGTGCTGTTCATTCAGTTTCTTTTCAGTGTATAGGCACTGGTATGTTATTCTCCACATGACCTCCATTTCAAAGGGACTTGGATAAACAGTAATCTTATAATTAGTCCACTAGTCTATTTTCTGGGTCCCCATGAGGCGTCATTATGAACAATCCTTGCAGTGGAAGAGTGAATCTGTCCAGTCAGTCAGATCAGCTGTAGAAGAGCACCATGTTAAGGTGGGATCCTCTAGGTATGTTTTGCTCATCAGTGCATGATCACACACACAAGTGCAACACATGGTATATGTTTGTGGACTTCAAGCATGTTAGGTTTCCATAATGTTTGTGTCTGTGAGAGAGAAATGCTCTAAAAAGTAGATAACAGATTGAAGTTTGTGGCAGAGAAAGGTGCTTATAAGAGTATTATATATTAAGTATTGTAAGTAAAAATACATAGTAACTAAAGTGTGACTGTATATTCAGGTGGTCTACAATTTCAGTTTATTGTAATCCAGTACAACAACAACACACAAAATGGCCCCAGAAATGACAGTGGAGTTGAGTCATGCCTGTGACAATCACTGCAAGAGGTTTCCTTAACTTTCTTGATCTTTCCTTTCCTCTCTTGTCCTGATCTTTTCCTCTCATTTCATTTATTGCTTCCCTTTCCTTTCTCCCTGTTGGTCTATTTTGGGAGGTATTTTTGACTTTATTCAAAGAAGGACAGTAACAGAGATTACAGGAAATGAGGGAAGAATGACATGCAACTGTCTCAAACCAGGTAGGTTGTGTTCACAGTATATGTCATACATCACAATGCCTCTTTGTCCTTCTTTTTAATGCTCTCTCTGTGGAGACAAACAGATTATGTTTCTTTTCATGGAACTTTTTGAAAAGCATAAACTTTAGATGCATTTATTCCAGGCTTGTTAATGTGAATTGCATGATTGTGTCAGGTGTTCCTGTTATGGTTTCTTTGTGTGTGTGTGTGTGTGTGTGTGTGTGTGTGTGTGTGTGTGTGTGTGTGTGTGTGTGGCCTGTAATCTCTCTTTTCCATCGGGACCCCCATTCAACATTGCCCCCCCCCCCGACACACTGTGCCATCAGCTCTTACCAAGCTGGACCCCCTGACTCCCTGTGGGTGAGATGGTGCGCTGCAGAGTGAATCACATACCCCCGACACTCCGAGGTGACACCAGAGCACAGAAGGTCTGTCCAGGTTGAACGGCACACACACACACACACACACACACACACACACACACACACACACACACACACAAACACAAACACTAAGCTAAACTTCCAGCTCTTGTCTATAATAACATCCCTACCCCCATTCCCAAGCCTCCTGTCTCTGCCCTCCTGCCACACACATACCCCAGACCCCCCTGTGTTTGCGAGTCCCTTCACCTACTGCCACACACCCAACCCCTCTCTGCCCCTCCACCACCCCCCTCTACCTTAACTCCAGCCCCAGCTCCCCAGCTCCCAAAGCCCAGGGAAGCAGCAGCCGTGCTGGCCGGCCCGGCACCCCGAGCCCCTTCAGCCCATCCCTGGTCCCTTTGAAGTGGCTTCAGGAGAGAGGTCAGCCTCGCCCTGGAGACCCGCATAGAGGTAGGGACAGCTGCGGTCAGACAGACCCCGTGCAGAGGAATACGTACACACAAGAACAGACACACATGCACATACACATATGCACACACGAGACAGGACAGAGCAGCTGCAGCCACGGTGTTGAAGGTGTGCTGTACAGCAGGACAGCTTGGGAGCCAGTATGGTCCAGCATGGCTCTGCTCTGCTCTGTTCTGTTCTGGGTCACCTATTTTGCACTCAGGTGTGAAATGTAGTCTGTAGAGTACCAGATGACCAGATGAAATTTATATATATATTTAAAGCAGCTCTCAGAAGTCATGGCAATGCTGTTAAACTAACAGAAATGTTATTAATTATTGCCAGAAAAATTAGTTTTTGGAAATCAGACAGTTATTAGTTGCAGGAATGAATAATTCCATAAAACTAGAGAAAATTACATATTGGCTGAGAAAGAAGAGTAAAATTTTTTACAACATGTGGCTTTTTATTGCCTATAATGAAAGACATCCCTCTCAAGCATATTGACTGTGCCTGTGTATAAATCAAATTTTATCATGTAAACAATATAATCAATCAAACTCCCCATGAATGGTCCCAATACGTCTCAACTGTTGTACTGTTATTTTCATCTTGATGTTTCTTTTTAATTAGTTTTGTCTTGTTTTTGCATTTTTGTCTTTCTCTACCTTAGTTGCATTACGTGCTCTGTACACTTTATGTGTTTATGTGTTCCATGTAAATGAGTGTGTTAACATCAGTGTTCGTATCCGCGTTTGGGTCTTATCACGGTTTTGATCATATTCAGGATATGATATTTACATGGAACGTGAGAAACCTGGTTACTCATATCCCTGTTTGCATGATTCTAACAGTATCTAGGTGTCTGATCATCTGTGTCAAGCTGAAACTCAGCCACTCATTTCCCTACCAACAGAGGATGTTTAGAAACCTGGATCAGGTGTTTACATGCCACAGTGTCCTGGTTTCTATTGGAGTACTCCAGGTACAGTCGCATATCCAGGTTTCTAAAAAGCAGGATATGGTCTTCACATGCACATGATATGAAATGCACACAATGTTTACTTCTAAAAAAAGCAAAATGAAATGTTAAAAAGTGAACTGAAAAGGCCTATAAAGCCAAATTATTGAGTCAAGTTATGTTCTTATTGCTTCAGATTTGTGTAGAATAAATCTCCCTTTGATTTAGTTTACTACAGAAACATAATATTGTGCTGTCATGTAATTATATGCATTGCCTGAAATCATCATCACTATTACAGTATAACAGTGTTCAGAGAATAATTACATTCTTGCTCAAATTTTGTCATTTGCTGATATTTCATCACCAAAGATATTAGAATTACATATCTAATACTGTAACATGTCAATTAGAATGACTCCAATGTATAATGCTATTAAGTACAGGGGGTGGACAAAATAACATGAACACCAAGTGTAATCAAATACAACTTCGTAAACTACACCTTCACAGATTTCAACATTTAATACCTTTCTACACTATAGTAGCTTCCAATGGATAATTTATTGCAACATACTTTAAAATGTTACTTTTGTTTTAATCCCAATATGTGAAGATAATAATAACTTTGTGTAAAAACATGTCAATGTACCTCAGCACCCTAAGTGTGTTAAACTTGCTCGCTGCATGCAAGCAGGAGGATGAGGTTAGGTTTGGAGGTTAGACCTTGGTTAGCAAGCATGTTGGTGTGTGTGTGTGTGTGTGTGTGTGTGTGTGTACTGTATGTGCCCGTGTGTGTTTATTCCCAGCTTATTTATGTGCTTATATCCATGCATAATGTTCATATATTCACATATGCAATGTGTCTGTGTGTGTGTGTACTGTATGTGCACCTGTGTGTATACGTGCATACCTTCTGCTCATGTGCAGACAGGTTGCACTCCCCCAACCCTCCCGCAAAAAAAAAAAAAAAAACACAAACACAGACAAAACACACACTCAAATTGTCCTCTACGCCCAGCCCCCCTTACACATATGCCTCTACCCCCAGGTTGGAGCAGTCTGGTTTCTCAGGTTGCTCTGCAGTGTGCAGCTGCTCTGCCCTAAAATGAAGGGTTTGGGGCCAGAGGAGTGAATGCAGATTCTGATTAACTTTACATAATACTGTGATAACCTTGTCATTAAAGGGATAATCAGCAATTTTCTTGTTTTTCTTGATTTTAGCATCACTTTTAGTATTAAGAAGTTACTCGATTTCAAACTGAATTTTCCACTAGTCTTACAAAAGTCTTGACACTAACGAATGTTAAATGTTTAGATTATTACTGCATACTTATTACAGTTACTGGCCACAGCCAAACACTTAGAATAAAATATATTGCCAAAAAGCAGATGACAGTTGTGTGCCGCCATTCCTTGAGGGTTGAGATGTCAACCATGAACCGCAATATATCCGGTTCGAGTTTGACTCGGGACCTTTGTGGCTTCTCTCTCTCTCTCTCTCTCTCCCTCATTTCCTGTCATATCTCTCTACTGTCTGTAATTAGGGCACAGACGTGACTGGAAATATTTTCTGATAAAGGCAGTGACAGCTTGCAAAACACCAATAATTAATTAAACTAAAATAAATATATACATTATTGACATTAGCTATACAACATTTATCTGTTTGACTGTGTATAATTCCCAAATAACAAACTGTCACTTTAAACTTACTGTTCACTTCATTTTAAGCACTTGCCCAGCTTAATATTGCACACATACTGTATGTGCATACGGACTGCAGTTAATAAAACATTAGATAAGAAAAGAGTCACATCTGCATCTTTTGGAGTACTTTTCATCTTTGGAATGCAATTCCAATCTTTCTTTTTCCTCAGATTTATTGCTGAGGAAGCTGAACTTGGACTGAATACTAGCCTTTTTCTTTGTCTGATCAGTCATGGTGTCAATTGCTATAAATGCATTAAAATATATAGTCTTTTACAGAAGAGTCAGGGATACAAACTACACATTTCCTGCTAATTATGAGATTGAATCATTATTGTAAGGGATCTGATGTCAATTAAGAACAACAACATGAACATTTTTACACATACATACCATTACAGCATTGCATCACACCTACCCAAATGCACATTAGAAGCTCCTATTACGCAGCATTCAACTCCTAAGTATGAAACCAATTCATTCAACTGCTTCTGACTCTGAAACATGGAAGAAACTAAAGTTGAAACTAAATGCATTAAGCAAGTAACACATTAAAATAGTGCCTTGCAAAATTATGATTACATGTTGCTGAAAATAGTTCACAGTACAGTAACACATCTCAGCTTGGAAACTTGCACATGAAAACGACCACTTCTGGTGCTACTTGCAACGATGGCCTGAGAGGACATTCTTGTGCATTCTACATCGGCAAGTTGTATTTCCAATATCTCTGATAGTGTGTGACAGCAGGATTATTTACGAGTGAGGGGAAAAGCAATTATGTGATTGACCGCTGCTTAGCGGCAGCTGCTGCAGTAATGTGGGAGTCATTTTGCACCACGGTGATAAAAAAAGAGAGCTGAGCCACAAAGCAAAGACTGTTGATTTACTGCTCAGGTTTGTTCTGACGCTTTCTAACGTCATAAGCTCTTGGCAGTGCCTGTAAGAATGAGACTGCAGATTTCAGTTTGTTTACAGGCTGGCTGCACTCTGTCAAACTCAGAGGAATTAAAAGACATGGTGGTTTATGCACTTTGTTATGTTGTGGTTTATTATCTGATCTGTGTTATTGTCATATAAGGATAATGTTTTGAGTAAATAGTATGGGTGTGTTTCTCTGTGTTTGTAGACAGATGTTGCCTGCATGAGGCAGTGGGAGCAGCCAGAACCCCCATCCTACTTTCAGCCTTCAGTGACACAAACATCTCCAGACTCTGGATTGTGTGACATGAACATGCATATGAATCCTCTGTCTCTCTCTGTCTCTCTCTCTCTCAAACACACACGCACACACACACACACACACACACACACACTCACACACACACACACACACACACACACACACACACACACACACACACACACACACACACACACACAGACACTTCGTCTCTCACTGCTCTTCCAGCTGCATGCTGGAGTTCCACTGGGTGCCATCAATGCAGATTCTGCTCAGTGGTCGAGTCAATGAAGCAGTGGGAGGATGACAGAGAGAGAGGGAGGGGAGAACTTTGATCTGTTTTTGTTCCAGAGGAGAGCTGCCATCGCTGAGGTGCGACCTTGACATATGGTTGAACTCTGCAACACACATACTGTATATACACACAAAATGGACAAAATACATTCATGTATGGACAAAGGCTTAGAAATACGATGTTCTCCCAAGCGTCACAAGATCTTGTTTTCATTGGCTGTAGAAAAATAAATTTGTTTTTTCACCTTTCATCCTTCCTATCTTGACGTCCCACAACATAAATCTGCATAAGTATTAAACTATGTACGCAAAAACTAATGGGACATAATAGGATATAATAATATAAAGATGTTGTTTCAATCTCTGACTCCTCCTGATGACATGTCAAAGTGTCCTTGGACAATATGAACTAAATGACTACTATTTATGTGTGTATGAGTGTGTTGATATGTGCACATTGAAAGTACTGACAGGCACCTTTATTATACCTTTTATGTTATTATTTTGAGAAGGAGGCAGGTAAATTATATTATTATAATAACTTCCTCTTTTAACTGTATTGTGTTGGTATACTGGAAAGCACACGATAACCTACCTGCTGTATAACTGGTAGTTTTGTTGGCCACAATATTCAAATAAGCCATCATGTGTTTAGTCTACTGCCAAGTGGCATCTACCACAGCTGGAGGCTGAAACCAATGCGGAAGTACCAGAGCAATGCCACCAACAGCTGCTAGATGTTGGCTCCAAAAAATGCCTGGCTCCGAGTGACTCCCATTCAAAAAACTTCTCTCTAGAAACACTAAGTCGGGCATTTTTTTTAAAAAAGTCATGTGATTCACTGAAGTAGATTATGGTCACATGATAGGATAGGACAGGACAGGATAAGACAGGTTAGGATAAGATGATGAAACCCATCTTAACCTGTCTGGTGACAACTAAATGATCCTCCACACCAAACCATCCCAAACTGTCTCAAACTTCCTCGCTGCATGAACCACTCCAGACCACTAGGGAGAGCTGCGATAGTTCTATTTCTTCTTAGGTTTCCAGCTGTTTGGCTCTCTCTCTCTCTCTCTCTCTCTCTCTCTCTCTCTCTCTTCCACTGTGGTTCCAGCCTGTGAAGTAAACACATCTGGATGAGGCAAATTCTGTGTGTTTTAGTTATTTATAGAACATCTGGAACAGAGCAGTGGACAGCGGTCCCTTAGGAACGTGGCAGCTCTCCACTGGGCCTGAGGTTGGTTTTTAGGAACTATTGTGGAATTTGTTGAATGTCTAATTCAAGCCAGGAGGATTGTCTCCAGAGGGGAGTACAGGAAGAATATGTGTCACTATTTCTCTTGTGTGTGTCATTGTGTGTGTGAGAGAGAGAGCTTTAGAGGAGGGTAGGTTTTAGACAGCACATCTGTCAACATCTGGGTGCACAGACTGTGTTTGGCTTGCCAACAACTGGGTGAGATCAACATCAAAAACACACACAGTTTGAGAGCAGCCAGAGGATAGAGCAGCAGTAACCCCCCTCCCACACACACAAACACACATACATATCCACTTCTAAAGCTATTGATGGCCCCTGAGGGCCCCCCTGTTTCCAGTCCTGCCACTTCCTATTTCTAGTCTGTGCCTCCTTTACTTCCTTTGTAAGACATAGATCTCTCTCTCTCTCTCTGGCTTTCTCTCCCAACGTCTGTCTCTTTTTTGTCTCCACACACACACACACACACTCTCTCGCTCACAGAGACACATTAACACTTTATGTGTAAATGTGATTTTCCCCAGGCTACTCCCTCCTTGGGGAGGCTCAGGAGGAATCGTCTTCTCCTTTTCAGAACAAACTGCTGTGTAACATCTGTCTGCAGGAAGAGAGAGGCAGATGTGAGAGGGATATCTGTCATGGGAGGAGCTGTCTCTCAGTTATGTTTTTCTCCCAGCAATTTGCATTTCCCAAATGTGTCGTAGGCTGCGTTTGATAGAAACTTGTCAGTGCAGAGTAACGTGGAGAAGCTATGACCATTTTTCTTTTCTGTTATACACTCTTACCACTTAAATCCAGCTCAGATATATCAGTAACATCTGACGCCTATCAGTCATAAACATATAACCCCTGTGAAATGATTTAGAAATCAAATCTGTTTTGATAGGGTCTGTGAGAATGGATTTTGTTGTTTTCAAAAAAAAAAGAAAAGATAAACAGATTTTGGGATATCACTGATGCATAAATACTGACCTATGACCGAGGTAATTCACGTGAGAAATAGATTATACCGATGTCATCTGTGGTCTTTCATCACAGGTCTTAGGAGATAATATCCAACTCAAAAAATATATTAACAAATACAACATCATCACCCCATGTCCAGTTGTTGTTTACTCAGTCAGTCTGATGGTTGGCTGGAGGTCCTGCACAGGGGAGGGCTGCACTGTGTCGTCCCAGTGACAGCTCACCATATGGGGGGGAGAGGACGTTCTCTAAGCCCTGTGGAAGTCCACACACATGGATCTCACAAACAGAGCTAAAGCGCACTGGCAGATGCCACCTCTGTGGTTACCATAGTGTGTACACACAAACACACACATGCACACATGAACACACATGTACACACACACACACACACACAGCCAAATCTGCCCCAACATCACAGCTACAGCCGTCCAGATGATCAAGCTAATTGTGTCCTACTGTTTGATGGTGAATGAACATGTTGTGTTTTTATTTCCAAAACTGCTCTCCTGTTTACCAAAAAAAAAAAAAAACTAAACCCATTTTGGACGGATGTTGACATGTGGAAAACAGTGGATTTAGAGGACATAGACAGAGCAGAGGGTGACCTCATGTAATGTAATTCATCAATGTAGATTTATGATAGCATTTCTTTCATTTCGGTGTCTCAGTATAGTGCGCAAATTTAACTGCCTCAATGCAGTTTTGATTTCAAAAGCAAACATGAATGTATTGTATGTACTGTAGATGTTTTTCCTGTGTGTATAAGTGCGAAAGTGAGTGCGTGTCTATGTAAAGTGGTCTAACCTTAAAACTGCATTAATCAATATTGTTGAATTATAGTAACAATGGATCAAATACTTTTAAGATGAAAATTGTCACTTAAAGTAATGAACCTACAATTAGACAATTATCACCTGACTCTGCAGCTCCTTTTGGCTACATGGAGGATTTTAGTGTCTTTCAGCACATTGCTTTAGTTTTATAGCCCATGAATTTACTGTTTTGGTTCACTCCCACTGCCCTTATCAACCTCATTTCCAGATGCAGCAGGCGGATGTTATCTGCAAAAAATCTCTATAGTGGAGCAACTAAAGAGTCGGATATTTCTCCCTGGAGTCGGTGAAGACCCAAACAGAGCTAAAAGGAATGTGAGATATTGGACTCAACATTTGTCAGTCACTGGAAACGTGACTTCAAATTAATACATAGACAACTATTTGCTAACACCTTCCCCATATCAGTTTTAAAAGTTAACATGTACTGCACATGTTGTGTTTACAGCTTGTTTCCATTCACACAAGTCTTTTAATTAAAGTCTAAAGAAGCACTCTGATAGTTTTGCACGTTTTAGCCCATGTCTTAACCTTACATTTATTTCATCTGAAGTCTTATTTCCATAATGTTGACTACCATTTCCTTTGTTTTTGATAAAATTGTATTCACCAAAAGTAATTGCTGAGATCTGGGAACACAACAACATTGCTACAACATAGTCAGATGTGGCAATAAACATTGTGCCATGTTCAGGCGATCACAAAGTTGTCAAGAAGCCAACAGTTTAGCCAGATAATCTAAACCACTTTAAAAGTCAGTGCCCCCAAAACGTTGATAGTAATCCTTCATTGCACAGGAAAAATGTGAACACCTAAGACTACAATACTTTCAAGTACAGCTGGTCAAAATTAAACCTGGCTGGGTCTGTAACTATGACCTGATGAGTTTAGTCCCAGATTGCAAATCACCAGAATGATTCTTTCCCCAAAACAATCTTCAAAGCATGTCACAAGGTTTTAGATTAATTTCCCACCTTCCAGGGAGCCAATGGTTTCAGTTCACATCTGTTCTCTGTGAAAATCAACTTGCAGGGGCTTGAAACTTGCTTGAGACAGGTAATTCATCAAAGTGGCGTTTAGTCTGGTTTATTTATTATCATTGCTGCTGAGCTCTGTGAAGAGGCTTATCGTAACAATGACATCAAACGACATTCCTCTCATCTTTCTCTCTTTCCACACGTCTATCACTTTCTCTTACTCCTCCTCTTTTATTCTTTTGTGCTGTCTCTCCTCTCTTCTGCAAAAAAAGCAGTTGCAATTTACTAGTCCTGAATAATGAGAGTGTGGCTCCCTCCATTTAGCCTCAGGCTTACAGAACTAACATCTGGGCTGTTTGGCAGGCTGGCTGCCACTGGCCTTGTTGGAAAGCCTCTTCAATGCTGCTCCAGATGCAAGCAAGGGAGGCCCAGCACACACAGATGGAGACACACATACACACTCAAGAGCTGGCGCGCACACACACACACACACATACAGTCCACACAATATTAGGAACATCCATACGTTCATAATACACACTGGCACCATGCGCACTGTACACATGAGAGAGGCTGAGCATTCATGCACATAGATCCAATCACAAATACAGATGTGCGAAGAGGTAGATACAGTTAGCTACAGACAAACAAACACACACACAAATCCAATCTCGCACCCAGATGGAGACAGAGCGGCAGCTGATGTGGTGGGCAGAGTCGGCCCATTGTTGGCACAGGTAACATGTTCTCAACAGCTGGCGCAGGTTAGGCATTCCTGGGAATTGGAGCCACAAGGCAAATGTTCCCGCTGGCTCGGGGGCTGGCGCTGTGGCAGGCAGGCTGGCTGGCTGGCACACCGTCGGCCATACACACACACTTTAAACAAAATGGATTAATCCAGTAGAAAAAAGATGGACAAATACTGTCACAGAAATACAAAAGCACTGCATTGCATGGGTATGTTTATAGTGAGTATGCTTATAAATGTACAACAACATGGAGCAACACATTCACTTGCAAACAAACACAGAGAATTTGATTCGGTCTCAAGAAAGATGCAGTTAACTTTTTGCATCATCTTCTGCACAGTTTTCTGCCATCCGCTTGCTTTCCTCTTTGTAAGTGTGAGTGTGTGTGTGTGTATGTGTGTGTGTCTGGATGTTTTGTGTTTTGGTCTCTCTCCTCTGTGTGTAAGTGTATTAGCCTTTTCGCTGCCTGGGGGCTAATTTCCTGCCGCAGCTGTTGGCTAGTTCCTCTGACATCTGGACTGAGGAGAAAGAGAGAGACAGGCAGGCACACAGATAGATAGAACAGAGGCTACAGTTGCTTTTTTCATTTCAACATGATCTCTGAGATCTCACAATAAAGATTTGAGAAGATCACACTGCTGTTTGGGCACTCCTGGCCTGGACATAGCCGTAATGCCTCTGCTGTGGCTGTATTTATTTAAAGCTCTGTCCATGTTAGTGTCCCCCCCCCCCCCCCCCGCCCCCCCCCCCCCCTCTCTCTCTCTCTCTCTCTCTCTCTCTCTCTCTCTCTCTCTCTCTCTCTCTCTTTCTCTCTCTCTCTCTCTCATTGTTTGTATGTAGATTCTGCCTGGAAAGATCTAGCAGCTGTAGCAAGCATGACCATTTCCATAATTAGCTTTTGAAGATCTGGTTTTTGTAATTATGTCCTAACAGGATAGCATATCATGAACTGAAAATGAGTTGAAACAAAAACTGAATAAAATAGTGTATGAGGTAAAAGCAATATTTAAAGCAGCTCTTTTCAAAGCACGTAATACAAAATTCAAAACACACATAAACTAGGGTTGTTGTTTTTTTTTTGCTTACTTCCTGAACAGTGGACACTGTGGCTATGTAGCTCCACACAGCTGCAGCTTGTCTTCGTAATCATCAAGGAACACCTGATATGCGAGAGCTGTGTAGCGTTTCATACTGGATACAAGTAGTTTCAGTCAAGCAGTCCCATAAAGCACTGCTAGTGGTTGCTATGGCAGCTTTTGTGGTATTCACATTCTTAGTAGAGCAGATATATTGTTTTCCTGTTGTTTATTTTGATGTGTGTTTATGAATTTGAGAAAATGATTTGTATTATGCACACTTGAAATTTTATAATACTCCTGAGGACACTCTTTACATTGATTAAGGGTACTTAGCTGAACATCTTACATCACCATCATATTACTTTGTTCTGATCTGTTATGCATTTTATTTTGCCATGTCCTTACCCTCTTCTTCTCTTTCTTGACCTTCTTAGCTGCCTCCTCTTTTGGGCTGATGTTATTATCAGTCTCCATCTCCTTTTACTTTCTACTCAGACATGCCCATGAGGTCAATGGTGTGCTCTAAACTAAACAGAGATGTGACATCTTTGACTGTAATCTGGGTTGCTTTATCCTCTTTTAAAATACAATCATTTTAAACTTATAGTATATACTACTGTATACTGTAAATGATCATGAGGTTATATTCATTTTATGTGTCTTTTATTTCTAAGTATTTCTTCTTAATCAGCTCATGTTTTTACATTGTCTTTGTTGTAATTATTGATTAATTTTAGCCAAGCTAGCAGCACTTTGGTCTAAATAGAAATATCTCAACAATGATTAAATGAATTGCCATGAAATTTGGTAGAAGAAGACATATCTGTAGTCAGTTCGTTCAAGCTTGTAACATCTGGGCAGTTCATTAACCAACTGGGTATTTGTCAGCGCTATCTTGGCTAAGCAAGAACAGTCATCAAGTTACAAAACAAATCCAGATAAACAACAGTGACAATGACATATGGCACTGGCATATTCATTGGGGTTAGTGAGAACAGGAATGTTAAATGTAAATTTCTTAAGGTTAGATTCAGAGAGAGTGCCACATACAGTGACACATACACATACAGTACCCTGAGCCTGTCTGTCTTACTGTCAGTACAGGGGTGGACTGTGTTGTTAGCTATGACCATGAGGAGTGACCTCTGGAGCTCTTATGCTTAAAGTTTAAGGCAGAGAGGCATTCAGAGGCACTTTCTGATGGATTATGACTATGTTCAGGTTCTGGTTGGGCAGAATCAGTTGCCCCCCTCCCCCCCCCCCTGCTTTGGAAATGACAACAGTTTCCCAAGCCACCTGTATCTTCTTCTTTCATGCATTGAGGGGTTACCTTGACGTAAGTACTATGTGATTGTGTACACACGGATGAAGGTTCCACAAGAACAAGGACTGAAGGTGTTTTCTTCTAAGCCTGGTACATTTTAATGGTACAATGTTAATAGTAGTCACTGGGATGCTCATGATGGGAATGTTTAATCTGGAGGGTTGCAACCATTGATGTGGTTTTGTCAGCAGTAGAAGAGAATTCTTCTATTAGTGCTTGATGGAGCTATTTGTAGTCATTTCTGACACAAGGAGGTTGTGATTGTATGAACTTATGGACAGCTTTAGAGCTGATCTTCTACACAAGTTTAACATTCTCCCTGTGGGCTGCATGGGGCAAGTCAATTAGATTGTAGTCTAGTTTCCTAAAGTAATTGTCGATGTTGTGATCACTGTTGTCTGGATCAAAGTGTACAATGTCCTTAGCCTGATTTAACTCTGCTGAGTGCAGGTCTTCTGTGCATTACCTTCTCATTAGCTGTCTGAACTTTGTGAAGCAGACAAGTATTTTATGCTCTTAGGGATTCTAGCTCATTTTCTAGGGCTGCTTTGCTCTGAAAGGCAAGGCTGGTTTCAGAAACAAGCATCTTAACAATGAGCTTTTCGATGCAGTCTGCGCCTCATACCTGTCACTGAGTAGCGAGGCTATCTCTTTCCTTGTCCCTTAAAGTTGACTCATGTGGCAGCTAGGCACGTAACTTCTGTGTTTCACAGGGCTGATAGCATGCTGTGGCTCTATCTCAGGCTCTGTTTCTTACCCGGGCTTGAATGCATCGAAGTAACAGCCAGGTACAAGCTCTCTATGTTTCATAGGGGTGGTGACATCCTGTGTCTTAATTAAAAAGGGGTTAGACTTGAATTAACAGCCAATTCTGATAGATTGACTAGATTGCATTGAATATGTGGTATTTGAATGCTGAACCAAAATTCTTACAATTCCTACAAAGTTAGCAGCAGTAGCAAGCTCTTAATCTAACACTAAAATTAAAGTGGAAGTCATCAGTATCTCACATGTCTCAAATTACTTTAGCTAAATCTGATGAATAAATAAATTCTCACCACAATTCACTTGTTTGTAAGGGCAGCTGGGTGTCTACTCCTGCGGCAGACTAGTGGCATTAAATCTAAAAATTTGTTATTGGCTAAAATTAATATGAAATTAATATTGCACAATTATGAATTACTGCGAATAGTGTCATGCTTCACATGGGGCACCAAATGATGTACACGCCACAGCATAAAATCGGAAACAATCGATGTTTATATTAAATAATAGAATCCATCCTTTTGAAAGGCACCACCCTTCAAAAAGGGAAAATGGATATCCAATTAATTATTTAATCTCATCAAACACACTAAACTATCAATTTGGAACTCAATGATCAATAATTAAATTAATAGATTGAGGGGTTTTAGAGTTCTGAATAGTCGAGGTTGGCAGCATTCACTCTTTTGCATTAAAGGCCCCATGAAACTGAGGTTAGAGTGCCTTTAGCTTCTGTACCGTGACATATTTCCTGGTGAAACAGGCAGGATGAGACAGCATTTGTGTTTCATGACATTGACAAGACTTAAGCAGTCCTGTGATTAGCAACGTACACTGTGTCGCTATGCTATGCCCAGTTAACGTTACCAGTCCATGAAGGGAGAGACTTCCTTAGTTAAGTTAGCTGTGCTGCTTTGTTAGCTGGTGATGTTGTGGATGAGCCAGGCTGGGAAGAATTGTAGTTCCAATGCAGTCTTTGCTGTCTTGATGTGTGTTGTTCCTGTTGCTTGTAAAGTTAGCTGGCAGACTTTATGTCATACATATCCCATCATCTACTTGACGGATTACCATGAAATTCATTTATGACAGACTTACGGGCATTTATGTTCCACGCAGAATGAACCGTAATACCTAAAATGATCCCCTTCCTTTTCCTCTAGAGCCATCATCAGGCCAAAAAACACACTGAACTAATATGGTGAACATTGTAAACAATGTTAGCATTGTCATTAACAAAATTTTAGCATGCTGATGATAGAATTTACCTCACATTCACATTTATCCTCACAGAGCTGCTGACATGGCTGTAGACTTTAGTCTTGTTTATGTCTGATATTTGTTTATTTTGTATATGTATTTTTTGTTATTAGTTATTGTATGCTGTTTATACAAGTGTAAAATAATAATGTTAATAAAAAAGAAGCTTCTTTAGTGAGCTCTGGGTTAGTGAGTCACAGTGAAAGCTGACACTGAGCATTGAAGTTCTTCAAAACAAGAGGTGCTGTGAATATCAATCTGTACTATAGCTAGTGTAACTTGCAAGCAACAATGGATTGTAGTGTGGTGATCAAAGCAAAATGTTATGCTTCTTTATGATTTCAAATGCAGCAGTTTTCCTGTGAACACACAAATTACTCTGAAGATGACAAGAAATAAATAAATTAATAAACTGGAAAAGTCTCTAAATGTCCAGCAGGGGTGTTTGTCTGTGGCAGGACAGCTGGCCAGATGTAGAGTCTCCCCCCACCATGCACACGCACACACACACGCACACAGATACACACTCTCTCTCTCTCTCAGCTCAGTGAGAGGGCGGCCGGCTGGCTGTTGGCTTGGAGGCGTCATTAACCAATTTAGCTTCCAGATGTCCATCATACAGCCACAGCCAAAGCTGCACAGCTCTCTGTGAGCTTCACACGCACGGGTGCGAACATCCCACACACACACACACAGCACACACACACACATATATATACACACGTGGTTAAGCTGTGATGTGCTGTTACTGACACACAAACAGATACATATAGAATGGCAGAGACCTCTGATGTACAAAAGACGCATTCACTTTAACACATCACACACAGCAGCGCCAACTGCTGTGGTGCTGCTCGCCCTATGTTTGTGTGTGTGTGTGTGTGTGTGTGTGTGTGTATGAGTGATATTTGATTGACAAGCACAGATCCTGATAAAACTGAGACTTGTTTTTTGATCATTTCTAAAATGATCCTCCACCATCTGGAGATAAGCAAGTTAAATACACAGTTGTTTCTCCTGATGTCTCGTCCCTCTGAGATATGCACACACACATGCATTAAGATGTGTGCTCTCATAAACACATGCATGTCTAGAAAGGCACACATGCACACACAGAAACACACATATAAAGCATGCACTCACACAAACACATATTCACTTTGCTCAGATGGACAGATGCTGCACCTCTAGAGGCACAGAGACCCAGCAGCTGTTCCCCAGCCAGTCAGATGGGCTACCATTGATAGTTCATGAATATTTTACACTCAGTCAAAATGGCTGCATTCCAGACCGCCTACAACAGCAGCCTCACTGGTCCAGATGATCAGATCATTAAACTATATGGACGGACTTCCTCCCACAGTCAGCTGAAAAAAAAAAGTTGCTTTTAGAGGTTCTAACAGACAAAAAGTTTGTACTGGTTTTGTGTTTTTCCTTGGTAGGAGTTTGCTGAGTTTGTAGTTTGAGTTGTCATTTGGTGTACGTGGATATTCATTTATGTTTTTAGCCAACTTTCTTCTTTCTTTGGATCTCTCTCTATGCCAGGCAGCTGTGTGAGATTATGCTAAATCTATGAAAAACTCCTGCAGAAAAAGTTTTAAACACCTTCAGCTTTGTGTCAGAAATTTGACATTTAAAATCAAGATATGCTGAATGCAAAACGATTAATCTCATAAAAGAACAACCGTTTGGGCTGAACATCATATGAGAATATTAACTGCCATCTGATGAAACATCTTTTATAGGCATGCAGTCTTTCTACAACCTATAAATCTTGTTCCTGTACAAAACTCTATAAATGTGAGCTTTTCACAGTCACACTTGAGATGAGAGGTGTGCACGCAATGTATAGTATGTATAGTTATTCTTATTTTACCTTTAACAGACTGAGTCACTTCTAAACTGAAGGATTTACTGGACAGTCTCTTCTTTGCAGTGGCAGCTTGATCCAGGGGCATTCAGGGTGTTTGGATCTATAATAGGTTTGGATATGTTGCTCAACTCGGCAAGAAAAAAGGAGAGGGATGTCTGGGATGGAGAGAGGAAAGAGGCCAGCCAATTGTACTAATAGACATTGCTTCCATCTCTCTCTCTCCCTCTCTGTTCCTGTCTCTGCCTTGGAGGATGGATTAATCTCATCGGCCCCAGGGCTGAGATTCAAACATCTGTCTGCCCTCCCCTTCCCTTCCTCTTTCTCTGTCAGCCAGCCAGTGTCTCCCCTATTGCATGCCTCCATTACGGGCATAAATAAGCTGTGGGACACACTTTATGGCTCAAGTTAGAAAGACTTCTATGGATAGATGGAAGGATGAATGGACAAGATGTTTCCCGAGTGGTGACACAAAACACCAGAGCTCTACAAGCAGAAAGGAAGCAAGGGTTGTTTGGGTATCCCCAAATTGGAGAGTCCTTCTTAAGAAGTCTGCATTGTAGCATACTTTCTCCTCATTTCAGTGTTGAATAGTGGTCCACTGATCTCAAATCATATTCTGTTATCATATCTGTAAGAAAATCTCAAAGAAAATGAGATAATGATCTTGGATTCTGCTTTCTTGGTTGCCCTTGTGAGCTGCTTGTTATGGGTATATTTCATTACTTTGCACTCCTGCTGCTTTGTAGCCAAGCTAAGCAATATACTACACAGGATACCTCTGCTAATTAACATTTCCATTAAAACATTTAGCTTTTATTTATTCAGAGCGACCTACAATGAGTGCAAATGAGTATTTAATATCTTGATAACCAAATTTACCACAACAGTTGTAACAATTCTTATGTTTCCAAAGAAACAATTAGAAGAGTTGAGAGGAAAAGATTTACAGATACAGATACAGATTTTTAATCAAATGTCAAAGCTTTACATCAAGCATACGGGTTTTAACAGATACTGTTGTGCATTTGAAATATTAAGGAAATCTCCAAAATAGCATTCTGAGGCACAATTTATGTTGCATTTCAGTGGAGAAAAATAATGATCATCATCAGAATCCCTTTTCAGAGGAGCTGAAGAGTTGCTTTCTAACAGTTGTCTGTGTTCAACGCCTTTGAGTATGAAAACCCTTTGACAAGCAAAATATAATTAATGCTGGCAAGGAAAGGTGGAACCTGTGAAGCATACAGTCGTAATGTCTCAGCAATGGCCAGAGGTTTTTCTGAATCACTCCCTCTACCAGATTAATAAAATGCTTATTCTGTACTTCAGACAAAAAAGGTCTTACTCAGGACTATCCTGAATATTAGTATCACATACTTTTGGATGAAATATGTACCATAAATAAAGTGAATAGATATAAAAAGCAAGTTAACTGTGGCACAAAATGCAGCACAATTACAACTGTCAGTCAGGTAAATGTGAACAATTTAAAAAAAAATCTGTCCTCTTATAGTACATTATAGTTTCCTTTTTCTTTATTTTCATATACTCTGATTCTGAATATTTCTTTCATTTGAGTGTAACTAGTTATTTAATTCCATGTATTTTACACCTCCACTTAACAATATTTTTATTGTATGTTTTATTTACTTTCCTCTATGTATATGCTTTTCCAACATATGTTTGATCAAAATGTTATTAATAAAGCTCCATCATTAAACTGAGAAAGGGCATTATAGTGTAAAACATGGGATCTACAGCGACCTCCAGAGGCAGAAAGTAGAAAACCAGTTAAACATACTACTGTATGTACATTACAGTAAAACTACATACACACACTGGGTCTACATGCAAGTTATAAATGTGCACTGTTAACTTTATTGGTGAATTTCAACATTTTAAAATAAATACTGTGAGAATGTAAATTGCTGTATATCATAACTAGATTTGAGGACGTCCTGACTGATTCCCTCTAAATATACTTGACTATTTGTGTGTAGGTTCATTTAATTTCTTATCTTAAGTACAAAAAAAGAGACTGAAACCTTAAACTAAAACGTGTTTTCTTTTGCGGTGGGCATGTGAATATAAGCTCATTCTTTTTTTGCAGTCTTTTCTCTACTTTGACAAACTTTTGAGCTGCAGAGAGGGTGAAATAGTAGTATATATACATGACTCAAAACATCAGGCTGGCTCTGCTTTTTTGGCTCCTACACTGACAACAAACACACACTGGGCTGTATGTGTTCTGGCATCTGTCAGTGGCAAAAAAAATATATGTGGATCAGAAAGGGAAATACAGGAGCAGTGAAAGAAGTAAAGAAGTTTAGAAAATTGCAGAGGAGTCTCTAGAGTTGTTCATATACACAGAGACAAACATCCGCACACAGATTTCAATGCATTCAAGGCCATCTGAGGTCTGTAAGAGCTACAAAAGAGACATGTGACATAACATCTTCCTGCACACGGAGAGAAAATTATTCTTAAACAGCCTAATAATCAGTGAAATCTGCAATTACCCTAAAAATGATTAGACTACTTTATATTTATTGCTCAAATTAACTAATAGTTTTGAAAGTCTGCCCTTAAATCCAATTTTCTGTGCCGGCCTAATGTTGAATTGTTCCTGCCTTTGGGCCTAATTGTATATTCGTGCATGAACAAGGGGCTCATTGTGCTGCGCTGGTAACATGGATCCCCAAATTGATAGACACATAACAGGGTCATCATTCATTTGCATTTTAACAAGTCCTTCAGCTATGACACCGGATCGTGTGAATTCATTACCATACAGGGATGCAGTTCATCCAGCCATCTATTAGTAACGCCAATTAGTTTACTGGGACAGGTTTAGGCGATGCAAATGGGCCTTGCAGACTCACTCAGGCAACCAGAGCTGCCCAAACTTTTTCATGTCAAGGCTCCCATGACAGACGTTTGATAAAGGTTTTTGTCCTAGTGACCCACATCTGAGAGGATTTTAAAAAATTGTTCGATATGATTTTACAGCAGCAGAGTGAAACATGATTACTTTGATGTGATTTGTATGTTCTGATATGCTAATATATTATTAATTTTGTTTATTTATGACTACCTCCCCTACAAATGATCAGATTTACTTCTTATTTAAGCTGTTATTGGTGAAATTAACTTGTTCATTGTGTTTTTAGGACCTCTTGAAGCTCCTTTAAATCCCTTGGGTGCCCTGTGGATTGAACATCCTGCTCCTAAAAACTATGAAACAGGCTGTCATTTTTCTGGACAGACAGAAGCACTGCAATGTTTCTCTGTGCCATAGATTTGCTGTTCTCTTCTGCTGGATGTCATACAGGAAACTTACAACCCAAAAGTCTCCAGCTCTGCTGCACTTTAGACTGGAAAAGGCATTCCTGCTAAAAACAGAGATAAAAATCTACCTCAAGAAGATATATGAGAATTAAATGCTGCATAAAGCTGCAGATAAACTGTGAAGACCACTGCAGCCATAAACTGATATGATTTTTTTTTTTAAAACTCAGCTGTCAGTAGCGGAAAAGATCAGTCAAGTGTGAATAAATGGAAAAACCTGTTTATTGTAAACTGCAACTTACTGGTTAAACAGGCCTTGCCACACATAACGTTAGTGTTTATTCATCAAGGCAGTGCAAGTCATACGGTAAGTGTCCCATAAATGTGCCACTCATGTTAGGAAAGATACCGGGACTTAAAACCTGTCTGCCAAGACAGGAACTTGTTATGTTCATCAAATGCCTACCGCATTTTGTGCACTGTTTTTGCTGGCAAATTGCCTTTAGAGTGTCAATTTGATTGACAAAGTTATCTATCGAAAACTAAAGGCAGCCACAGATGAAAACTTTGACTAACTGTGATCGTGTCATGTAGTGGGATAAAAATATGTCTTCATAGAGAAGGACTACATGAACATTGACAGCTTATTTTCTTTTGGGTTTAAACTTCACTTACCTGCAGCATGGAGGCAGCTGCATTTTCATCACTCTCAGAAATCAAGTTGGCTCCTCTGAGTGAGCAAGGACGACAAATTGGTCTCCAATTATGTTGTTATTTCTTTTGATAAAATACAAATAGTGGGAGATTCCTTCACAGAGGAAGGAAACTTTTAGTGTCTGGGTGAAGATGAGAATTATGGAGAAAATAAACGGGTTCATTGCCAAGTAGGTTTGCACATACAAGGAATTTGCCTTGGTGTTGTGTTGCATAACAGTCAAAAAATAGAAGGTAAGAGAAAACAGAAGTGTCTATACAAAGTAAGAGAAAAATAGTAAAAATATATTCTATGTTAAAAGAGCTGTTGAATTGTAGAGGATATTATTGGCTGGGGATGTGAAAAAGTTCACAATATTAAAAACAAAATTCACAGTTTTGTCCACTTCTCAAAGCTCAAGATTACTTATTGATTCAAATTGCTTGTTTTGTTCAATATCATGAGATGTTTCATTTAAAACAATATGAAGCAAAGACAAGCAGTAAATCCTCACATTTGAGACCCTGGAAGTAGAAAGTGTTTTGACCTTTTTTTTTGCTCGATAATCTAATTCACCAATCATCACAACAGTTGTGATTTAATTGATAGATTGTTTCAAGTAATTACAGAGTGGCATAAAAGTTAGCTAATTAATGCATAATATTAAGCATATCATTACTTATCTCCTGGTTCATTTTAAGTGATGAAAACTGCACTTACAAATCAAACAGTAACCCCTTTAAGAGATCATGCTGTTTTGTTTTTACCTCTAGAGGTGATGCAGTACACCTGTTCATACCTTTAAGACCCGTTTTTTTTTTTCTTTTTGTTGCCAGTAGCAAACAGTCCAACCAATGTAGCCTTCATCATTTAACGCGTTACTGCTCAGCACCGCCGGAAACCAACATATTTTTTTTCCCGTCTCAAGGTGGTGCACCTGCTCACATCAGCTCCGCCTCCCACCCACCCCCCCCTCCAGTACCCCCACACCCCACGCCCCCCCCCCCCCCCCCCCCCCCAACACACCGCTCCAGTGGACTACAGTACCCAGTGCGCACCGCGCCGCTCTCCACTCTCTCGCGTCTCCGCTGCGCCAGTCCGCCTCACTGACTCGCAGAACCAGTTGGTTTGGCCCAAGCTTCTTCTTTCCTGCCTTCTCGCCGCGTGCGTGCGTGTATGTGTGTGTGTATGTGTGTGTGTGTCTATATGTGTGTGTGTGTGTGTACTGCTGCTGTTGTTGTTGCCTAGTGTCAACCTACGCCGACGAGAGAAGAAGACATATCCCTCCCTCTCCTCTGTCAGAGGGCCGCTTCCAATTTGCCTTCACTTTCCTCCTCGCCGGCACCATTGGCTTCCGCGCCGTGCCAGTCAACTCGCCTCCTTTCCCAGCCCGAGTTGAGCAGCAACAGCTCGGAAACATCTGGCCGCCGCAGAGTGCTAGACTCCCCGTCCCTCCCGCCTGCCTGTGCCTGGTCGCCTCGGCAGCCTGTTATGGAAATTAGTCCAAAGTCAATCTAGTTTTGTCTCCGAAGAAGGAAGAAGAAGAAGAAGAAGAAGAAGAAGGAGGAAAAAAAAGAAGAGGGAGAGGATTTGACGGGAGGAAGCAAAGGGGGGAGAAGACGTTGGACCTTGTTGTCTGTAAGTGCTGCTTCTAATAACCGGAGTCCGATTATAGGAGGCTCAGGAGAGAGAGAGAGAGGGTGGGTTACGGAGAGGAAAAAGTAGCTAAACCTTCCTTAGCATGACTGTGTTGTCTCCACGCACTAATAGTTGCCATGTTAGCTCTCCCTCCGTGGTGTTTTAGCAGCTGTTGTCATAGCACCGAGGCCTTCGGAACAACTGTAAATAGCTCAATATTGTAGCCTGTTCGCGTTACTTTTGTTAGCCACGACCGGGGCTATAAGCTAGCTGCGAGGGTCAGTGTGTCCGTGTGTCTCTTTTTCTTGTCATGTCTTCTGGTAAGAAATTAATTATACTCTTCTTGTGTTGTCAGTTTGTTCCCGAGTCTTTTTTCCTCTCTCTCTCTCTGTCTGTTTGTCTTTCTCTCAGCGGCGGCGACGTTACTTAAAGTTTTTATGCTAATTTCCTTTTTGCCTGGTTAAAGCTTTTATACACATGGCATGACAGTTCAAGCGTCTTTTAAAAAAAATGTAGTTCAAGTTAAATTTATGCTGGGACGTAGTGATCGTGTCGCTGACTTCTGTGACTAGTAGTTTATGACACTGTCACGCTATTAACTTACAGTCTTGTCAAAAGTAAAACAGAAATTGAACTGTGGTTTCAGCCACCAAACAGCTTCTCACACGACTTTTTCCAACACTGCAAATTAAAGATGCCAACCGAAACTGCAGCGGTGAAGTTAATTAAAGTTTAACTTAGACAATTGAATGTTTCAGACTTTGAAAAGAGAGGCTTATTTTTTTTTTCATTATTATTATTATTTTTTACCTCAGTTTATTAAAGACTGTGGAAGTTGGATTTTTATAGACAATTAAGAGCGTTTCTTTTTTACAGCAAGAAGCTATTTAAGTCATTTTTTCTCCACTTAAATTGCGTTTTTTATTAGAAATCTGTAAGTAAAAGTTTTACATAGCCTATTGAAATATTCGTAGTTGTTTCTAAATGTTGTGTATACTCACATGTTGCTCTAAACGACGTATTATAAGACACGGGGAATATAATGTATATGTAGCTGTGATAGAAAGTTATTAAGTTTTCCTGCGTGTTTGTCTTTTTGTGAAGACAATATTTTAATAGGCATAGCTCGCCACCGTGGTCATAGTAATCTTTTAGACCTAAATAGACAAAATTAATATGAATAATATGAAAAATTAAAGTAGTTTTCTCTCTACAGTCATTTTTAAAAAGCTGGAGATTCACACGCTCATAAACGTGAACACTTTCACTAAAACGAAAGCGAAATAAAGCTGTTGTAATAAGTTTCTCTCCGGCTTATTAAAGCCTTGTATACCCTTTTTTCTTGTTTGGGATTTGCACTCATTAGGTTCTTTCTTTATGATTTGCTCCCATTGTTTCCACATTTCATTTCTGTTCCTGTCAGTTGTCCGAAGGGTCCGTGTTAAAGGGGGGGTGAGGGTGAGGAGGAGGAGGGGGAGGGAGGAGGAGGGGGGGATTTTTTTTTGGGGGGGGGGTGAGGTGGGGTTTTTTTTTTTTGGATGGATAGATAGATAGATGAATGAATGAATGAGTGAATGAATGAATGCAAGACGAGGCAGCGGCGCTGAACCGTAAAGAAGTGGAAAACAATATCAGCTGCGTGCGTCTGTCAGTTGCAAATGTGCTGTGTTGGCCTTTGTTTATAGTTAGTGGAAAGAGGCTGAGACATATATATATATATATATATATATATATATATATATATATATATATATATTTAAATGTCACAACACTAGATTAGATAAATATTCAGAAAAAAAGTTTTCACTCTGAATTTCTTTTTTATATATTGTAAACCATCCATTTTCCCTCATAGTTTTGGTCGCAGTAGGTGGTCGGGGTTGCATGATTTGGTGAGTTTAACTCTTCTTGTGTGTGTGTGTTTTCCAAAAAAAAAAAAAATCAGCATCCCACTGCATTTAGTAGAACCATGTTTGTGTTTTTTTTTTCCCAGAGAGAGAAGGAGAGAGAGAAAAAGGGGGGTGGGGGGGGGAGAAAGACAGAGAGACAAAGTTGCGTGGTGTTGGTGTTGGTAGAATGAAAGAGGAGTCTGGTGGCAGGAGTGTAGAGGAGGCAGCATATGGCTGTAGAAAGAGCACAGCTGGAGGTAGCATCTCCATCTGAGGATGATGTCAGAGCAGCTGACAGGCTGCCATCCACCCCACCTCCTCCTCCTCCTCCTCCTCCTCCATCCCTCCACCCCTCCCCAGTCCTTTATTGTGAGTCTCAGCGGCAGCCTGGGAGAGTTAGTGCTGTGTATGTGTGTGTGTGTGTGTGTGTGTGCGCTGTGTGTTTGTGGCTGCCGATCAGCGCCAGTTAGAAGAAGGAGGAGGAGGGAGGGAGGGAGGGAGGGAGGGAGGTGGTATCTCGTTCCCCCTCCAACATCTCCTCCACTTTGCATCTGTCCCTCGCAGTTTGAACAGCGTGTTTTTTTTTTTGTTTTTTTTTTATTCCTGCCTCCCTCTTCTCTCCTCTTCTTCTACCCACTCATTGATTCAAAGGGAGCGAGCGAGGAAGAGAAAGAGCAAGAAAGAAAAAGAGAGAGAGAGAGAGAGAGAAAGAGAGAGAGAGAGAGAGAGATACACACAGCCATTCCCAGCCAGAGAGCCAAGCTATTCTGCTACAGTGGAGTTAATCAAGTTGATGCATACTGCTGCAGGTATCGTTTTGTGTGTGTGTGTGTGTGTGTTTGTGTTGTCTGTGCATGTGTGTGAGACAGAGTGAATAGAGTCGGAGCGTTCAGTGGTTTGTGGAGTAGTTATTTTGTTTTGTTGTGGGGATCGCCGGTGTGTCAAACCAGTGTGAGCGCTGTGTGAAACTGCTGGTGAGTGCTTGAGTAGTAAACTCGTGTTGGTGCTGCCTGTCTGAGGGGTAATTGCAGTCCGGGAACACTCTGCTGTGTTTTTAGTTTGTTGTCTCGAGAAAAAGAGAGAAAGAGAGAGAGAGACAGAGAGATGCATTTAAAACTGGCGTTCTGTTTCTTATTTGTGTCGTCAGGCATTTTTGTCCAGAAACTCATTAATTGAAAGCAAAGTTACAAGTGAGGAAACAATTTTTTCAATAGAGCTCAGTTCTTGTTTTTCCTAAGTAATGGAAAGTTCTTTCATTATTAAAAAATAATGCTTTTTAAAAAACATTTTAATTAAAAACAAGAAAAGATTTAGTCATTTTTTTAATTGGTTAAATTTAAGCACAGTAAAATACTAATTTTTTAGTTAATAAAATAATGTAAATAAAAGGAGCAGTTGTTTAATCCTCGTCATCTAATCTGTGTTTTTTTTTCTCCCGGTTAAATCTAACTCGCTGTAAAATTACTTGAAAGCATGTGCGGTCTACTCTACCCACTTTTTTCCCCTCCTGTCGGCTGGAGTAGAGGAGACTAATTTAGAAGTTGCAGATTTGAGCTGCCTGAATTGGCTAGACAGCTGTAATCGCACTCCCTCCTAGTCTTAATCTCTTTATCTGGCTAGCAGCTGCCATATGGCCCCCGTCAGCTGGATCAGATGTGGGTAAGCCTCCCTCCCTGGCCGTCCCAGCCTCTCCCTCTCCCTCCCTGCCTCTCTCTCTGTGTGTCTCTCTCAGACCCCTGCCTGAGCTGGCTGGCCGGGGCCGGGTGACGGGCTGCTGCCCTCCTGAGCCTTCGCCGAGGGCTCCCTCCCCACCGCCGCCACTGCCGTCTTTATTTTTAGCCATCTTTAAGGATTAGGATTGATGCTGTGACGAGCAGGGCACTTACAGTGATTGTATTGTAAATCTTCTCTTCTGGGTGGTGGTGGTGGTGGTGGTGGGCGGAGGAGGTGGGGAGGTGAAGGGGGTGGGGGGGTGAGGAAGAGGGCAGCTTCTACCACGGGGCGGATGTGCTGGGTTTTTCTTGTAAGATTCAAGACGGGAGGGAGTGCGTGAGTGAGGGATAGTGTGTGTGTGTGTGGAAGGAGGAGGTGACAGAGGGGTTTGGCTGGACAGAGAGGGAGGTAAGGGAGGGGGGGAGGTGGGAGGTGGTACACCCTTGTCCCCGTAAGCCCCCTCATTAAAAGCAGTCTGAACGAGCCGGAGGGCGAGCACACACATACACACACATACACACACACACACATACACACACACACACTGACATTCTTGGTTTAGCTTCATTCAAATGAGGTGATTTAACTGCTTTGGTTAACACAGTGCAGAGCGGGACCGATGTATTTTCTCAGGCAGGACAAATCGACTTGGTTAACAGGTGGGACTTGATGATTTTTTTTACAGATTTCATTCTCGCTATTTTCTCCTGTCGGCTTTCACAGGCGACGACACAGTAGCAGTTCGTTTATTTTTATCAACTAGATAAATTTAAGAACTCTTTGGTTTCTTTTTCTTTCTTTTTTTTTTTGCACCTTTAATCTTACACCCAAAGCCGGGCGCTCGCAGGTTAAACGAGGGACAAGCTGTTTTGTTTTCGACAGTGCTATTTCAATTGGCCAGTTTTCCTGCTCGACTTAGCCTGTGGAGGTGGTTGGTAGGTAGGCTGGTACTAAGAGTGTGTGTGTGTGTGTGTGTGTGTGTTGTGTACGTGAGGACAGTGTGTACAGCTGAAAGCCGGTTACCTAAAAGGGCTGTGCCAGGCCAGGCCAAAGTGGGTTAATAAAAATAACCAGCGTAGGAGCAGCGACAATCCAGGAGTGCAGGCAGAGGAGGAGTTAGAGAGATACAGAGAGAGAGAGAGAGAGAGAGCGGAGAGACAGAGTAGAAGAATCTGTCGCTGCTGGTTTACCTGTGATTAAGTCTTTCTCTCTGTAAAAAAAAAAAACAAAAAACTGAACTCGTGATTATTTTATCACAGCTTTTGAAATACCGCTATTTTTTTGTCTGTTTTTCTTTTTATTTACACTTCATAAAGTAATTAGAGATATAAAAATGAACGTTTTGAATCATACGGAGGAATGTATGTATGACCCTACAGGCACCTGCATGGTGTTTTTGAATTTGAGCAGCAGAGGTATTTCTGTTGATGTTGGATTATCTTGTATACATGGAAAATATTAATAGATTTTTGAATATATGAGGTATCTTTGCTGCATGTTTTGTTAGGTTTTCTTCCTGTTTTTTTTTTTTTTCCTGACCTACCTTCTCCTGGTGTGTTTCTTACGCTTGCTTGTCGTCTTGTCTGCGGTCTGTTTTCAACATCCCATATGTTTTTTGTCTCTTCTGTCTGGCTTTTTTTTTTTTTTTTTTTTTATTGGCCACATTCGAGATAATTTTGTTTGCGGAAAATTTGTTGTCACCACAAAAGCCTAAGTGATGATATAAACAATGCCATGATCTCTACGCTCAACTTGAGTTTTACCACAGACTCATATTTCATTTGGAAATTAAATCAAGTCTGTTGTTTTGTCTCTCGTTAGAATCTCTGGATTAAAATGGTCTTTTGTGGGATTTCATCTACATTTAACTGTTCTTTTTTTCTTGTGTATTTACCTTTTATTGAATCAAATATTCTATTTAAAACTTTTCAAAGCGCATCAAAAATAGTAATAAATGTAAAATCTGACATCGTGTATACTGAGACTTTTATCAGATGTGAATCTAACTTTGACTCTGTCTCTGTCTCTGTGTGGCTGCAGGTTATGAGGACGGCAGGATGGAGTTCCCAGACCACAGCAGACATTTACTCCAGTGTCTGAGCGAGCAGCGGCACCAGGGCTTCCTGTGTGACTCCACGGTGCTGGTGGGCGATGCCCAGTTCCGTGCTCACCGTGCTGTGTTGGCCTCCTGCAGCATGTACTTTCACCTCTTCTACAAGGACCAGCTGGACAAGAGAGATGTGGTGCACCTCAACAGTGACATCGTCACAGCCCCGGCGTTTTCCCTGCTCCTGGAGTTCATGTATGAGGGCAAGCTGCAGTTCCAGGATCTTCCCGTAGAGGATGTGCTGGCGGCGGCCAGCTACTTGCACATGTATGACATTGTCAAGGTGTGTAAGAAACGTTTGAAGCAGAAGGCCACGGCGGAGGCAGACAGCACGCGCAGAGAGGATGATGGTGGATCCAGCTGTTCCGATAAGGCCGATAGTCTGTCAGACGGTTCTACAGGCCGGCCTGCTACTGCCGACCTGCTGCACAGTGATGAAGAGGAGGAGGGGAAGGCAGAGGGAGGACCTCTGTGGCTGAGGCTGCCGTCCGCTGACAGACCAGGGACGCCAGCCATAGCTACAACCAGCCCGGGCCACAGCGAGGCGGAGACGCAGGGTGGGGAAGGGCTAGCGGAGGGAGGGAAGCTCCTCTCTCCGGCCGGCAGCCCCACCAGCTCCACTGGATCTCTCTCCCAGAGGTCCCACCGCTCCGTGAGCTCTCGTGGAGGGCACAGGGGCAGGAGGGTGTCAAACGATGCGGCCGACTGCGTCCTGGACCTGTCAGTCAAGCCGATTGCCGGTAGCAACCACAGTAACCATCACCAGTCCTATTTCAGCGGAGCAGCTACACCAGACAGCCTCCAGAGTCCATTGGCTGTGAGGGTGAAGGTGGAGAGGGGCGTGGCTTCAGAAGAGGAAGAGGAACTGGGCGGCGGGGACTACGAAATGGAGCACAGCGGCATTACCAAGGCAACAGTTCCCAGCACCAACGGAGGCCTGACCCACCACGGGGTCGGAGGGCCGCTGTCGGCCCAGAGGAGGCTCGGCCTGGAAGCGCACCTGTCCGCTCTGCGAGAGGCCTCTCTGGCCTCAGAGCTGGAGCGGGACGAGAAGCCCTCGGCCACAGCAGATGACGAGGACATACTGGGCGGCGAAAACGAGCGCGCCCAGGCCGAGGCGGCCAGCATGGATAACTCCCTGCTGCCCTACGTCTCCAACATGCTGTCAGCTCAACACACCCAGATCTTCATGTGCCCGCTGTGTAACAAGGTTTTCCCCTCCCCGCACATCCTCCAGCTTCACCTCAGCTCCCACTTCAGGGAGCAGGAGGGCATCCGCTCCAAGCCCGCCGGAGACGTCAACGTGCCCACCTGCACCATCTGCAGCAAGACCTTCTCCTGCATGTACACGCTGAAGCGCCACGAGCGGACACACTCCGGCGAGAAACCCTACACCTGCACCACCTGCGGCAAGAGCTTCCAGTACTCACACAACCTCAGCCGCCACGCAGTGGTGCACACGCGTGAGAAGCCGCATGCTTGTAAGTGGTGCGAACGGCGTTTCACGCAGTCTGGGGACCTCTACCGACACATCCGCAAGTTCCATTGCGAACTGGTCAACTCGCTGTCAGTGAAGAGTGAACCGCTGGCACTGCCCAATGTCAGGGATTGGGCGATTGAGGACAGCTCCCAGGAACTGTGGAAGTAGATACAGACTGCTGGGGTGGATAAAGGGAAAGAGAGCGGAGAGTGAAAGAAGGGCAGAGAGGCGTGGGGAGGTGATAGGCAGGTGGTAAAGTTTGTTATTCGGGGTTTAAGTGAGTCATGTTCTTGTATGTCGCAAAATCTCATTCAATTGCACTTTAATAGCACATGAAAATGTTACTACTGAGTTTTTTTTTGTTGTTGTTTGGGGAACTTTGTTTTTATTCTATTTTATTCTGAATACTTATTTTTTATTGGCACAAATTCTGTTCGGTGGCTTTCATTGCGTCTAAGGACATGGGTCCCAGTGAGAAGGTCTCGCCTTTTTTTTTTTTTTTTTGAAGATTTTCCACTTTGTGTTTCATCTCAGACACATCACTCCGACGCTGGCCGGCGTATTGGTCCCAGTTTCCACAGACAGCAAACACCACGGCAGGAGTTCAGGTCGAACACACTGAAGTGAAAAAGCATTACAATACACTAAACGGGTACTGTGATCACCACGAGTCGATAAAACCGCCACACACGGTTTGAAGAAAATGTGTGTGCGTGCGATACTGCACTACTCTGGCAAAAACTTCACCTGACGTGCGTGAGCGTGTATGAGTGTGGTTTGTGTGTATTAATTTTATTTTCTACTGGCATGGAGGTGTTGTGGCGAAGCGCTCCCCGCTTCTCTTGTTTAGCTCTTTGGTGTTGTGTGTTCAGGGGAAAGCTGACTGACTGACAGACGAACTGATGGCACTCATGCAATGCACAGTCTCCTTTTTTCACTTCCAATCAATTTGAAGTATTTTCTAAAAATGAAAAGACCTTTACAAATTATTATGATAATTATTATTATTGTTATTAATAGAATTCTTTTCTTAAATCTAGCTGGCAGTCTTTAAAACATCTCTTGTTGAAAAGGTATTTAATTTAAGGTTGTTGTATATTGTTCTGCTATAGTTTTAAATCTTAATTTTTTTTTTTTAAATTAATGATTATTATTATTATTATTTTGTTACTTCTTTTGTAACGGGACCTGCTGTTGTTGCATGACGTCCAAACTTGTATATTTTAAAATAAAAATGTGAATTTGCTGTATTACTGTACACATTGTAATTGATCAAATATTTGACAACGGGCTTTCCTTTTCTTTTCTTTGTGAATACTACTCCAGGGTGCGGTCTGTTGAAAAACTGAATATATTTCTCACGACTATGGAGAAAAATGCATGAAATTTTGATTTTGTCTTAAACCTTTAAGTTGTGGTTTTTGCATTGAGGGTGGGGGAGGGGGTTGGGGAGGGGAGGGGAGGGGGTTGGGGAGGGGAGGGGGGGTCAGGGTTGGGTTTGGGTTTGGGGAGGGGGTGGTGGAGAAATGTTTGAACATTACACTTTTGACAGTGAAAAGGTTAAGTTGGAATTTTTTTTTTTTATACTCGTCATAGGTCTGTCGCTGGGCTCCTAGAAGAATGTTACCGAATGTGTTTCCGTTGGATGTTGAAGCGATATGATGAAGCATTTTAAAGCCTGTGTCTATATGCACTGATCTCTCTGCTGTGTGTGTGTGTGCGTGTGTGTTTATGAGTGTGTGACTTGGCTATTACCAGTCAATTTAACCTACTGAAGATCTACTGTACGTCCACCCAGCACTTCCTCCTCCTGCTCCTCCTCAGGCGTTAAAAATTTTCCTCCACTGCTGTATGCTTGTTTTTCCATCTCTGTCTCCGTCCTCTCCGGCTCTAGGCGTGGTCAAGCCATTTCTTAATAATTTCTGCTCATTGGGCACTTATTTCAGGTCTGTTGAGTGCAGTTACGTGGCTCTGACTTGGCTAAAGTGTGAAGGACACAGAGAGACAGAGAGAGAGAGAAAAGGAAAAAAAAAGAAGAAGGAGAGAGGCTGAAACTGAGCTGTCCTGCTGAAAGTTGAAGGGTCAGATATCTTTGTCACACTGTTGTGTCGCGTTGAGCCGAGATGTGCTGAGCTGAGCTGAGCGGGGCTGTGCTGATTCAGTGCAAATACCCACCCAACTCAGCGCAGTGCATTTCACATTGGATGCAGCGGTGTGAAGATGTTTGTGTGTGTGTGTGGTTGTGTGTGTGTGTTTTCCACTTAAAACATAATCCTTACTTTGAGATGGGAGAGAATTGGCATGCCTGAATGCACCTTTTTAAGCTAAAAGACATGAAATCAGAATTTTTGCTGAAAAGATGCCTTTATTAAAATAAAAAAACAAAAAAAAAACACATTTCTGACGCTATGGAAGTATTTGATACTGTAGAGCATTGAAAAAATAGCTGTTTAAAATCATGTATAAATTCATGGAATTTATTGAATTTATCAGAAAATGATGTCTTATTATATTTTGATCATGTGATTGGAAAAGTCTTTTCTTTTTGTATGTGAATGTTGTATTTTGGGTTGGGGCTACATCAGTTTAATTTTTCAGTTTTTTTAACCTCTTTTTTTTTTTTTTTTTTGGTGATAATTTCAAAACTACTGGTCAAGCGTTTATACAATCCAAAAACATTTGACGTAGAGATACTGAAAAGTGAATGCACCACCACATTTCGCCCCCCACCCCCTCCCACCTCGCTCCTCACTGGCACTCCTTCAGTATCAAACCCTCAGATCTGTGTGTATACGTGTGTGTTCATGCCCCCGTGGATGTGCATGTGGTGGGTGGGGTGGTTGTACGTGTGGGGTTCAGTGTGCCGCCCTGTCATCTGGTGGCACCTACAGGCTCTGCCAATGCAACAGTGTGGGTGACATTGCGGCAGTTTGCACCGCGTCGTCTTTTTTTTTTTTTTTTTCTCAAAACGTTCTTTCTTCACTGGCAGCGTCTCTGCATATGGGCTCTCTCCATCCTGCTGTTGTTTTCATCATTACTTCTGTTTTTTGTTTCTGTTCCTCTGGTTGTACTTGACCGCCTTAAACTGCTGTAGTCCGGGCTGTTTTATTATTATTTTTATTTTTTAATTTTTTTTTTTTTTTAAAGTGTGAGTGTGGGGTGGAGTTGTGGGAGTGAAGTCAACTGCTCAAGACGCTCTGAACTAACCACCCTGACGAGACATCTCCATCTTTTGCTGTGCTTACTTGAAAACAAAGGGGGGAGATTTTTTTTTTTTTTTTTTAAAAGCAAGGTATAAAAATAAATGTCAAGACAGACGGGCGGGGGGGGGTTTAGGAGGGTGGGGGGTGTGATATGATTGAGTCTGTTTTGAAAAAGGACAATCACTGTCTGGGAAAAAACAAGCAGATTTTGATTCAGATATATTTGCTCCCCCTCGAGATTAAAAAAAATTCTTTACCTTTATGTTATTTTTTCAGATTTAGTCATTTTTAGCTTTGACAATCATAGTTGGGTTGATTTTTTTTTTTTTTTTGTTTTGTTTTTGTTTGTTTTTTCTCAAGGGGAGTAAATTCTAATTGTGTTTAGTTTTGTAATTTTTGGTGTGCTGTTGTTGACATTTTTAAATTGTGTGCAAACTGCAATAAATTATAAGAATCTTGAAATTCAACCTACGTGTGAAGTTTTGTTTGGTTTTTCTTGTTTCATGCATGAAATCAAAGCAGTCACAGCTACATTTTTTAATATTCTAATAAACTAAAGCTGTGAACAATTTCTTAACTGCCATTAAAATGAACTAAATATTGAATTTCTTCACCACAAAGTTATTTTTTCACATCGTTGCGCAGGGACACATTATTTTTTTTCTTATAGCACACACAGAGTTACAGGTTCCAGAAGGGCCAGTGCGGGAGGTTTTGGCGTCCGGTTACTCAGTGGTTTGCAATGTGGGTGGAAGTTGCGTATGTGCATGTGTGTGTGTACATGTTTGGACACAGCATGGAGGCCTGCACACTCGCTGTGTGTTTTCTGTGTGTCTGTGAGTGTGTGTACTTCACTGTGTGTGTTTTCGTGTGCCTTCACAACTCCTGATATATCTACGGCACTGTTGCACTGGCGAAGGTGTAAGCTGCATTTGCGGGGGGAAAAAAAAATGTGTAGCAGCTTGTTGAGAACCAACAACACCCTACCTCAACACACACACAGTCATGTTTCCATCACTTCAGAAGACATTACATTGACTTCATTTCCCGGAGACTTAACCATATCCACCCTAAACTAACCTCAACTTTAAACCAAGTCTTCACCCTAAAACTAACGATTCACATGACAGGGACTTGTTTTTGTCTCCATAAGGGAAGTGAATCCCCACCACATAACTGTTTAAGCAGATCTACGTCCCCACAACATGAGGAATGCCTGAACTACACACATAAATATACACACACACGCACGCATCCTCCTTCCAAAGCTCCTCAAGTACAGTTTTCCGGTAAAGAAATCAGCTTTAGCTAATGTCTTGCTGCTCAGTAAACCTGCTCTTACAGATGCATTAAAAGCCCCTGCACTCAGAGGCCAAGGAGCAGCGTTCATTAGGCCACAGATGGTCTCTTCAGTAAGCCCCCAACGCAAACTCACGCGATAAGCTCACTCCTAATCTTTATGACATTGTTCTCCGTCTGATGAGTGCCTAAAATTGGTTTAAGAAACTTACAAGTGTCAAAAAGATCTTATTTGCAAGTGAGCAACTGTTTGAAATGTTTATTTTATTGGACATGTATCAAAGTTTGGGAGATAGCTCACGACAAAATTTTAATTCTTTTCTCTCCTGCTATATAACAGGTCTGTCTTTTTGATGAACTTGCTCTTGGTGCTGCTTTCAATCATGATTTTAGCCAGACAGCGGACATTATGATAACTGCTGCAGAAAATACAGCAACCCTATCCTTTGGTTATGCACTGCTTGGTGATCATTAATTGCAATCTGCAGTGTTGTAAGTGAACATCTGCTTGTAGACAACTGCTCTCTCTCTCTCTCGCCCTCACCCTCTCTCTCTCTCTCTCCGTGTCTCTCTGCGAGGAGGCCGTGCGAGGTTTGCTGTGAATGTAGGTCATTAATTTGTTTCTGTCCTTTGTTTACTTAAGGAAGGGGGACAAAGGGGCAGCTGCAGAACCATTTGGCTGTGCCCAAGGCGGGCCAGCTCAACATGTTGGGAGGCTGAGACCAGCTTGGGCTCCTGTCTGGGGCCCGGGCCCCTGCACTCTGCTGCTTTCGCGTGAGGGAGCGGCCTCTGCCAAGCTGCCAGGGAGGGCTCCGTTGAGGGAGGGTGGAGGAGGAGATAAAGAGGAGAGTGTCATGTGGACTGAAGCGTCCTGATGTTTGACTGTTGTGTCATATTTTCAAACCAGCTTCTAGCTCAACTCTCTAAACTGACATCTGCAGGTTTGGCTGAGAAAAAAAACTCCATAACTTTGTTGTAACTTCTAAAATCAATTAAAGACAGCTGTTTCTACATAAAAAAACTAGAATGCTTGTAATATTGAGCATATCATTACATGTGTTTCAATTTAGTCCACCATTGACTATACCTGTACCCACTGTGGTCAGATCAGAGTGAAAATCTTACAGTTAACTTGGTTTTTATTCCATATTGTTGCATTCAAATGTATTTACTGCTGGTTTACTCCTGTTTTTTTATCCTTTCACCACTGTATCCTTATCTTTTATAAGTTTTAAAGTGAGTCTAAATGTTCGTTTATAGTTTTTATTGTCCCATGAAAACAGGACATTCTTGCAAAAAAAGAGTGACTCTCTCTATATTCACTCTGTATAAATAAATGTTTAATAAATTGATGTATCTATCTTCTTGTAAAAGTGTGTGAAAAAATAGTCAAGGATTGCTGTTTTTATGTTGCACCCAGGATTGAGTGCTATGAAATAACCTTGATTTTTTCCTGTGCATGAAAAATGAAGCTGGTTAAAAGTACAGTGAGAAATAAAGCTCCGTAACAAAGGCCATAACAAACAGGATTCTAGCTTTTAGCCTTGACAAGACAACTGCTCCTTAAAGCAACGCTAACAGCATTCAGCATTCACTCACAGCTTCAACCGCACACTCACGGGGAGAAAAGCCTTGTGTATCCTTTTCACGTCAGAGACTTGTTGATTCTCCGTGAAAAAAGGACACACTCCCAGGCAAGGTCTAGCCATGGAAGAACTGACGGCGAGAGGAGAGAGAGGAAAGCAAGGACAAATGTGTGTGTGTGTGTGTGTGTGTGTGTGTGTGTGTGTGTGCAAGTGATCGAGGATTGTCTGCATATTTAAAAGAGCCCCTTTGTCAGGCACTCAGCACAGCAGGACAGAAGGCAAGCAACAAGCGGCCCGCCTGCAAGCAGACAATACAGTGGCACTACACTGGCTAGGGAGGGAGGGATGTGGGATGTGGAGGAGGGGTGAAAGGGGGGATATTTTTTTTGGGAAAAACGGGAGGCACAGTGTCCCAGCAAGCCATCCATCCATCCAGCCAGCCATCCAGCCACCCCACTGCACCCTCCTCCCCTTCACGAAAACAAAAGGCGACGCAACTCGAACTTGAATATCTGTGTGTCTCTCTGTGAGAGAGGGGGCCCCATATACTACTTACCCATAACCCTCTTCTGCAACCCCCTCCACACACACACACACACACACACACACACACACACACACACACACAGATATACTTTTGCTCATAAGAGAAACAGTCATTCAGTCATTCACACACTTGCACAAACACACACTGTGGTTGCGCACACACATGAAGAACACAGGTTTATATAACCTGTCATCTAGCACGCACATGCACACACACACACACACACACACACACACACACACTCACACACACACGCATGCACACACTCATACACAAACACAAAGGCCTCCAGCTGGTCTGTCTTTAGGGCTGGGCTACGATGGGATTAAACAGTACTTGTCCTTTGTGTGATTCTTGTATGGAAGGAGAACAGCCATGAACTCTCATCATAAGAGAGAGAAAGAGAAAGAAAGAAAAAAAGAGAAAGGTATGGAGAGACATGCATCTTTCAATCAAAGGGATTCATTTAAAGAGGATGCTTCTGGGATAAACAGACAAATGAATTGAATTTATACGAAGTTTAAAGCAACAATGCAGCCCCTGCAGAAAGAAATCGTTTGTGCCCTCTTTTCTCTTTCCCTCCATACTTCTGCCATCCTCTCCCAGCTGTGTGTGTGTCTGCCAGATAAGGGGCATTACCAGGGCGTGTTCGGGGTGTTGTTGGAAACTGCTGGCACCGGGACACATGTGCACGACTCAGCACTTTATCATCGCCATGGTGACCTGACGGGGTCACGCAGGGAGGGGTCCTTTAGTGTCACCAACACGACCTGCTGGGCTGCTGCTGTCTGCTGTGTAGATGTTAACGGTGTTACTCTACTGCATGTGTATATATATGTGTGTGTGTGTGTGTGTGTGCCGGACATCTGCTGCACCTGCCTGCTGAGTTGTACACATGTACCAAGCACAAACACACACATACACATACAACCAAAAACACACACATGACAAGCGAGCAGCAGTCAGCCAGCTGTGGTGTTGTGGAAGAGTCAAGTTCGTGTCTTTCCTCCTGCTGAAACACAGCGGAGACATGATGAAAGAGACACACACACAGTATTCTGGGTAATGGTTTACATCCCATAAGCTCTGTGCTGTATCTTATAATTTGGAGTGTAACAAATCATAAAATTTGACGTTTCACAGTGGTTTCAAGATTCAATACATTTTCAAATCAGCAGAAATAAGGAGCAGTATGTGTCTTACATTCCATCTTCAGTTTATAATATCCTTAAACTTTATAAAAGTACAATGTTTAAAACTTTTGAATAAAAAGTTTCTTTCGTGACCTGTTTGGAGAAGTTTTTCAGCAGCATACATAAATGAATAACAAGACTTTTAATATAAAACATAAAAAAGACAGATATGGAGAGAAAAACAAAAGGAATCAGCTCAACTCAACAGCCACAGTGTTACATAACGGTATAACAGATTTTTGAAGGTAATAGCTTTCAAACAATGTCTGGTGAATAAGTTGATTTAATTTGATTCTGTCATAAACTACGTACACACCAAATATTCACAAAACAAGAAAAGAAAAAGAGAAGAGGAAAAGAAAACAAACAACAACAAAACTACATCCAAAATGGATTATAATGCAGTGAGATACAGTACAGTATGCAATTTAATGCAATATATTACAATACCATAAAATATGATATGAGATGTGATATGGCAAGGCAATATACAATATAGTGTAATAATGTACAGTATGATACAATATTATATATAAGAAATTATATGCTTTTATATAATGAAACAATATGACAACAAGATATTATATAATACGATCATATAATATACACTATAATATATCATGTAATAAGGTACTGTATGAAATTATACACTTTAACAATATGATATGATGATGTGATACAATATTTGGCATGATATATAGTACTGTACAATACATCATAACAATACAATATGATGATACGATACAGGATACAGTATGATATACTGTGCACAGCAGGTCTATACAATACAATATGATACACAAACAATTTGATATGATGCAGTATATTGTATGATATATTGTGCAAGTACAGTGAATAGTTTGATACATTACCCTATTATATGATACAACACAGCACACTATGATACAATACAGGATGGTACTATTTATTGTGGTGCAATATTTTACAGTATCATGTAATATAGAGTGAGATACAACAGGATATTATATTACACTATACAGGCCTGTATAAAAAATACTTATTGTAATGATGATATTATATGATACAACACAATGCAATAAGATATGATTAGTACCATTCAATGTGGTGCCATATGCAACAGTATGATATATCATATATGATATGATATAATACAAAGCAATATAGTACATGTGACTAACACATTTCACACATTTCACACAATTTGATCCAAAATTTTGTCAACTTCTTACTTAGAAAACAGCAGTGCAGTGCTGTGTGCATTTATACTCTCATCAATTCAACACAACGAAGTCTCTTATACTTCAGGTCAGGTTGATCTCACTGATTTGCAATTTTGCAAAGATTTAAGAGCTCATTTTCAGGACAACTTTGGAAACTTCTGCCCAAAAATTCAAGTCATCATAAGGAGCGGTGCTGATGTGAAAGAAAAAATTAGACTCAGCATATTGAACTATTATCTTAGCCTGCCAAAGCAGAAATTGATTGCAGGAGCAGGAAGGAAATTTATGCAAACAGTATGTCGAAACATGTCCGTTGCGCCATCTATTTGTCTATTTATCATATGGTCGACGTTTTCTTGACACAAGGAAAAACGTTGAAAACACTCCTGACAGCAGAGAATGTGCATGAGAGGAGTTAACTGGCACACACGCATGTATGTGTGCGGTGATTGTGTGTGTGTGTGTGTATGTGTGTGTCTGAGTGTGTGTGTGTTCTCTCACCCTGTGATGCCAACCTCTCCGCTCCCTCCCAGCTCTGGCCAGGCACGACCCATCTGTCACATTCCTCCTTCCATCCCTTCTTCCATCCCTCCCCCATCCGCCGCACTCTGTCCATCCCTCCCTCTGCGTACCCATCTTTCTTTTCCATCCCTCCTGTTTCTCTATCTGCCTCCCTCCATCCCTCCCTTCCTCCGTCACCCTCCATCCGCCCTCTCCCTCGTTCTGTTCCTTCGCCTTTTTCCGCTCCTGCCTGCAAACGCCAAACTCTGCCTTCTCTGTTCTCTTTTTTTCTCTTATGAAGTTCGTTTTTGGTGTGCGCTCATCTCCCTTTCGCTGCTTTTCTTTCACCTCTCTCTCTCTCTCAGCCCTCATGTGTCTTGACACAACCGGGTTTAAATTCTTCAAGGACAGTTGATGAAAACGAAAACATGTGGCCACTCCAGCTTGTGTAATAATAATAATAGCCATCATCAAAAGATAAAACAATCAAGCCCCAGAGCTTTTTTCCGTTGTAGCCCGAGCTTCTTCAGGCCAATGTGGGACCCTGCAGGCCCATGTAGAGCCCTAAGGCCCAGTGTTACTGCTCCATGCGGAACCAAACTGATCCAATCTGGGCTAGAGAGACAGGGGTCCTGCCTAGGGAACTGGCACTGTCTCTGTGTATGTATGTGTGTGTGTGAGTAGTGTAGCATCAGGGGTGTAGCCTGGGGTGTACTGGCATGGCTGTGCATTGGATTATTGAAGGCAGCTTGGGACCATCTGTATGGTGGTGGGGAAGAAGTAGACAAGGAGGAGAAGAGAGGAGAGGAGAGGAGAGGAGAGGAGAGGAGAGGAGAGGAGAGGAGATTAAAAAAACAGATGAAGAGCAAGTGGGATGCCAAACAAGATGCTCTCTTACCAAGTTCCATGCATTCTTTCTTCATATTTGCATTTTTTCCTTATTTCCATCCGTACAAACAAACTGAAGTAACGTTCCTCTGTTTCATCACCATCAATATCTTGTCAGTTCTGCTCCCTTCACACAGTGGTACCCAAAAACACATTTTCTGGACTCCTCAAATGGATCACAGAGAGATTTGAGGTGTTGTGAAACGATGGTTTGGATAGATAGAAAAGAAGAAAAAACATAGTTCTGCTGAACTTTTTTCTTTTTTTCTTGTTAAATACTGGATAGTTTGACCTCTTGTGCCCTCTGAAAATGCTCAAATAAATGATCTGAAAAAGTAAAATCACTCTTAAGAGGGTATGCTCACAACTCATTAACAAATGCATCATATGACAAGGGGTTACAAGTAGATATCGGTTAATTTAAGGTGTTGTTACAGAAGACTGTATGATGTAAGATGGACGTAGCAAGGTGTGACGTCACCCACCATTTTGCATTGGAGCTGGTTGAAAGCCCAGAGTTGCAGCTTATGGTTGGTGTCATCTTTTCCGTTTGGAGCCAGGACTGTCCAAATTAGAAATGAGGGGTGTTGTCTTTCATGCTCTGGAAACACGCCCTGCTACCTCGGCACAAAATGAGTGCTTACTGGAAACACTGAGGGCTGCACACTTGGGTTAATGTTAGTTACTTTAGCTAAATTGTCAGAGCTGACAACTCTCACATATTGACCATGAGACTCAAGCAATTGACACTTTTCACATGTTCTCATGCCGCATGTCCATTTTCTCACACAGTGAAAAACAAGTTCATGACTGATAATGCAGCGTGAAAAGAGGACACTGACAGCACACAGACGCAGAAGACAGAGCAGCACAGTGCAACAGCAGCAGGGAAAAGAGAGAAATATACACAAATCTATTATATTGTAATTTATCCCCACGCATGCTGCTCAGAGTAATCTCAGTGAGCGGCTCTTCTGGCAGCAGCCTCCCACTCCAGGAATAAATCTCACCACAAGCTGAAGTCAAAACTTGGTAGCCCTGTAAATTGTGCTAACAGGGCAGGTAATCAAGTAACATTAAACTTTTCATTAACTTCTAACTTCCACTAACTTCAACTTCTCATTAAACGCCCACACTGGAGACATCAAAGCTAGTATAAGTCTTCAAATCTTATTAACAGAGTAATCATTTCCAAAGTGACCGCCAACACACTTATTAGAAAGCCTGAATTTTATTGATAGTGACCATAATGACTCATTGAAAAAAATTGTTGAGTTAGACTTTCTTGAGAGAAGTTGATGCATTATGAATGGGAGTCAATAGAAGCCATGGCAGCCATTGGTGGAACTGCAGTTTAAGGTACTTCTGCATTGGCTTCAACTTCACGCTATCATGCAACAAGACTAAATGCCTACAAATGCAACATTAGCCTACTACAGCAATGATGCTAACACGGTGATGTTTAGACGTTTATGATGTTCACCATCTTACAGTTGTTTAGCAGATGAGGCTGATTTTAATGTCTTTAGTTTTGTAGGTATTGGTCATAAAACAGAGTCCTGGACAAATTTAAATTTGATCCAACTGACCAATGTTACCATCCCAAGAGCCAAACAGAGGCTGTGTGATGCTGGTTTCCAATAGCTTTGTACCTCCATCTGATGTGTGTATAACTAACTATCCCCTAAAAAAAAGGTTGGGAACCAGTGCAGGATCTACTTCAAATGTTGGAGTGGAAGTATTTCAGCTTCAGCTGTTCATTCATTTACACCAGAGGGGTCACACGCTCAACTGTGTCACACACAACAATGGGCTAAAGCATAAAGCAACACAATCAGTGATGATTAAATGTGATACGCATGAGTCTGTGGGGGAATTCTCACACAGGAAGGTCAGAGGTCAGGGTCAGCAGCAAAACAATTAGTGAGAACTCAGTGTTTTTCAGTGTCTGATGGGATGCACTGATCTGTCTTTTTCACTCATGTTAACCTTTCTGATTCCTGAACTGAACTGAGTATAAATCAGAATTTACAGATGCAGATTTTAATCCATTATATTGAATTGTTGCATCATTAATTGTTACAGTTTTGTTTACGGACATTCCCTCAAAGGTGAAGTCTCTGAGGTTATCCAAAGAATCATATTGGTGACCCCAATAATCTTCTTTCTTCTTATAACCAAGCAATTATACTGAGTCAGAACATGGGCCGGTGAAGGAAACGTGCAGTATTACAGATAAGTGGAAAGCTTTTACTTCACTAACTGATCCTATGCAGGGTTGCTTGGAAGTTGGAGCCTTTCCCAGCACACACTGAGTGAGAGGTGGATACAACCTGGACAGGTCGCCTGGTTATCACAGGGCAGACACATAGACAAACAACTATTCATGCTCATACCTACAGTTTCCAATTAAAATAACCTGCATGTTTGTTTGACTGCGAGAGGAAATCAGAGCTGGACCTGGAGGTGGACACAAGGAGAACATGCAAACCCAACACAGAAAAACCCCAGTCGACCAGTGGATCTGAATCCAGCAGGAACTTCCTCTCATCAGATACCAACACCTCAAGTAGTAGTATTAATCTGATACAAGTGCTCTCATTTTCTCATGTTTAAAATCTGTAAACAGTTGTGGAACGAATTGGAATATCTTTTAAGTAAAGTGACATGCGATTACAGAGTCAAACCGTGACTTAATGAATGTAACTATTAGACACGACACTGACAAAGAAAGTGCATTAACAGTGTTTAACCTGGTACCTACATTAGCAGGCAATTCAACCACACATCACATTTCACAAAATGCCACAAAATGCTGTATAAAACTTTTTCACATATGCTGAAGCTGAACTCCTCAAGAGTTGTAAACAGACCTTGATATGTAAAACTGCTGGAGTTCCCCTTTAGTGAGGTCAAAACAAGAGCTCACTGTTAGTCCTGCATGTTGCTCGAACAGCTTTTACTGTAAGTCCAAAAATGCAGGCGCTATAACTGTTCCACCACTTCAGAAAGTTTTTATTCATATAAAACTGAAAACTACCTCAAAGCTTCTGTACCTCACGCACAGGAAATACTTTGGATGAATAGTTTTGTGTGTGTGTGTGTGTGTGTGTGTGTGTGTGTGTGTGTGTGCATGTGACATATATATCGTTGTGAGTGTGTGTGTGTGTGTGTGTGTGTGTGTGTGTGTGTGCATGTGTGCATAGAATAGGTCTTCCAGAAGGTCTTCTCAAGAAGGCAGACAGGCTGGCAAGCAGCTGTGGTTGTAACTCTTTTTCTCACACACACACACACACACACACACACACAAGCCTAGGACACACATGTACATGCGCTCTCTCACACACAAACACACACACACACACACACACACACACACACACACACACACACACACAAAACACAAGCTGTTGTTGCTTAACGACTGGGCTGCTCCGGAGCACATCTGCACTCTGCATTATCATTAGCTCTCTCCCGCATCCCCAGGATCGCTGACAAAGTGAACAATACCGACAATCACCTCCATCAGCTGCGGCCATATGGGCGCCATCCATAGCTGTAGCCCCCACTGGCTGGCTAGCTGGGTGGGTGGTGGAAGGGTTGAGGGGTAGAATTGGTGGGGGTGCCGGCGGTGAGTTGGGGGGCACAGCAGCAATTGTACCAGCATCTGTTTGGCACTCAGTTGCTCACTCGGCCATTTTTGAAGATGAGTCGGCCGAGCTGGCGACCAAGAAACTTTCTTTTTGCTGTTATCACAACAATCTGAGTGCCTGTGTGTGTTGTCTTTTTTTTCTAATTATCTCCCTTTTCCACCCATCTCATTTGTTATTCTTCCTTTGCTGCCTCACTCCTGATCTTACCTCTCTATCTCCTCCTTTCCTCCTTCCCTCTGCTCCAATCTCACCCTCCCGTTTCCCTCCCCTGGACAGTTAAATGTATTGCCAGGTACGCTCCTGTCGGCTGCGTCTTGTAATTGCCACCACCTTAATCCTCCGTCCTAATGGGCTGGGAGGAGGAGGGTAGGAGGATAAGGGGGAAGGAGAGATGTGTGTGTGTGTGTGTGGTGGGGGAGTCGGCCCAGATGGCACAACAAGGTGCGCTCCACCACTCTTCTGCTAGATCCCCAAATCTCTCCTTTCCTGTGGCCCTCTCTCTCTCTCGTCTTCTCTCTTCCTTGTCTTTTCTCCCTCCTGGACTTTGAACCCAGCTGGCGGAGGTGTTTTTTTTTCTGGGATCAGCAGCAGAATCCTTCACTGCTGTTCTAATTATCTTTCAACTCCAAACCCCAACTGTATATCATTCTTTTATATCCACATTCCTCTCTAACTTCTTTCTCTCCCTTTGCATTTCTCTCTCTCTCGCTCTCTCTCTGATGGATCACAGGCACAAGCTTTAGTCGTTCCTCAGAGACTTTTGGAAAAACACGACACTTCAGTGTGCATGTGTCACCTTGAGATTAGCGTGTGTTGATGCAGAGTTTTTTTTTTTTTTTGCCTATTTGTGTTTCTGTATAAAACATGAAAATATCGACTACAGGTGTAGCTATAAATTGATTCTTCTGTTATTTAGCCATTAACTCCACCTCTGCTGTGCAGTTGCTTCAAACCCAGGAGGAGTTATTTGGAAATACTTGCGGCAAACTACTATGCAGAATCAGAAGGAATCATAAATTCACTATGACTGGATGCAGAAAGCATGAAACTGTGCACATAAGCTGATATATTGTTGCACTCTTTATACAGTACAGTATGATAGAGAATCAGGAAGACCCATTTATATCTGATGTTCCACACTGAAGTTACATGATGACAGTTGAGCAACTACGTTTGCTGATGAAATCAGGAAGTAGATTTCTACATTTATTTGATTGCTGTTAAAAGTAAGAAAGTCCAAAGTAAATGTTTAGTTTTTATTACCAGAACTGGTGTGAGGAAGTATTCTTTAGAGCAGTATTAATTGATGTTTTCTGGTTGTTTGCAGGGAGCACAACAAGCTGAAAACACCAAACTGACATAATATCACCGTATAAATCTGATATGGTGAATGTGTCACCGTAGCTAACATTTACCTTTTTGTTCATCCAGCAGATTCGGAGCAACAGTAGCTGTCATTTGGAGTCATGTTCATGTCCAATACTCACATTCCTTTTAGCTCTGGTTTGGTTTCTACCAACTTCTTAGGAAAACATCTGGCTCTTTCACTGCTAGATGCTTTGCTATGTTCACCAGCTAGTCACTAACTTTGTCTGTTTGTCATTTGGTGCTGGGCATATTGTGTACCATATTTAACAGAGGTTTGTAACGCAAAACAGCTGCTGGAAACAATGTTGAAAAGAACAATGAGAGTGAACCCAAATTGTAAAGTTTAAGGTCTTAAAACCAAAACAATGCTAAATGTAAACATGCTATGGGGAAATCTCTGGTGAACTTCTGAACTCATTTCCTTGAAAAAGCACACTTATTGTATCAACCTCTAATGTTATCAAGAATCACTAAAACAGCGATTGTAAACACCACATTTGCATCTCCTCTTTATATGAATGAGAATTGTTATGAACTTCACTACAAGTTTAGTGATCATTTTACAAGTTTTTTGCATCTTTGGTGTCTGTGGGGTGACATTTCTTTGAGGTGCTAAAAAAAATCCCAATACTCTGAAGATCCATTTGCCATCAGCTGTTAACTGCTGGTGTTTTTCCCAGCTGCCAGCTGATCTTCACCATCAGGGCCACAGATCAGTGCATGAACTGCTTTCTTTTTCCCTTTTAGCTGCTTGTCTGCTGCTTCTATTCTGGCGAGGCAAGAAAAAAAAAAACAAGCCAACCCTCAACCTATCCCCATACAGGTGTGTGTGTACATGACTATAGGTGGACTTTCACATATTAATACACAGAGAAAATGTTTGTGTGTGTTTATGTGTCAGGTTGCGAGCCCACCCCGCTCTTCCTCGAAGCCCCCCTCCCCCTCTCCCACCCTCGTCCAAACAGACCAAGCGCCTCCTGGGCAAATATTTAAAGTCAAAACAGGCAGGGCCCATAAAAAGCTGAGAGGTGGTGGTGGTGTGGCTACATCTGTCAGGGGGGAGGGAGGGAGAGATGAGAGAAGAGGAGAGAAGTGGGGGAGAAGAGGGGTGGCAGCAGCTGCCGAAACGAGTCTGGACACTGCTGACGCCAACACCTGTCCATACTGGAGACACGCGGCTAGCAAATGTCCAGCCACAGCCCCTCAAACACACACACACACATACAAGATTACACACACACAAAACGCAGTGTGAGTCTATAGATCTAATTGTGGAATAAGCTATTTGGCAAACACACACATAAAGACACTCTGATACAGACCCAGACGTGCACAAAAACACACACCTAACCCAGCCCTTTGTAGCCCACCACACCCCTTTCCTCTGGCTGACCCCCATCTGTTGCCTCCCTGGGGAGTGTGTGCATGCATCTGTGTGTGTGTGTGTGTGTGTGTGTGCGGTGTAAGGGTAGGAGGTCAGGGGAGGGGACAGGCAGGCGTTGGTCCCGGCTGCCCATTGATCAACAGCTGCTAGGCTTCTCATGCTGAGCTGGACGGCTGGGAAGGCGACAGCAGCTGGGTCGGGGAGAAGGTAAAAGCTCAGGGCCAGAGGCTGGGACCCGGGGTTGGAGTGGAGGTCGGGGCTGGGAGTCGGAGCTTTACGGGCTGGGACCGGGAGCAGGGTTGAAGCCGGGGCCGCGGTAAAGGGCCAGAGTGTTCAGCTGAGGGAAGGGAAGCGGTAGGGGCAACAGGTGAGGGATGGAGCTGCCAGAGATGGGCAGCGAGACCTTGGACTGCAGCCAGATGCTGAGGAGGAATAGATGCCAGAAAGCATCCAGAAAGGAATGAGGTTAGATAAAGTAGAGTTATAGGCTAGGGTATGCTTGAAACAAACCAGTTCATATGAAGTGTTGTCCGAACATGTCTAAAAGGCCACACTGGAAGCCTGGGTGAAAAGTCTACCGTCATGGAGAAGAACGAGATGCTAGGAAATGTAGAAATGGGGATAACAGCACAGACAGCCTCTCCTCAAATGCATTAATGGTGTTGCATTTGAAGCACACATTGTACCCATGAAAAGTGATGGAAGTAATTGTGGAAAGAATAAAAAAAAGAGCTTGAGAGAGAAGTTAAAATCCTGCCTACTTTTTCAAACAGCGTCTGAAACTTTGAAGGTGTATACTGACGCCTTCAAAGACCAGGAACGTAGAGAATAATCTGCATGCAAATGAAATCTCTCTCCTTTGTGATGCAGTTGATTAGTTCCCCTGATAAACTGATAAAAATATGATAAAGAATTATGTTTTTTTTTTTTTTTTAGTTTATTTTTAGGTCAGTAATTGAAACTTCATTTGTGTAGATTCTGATGAAAAAAAAATGTGCGTTTGGGAAGACAAATGACGCCATACTATGGTGCAAGAAAGCAAACAAAATATGGAGAAAAGAAAGCTGTACACACCTCAGCCTAATGCAAATATTTAGTGATTAAGTGAAGCTCATTGTAGTTCCTAAGATAAACTCAATGAGTGCAACATGTCAGAAAAGCAGAAGACAAATCAATACAGATAAATGATTAAACTGTATCTACTGTATGTAAATAGTAAAACAGGAACAACAGAGTAGCACACAGTTATGCTGTTACAGGACAATCAGAGTGAGATTCCATTTTTGTTTCATAACCTCTTTTGGACTTTCTCTAAACACCGGAATAGAGAGTATCACCAAAGTGAGTAGTAATGTATGTGTTTATACATAATATGGCCTTTTAACAGTGACCACATATAACAAATTATAAGTCACATCAGTCTTTGAAAGAGCTCTTACATGAGCTTGTACTTTTTAAAACAAGCAATGTTCTTTTACTTGAATAATATTTAAGTTAAATGACAGCTGACAGGATAGTTTTATACTTTCCTCCACTTTGTTTATGATTAAAGGATTAACTAAACTTTAGGTGATCTGTGTGTGCTTAACGGTAAGATTAATAAAGAGAAAGGAACGATTGATGAGAGGACTGAATATGTGCACAGCCGCAAATGTAAAGAATATTGATTGTTTAATTATTAATTGCTTTTAATCACATGGGAAGCTATATATTTCTTACTTAAAAATCCATTTTCTTAAGCTTTTTTTCTTAAGATTTTGTCTTTCCTGACAGGCAGGAGGGAATACACCCTTGAAGTTTGTGCTACAACTGTTGGTGATCGTTGCACGAAGGATATATAGGTTAGTGTGTGGGGTTAGAAACCCAACAGGAGCTGATATAAGAGCTGACAGCTGTTAACAGTGTCGGCCGTCATACATCTGCTGCGTTTGGGCTCTTTTACAGAGTGGCACAGTTCAGGGGCTGAGGAGGAGGGGAGTGGGGGGGAGGGAGAGGAGAGGAGAGGAGGGGCTGGAAAGTGGAGGAGAGAAGAATTGAGGCAGGTGAAGGAGGGTCAAGAGAGATAGTGAGTAAAAACAACTTTATAGGCTTTTACAGCCGTGCATTCCACAGAGAGGTTAGAGTCACGGGTCAGTGGCACAGCAGCGCTACTGGATCAGGTAGAGGTTCACTGGGTTGGTTCAAGAGCACTATAGAAGTGGTGCAGACACCCTTAAATCACTCTCATGGGTATGAAAATTTGAACGAGCCGCTTTTAAAATGTTTGTAGTGCTCGGTAAGATATGGCAGCATGGAGAATTTCATTGAGAAAAATAAAAATCTGCAAGTTTCAGAGTGATAAAAGGAATGACATTGACCTGACCTTTACCCTTCTCTTCTTTTCACATTGGAGTTTTTGTGGTTTAGGTGCAGGAGCCAAGACCTTCGGCAGGGGAGCAAAACGTTCCACGCTCCAATAAAAAGATAATATTTCAGATGCTAAACTTTTTATTTTCAACTTGCTTTAGGGTGGAATGCCCCTTTTAAATGTGAGCAGGTAGGAAAATGTGGCCGACGCGCTGCCTGAGCAAAAACACACTTGTGACCTAAATGCTACTAGCTGTTGACCTTTGCACACAGGTCAGACCACCGTAACAGAGAGACACAGAGAAGAACGTATTCTTACCGACCTCGGAGAGAGACAATGTGAGATAAGTCGTCTCTGCTACTTCACTACTGAAATTAAAACATTTCATCTGCTGTCTCTCCTGTCGGCTGATGTTTTGAGGCATAACGACTCATCACTTTATTGTTTGATAGTTTGAAATGTGTCTGATTTCTTCCTATTGATGGTTTTAAACTACTCTTAGGTTGTCTTTAAGGTGTCACCTTATGATATTTATACAATTTTTATACAGTTTTAGTGATTTTAACCTTGTAACATTTTGTGTGATTTGTTTAATCTTTATCTTTAGATCTTTAATTCATTGTTATCGCTGCCTATCTTGTGCAGGACACATGAGAAAAAAAAGACTGCAAAAGAGGTGTTCCTGAAAGGTTCCTTTCAACACTATGGAACATTTGACATATTTGAGTTCATTGTTTTGGTGTTCGAGCCCGCATGTTTACTGTTTTGGTTCACTCTCACCTCCCTTATCACGTTTCCAGCTGCAGCAGGCAGCTGTTTCCAGTGGAAAAGTTCACATAAGCTACTTGTACCTGCCCACTTGATTACCTGCCCAGCACCAAACAGCAACCGAAGTTAGTGACTTGCAGGTAAAGATAGTGTAGTAAGAACCAGATATTTCCCTCAGAAGTCGGTGGAGACCAGACCAGAGCTGTGGACAGAAACATGTAGCCTGAAGGTGAAGGGAAATGTGGAGGTAAGGCAATAAAAAAACCCCACAATAATCAGCAGCTGAGCTCAAAGATAGAGGAAGGGAGGATGTGATGATATGAACCATGATATACAGTATGTCATGGCTGAATTCCCTTTCTTATAGAGGCCTTTGTGTCCAGGTCATGGGCACGAAAAAGCGAAGACATTCAGTTCAAGAAAATGTTTAAAGAGACAGAAAGCTTCCTGAATGGGTGTGTGAATCTTTGTGTGTATATGTTTGTAGGTGAGTGCATCAGTGTATGTGTGTGTGTGTGTGTGTCCTAACACCACAGTTGGCTGAAGGAGAAAACTCATTTGCTTGTCCATTTACTCTGCTTCCCTTTGCAGCACAATGCAGCGGCAGCCACTGGACAAAGAGGCCTCACTGTGGGATTCAAATGAAGGAGGGAGTGGGGGGGGGTAGCGCATAGAAAGGATGAAGGGGTTGGTGGTGGGGTACGGAGGTTGAGTTTGGAGGGTAGAGAGGATTGAATGAGTTGTACAAGATGGGGGAGGAGGTGATGGATGATGAGGGGTAAAGAGGAAGGAGGGGCAGCTGGTCACAAAATTAGCGCAGCCCCGACCCAAATCGTGAATCGTGGGGCAGCGATGCCCACCGGCCTGCTGTGATGCCGTCCAGCTTCTCATCAACATAGTCACACAATACTGAGGAAGACCAGGCCCTGTGCCAAATGCCACTGTGTACGTGTTTGTGTGTGTGTATGTTTTTGTGCTTCAAGGTGACACAGTTTATTCAACAGGATGACCTCACCCTGGACAGCTGTGGAGTTTCCAGCCACTGAATGTCCAGTTTATGGAAAATCAGGCAACGTGTTTTTGCACTTGTCCCGCTTTAATCGCATCTGGATAAATTCTTGGTACGTGAGTGTTTGTGGGTGTTTAGAAGTTGTCGGTGTATTCAGATGTAGTCAAATAAAGAAAGGAAGCTTGGTGAAGGCAGGGAAATGAGCTGCAGGTGAAGCTGTGGTTAAAGCTATCATGTGGTCACAGAGTATTAAAATAGTACACACTTACAAAGAGGACTGATGTTAGCACTCTTCTGCCTAATTTGAGCTGTGTAGCCTTTGTTTGATTTTCATAAAAATGAAATATAAAACCATTTGTACCACCTCTGCGTCTATGTGACTTCATGATACCTATCATACAACATTTCTGAGGCAAGAAAAATCTTCATTCAGGTTGGCAGTTCACTAACAACCGTTTATTTTCAGTCATTTACAGTCTGATGTCTCCCTCTAGTGCTCATGAAGGAAACTATTCTCTACATTCATATTTTACATTATTGCAAGATCCTGAAGATACGTCCCTCAAAACAATTAAAAAGTGACCCAAATTATTCAGAAAGAGATAACAGATATACAAATATTCTGTGTAAACATAAATATGTTAATTTTACTACAAACAATTACAAAAGCTCAGATGTTACCAACATATAAACACAGAATAAACAATTAAATACAAGTTAATTTAACTCTTGTTGGTGGTATGAATAATGTCTATTTGATATTTGATATTAATATGACCAGTAAAACCACTTCTTTAAAACCAGTTGTATAGTATTACACACCCCACATACATTCGTGCTCTTTTAAAGTACATATATATTCATGTCAATACACCTATTCTAACAGTATAATTACCACAACTAAGGCGACAATTAAAGCAGAATGGGATATTTAATGTATGGGATATAAATGTATAACCTAAACTGCAGAACTGTAGCACAAACACACATTTGAGGAAGGCAGCACTTCCACTTTATGATAAATCACCTTTGTTGTGGAAATTCCCTTTGGCTGATGTTTACTTCACCTTTTTGACTCTTTAACCCTTACATACTGTTCATATTCTGACCCGTCATAGTATCACCTGATAATTATTCTCTATACCAAATTTGTGAACCACGCATATATATTTAATTGATAAGTAGCTTATCATCATTAATAAATGGTTGATTAAACTTTAATTCAAATCTGAGAGAGCAGAGAGAGTTTAGTCTTTAAAGGATCAGCGTGAAGGATTTAGTGGCATCTAGTGGTGAGGTTGCAGATTGCAACAAACTGAATATCACTCCCCATCCCCTTTCAAGCATGTCGGAGAACCTACGGCAGCCGTAAAACTTGTGAATAACATGAAATGCCCTCTCTAGAGCCAGTGTTTGGTTTGTCCATTCTGGGCTACTGTAGAAACATGGCGGTTCAACATGGAAGAGGATCTGATCCCTATATAGATGCAAAGGGCTCATTCAAAGGTAACGAAAACACAACAATTCTTATTTTCAGGTGATAATACACTAATTAAAACATACTAAATATTTTATTCCATTTCCGCCTAATCCATTCTGCCACTAAAGTCTACACACTGGACCTTTAACTTCTACACTTCTTTGTTTATGAAGAAAAAACATTCACAATCACACTATATTATGGTCTTATGTTACCTAAAACACAAGAAAATAACAGCCACAATGATTTCAATCAATTTTACTGAATGTGACGAATGCAACAACATTTTTGAACAGTCATTTTTAAATAAATACAGGTCAAATTTAACCCAGAACACCTTCTATATATAAATATTTCTGTCAGATCCACAACATTTTTTAAAAAGCTGATATAATTTAGTGTATTCTGGGAAAAATCAGACATTTCAGGCTAAAGGAACAATGTTTAAGGTGTTTTTACTGTACTACTATAATTGTACACTAGCAAACAGAAATACTAAACAACAGCTGAAGGGATTTTTCACAAACTGGCAACCCAAAACTTGTACTTACTGATGGCTTTTAGGTGATTTATAAAACATTAGTAAACTAGACCACTAACCATTATTAAAGCTATTATCTACTGCATTACTTATGAGCTTTTACAGTATAAGGGTTGCCTTATACACAACTAATTAAAGATGTAAAGGAAGAGAATAACGGACACATTTGTGCGCAGACTTTTTGTGGTGGACTGTTTCCTTCCAGACTTTGACCCTTGGTGGTACTTTTGTGAAGTTTATCTCAGCAGTGTTTCGCACATTAATTGCTGTTTTTTAAATCCCAATTAAAAACTATAAGAAAACACAACTCCAAGCCATAGCTCCAAGCACACGACTACTGATTTAGCAGTAGAGACGGCAGCCTGTGATCTCATGTCAACAGGTCAGCCAGTTTCACCAGTGTGTATGTATAACAAATCACGTAAGAAGACAACATGGGCCTCATTTATTTGAAGCCAGACATAACTTCTGTGGCTTCAAACGAAACAGCGACCACAGATTTTGCTTGTGGCCCAGACAGGAAATAAACTGCCGCCTTATTTGATAAACAAATGAAGTCATTTCATTAACATTTCTGTCCAACTCATACCTGTTTGGCTTTGCGGCTTCACACTTCCAGGCACATCTTAGTCGTGTGTTTATTTCTGTTCTGTCATAACCTAAATGCTAAATATACATATACACACACACACACACACATATATATATATATACTTCACTGAGGCTGTTTTCAATGTGTGTGTTTGAAAGCTGCAGTCAAACCTGCTTCAGTGTGAAACCATGGGTGAAAAACAAATATTCTACTCATTGGAAATTAAATTGAATGAGTGTAAACATTTTAAATGCTGGTATCGCTACACAAAACAATAACCTCCTGGTTAAAATAAACATTTTGACATGTCACAGTAGGAAAAACACAGGTGCACATATGAGTGAATGACGGTTGAATTCCATTTAGCTTCCTCAGTATTAAGGTTGGGACACTTTAACAGAACGACGTGTAATAACTAATAACGTTATTAGTAACACCTGTGCTTTTCCTACTGTGAAAAGTCAAAATGTCTGCCATTAAAATAAAGGCCTGTACTGAAGCTGCTGTATCAGGACCAAATATAACAATATTACTGAGAAACAAATACATTCATAAATCAAGAACAACAAATATGTTGCCAAATTAAATTAGTCTTAAAAACACTCATGAATAATCCTCGACATTGTATAAAATAACATAGATTACAGATTAGATCTTTCACTCTTTTCCTGGAATTATGCAAATATCTCTGATGGATGAAATATTCTCCTATGCAGTAACAATTTGGAAAACAAACTGATGTAAGCTAGTTACCTAGAGGTACAATGAGCAGTGCAGTGATCCACCTCCAAGTAATGAAACAAATCTGGTTCAGACTAGTATCTGGAACAAGTCTCACAACTGTGGTGTTTGAAAGGAAAACAAACATACACCTGAGACTATATTTAAAAGGTTAATTTGAAATCCAAAGTTATACATTACACATCTGTCACACAAAATAAACTCAGGCTTTTCAGTCCAACATTGTTCAAACCCACAGAGCTTTATTTTAAATTTTAGGCAAGATACCAAAGTTTCCAAAGACACCAAATATGTAAGGATTAATTTCGGGGGGGAATGTGAATATGTGATGATTTACAACCTGAAATATACGTCACTGGAAATAAAAGGAGTAAGAGTTTAAATGAAAACTAAAACATTAACAGGATCTGCTGGCTGTGTTGGGTGTTGAGTGTTTGTGTGTGTATTTGTGCGCTTGTAGCCTAAAACACATTCATTTAGTCTTGACCAGATGCCAAAGCAGAGTCTGTCCTGAATGTTCAGTGGACCAAGCAGTGATGGACCCTGAAAGATTGTTGTCACAATATTTATAGTTTCATGTCTCCTAGCCTCCAGTAGAGGACAGACAGGAGCAACATGTTGGTGAGACTTTCTATATCTATGAGAACAGCATCAATTTTAACAAAGTTTACCTTGAATGAGTTGTTGAAACTATACATGAGGCTTTGTTGGGTTTGTAGAGTCCCAGTAGTTTTACATGACAGCAGTTACTGTACATACAACCCAAAGACAGAATTAACATGAAGATATTTATACATTAATACCCTTTATAGTTGATGTACAGTATGTCCTGAGATAAGTGGTTCAGACTGTACGGCTCATGTTTACGTCATCAGAGAAAAGACAGACTTGGTGCCGTTTTATATAACTGACATACAGAAGAGTTTTATTCCAAAGTTACACACTGATCATTAGATTAAATGCGTCCCTGACAACTGATTACTTTAAAATAGTGAATGCAAAATTTCAGGTAACAAAACATTATGTAGCTCAACATGTGTATATTTAACTACGTTTTGGAAAAAAACCCGCCAACAACAGTTTCTTCGTTTTCATGGACGTCATGTTTCACTGCAACTGTAAAACAGGTCAACGCTTTTGACACAAAAAACAGAAATACATTCAGAGTGTTCCTGGCTGCTAATAATGCTTCTAGTGATGTGCAAAATGGTGTATTTTAAGAATCTTGTTGATGCATTTAAATTACCACAGTATGCTTCTGAATTGGGGAATATTACTTTTTTTGATTACTGTTGTTGTTCAGCTTCACCAAGATTTGTTTGGTTTCCAGTTCTTCACCTCAAATCGAACTATTAGGGGCTCATTAAAGGAGCGTTCTGCCGTTAAGCTGTTCATGTCAACATCCACATCGTAATTACAGTGGAAACTAGGCCTCATCAGCTTTTATATGTCCAACATAGCGCCTCATAATACTTATAATAAAACCATAAACGGACAACTCAGCCAAAGTCTGTCATTAAATGTAAATAAACCCACATTTAATGGATGTAAATAGAGTCATATGGTTATGCAAAGTATTTTTAACTCTTGACAAATTCTGTAATAATACAACAATTTTGATTAGATGTCAAATCGTCAGCATGGGAATCTTTCCCATTTGTCATGAACACATCATTGAGGGGAAATGTCAGATCCAGTGTTTGAGGAGACCTGTATTAGTGACTAAAAGCCTCTGCTGCTTTGATTTTTGAGAATATTTTAGTCCTCCTACTTCATAGAAGTGCAGTAATTGAATCACTGGACTTAACATAATCTAAACATCTATAGATCACATTTAGCAGTATGCAAACCTGATTCACATCTCCAACTGGAGGAATTTTACACATTACAGTATCATTTTCCATTTGTGACACCAAACCATCAGGTGGCTCTGATTGGCTTGTTTGAATGATGCCATTTTGCCGGATGACCAGCTTTAATATCAGACCAGACATTTTTTCTTGTTGGATAGTCATCATGACCCTATTAATGTTTGACTTTCTCCTACTTTAACAGAACATTAAATTTTTTAAAAAAAGCGAAGAAACCCACAGTAATATTAAGAAACAATCACAACGACGTAAGTGAAGAGATTCTTGCCTGCTGGATTGATTTCCATTTGAAGTTTGTTACACTGCTTAACGGGAAAACTCACCTGTGAAAATAATACCTGAAACATGTGTACCATGTACAATGCAGAAAGATGAGCACCAACCTTTCATCAACAGCACTCAGTGGAAGTGATTCCTTGCTGCAAGAAATGCAAAAGCTCTTGTTTTTGTTTTTTTTTTGTTTTTTTTTGTTTTTTTGGTTGAACAACAAGGCAATATAAGAAGTCTTTTTTTTTACTCCAAACGTGCGTCTGACGATGAAAAAGCAAAACATAAAAAGACAAAATTTAAAATATGAAAGGATCCCTTTATCATGTCAGGATGTAATGTACATCTGGCAGAATAAAACATAAAAGCAGGTATAGTCCAAAGCATCTAAAGTGCGGAGGTTAAAACTTTTTAACTGATTTACAACAGACTGGCACAGCGCATTTAAAACACAACATAGATGAACAAAAATACACGAAGTTTGACCAAACAAATATGAACAGTTCCTCCGGGAGTTAACCCGTGTCCGTACCTGTGAGTGTGTATGTGTGCGTCCCCCTTATTGTCCTTTATCAGACCTGACGGCAGCTGGTGTCGCCGAGTGTATCGTGTGTCTGAAATAAATGGCTACGATATGAATACGGACAAATGAAAGAGGGACTTCAGTGTGACACTGTTATCCTAAAGTTTAAAACGGTTTTAAAATCCAGATGCAGACGCTGGGAACCATTCATACGCGGAGTTCAGTCTGATGGGAGTCTGATCCAAAAGAGGTCTGACCTGTTACATGGGAAGGGTCTGATGATACAGTGGTAAAGCATTAAAAACAGACATGATGCTCATGTCTGTCGGAGTGTTGAGACAGGTAGGTAGGCTGTGTGTGAGTGGGGAGGGGAGGTTAGCGGGACGGGGCGGGTCGGGGACGAAGGGTAGAGTTGATTCGCTGCTGTGCATCCTCCTTACTTGGGTTTCTCCTACCCTCCGTCTAGAACAGCTGGATGATGGACTCCCGAGACTTGCCTACTCCGATCCACTTGACTGAGGAAACAAAGAAGCACAGGAAGGAGTTAATTTACTCTCGAGTGGAGGCTGGAGCTCAAACTGGGTCGAAATTACATTTAGTCTAATAGGGTCACGTAGAGTCTTGATGTAATACAGCAGGACTCAGATCTGTGAGTCTACATGCAGCGTAGTAACCAGTTTACCTTAAAGATTAGTTTACGGTTGATCAACCTTGTCAGAAAAGTTGGCGTCGTGAAGTGGGGGAGACGTGATATCATTTAAATAAGGGGATAATGGTGCACGGCCTCTCCTGCAAGGCTTTCATAGTGTCGCAACTCAGTTGTTCACATGAAAACTGACTGAAACAGATGCGCCAAGAAAGGAAAACAGAGCGCTAAAGAGAGAGAAGTTCAAACCTTTTCTCTCCTCCACACAGCTGGCCAATCGCAGCGTGAAGTAGGTGTGAGTGTCACTGTGTCAGTTACAGAAATGGCCCTACAAAGCCCCCTTAATCAGACGCTGGAAAGGTGTTGGGGGTGGGAGGGGGTTTCCAAAGCTATTCAACCATCTGACAAGCCCTTTTGATGTAGTACAGTAGCCCCTTGACTCTGTGTATACATGCAGCACATCAGTAATCACACTTCTTTCCCATTTCTTACCTTATTTTGGAAACTCTGTTTTGCTTTTTTTTTTTTTTTTTTTTTTTAAATGTGAGTGCAGTAAAAATGACAGACAGATGAAGTGGGGCTTTTCCAGACAGCATTAATGTGTATAACAAGAACTCATCACTCTGTGTAATTATCCCTCCTTTCATCCCCCCACTTTGCTGTCACTGCGGTGCGTTCCCTTGTCTGAAGTCTTTGTCATGCACAACTAAAAAGCTTAAATTAGATAAGAAACTTGTACAAACGTCCATGAAATCGTGATTCTCCAGGCCTCTTGAAGTTTTTTTTTTGTTTACTCAACATTTAAGAAATCACTTATTTGAGAAAGCCGGCTGTAACTCGGTTCCTTAAGCGCATGTAAATCAAGGAGGCTTAATACCAATGCATGTTCATTTTATATGTATTCAGTGTATCAGTGATTGTGCGTGGGTTTGGTCATACCAGGCACTCCCACGTGCTCCTCAACGAAGCGGACATATTTCTGAGCGTTCTCCGGCAGCTCCTCAAAGGTTCTAGCAGTCGAGGTGTCGCTGTTCCAGCCGGGCAGCGTCTCATACTCGACCTCCACAGACTGCAACACCTCCTGATTGGCTGGCACAGAGTAAGTGGAAAGAAGGGACAGGGTGGGGGGAGGAAGGGGAGGATGGAGGGTTAACAGCACACAATTAACTTCACAGGAGACACCAGTCAAACTGCTGTGACAGCAGATCAATAAGTTTCTGCCTTGAAACGGTGCTCTCTATAAATAATGATAATGATCGGAAGAAAAGAAAAGGGCTGACGAAAGGTCAGACAATATCCAATCGATTCATCAAACCCACTTTTTTTACTGCCAACATCGTTAAAGAGAGAGACAGAAGAGACACTTTTCTAATATATTGTTTTCGGCAATTCCATTATCATTTTAACAGATGCTGCAATAAAATGACATCTCTCCATTTAAACAGTCCGTCAAGAAAAGTGCTCACTCATGCACGGGCTCACCTGGAAAGTGAGGTATAGTTTGCTTGTCGACTTTGTACGCTACGCCCACTTTGATCTCCGGGAACACGTCAAGTATGTCCAGTTTGGTGAGAGCTAAACTGTGGGGGGACAGAAGGGACAGGAAGGATAACAGCGTAACAGTGAAATTAAAACAAGGATTTTTGAGGAGTTTTAAAATGACATGGAGCAAAAAGGAACTCCCTTTTGTTCAAATTAAGCCAGAGATATACCCGTAAACAACTGCACTGTATAGAACAAACAAGAAAACCCCCTGTCACACTCACGCGGTAAAGCCATTAATCATGTGTGCATATTTGATGAGCACCAGATCCAGCCAACCGCATCGCCTCTTCCTACCCGTGGTCACTCCCACCTCCTTCCCCCGAGTCTGAAGCAATTCTCCAATCTCCTAAAAAGACAAGAAGATAAGTTCAGACAGACCGACGCACTCAGTTTTTTCTTTTTTTTTTAAAGTTCTACCGTTCGTTCTACACGACTTGTGTAACAGTCAAATCAATCAGTCACAGAAACCAAAAATATCCCGTCAATAAATGTTGACCTCTGCATTCAAGCTTCAGTTTTAGTCATGAACAGGTGTCACAGACAGATTTATTGACCTTAACAAATGAAATTTACTACAGATGGTTATTTGTGGCAGTGTAACAAGACTTCCTCTGGGTGGCGCTGTTTGACAACAAAACTACTCTTAGTCACCTTCTGTTTCACACACTTCACACATCATGTCATCACATGATGTTTTGACAAGGTGGACAAGTTAATACGACGTGAAAACAAGTTTATTTCCCCAACATTCTTGATTACTGGACGTGTTTAAACCACCTGAGTTGAAAGTTGTTCACTTTTAAACACTTCCCTGTGACATATCATCCATCTTTGTAGGGAAAAGTCATTTTGAAAAAGCTTTATCCTCGTCTTTAAACATGATTTTATCTTATGTCTGCACATCGATGGGTGTTATAAGTTGCGACGTGCACCCTCTTACGTTGCTCTGCTCTGATGGGAAACCTCCGATGCCCACTCTGGTGGTGTAGGCCTTGACGACCCCGTAAACCTCGCCAACGTTCTGAGGCGGCATGCCGAGACCCGTGCACACCCCGCCCACCGTGCAGTTGGACGACGTCACGAACGGATACGTACCTGCAATGACACAATGAGTGAAAACTGATTATACCTTTTCCTTAAAATTCATAGAGGCTGGCTGAACAAACATGCGATTAAAAGGCAGATTTAAGTGGGAATATATTATCAAGAGGGATATGTTTGCACTGTGATGTTTGTGATTCTACATTTAAGCATTTACTTCAGTCCCTAGCGTAGTGCGGATTTGTAGCGAGGGCTATGAGCTGTTTCCGGATAAGGCACCGTGTTGACATAGCAGATATGTTTGTTTCAGCACCTGTCCTGATATAGTTGGCTGACTAGCCCAGGCTGGACCTGTCCTCAGAGATGTGACCTTCTCCCCTCAATCACTGGACAGCACAGCTCATTAGACGTTCAAATACGTTTGGACATACTCACTGGATCATGGCGAAGCCTGCAAGTTCACTTAATTACGTAAAATACTCTGTGGTTAGTCAGACTGTTTGAGAAGAAAGAACTTTGCCCATTTACTACTCAAAATACTCAGCTGAATGCAGTTTAACTAGTCTGTATTTTTCCCTGAGAATGCACCTGAGGTAATAACCAATCATAGATTGACACGAACGCTAAACCAGCTCTACCTCAGGTATGAATTCAGTGGTTTGCTTTAGAAATTGTCTGCGTCACTGTTGTGCGAGTGCAGAGTTTGAAACTGCTGGAAGCTGGCCACATGCAGAGCATCTCAAATAGATTGTTGTGTAAAATCAAAAAAGGGACACAGGTTTGATCCCTGCAACAGCCAGTGTGTCCATCAGCAGTCATGTGTTCTCTCAAGGCTAAACACTGACACCACTAATGCTCCTGCTGATAAAAGTTTTGCATACACATAAACTTAATGTGTAATAACAGAGTTAAAGTTATGGCTTGATGACATTTGCCACCGTTTCTTATGGCGTTTTGATAAACTGTAGCCACATTGCCAGCTATCAGAGAGAGATAGAGAGAGAGGTTGTTTGTCTATCAGTCAGCAGGACACTCTACCCTGATACCACCAGAGTTATTACAAGCGTGGTGTTGTGATAATAACCAGCGTTGGACCTCGACTGTAATTTAATCTGCTCAGTGCCGTCACTGCTTTCAATAATGACAGCTCCGCTCTGTCACAGTGACACACTGGAACATCTAGAGGATTAGGATGTTTAGTCTGGTGTATCATTATCTGAGAGGGAAAAAAAAAACTAAAGCAAATCCCAATTTAATGCTTTCAATATTTAAATATTTCTGAATTTGATAATTACTATAATTCTGATCGACTCACTGACAGACTGCTGATACAGGGTGCCTTTCGTGCTCATGCACAGTCAGGTGTGGTTTTAGCTTGTGAGCGTGCACGTCAAGCCTGGATGCCAGAGCGCGTCAGTAGTAGTTAGTAAACTTACCATCATCACTAGTCTGAGCTCCAAGCAGGCTTTTTGTAAAGAGCATCACAAAGCTTAAGTGTTTCATCACTGGGTCACTGTAGAAGCACTGAACAGCGCTTTGCAAATTAGAAACGACACGTACACACCGAGAGTACAGGTTAGCAGAAAGAAGTTGGCTTATTATTAGATGGACAAATGGAAAATATGCAAACAAACAAGATAAGAGTTAAGCGTGTGTCACTGCAGTGCACATGCGCACTAACGTATTATACACACATGGTGAAGTACTGACCAAAGTCTATGTCCAGCAGCGCTGCGTTGGCTCCTTCCACCAGAATCTTCTTTGGAGGACCATGAAGAGCCTCATACATGTAGTGCACCCCGTCTCTCACCATGGGCTTGATCTGCTCCACGTAATTCTACAAAAACAACAACGTACAAAACGTTACTTCAAAAGACTCCAATTTATTAAATACCTCAAGATGTTATTTTTTTTGTTTATTTTGCAGCACCTTTAATTTGACCAGCTCTCCTTCGATGTCAATCGTCAGAGTCGGGTACATGGCCTGGTACTGCTGGGCCAGAACTTTATACCTGCAACAAGCAACACTGGTCAGGTTTGATTAATACAAACCAAATAGACTTGTATGATCTCAATTCTGTGTCATGTTGCAACGGACTTATAAACTCTCACTCAAACAAAATATTCAGCCATTTTTCCAGACATTATAGATTCATTTACACCTTTAAAACTAAACATTTGCAGGAGCCACAGGAACTAAACTCTGAAACAAAACCTTCAAATGCACTTTTACGTCTGTTTCCACTGAATCTGAAGAACTGTGAAGATGAGACAAACTAGACCGTTAAGAGGAAATGCAAAGTCTTCTCTTTGTCATTCACAGTCAACTTACTGTTTACTCCAACTTGATAGTTCCTTAAAAAAAAAAAAAACCATCACTACCTGTGAAAAACGGATTTTACGTGGGGACCAAGAAGTAGTAGTTTCATCTGAGTTTTGAATCAAACATCAGTGTCACATGACAGTAAATACAAAAAAAAAAACAGTTCGTCTTGTGTGAAGATTACGTTACGTTTTCATTTTTATGTTCACTCTTCTGATGTGATGACAATGCCCAGAGGATTGTGCAAACATGACTTTTACTTCCTGTGGTTCTATTGTACCTGGAGCTGAATTTAGTTAATGTTTCCGAGTTCCTACAGTTCCTGTGTTCCTGGTAATTTTCCTTGTGTTTAAAACAGGCCATAAAACTGAAGATAACTGTGTGAGGTAAAAGGACTGTAAGGCATGAAAGAGGTTAATGTTGTTATACGTTCACAGTATTACGATTAAAGACCCTTCTCGTCTGCGTTGAGCTTTACACACATAAAAAATAAACTCAATCAAAACCCCTTAGAGAGCTTATCTTCAAATGTTGGAGCAAACCTTTCAGAGAACTGAGTGAAGTCAGCCAACAAGTCACATATCCTGAGGCCGCTACGTGCTGCCTTGGCCGAGTACACCGGACCAATCCCCTTCTTTGTTGTCCCGAGGCTGGGCAGGTTGAGAGAGAGAGAGAGAGAGAGAAAGAGAGAGAGAGGAAGAAGAAAAAAAAAGACACAGCTAGCGTCAGCAATCTCAATCTACAAAATAACTTTTTACAGTTTCAAAGATCCTCATATCATCCACTCAATTACCCTGAAACTCCTGTAAAACCTCTGGAAACTTTAAGAGCAGACGTAGTTTTAGCCTGACGGCAAATATAAGATGTATTTTATTTTGGAATAAAACTCACAGAATCTACAGCGGACAAATGACCTGCCATGTCTGATTGAATTACAGTAAATTGACACATATTTCAACATACAGATGTTGATTGAACACTGTGAGCCACAAGTGACGGGTGAGGCTTAATCTGAACAGTCCAATGATGATACTGACTTGTGAGGAAAAGCAGACGCTGAACAACGTCACCGGACTATTTTCTGCATCTCTACAGACTCAAGCAACCCTGATCTTAACCCCCAAATCAACCCGAGTCATGACGCAAAATGTCTTTTCACACTTCTGTATCACTTGAGACTCTGCAGACTTGTTACTGACACAGCATTGTCCCCTTGTCAAACTAGCTAAACGTTTACACATGACACGCTCAACATATCCCCTTGGCAACTTGGCCTATTAAAAGGAAGGCTTGGCGCTGGACAATTTGCTTAGTCCAGAAGTCCAAAGTACAAAACGGAAATAGCCAAAGAACATCTTTGGTTATTGAGTTTCATTATTAGCACCAGCATATGTGCAACATGCATGTGTGTACAGAGCACGACTCAACAGACTACATGTTTTTTAAGACTTTATATGTCTACTTATATTTGAAAATGTGGCAGAAAAATCCACAATAAGTGTTTAATAGTAAATTTTAAATCTTAAATGTGGCAAGAAACATTAATAAACCATCACATTGAGTCAGATGGCATGCAGACCGTTTTCTAAAATTCTGTTATTTCAATAGTTTTAATTGAAGAGTGTAATATGCAATAAACATATTAAGAGCACATAAGTTTTCCGAGCAGACGTGACACTTCTCCTCTAAAAAGATGGAATCAATAAATCCCGTCTTTTGCAATGAAACGAGCGTACTGTACATTAGGATCAGATTTGATTCTATTACGGCTCACAGACGGCTGTTGTGGTCCGTCGTTAATGCGCTTGCAAGGAAATTCTACACCTTTTTGTGTCTGTGTAGATGTTTCTACAGCTATAATAAGAATGGTTGTTGTAAACAATCCGAGTGATGCATCAACTTACATGAGCTGGTCTCGAGTTGCATTCAAATGTGAACAAATATTTTCCTATTTTAAGTTTGTTGTATGTTTTAGCACCTAAGGGGAATGACAGGACTAAAAGTCTCTTTTGTTTTCATAACCCAGACTTATGCTATTTCTAGTTTTAAGAAACCCGAGTCCTGGCTAACCTAAACCGTCTTATCCGACTCTGCGACTGCACTCTGCTCTGACTTCCAGCAGCGGAGCTCGTAGGATGCCTGGAGAAACTGGAAATCCACCAGCCCGTAAGAGCAATCTGCTGAAAGCTTATAATGACGGTGCCATTAAGGCACCCTAGCGAACAAGTATTCTCACTCTCTCTCACACACACAGAGTATCTGGCTGGGCGTTCGAGGCTTTGGTTCTGAGCTGCTAAAGACAACCCAGCTTTCAACAGGAATACACACGGTCTCTCTTGAGGTTAACATGCTGAATGCTCCACAGCCTCGGCTTAACATTCCTCACATAGATCGGTACGGTTCACTGCACGGGCTAAAGATGTATTAGCACAAAATTGTTTTGAAAAAACTGGTGTGCAGTAAAACGGACTGATAATGAGAGAATATGTGGAATGTCTACATGAAATATTTCTCTGTTCACAGAATCTAAAAGTCTCACTGCTGGTTCATTAAGTCTCTTAGTGATGAAGGACTGACTCTTTCAGTCTGTGTGTCCCTGCTTCAGAGCGACTGAACAGCCCGTCTGCCCTCTGAACTCTCTGAGGACGCTTCCAGGCAGAGAAGTGATGAGATTATATGCGTGTGAGTCACTGTGGACAGACATCTCTGTGCATACGGAAAGTGTAAATAAATAAATGTTGATATCAGTTCAATTCTAATTAAAGGTTATCTTTAAAATAAACGTGTATATTATGAATATGTCAACTTTTATCTAGAGGGATCTGTTTCAAAAAGGCCTGTTGCCTTTTTTGTTCAATAAAGGGATGCATGATTAATATAAATGTAACTATGGCTGAAACTAATTATTTTTATTATGATTAGTCTACAGATTGTTTGTTTTGTTAGATCTTCATCAGTAAACATTCTCATCACAGTTTCCTAGAGCACAAAGCGTTGCCAAAAATGTCTTGTTTTTGCTGACTAACTGTGCAAAATCCCAAAATATTGGAGTCACTGAAACGTAAGACGAGTAAAAGCAGCAAGTTTTCACACTTGAGAAGCTGGAAGCATCAAATGTTTCTTCTGTTATTTCTGCTTGAACGATGAATCGATTATCAATAGTGGTATAAATGCTGCTAAATTAAGAAAAAACAGATGCTGTAGACTAGACCAGCCACCAGAGGGTTTATTTTTGCTGCCTTAAGTTCACTGCAAGAGGTGCAGAACTAAAAAGTCAGATAAAATCATCCAGACAGCAGAACGTAGACCTTCACATGACAAAAGACTGTGACTCACTGCCAACATGAACGCTTTCAAAATGCAAAACAATCAAAGCAGAGGAAAGCAAGAAGAGGTGCGGTTTCTCCTTCATACTCTGCTTCAGTCTGTAATGTTTTGTTTCCAAACACACTCTGTATCATGAGACAAAAAGGTGACTGCACGTCCCTGAGTGTTATACTGGCTTTCACATAAGAAATGACTCACAAGATTCCTCACATAGATGACTGAACTGATCTGTCCGCCCTTTGTGTACATGGTGTTGTGTGTGTGTGTGTGTGTGTGTGTGTGTGTGTGTGTGTGTTGCAGCCATTGTTAAGTAACTGGTGTCTTACTTCTTGCCTGCTTGCTCTTGTCTCTGCTGTTCCTGAACGCGATCGACCGCTTGGTGGAAGTCAAACACTGCGGAGGAGGGAGAGAGGGGACACACACTCTCACACACCTAAGAGAAAGCAGGACGTCCACACACACACATTTTTTTTGCATGCGTACCATTCAAACATTCACTCATAGCTTTATTTAAAAAAAAAAAAAAAAAGGTCTGGCAGGACTTACCAATATGTGCTCTGTCTGAGATGATCAGCCTTTTCTCCCAGCCTTTTAAACCTGCCCACACAAATACAGTTTGAGTCTCCACACATTAAAACGCAGACTTGCTTATTGTCTGTTATATAAAGTGTGTGTTTAACTCACTTTTTCCTTTGCGTTCGTTCTTTTCTGCCTCTTCAAACAGGCCTGGAAGGTGGATCACCACACCATTGCCTGAGATGCATTAAAAAAGAAAAAGAATAATAATAATATAGAACCACCCTGAGTCAAGATGGGTGTGTGTAAAGATACAGTTGTTTTATATGATTTCATGATGATAATGTTCTTAGAAAGTCGTTCCCAACTTTATGGCGTGACCCTTTAAAACAAAGCAACATCTACTTGTGACCTCTCCTCACGTTATTCACAATCCATGAGTTCTACCAAAGAGTGATGGTCCCTTGAAACTGGAGTTAACTAACCTGATGATTATTTTCTCAATTAATCGTTTTGTCGATAAAATGTCAGAAAACTGAACAAATGTCTTTGTTGTGTTTGTTTTGTCCGACTAAGAGTCCAAAATGCAAATATATCGGGTTTACTTTCATGTTTGACACATACAAGTTTCAAATCCTCTCATTTGAGAAGCTGCAGCCACAAAACGTTTCACATTTTTCCAAAAAAAAAAAAGACTAAAACGTCTAGTCGACTATCAAAGAGTTGTTTTTTTACAAGAGTTGAAACTCTCCAGTGTTTTCACAGGGAAGTGATTGATTGATTGATTGACTCTGTTAGAGAGTGGGTACCCTAAAGCAGCCAACAGCCGTTAAGTGTACAGTCATTGTACTGTTGGGTACTTTGGTTAAAAGCTTCAGTGCTGAGGTTAAGTGTTGCACTGAGATCAGCACGGCTCAGACAAAGCTTCTAGTAACAGAGAGTGAATTGACAGTGAGTCGTTGTAGTCGTTGTTTTTCTGTATTATATATCAATTTTCCTATTTTTCAATATTGAAAAGACAAGGATGAAATCATCGAATGAATGTTAACACTTCCTCTTTCCTATGTCGCTCATGTTTATCTTGTGACTCCATGCAGAGGTCGTGACCCTCAGGTTAGGAGCCACTGATTTATGACCGCATAGAAAACAAACAGTAATTAGTAAAATAACCAAATGTGAGTCACATGTTTTCCCAAACCGAGGTGAACTGGACACTGCGTTTCTGTTTCAGGTTGATTCACGACAATTAGTTTATTATGTTCATCAAATTAAAACTAATGAAGTGTAATACAGCAGTAATTCACTGAGGACATCCTGACATGTCACAGTAGGAAAAACAGAGGCGTAAACAAATAAATTAATGATGTTTGTTTTTTTTTTATTTAGCTGCTTCAGTCGCAGGGTCCTGGTACTGTGCATGCTGGTTCACTGTCACACCATCTTTACTGGGACACTTAAATAGCACAAAGTCATTGTTAATTTTATTAGCAGCACCTGGAATTGTCCTACTATGACAAGTTAAAATGTCTGATGTGAAAAAATCCTATAAATGCCACCTTCATGACGGTTATAATGTTTTTGATGATGACGCTGTAGCTTGTGGTGCCATTGATACTTTACTTTGTTGCATTGAGAAGTGTTTCTAATATTTTGTCCTTGATTGTCCTTGTACTTGATACTTTGTCCAGCCCATTCATATTTCACGTAGAGTAAATATCATTTTAAGAAACATTTCTCAGTTAAACACAATACTACTGAACAATGACAAAAACTACAGTACAGCCAAAGTTGAAACGACACCTCTTTAAAATCGTTTCAATAGAAAAACAGAACATTATAACTTTCACAAAGGTCGATTTATTGCAGCTCTGTTGTATTAGACTGCAGGTTTTACCTACTATTTACCTAATAAACTGGCAACTGAGTGTGTAAAATTACATCTACTCCTTGGTTATTGAAAAATTCAGAATCTATGAATGTGCAAATACTGGTTGAAAAAGTACTCCAATCAATTTATCTTTAAATCTGTTATAAAAATATTACTTTTAATGTGCAAACAAATAAATAAAATACATTTTATTTTTTTTAAAGTTACGTCTAAACCAGAGTCGACGTCTATCATTGTGAAAGCAGCGACAGGTGAGCGCTGGCAGCCTGACTGTCGTGTTATAGGATGTATTTATCAGACAGAACTGGCCAAAACTTTGCCTGTTCACAAGAGTATTCAAACAGCTGGCCCTAATTATCTTTTTAATTGGGCTGCATTAACTGGAGTAGGTGAGGTAATTAATTTGACCAAATTCGATGTACAAATGTAAGGAAGGAACAGCCAAAGTGTCGAGAAAAATGCAGGAGATGCAGATATACAGTAAAACATTTGCAGCTCAAGAACAGGAAAGACCTGAACTTCCAGCGCTGGAGGCCATGAATGTACTTTGTACACACTCCGCTCTGTCTGCACAATTTAATTATTATATTGCCACTATGAATACAAATAATGGTCATTTTTCTAGTTGTCTGTCTCACAGTTTGATTAGTACAGTATGTAACTAACTTCATGTAACCACCAAGTAACACTCAGCATTTAGAAAACTAGATTTTCTTTTCGAAATGACATGCAGATTTCAAAATAACATACTAGAGCTCGGGTATGAGAGCAGTTAAAGCTCATTAAACATACATACATATATTATATTACATTGCAGTCTTGAATTGAAAGACATGTTGTTCCCAACTACCAGAATGTTTGGATTTTTACAGTTTTTGGCCTCCTGGAAGACTCAAATGTGCAGAGCATGAATTATCTCTGCCAGAGAGTCGGTACCCTCAAGGAGCTGACAGCTTTTAAGTATAGTCATGGCACTGTTGGGCACTTTGGGTAAAAGCTTCCACCAAATTGGACGTACTGTTAAGAAAACGCTGTGCGTAGTGTCTGCTGTTGGGATTAATGGTGGTTCTTTTAATGAGAACAGCTCAGGAAAGGCTTCTGATAATAGAAAAAGGGGTGAAAAATGGGGAGAAAACACACATGAGTTCAGGTAAGTCAACATTAAATGGCTGCAATAAGTTTTGTTTGTCCAATTTCTTTTTTTTCACTTTTCAATCAAAATAAACAAATACACTTCCAGGCTTTTTTTATATAAAACTTCATAAAACTAAAAATAAAAAAGGTGAGGCAAGTGCACCATGCCCTGAAACACCATTCATAAGTGCAGGTCACATCGCAAAACCTTCCTCTCAGAGTGCTGGAGTCTGCAGTATGGCATTAATGTGTCATATATATCAAAGAGGAAAAAGCAGAAACTTGATTAAGTATCGACGGATCGTACAGCCGGACATGTCGAAGTGCAGATGTGTGGAGCGTTAGGAGCCAGAGAGAAGTAGTAATACACCATTAGCTAATGAAGTTACTGCAGATGAGTGGACCTGATGTAGCCTGCAGTCTGGCTCTGAGTCAAGCTGATCACACTCGCTGTAGCAGTCGTCAAAATGGAGGCTGTTCTCGCTGGCAACGACGAGCGCCAGACTAAAAAGGAGACTCAATCAATTCATCAAGAAAATAGCGAGCGAAGACGGCCTTGGAAGGAGAGTCTGTGCATAATTGTGTGTGTGCAAATGGGGTGTGTGTGCGTGTGTGTGTGTGTGCGCGTGTGTGTAGATCGCACAAATGCTTGCATCAGTACAGTGTGTGTTACGCACCAATGAAAGCGGTGACCTTGGGGTTGATGATGCCGCTGGGGAGGAGGTGAAAGTCGTACTCCACTGAGTCAACCACCACTGTGTGTCCTGCGTTGTTGCCGCCCTGCAGAGAGAAGAGAGAGAGAGAGAGAGACGAGAGACCAATGAGGAGAGACGAACGCGGACGCAGAGACACGAGTCTAATGGAAGCTCTGCAACTTTGTTTGTCTGATCTGGAAGGCAGGCTGAATAGTTTAGCGAGTAGCAACAAGCATCATACGTAAACCTCCGTCCACCGTCTGTTTGTGTGTGTGTTTGCTGCTCTGCGCTGTTGCTTAGAGATTTCTGCTCACTAGGCACTCAAATCCAAACTTAAGTGAAGGTTTCGCTCCAGTGTAAACTTACTGACAGATGCACGAGCAAAGGAAATGTCAAGTGGATTGTTGGTACCGTGGATTGAACACAAAGTAAATAATCATCTTCCTTGCACAACGTAACGGTGGACGAGTCCTGGCAAGACTTGTTGCTCCCAACACCTACGTAAACAAAATCTAGGACTGACTGCAGCCAGAAGCCCCCATCATACTCTAACAGAGGATCGGCAGCTCCATCAATATATTGTTTTACAAGCCGCTAACAAGTTAACCAGCCTTTTCTGGCACTTATCAAATATCAAAAGTTTGGCAGTCACTGTCACTTAGCTCATAAACAAGAAGCTTAAAGCGAGTGACAAATGATGTGGTCATTCTACTCTCAAATACGAGCAGTTAGGGCTTCAATTAATGATTATTTTCTATTGCAATCAATTAATCTGATGTTTATTTTCTTGATTTCTCGCTTTATCATTTTGTCTGTGCATAAATTGTCGGTCATTAGTGGAAAAATGGCTGTTATAATTTCCCACAGTCCAGTTCAGATGTTTTTTAAACCCAAAGATATTCAGTTTACTATTATGTATGACAAAGAAAAGCATCAAATTCTGACATTTGAGAAGCTGGAACCAGCAAATATTTGCTATTTTTGCTCTTAAAAAAAGCCTAAAATGATTATTCAATTATCAAAATAGTTGCTGATTAATCAGTTCATCAACTCATAGTTGCAGCTCTACAAGCAGCCACTGAAATTACCCTTCTGCCTGAAATAATATAATCTGACACAAGTACTTTTTATTTTGGTCAAAATCAATTAAAGGACATTAAATTGAAATATTCTTTTTGTATGAAACCACACACACACACGTACTGAAATGAATAAAATGTTCCCAGAAACAATATTTTTATGATTAACCATCATCCAAACATCAGGAAAACAAAAGTTCAAAGAAGTCGAGATGCAAACACTTTGAACTACTTGATAGTGAACCACTGTGATTGGATGATCAATAAGATCAAATGACTCAACCATCTTTAGACTAATTATTTAATCACTGACAGTATGTGCTCGCTGGGTGTCCTGGATGCTGCATACAGGCCTGCACATGATTTAAAACAGCTGACAATGGAGATAAAAATGCAACAGTGGAGCCCAGAAAGGGAACAGTGAGTCCTAGGACGTCACAATCTGACCTGTTTTGCTTCTCTCTGCTTCACACTTCACAGTCAGAGATGCAAAGCTCTGCAGCTCATGAAATTAGAAACTTCTGGAGAAAGAATAAATGATGAGGAAGAGATACAGATACAGGGGGGAAAAAAACAGAGCATGATAATAGGAGTGAAAAGAAGGAAACTCAAGTATAGAAGAAACTGGGGTGAGAGAGGAGTGGATAAATGAGTCAAGGAAGGAAAGTAGTTGAAGTATAAGAGACTAAATAGATCTGTGCACGACACGTGGAGCAACCAAAAAACACACTACGGCACTCGTTGGTAATCCATACACACAGCTGTTGTGTTCAGCATTTAACGTACAACGTGAAACAGGAGGAGTTCAGTGATGATACACGTTGTAGAACACTGAGGGGAACAGATCGGTTTTCATTCAGCTCTTAAGCTTCAGATCTGATGACATGTCTGGTCAATTACAAATATTGTGGGGCAGGGAGGAGGCAGCTGTGGATTTGTACATGCCTCTGCAGCCTGCGTCACTGTTCAGGACCTGAGGTGCCAACTCAACTTACACCGTCCTGTGACCAGGACGTTTTTACCACTGCTGTAGCCTGCGGATATAAATCATGCCTAACATGTGCTTCGACCACACGGGGTTATTCCTGGTCACAGCCTGAAGGTGGAGTGGGGGAACAGGTGGGGGGGTTGGAAGGGGGAATAAATGCCTCTCCTTTTTAGATACTTTTACAATCCATCCCACCCCCCAACAGAAGGTAACTCCAGGCCTTATACAGTCCCGTGATGGGTCTCTCATTCCAATCACAAGAAACTTTAGATACTCGATCACCTGCTACTGTTCTGTGGTTTGTGAACAGCTTTGGCAGCGTAGATTATTTAACTGTGTATTGAGATTACAATAAAAAAAGAAAAAAAAAAGGGATTTGCCTTAACACAATGGTGTTGGGAAAGATGATCTACTCAAACGGACGGAAAGGCTGTTGTGATACAAACAGTTTTCACCTGACACGACTGGAGCTCAGTGATTTTCCAGACACAACAGATGGAGGTGTTCATAGACACAAAGTGAGAAAAAAAAATACAAAACTAAGAGGTTTGGTATGAAATCAGACTTAAAGTTTCTCACTTTCAGTATAAAGCGAAGACCTGAGAAAAGCCTGAGTTTACTGTTGTTGGCGTTAACGGATCGAGACATGTTACTTGATCTGGAGCTGAACATGGATCGGACACTGCTCTGGTCTGGTACGAGAGGGCGGACGCTGTTATTACGGCTGAAATCAGAATTAGTCAACTAACTGGTTGATCCGCAGAAAACTAGTTGAGAATGACTAGTTTATTAAAGCAAGTAATGAATATTTTACACTAACAATGAGTCACATGACTACTTTTATGTGAAAGACCCACTATTGCTTCAAGGGGACGCATCACGCACATTTCCAGGTCTATATTTATATTCTGCGGCTTTCCTGGAATATCTTTTCATGATTTAAAGTTCAATAAAAAAATATCTTATACTGGCTCTTTATGCAGCCCTTCAGTTCAGCCTCTGTCTGAAACAGGCTGTTTTAGTCTCCGATGAGTAAACTCTGTTCTGAATGGTTATCTAACCCAACTGTGGCTACATAAACAAACAGCAGTAGTAAGATTTCACTTGTTTTTCTTGTATTTGGAAACTTGGAAACATCTCAAATACATCCGAACATGTTTGAGCACGAATACAAACTAAAATATGCAAGTGGACATGAACGACCTTTGTAACCAAGGCTACAGAGGAGACGGCCGTTAGTGGGCGAGGAGGAAATAGAGGCAACATCATAAAGGAAGCATTCAGATAAGGAGGAAGTCATAGGTTTTGGTTTGCAGGCAACGTTTTTTGACCATATTTACTATGGACATGCAGCATCATAACAATATCAATACAACAGAAAAACCACAAATCCCTTTAAAAGAATGACCCAAACAATTAATCTAGTGTCAAAATATTTCCCTGGCTAATTAATCAACTAGTCTTTGCAGCTCTAAGAGTAGTAATGTTTACAACTCATTAAACTCCTCCCATGACAAAGATGAAGACCGGATATTGGTTTATTACCTTATATGAAATACGTGGGTTGCATACCTGTCTCATTGTGCAATGGTGAGAACAGAGTCCACCTCCTGAATAAGTCTTAAGTTCAAGTTAAAGTATTATTAAAAAAGCACTTTGACAGTAATTTGCGATGGACGACATGATGGTCATGTGTAGCTATTGTACGTGTGACCATCTAATTGATCCTTTTAAATCTTGAATAATGCTGTGCAAGCAAGACTCAACATCACAATAGACTCGCCTTGGTTTTCAGCAATCATCTCCATAGCAACTTTGTCGAATGCACTGAATCTGCGTGTGGTATAGATGCCTCCACCTTAAATTATCTATCATTATGACACAGTTAAACAGCAAATAATTGCACTCTACGCCCAACAATAATTATAACGCAACTATGACAACAACCAACTGAACCCACAGTGTACACTTGACTGGACTTCTCACACATTTCCTCCAACAGACAGAGCATTTGTTTAACTTGATGATCTTGTTTAAGAGCCTTTCAGTCAGTTTCAGCTCCAAGTTGTGTCTCCAAGCAGAGGAAGGGCTGATTTAACCATAAGGGCAGTTTCATCCATCTGTAACTGTACTTACAGTGTATTAGAGAGGAATTTAATTTTCTAAGACATCCTCTTGATTTCATTTCAAAAGTTTGACCTTTTAGAAACCTCGCGAGTAGGAACTTTTACAGATGATGGATGTAAAACAATTCAGTAATATCCAAGTTCACTATCTTGTCTTCAACTGACTCTATGATTTGTCAGCAGACTGTCGGTTAAAAAGATGATTCAGGGTCAGTTCAGAAAAAATATTGCACTGCAAGCAATGATAATTTTCATTATCAAATAATCTGCCTGTGGGTAACACACCCTCTTGGCTACACATCCGTCTTTCCCAACTGTGACTTCGAGGATCTTAGAGGTCTGAACTGTAAGTAACACCGTGCAAGAGTGCTGGCAAAGCCTATTTTATAAAAAGATCAACGCTATCTGCTCCAACACTTCACTGCTAACTCACACACACACACAAGCTGCTCCCCCCCTTCCCCACCACCACCATCAGCTCACCCTCAGAAACACATGCACACCATAATGTATGGGTAGACGCTGTGCAGCAACACTGCAAGAGAGGAGTTTATTTTTACATGTTTCCAGCCTTGGCAGGATTGCAGCAACAAGGAATATCTGAGACGCAGGAGAATCCTTGTTACGTCAACTTGTTATCAACAGAAACAGAAAATAGTCCTCTGAAAGCTACAGAGTTTAGTAACAATAGTCAAAAGATTAGCAACATTGTCTTTATCATTTAATGAACCTGAAGAATCTGGTATAAGTTTTACTTTTTTTTTGGTGCCGACCGAAATGTAATCACAGCATCGAGTGTTAAAAACTGTTGGCTCCTTTATTCTTTACTTGTTTTTGAATCAAACACCTTCTGATTTAAATCATTTTTGGTGATTTTATTACACAATATTTTATTGAAGAGTTCTGGGAGTAGGACTGAGATGTGTTTAGAGGAACATTTAACATTTAGAAAGTTAGGTGACAAGCCTTTATTACACAGCGACAGTAGAGAGACCACAGGAAACAAAGGGATTGAGATAAAGGGAATGACAAGCAACAAAGAACCTCAGATGTTGTGGTTATGTGGTAAACCTCTTAAACCAGAAGGCGGCCAGGAGCAAAAAAAAAAAAAAGGATGTTGTAGAAAAATGTTTATTTATGTTCAGTGAGTCAGTTAAGAAGGAACAAACTGTGACCACTAGATGTGAGGGGAAAGACCTTCAATCAAGCCAAATATGCTAACTTTTTTTAAAGCAACAATATGATTATAATGGATCACTTACCTTATGCAAGTCTCAAACCATTAAACTGGATTTTCGTACCACAATGAAATGAGTGGAAACCAGAAACTGACATGAAATCATAAGTCTTATGAGGACAGAACTATTCAGTATGAATGTTAAAACATCTAAAAGATATTACATTACTCTCATCGTTCTGACTTCATATCCTGTTTTAGTCTTTCACTACAACATATGAACAAACTGTATTGCAGGCAAAGTGTCAACAAAAAAAGAAAGTTTGAAGTCTATTCAACAAAAACAGGAAGTTCTCACACTGCTGTGCTAAAACTAAACTAAACTGAACACAAAACATCTTGTTGCCCCAGAAATACTTTTTCCACTATTGCCAAAACATATGAGTCTTATGATTTCTAGTCCAGAGAGGTGAACTGAGTCCACTTGTGTCCTGGAGACGTCTCCACACTAATAGTTACATGTTGTCAAGGTGCAAAATTAACTTTATTGTCCACTGGCCTAAATGGCTTGTGAATGTTCAAATTCTAACATTGTTTTTTTTGGCTGGTGAGTGAAGCAAATCTACCAGCCACTTGTGTATTTTACTAGCATTTGGCTGGTTGTTGGAGCTAATTTTGTGTCCTGCATGCCGTACATCAGTAGACCAGTAGACCAAGTCTGACCAGTCTTCCACTGGGTTTGCCGGGCTTGCTAGGAACAAATGTAGTCTAAGTATGTGGCTCTAGGCCATCACATTAGGACTTTATAAAACATTTTATGCAGGAGTTCAGTCTGCTTTCACTCACTGTCTTACCTACTCCTGAGATCAGGGACTAGCATCTACCAAGTAAACATTAACCAAAGAAAATAGAAAGCCATGGCTGCATCACAAGTCAAAAAAAAATAAAACACACGCCTATTGGTATTACATCATGATTTAAAACCACCTGTTTTGCATCAGGAAACCACATTGCATGCAAATTCAACACAAAAAGCAACATCAGTTGAACCACTGAGTCCTTCTCCTGCAAAGATGTTTGCTGCAGGTCTCCGATGAATAAGAGGAGAAGCAAGCTAAAATAATCACAATCATTTGATGTGTTGTGAAATCTTGATGGGGAGAAACAGCATGACATTAGCTGCACAGTCGCATTAACATACCTTTATACACATTTCATGGAACCTAGTCCAATGTGACTGTAGAGTTGTAACAAAAGATTGATAAGTTGCCAACATTTTGAGTGATTTTTCAGAAAAAATGTGAATATTTCCTGGTTTCTTTAGTCTTCTATGAGAGTAAACTGAGTTGTGAACAGAAGAAGATATTTGAGGACGCCACCTTGGACACTCTGAGAAACAGCAATTTATATTTTTCACCATTTTCTGACATTTTATGGACCAAAAAGCACTAACTGATTAACCAAGAAAATAATCAACAGTTTAAAGTGACAGTAGTGAACGGTACACAATCCATTTCTGAGAAAACACACTTTGACACACCCTTAACATCCTGTTAGATGTTACATTAGAAAGCAGCAGCTGTTTAATATTGAGCCACACTGAGCTGTAGTTATCAACCTGTATGGAGTTGTTTTGCAGCATGGCCGCCTGGTCTGTTTGAAATGATAAGGTGGTGTTTGGACGGGCCCCCCCCCCCAAAGCAGAGCCAAGTAGGCCTTGTATGTAGTGTGTAAATATAAATGTGGGTACGACCAAGTGCAGCCAACAGAATCAGAGTGATACTTAAAAACACGCGTCTGAACGATGACTGATTGGTTGATTGAAGAAAGCAAGACGCTCCTGTTAAACTGCAAACTTAGTTTTGCCGTGCACCATTTTATTTTACCGTACTTTACTCTTACAGTATTTATGTCATCTGTTCATGTTTCCCTGACACTTGTCCTCATCATTGTCCTGTATTGTCAATTATCCTGTATTATAGAGCTGGAACGATAAGTTGATTAATCAAAATTAACTGGCAATGATTTTTGAGCAAAAACTTCTAAAATGTGAATATTTTCATACTCTACCAGTAATTCCCCAATATTAATTTGTCACTGCAAAATTAGGAGTGCCACTGCAAATACTTCATCATTAATATCAGTGGGCTACTAATGATTTTCATTCGCACACTGTACAAACATGATAACACACTAGTTACTGTGGTATTATTTTGAGTCATCCTTCCTCTGCTCATTCCTCAAATGGACAAGGAACAAGGAAGTGTGTAGCGAGTGTGAGAAAGCAAGCGGCAGGAAAGTGACGTGAATGTGAGCAGAGCAGAGGAAAAGGTTAACAGGAAGTTGTCGATCTGGCAGTAAACATACAGTACAGATTACAGTATGCAAGTTAATAAATGCCGCAGCTCCTCAAGATCAAGACAAGCGACGTCTGTTGTTTCCCCAACTGCTGATTAAAGTGAAAGAGGTTAGCCCTGAAGTTAGCGACAGTGGGTTAGCCTAACCTGGCTACCCTAACCCCGCCCCAAACTAAGACAATAAACTGATTATCTCTGAGTTTTGGGATATGAGATGAAACAAGACATTTTGAAGAGTGACCACTGGCTCTGGGAACATTGGATGGACATTCTTCACAATTTGCTGACATTTTACAAACCACACAAAAATTGATTAATCGAGAAATAATCACTAGATTAATGGCTCATGAAAATAATCATTAGTTACAGCCACGCTGTATAGTATTGTTGTTTTCAAAATGCCTTGTTTCATCACAAGGCATTTTGAGGCCATAGATAACTTTCTACAGTATAAAGTTCCTAACTGACTGGGCCAGACAAACAACTATGACAATATTTTCCACATTATGTGGCATTTTTGGGTCTGACTACTGGTTTAATGTAACATTTAAACTAACTGACTAGTGGACACTGATGAAAAGAAACAAATAGTAAGACCTGCAGCTATTCATCGATTAGTCAACTGTCATAAATCACCAACTGTTATGATCATGTTTGGTCGTTTTTCAAGCAAAAATGCCAAAAATCATCTGGTCAGCTTTGTCATATATGACAGCAAACTGAAAATATTTGGGTTTTGGACTGTAAGTCAGCCAAAAGCTCCTTGAGCTGTGTGTGGAAATAATAACAGTATTTTTCACTATTTTCTGACAAATTCACCAAAACAATGAATCAAGAAAAGAATCATTAGTAGCAGCCCTAATGATTATTAATTAGTATTGTGGGAATAACGGTCAAGTACATTATTTCACGAGATAGTATAACTGCAATGTAACTAATGCAGCCTTCAAGACCAGATCAATAGATAGATAGATAGATAGATGTTTGTGTTTCCATAATCATGTTGAAAGACTTAAGGTCAAAGTTCACCTAAATCATCTTTCCCAAAGTTAAAATGACAAAACACTGGAGAGAGAGAGATAAAAAAGAAAAATATCTGCTCTGCAAAAAAAAACAAGTCAAGAGACTGAATGTGGCATGAGGTCATTATTACAGAGAAAGCTGGAAGAATTTAATCAAAATACAAAAACAAAGAGGCAAAAGAAACCAATGCAATTAAAGGCTAAATCATATACACTCCTATATCATGAATACAACAGTCAAATAATGTTACCTCCCTGCTCTATAATTAAACTTATGTAAAGAATTGATCTGACTGAGTGACTCATAAAACAAACCTGCAGCCAACATTAGTGGACTACTTTAGCTGGCGAGGTTAACCGTCTGGCTTTAACGCACTAACGGTGCCAAAAAACAAACAAAAAAAAAAGCTCCAGTGAAGTGATGCACCGGATGTCTTCAGCTGGCCCAAAAGCCACCTCCAGCTACCTTGTCATGTGCACACGACAGGAGACAGTACAGGTGTCTGAGCAGCTAAGCAGCTAGCAGGAATTCAAGGTGACATTAGCCAAAAAAACATCGAGAACAATCACAGTGGCTGAAGATGTTGGTTAGCTAGCCCCGGTTAAAAGAGGTTTAGCTAGCTGGAAACTGATCCAACATCAAACTTAACGCGGAGATGTTTCTCAGCTGCGGTTACCTGCGAGATTTCCGGGGACGCACGCATAACAAATGAACGCAGCGCGCGCGCGTGTGTGTGTGTGTGTCTGTGTGTGTGTGTATGGGGGGTGCTAACCAACCTGACATCTGCACACCATGTCCGCGTCTTGTGCCAGAAGATCCACAACTTTTCCTTTTCCCTCGTCGCCCCACTGAGCTCCGAGCACCACCGTCACTTTGTTGCCGACCGGCGGTCTCGGTGCATGTTTCGTCGGGCTGCCGCCGTTCAGGGGCTCCGCGGGCTCCTGACTCCCACTTTCCGACATTTCTGCTGGGTCCCTGGTGTGACTTCACCACTTGTGCGCCCTTCCGCACCGCGTTGCGCTGCACAGATCACGGAGAGGAATCGCGGCTTATTCCTCAGCGTTCACACTCGAGTACGTAATGTGTATCGCGCATGCGCACAAATTAAAGGACAGGTTCACAATTTTTTGTTCCCCAAGTCTGTCCAATCTGCCCATATGAACACTAAAGGAGGTTTTTTCCTTCGCTGTAATCATTACTCCAGTTCATACTTGCTGTTAAAGGATCCCTTCCAATGTCCACACAGTCATATTGTGCAAAAAATGCATTTCTGAAAGTCCCTCTTTGTGTTTCCCTGATGTACAGACGGGTGACAAATTAAAGGAAAAACTGGTACAGGTGTGTTATGCTGTGGGGGGCATTTTGCTATTATGGTTTGGGTCCACTTGTCTACTTTGAGGGAGAGGTCACTGCAAATCAATACAAAGTTGTTCTGAGTGATCACCTTTATCCTATGATGAAATATTTCTATCCTGATGGGAGTGGTGTCTTCCAGGATGACAATGCCTCCAATTCATAGGGTACAAAGGGTCACTGAATGGTTTGATGAGTATGAAAATGATGTGGACCACACGCTATGGCCTTCACAGTCACCAGATCTCAACCCAGTTGAACACATATGGGAGATTTTGGACTGACTACCATCATCGAAACACCAAATGAAGGAATATCAAAGTGTACTCAAAGCTGATTTACACAAAAGAAGAAAGAAAATAATTTATATATATAAAACAGACTAACAGTAAGAGACCACACTAAAAGCACATTAAATAGCAGAGGATGTTAAATGAAACATTAAAAGCAGCAATAAAAAGGTGAGTTTTGAGTAGTTTTTTTTTTTAACAACACAAATGTTTTCAATCAATAGGCAGCAGACATTTGGTCAAAGTATTCTTGCTGAAGCTCTAAATTGGACTGAATCAGATTTGTTGTATCCTGAAGTATTTGCTTCCCTCTAGTGGTGATATTAAAGTCATTCAAGTGCCTTATTGCTCTCGCATAATGGAGCATTATGGACTTGTGGTACCGAACCAGTGTATTCCTTTCTTAAAGATGTTGAGAGGTTGCAAACATAAAATAAAAAGCAATTTAAAATGATAGTTATTTTGAAATACTGCTGAAATGAGCATGGAGCTCAAAATTTAGTTTGTCAAAGCAATTAGAAACGAGGTCTGATTATTCAACTCATTCTCAGTCATTCTCAAACTTTTATCCTTTTTTTGAAAGGTCCACATTCTTGTTTTTTCTTGTATGTACCTGCTGCAGATGGAGACGCACGGTGTCCTCACATCACGACTGTCCTTTCATCTCCTTTGAGCTCAGCATGGGACAGATGGTCAACAGGGAGGACGAGGAAGAGCACTGGGAGCAGTGGGCACAGGTCACGACTCAGGCCACTCCTGACAAAATGACCTTTAAAAAAAAAAGAAAAAAAAACAACCTGTTTTTTACACGCTGATCTTGTTTCATGAAAATGGTCAGTTTATACTCAATGTAAGTGGAGTCAAGGTGACACAAAATTTCTGAGCAAATGCATCACACTACATCAGACAGTAATAGTGATTTCATGCTGTCACCTTGGTGACAGAGTAATATGTATTTGTTTGCATGTGTATGTATATATGTGTACAGACTCAAACAGCTGGTGGTTTACTGAAATGCTCTCCATGATTTGCAGCACCTGCACACATATACAGTATACGCACTAATATTTGCACAATTCACAATTTATGTATAATATGTATCGTTTTCTTAATTTTTTGATTTTATTTCATTACAGTCAGTTTAAATAATTTTATATTTTATATCTCTTGTGTTGCTGTGACATGTAAATTCTAACATCTTATTTTTAAAAAGAAAAAGGAAGGAAAAGATCTCAGACAATACAAAAGACCTCAAAAGAAAAGAAAATGGGATGAAGTGAGGTCAGTCCAAACTAGGTTTTTTTTTAAAAAAAAAAAAAAAGGTTAATTAATGATGATAAAATCTAACTAATTTCTTCACTTGCAAGAGCAAATGTCATTTTAAGGAAAAACATCTGAAGATTGACATTTAAAACACATCATAATGCACTAAAATACCAAAGATAATAAGATTGTAAAGTTTTTAATGCCCAGGTTTTAGGTTTTCAAGTAGCATAAATTGGAAATTCAATTACTTCAAAGTCTACTTAAGTAAATGTACTTTCCACCGCTGTTCATTAAAAGGTAATGACACCATTCATCCTCTCTATACCAAGCTGTCGTTTATACCTGATGTTGTCCACTAGAGGGCAGACGCTCTCGGCTCTGTTTGTTTGTTGTTACTTCCGTAGCATGTGTAGCTAGGCTAACACCACAGGAGACGGAAACCATAAAACCCGCACACACACACCCATTAAATAACAGTTATTTTAAGATGTCCACTCCGCTGCTCCTCAGGGCTTTCGTCAACGAGCGGCTGACAGCTGCTGCCGACGAAATATTTGAGGTCTTTGAACGGACGATAGCGAAATATGAAGAAGAAGCTTCCAGCTCTCAGCAGGAGATTGAGCGTCTCAGAGGACTGCTGCTGGATTTAGTTTCAAACCAGAAAACAGGTTTGTTTACTTTTCTTTACCCACATCTGTCTGTGTCAGTTAGACTAATGGTTGCACCGTTTTATGTTTTTTCATTTTCTGTAACATTATTGTAAATGTGGCGTTTTTATGGCTCTGAATTGAGTAGTTTAGCTTTAATTAGTGCTGCAGTCAGTATATTTTTTCATCAGTTTAAATTTTTTTTTTAAAAAAAATTACATTTTGTTCTGTAAACAACCACAAGTATAATCTATTGGAAATGTGTTGGTTTAACTAACAGCTTAACTCAGTTTCATTAACCTATTGAATTAAATGAAATTAAATGAACTCTCAAGTTAACATTGTGAAGTTATATCAGCAAATGTTTTTTTCCCCCATGATTTCTACTATTGGCAATGTCTAATAAACACTGAATTGTCATTATTATAAAATTTGTATTTAATCTTTCATTGTCAACAAGTTAGTTGATTAATAAACTAACTAGTAGAGCACAGTTTACTTCATTGATTCACTAATTGAGGGTCTTTGATATCAAAATGATAAAATAAGAGCATTTCTCATGAACTTGAAGACCGCATTAAAGGCTGATTGATATTAGGGTGTTACTAGTATATTTAAGGGTTATAAAGTTCCCACCAGATATGTTTTTTGATATATAAACATACTTTGAATAATCATTCACGTCTGATATGTTTCTTTTTTTCTTGTCCACCAAAATTACAGTTATCTTGTCAGAGTTATTAAAAATACATCTAGTTATTCTCCCTCATGCACACTGGAGGCTTCAAGTTTCCACATCACACTTGCATCAGTTGAATATTTAATTTGCACATTAAACTGAGATTTAAGGTGAGCGCAGAGAAACTTGCCCTCTCCATCTGATAAATGTGAAAACAGTCTTTTAATGTCAAACTCTGCACAAACATCCTTTTGCACAGTGAAGCTTAAACATCACAGTGAGAGAACAAAAAGCAAATCACATTTTTGAGTGGGGCAGGACTTTAAAATAATCCCATCACAATATACCGGCTGATGTTAATCCCTTAGATTTGTTTTTAAATGACTGTGACCAAGGTATGTACCGAGCGTGGCATTTTACATTTAAATAAAACCTCTCAGCACTTTCTCTCAGACGAGCTATGTCACGGTGACACAGTTTCTAAATAAGCTCAAACATATCTTTGGTATGTCTGTATTGTAGATTCTTGTTACTTATCAGTGGACATATACGCTGATACCGATACATCTATGATAAGATAACATTGGCTTTGAACATGAACAGTGTCACAGCATCCATTTATTGTTTGAACAAGGTGATCTTGTCAGCACAACACTACAGTTCTTGTTCCCATATGATGATATGTTCATAAAATATAAGATCCTTTTCCATCTTGCTCTCACATGCAATAAAAAATACCAATAATGTGGACAAGCTGCTTTCTGCTAAATGACTCAATTGTTCAGTTTAAAGAAAGAGAGTTTTTATTTGACCACTTAAAGTGTAATAAAGTTTAATATAGTCAACATGACACCCTAATCTTGAGCGAATACACACTATTATTTTGCCACAGAGGATCAAACACAGAACAACTATAAATAGACCTGAATGATCATTAAATATTGTTTGTATTTTATATCCATATAATTGTATCAAGACAAAATTCTCACATTGAGATATTTTACTGCACATGTGTCATAAATCTGACCTAAACTTTCAGCATGAGACCTTAAATATTCACAAACATATTTCTTTTTATTAAAGTCCTTTTTTTTTATTGTGTTCTATTATATGTAATTGTGATCCCTTAAAATAGTTAACTACTGTACCCACGATCCCAACATCAAAGAGAAAGAGGGATTAAAAGGAGAAAAGAAGAAAGAACAATTAAGTACTGGCAACAACAGTAGTATTAATACATTTGATTAAGAAAATTAAGTAATTAAATAATAATAAAGCATTGTTTTTACTTTTATTTCTTAATTAAATGTCTAGGATTTTGCTCTAGTAAAATGGTTTCTCAAAAATGAATAACACAAATTTAACATTTTGTGATTTTAATACTTTTTAGTGGGTTGAATTTTGCAACATAAAATATATGCAATATAAAAGAAAAATATATTTCATTTCTGACATCATACACCTATTTATCACTATTTTCAAGATAAAACTGAAGCAGATTTTACTCTTAGTTAATTTTACTCTTTTCTCCAGACATCCCTCAGACGTTGGTCTGTAAAGAGGAAACTCTCCCCGAGCAGCATCACTGTGAGCAGGAGTCGAGTCTCAGCGTCTGTCAGAGGGAACCAGAACCCCGACATGTTAAAGAGGAAGATCAGGAACTCTGGACCAGCCAGCAACAAGAAGACCAGGTTCAGGAGTTTAAAGAGGCTGATGTCCTGTATCTGCCTCATTCCTCTGCTTGGGGACAAAGTGAGCAAGAGGACACGAAACCGTCTCTGCAGACTCAGACTCGGATCAGTGAAAGTGAGGAGCAGTTTCAGGAGTTGCAGGAAACAGAAGATGCACACTTCATGCTACCTCTGTCCTCACAACCTCCGATCCAAAATGAAAGTGTCCAAGATGGAAGAGAAAGGTCAAACCACACACAGACAGAACAAAGTCAGAGCTGTGTCGTCTCTGATTCATCTCATTTGAACTCAGCTATACCCAACTATCACTGTTATTTGTGTGAAAAATCTTTTTCCTCCAATCACCACTTGATAAATCACGCTTTCCGCATGCATTCGAAGGACGCGGGTGTCCTCTGCGCCGTGTGCGGAAAGACCTTGGAGGCCAGCGAAAGTCTTAGCGTGCACCTCAAATCACACAAGGGCTCGAAATGTTGTCACGTGTGCGGTAAACAGTGCAACAGTACGACCATCCTGACCGAACACATGGCCAGCCACGCCGGGGTAAAACTACACCGCTGCCACGTCTGTGGGAAAGAGTGCAGCCGTAAAGGGGATCTGAAGATACACATGAGGATCCACACGGGCGAGAAACCTTTCCGCTGCTCTCACTGTTTTAAAAGTTTCACCCACAGTGGACATCTGAGGAAACACATGCGGAGCCACACAGGAGAGAGACCGCACCAGTGTGACGTCTGCGGCAGAGGGTTTCTACAGAGCGCACACCTGAAATACCACTTACGGACTCACGCTCGGAAATACTGACTGTTTTTTTTTTATGCCTTTTTATTATAGCGACAGTGGAGAGAGTTGACAGGAAATGAAGGGAAGAGAAAGATGGAGTGATGACATGCAATAAAGTTCTGCTGCCGCTTGTCGAACTGCAGTTATGCGGCACACATCTTCACCAGTAGGCTGCAGAAATAATGACTGTTTTATGCACCTGAGGTACTGTACATGTTCCTCTTCACTGTTAACATAACCTGTGTTGTTGTGGGAACTCAATAACAACTAACAGGAAATGTGCTTTCCCAGTAGAGACACTATTTTGATTAATAACACTGCTGTTAACAGGAAAAATAAACACAATTTGAATGATGTTAAATCTGTGTGTCTTGTTTAATGGTTTATCTCAATCTATGGTTTAATCTCATGCTCATAACTGCTCATTAAAACAACCCCAAAGCCACCAGGACACCCACTAGAGAAGACTTCTCATCTTAGTCTGGTTCTGGTTTGAGTCACATCCAGAGAGAAATCCTGACAGCAGCATCAAGAACTTTTATGTTGTTTTAAAAGAATAAATGAGTCAATTAGTGTTGTTTGATTTGGAAGGGTTGGTTTCACCCAAAGTGGAGGAGAAGATACTCTACTAAATACTCTACTAATCAAGATACTCCCACATAAATATGCCTAGATGAACAAAATAAAACCTTTTCATGGGTCTTATCCTCAGGAGATATTTTGACATATCGCAGTAGGAAAAGCAGAGGCGTAAATAATGAAAGTAATGATGGCTGAATTCCATTCAGGAGCAACAGGGTTCGCCATGCATCTCCCAACAAAAAGCAGCTGAATCAGGTGCTTCTCAGTTTGACGACATCAGACTTAATAAAATATCATATAGAATAATATTACACATGATATTACAACTGCACACCTGGTCTGAGTTGATTACATATGATTAGCTTTGTGTCTGTGTCTGCTCTGACTCTGATGAAGACTCACTAGTATTGAAACGTTCTGTTTGGACAATTAAAAGCTGCATATTAATCAGTGTGCTCCAGTCCCCTCTGTTTTTTGAAGTCCATTCAGCTGCTTCAGTTTCAGGGTTTCATGTATTGTGGTCTTAATACCAGATTTCTTGTAGTTTGCATTTAGAGGCCAATTAGATTCTGCAGCTTCAGAAACCTCATTGTTGGAAACTCCTGGATTTCTTTTTCGGGACTTCATGACTTCAGTATCTCTGAGATGGCTTCTGTTTGCTGAATAGCATGAATAAAGTGTGTTTTGTTGTTGCAGCATCAAACTCTTTATAATCAGTAAACTGTTATGTTGTGTTATTGATGGAAGCAGTTGCAGTCACCAATATACTAATATGTAATATCACTAAAACAATATAAGACATGTATCCTGACATTTTATGCTTCTCCCACTTTGCATATACATTGACCAGTTGTACTTGTGAATTTTAAGAGAAGTCATAAACTCAACTGGAAAAAAATATGTTTATAGATTTTAAAGGATCGAAAAAGAAAGAAAAAGAAAAACAGGATTCATGGCCAATTATATGACTCTTCTTCTTTGGCAGTACTGCTGAAAACAAAGATTTTGGCATTAGTTTGCATTCCTGAAGTCTAATTTTCAAGTGTGTGTGGTATCAAAGTATTACTTAAAAACTTCTTCATTCACTTTAGTTTAAACACAGAGATAAAAACTCACCCATTTATTTCAGGCTGACAGATATTATGTCCTCCCCCAGATATATAGAAGCCACCGAATGTGACCTGAAATGAACCTTTAAAACAAAGTGAGGACACATCTGCAGCTACATCTGGCAGTAGTTATGTGTTTAAATGAGAGCAAATACTAGCGTTAATAAGCCTTTTCTAGCCAAGATTGGCTTCATGTGCTCAATCATTAAATGTTGATGAGATGTGTGTGATTAGCCAAAGGTCCATTATTGCATTACTCACTAAAATATAAACTTATCTGCACACTTAGTGATAACAACTTGTTTCTTCTCTGAGGAATGTGATTTACCAGTAGGTGGCAATGCAGGAGCTTTTAATTCATCCATCTACCCTGCAACAAGCATTTCTTGAAGTGAGATGTCTACTGAGGTTCAATTATTCAAAAGAACATTAGATTTTTTTTGTCCTTTTATTGTGTTTTTTGCCACAAAGTCAGTTGTGAAAAAAGTAGATTATTGACAAAGTGCATTAAGTGATTATTGTGATATTTGGTACATCTTGTACATTCAGATGGCAAATTCAATTCAAGGGAAACCAAGTAAAGGTTGCTACAAGTCATTAAATTTGCCATTGCCTTTTTAAAACAGACTCTGTATTTATGTATTCACTCAATGTCCGAAGCTCTGAATTCCTCAAACAGCAGGTTTAGATTAGTCCTCGTGGAAAATCAGCTGCAAAATTACAATCACACATTCGCCAAGGTTTGAACCATTCTTCCATGAATTTTTTGGTACAATCAATGAACCATTAAGACCAAAAAAGCTGGATTTGGATCTCACCCTGGTGGCCTCGAAATCTCACATATCACAGAACAGAAGCTCATTCAGGAATCTCTGTGTTTAAGAAGCTGCTTCAGGCGATTCAGATTGTAGATTGTAAAGCTAAAGAGCTAATCAGGCCTCAGTGACCCTCCACCCTAAAACCAACTACCCTAATCTGGTTATGCAACCACCCCTAAAGATACAGGATCACCAGCAAACACCCCTGGACCCCTGGGAACGATTTCTCACATGTTAGCTCATGTCTAATGGGGATTCAATGACCAGATTCAAATCTAATCAGATCATTTGTTTACAAGATCTCCAGCTAGCCTGATCTGCCAAAATCACTGCTAAATAACTCTTTACCTTATCTTATACCAAACTACTAATCTTATACCAAACTACTGAGGAGCTACAGTATATTAAGTTAGAATATTGCTCTAGATTTTGACCCAGACTGTGCCTATTGGAGCAAATTGCCCCATACTTTCCTGAAAAAAAAGAGGGCAAGAGGTTAATCTCCTGTGAAGTTAAATTATGTGAAACTTAGCCAAGAGAGCTGGAGGGATTTTCTTTATGTGGGTCAGACTGTCTCTGAGATTAATGCAGAAAAAAAGAAAGGGTTACATAGGCATTTTTTTGTGTGTATGTGTGCGATGTGTGTGAAAAGTGACATTTTGCACCCACAAAGTGTTACGAAGAATTTCACTGGCACCCAGCAGCCATCAGGAATTCCACGAGCTCTCGGGTTGCATAACTGGGTCATTGAGTTACTCACCCATGAGGTCTTCGCGCAGGATCCAAAGTATTTGAAGGGATTCCAGATCTACAGAACATGCAGGTGTGGATGAGGAGGGAATTTTGGGTGTGGGGAGATGGATGGATAGGGAGATCTGACAGACCATCCTCATGGGTTGAGTTCTGTGTGGAGGAGGCAAACAAAACATCTGGTGGTGAACATCCTCTGGAAACTAAAACATGCACACACAAACATGCAGGATCTTGGGCAATAGAAAAGAAGTTGATGATCAAGTTACTGTGGTTTAAATCAAATTTGCTTCATATTTTTCTCTTTTGTGTTGTGTGTGGGAGGTGTTGCAATGAGACAAAATGCAGACACATGAATTTTTTTTTTAGTGGGCAGATTCTCAAATACCGATGTAGTTCTTCTGTTTTTAATTTGCAGTCTATCTAATCACATTGCTGAAATGCAAGTTTTAGATCCATGTGTAAACTCAAGGACAATTTGTTTGCAAAAAAATCTTGAAGAAGGCCAGAAGATACATTTACCTGATTGTTTACTTTCTGTTGCTAATCCCAGTATACATTAATCACGCGCTGGACCTTTCCCGCTGTGAGGAGTGCTTCTATTAAAAGCAGAGAGAATGAGTGACACTGCCTCTGCAGTTGCTGCTGTGGGAAGATTTCCAACGCAGTTGTTTCCTCACGTATGCTCACAGGCTCGTCCCTTTACAGATCTGATGACTGGATCGAGTGAAGTCTCAGTTGTCAGTTGTAGCTTTACTAAATGATTTAAGCCAAAAATGGCATGTCAGCCTGTAAAATAAGTACGTTATTTAAAAAGAAAAATCAATAAGGAGGATCTCTTGTTTTCATCTCTCCTTCTTATTCATCTGTTGGTGAGTTGTCAAAACATCACCACTTCTTCCTGTATGCTGCAAAACAACCAGCTGGTTAATGCTGCTCTTTTAATGTCATTGCCTTATAAAACAAGTATTTTATATGGTATGTTCTTCCAAATTACACTGTGAATGATTGTCTTTCACTCTGTATTTTGATGTGGATCCAAATACAACCTCTAATGTTTTCTGTTAACAAAATTGAGAGGTTTCTGTTCTCATTAGGGATGTATTTGATGGTAGCTTCAGTGCCCATAACTCTCTACATCTCTGCTTATGTTAAATTACCTGTACTTAACTGAATTAGTAGTAGTAATAGGGGTACAGAACCAGAAAGGGCTTGATTTTATAAATAGAGACCTTTTTATTTGGTAATATATCCTCTCTTGCTCTCTCTGACCCAATATCTGGCCTTGGACTCTGACGCATGTTTTAAAGGGATTACAATCTACTGGTTTATTTGCAGAAATCCAAAGTAACCAGCTGGCCCGCTATTTGTCGGAATCTGGACCAGTCAGACACCCCCCCCCCCCCCTCTGCAGCCCGTCTCTCTCTGCCAACTGCATGAATGTGCAGCGTTGAGTTGAGTTTTACTGCTGAGTGAGACGAGAGAGAAACAGACGAATGCATGCATGAACGCTGTTGTTTGGGCACCGACGTGCTGCTCAGATGTGAGGGCATCGCCAGCAATTTGTATGAAGGTAAGTCTGCTTCTCATACATCTATGATTGAAACTAAAGAATGGTAGAGAGATTGCTGACACAGCCTGCCAAAAATACTGAGCCTGGGGAGGAGGTGGGGGGATGCCCATGTTTTTATTCTCTGCTACGTGCAACTCCAGATGTTTGGTTTATGGCACCAGCCGATTCTGTTTGCATGTGGAGCTCTGGCAGAAATGGTGACAAGGTCAAATGGTCACAAAGTCGCAGTGCGCTGCTTGTGACAGGCGCATCACGTCTCCAACAGTGCATAGTGCTGAAAGTGCGCCAGGTGATGTATGACTACAGTCATTTGCTTATAGCTATACTTGATATGTGATATCAGTCTGATGCATGCATGCTGACTCGCAGAATCTCTCTGTAAATAATCCAGCATGCATGTTGTGATAGCTGCAAAGGAAGTTGAAAGCTGACTTCGCTTTGGACTCAAAGTTTCTGGGCCAGAGGTTGAGACTTGTGCACAGTCTGAGTTGAGACATCACAGCAGGTGACGGTGTGAGACTATAGATCCTCCTCACACACATACACACACATACTCACTCCACAGCAGGGGACAGCATGAAAGAGCTCTGAGAATAGACCCCACTGAGCTAAAAATCACTACTGTCTCATGTAAACACTTGGTACTATGTTCTCACCAAGCACACACACACGCACACACACACGCACACACACACACCATCTCTCTCCTCAGTATGCTTGATACAATGTTAGCTGAGTGTTTGATAACCTTTTCAGCTGCTTTCTTATCAGGGCTTTGATAAAGGTGCTATTCTCACAGTGATAAGCTGTTCTGTTCTGTCAGTTTTCACTGTGGTGGTTTTTGGAGCTCTACAGCGCAGACGAACATGATTCATCAGGCTTTGGATACACACACAGTACTTGTAAATTGGATCAGTTCATTTTTGGTTTGACTCTGCACATAAGATTTGCTGACAATATGAAAAATTATATCCTATAAAATAACTAGATATGTCCCATACACTGTTTTTTGCGTCTCTCTTGAACACCTGATCCCCTACCAGGACCTTGTGTCCTGAGACAACTAGACGACTATAATTAGAAAGCTCTATCTGAAAACCAGACTGTGGCAACAGACAGCACACAAGTATGCAGCAGGGTAATATGATGCACTGGAGCACAACCAGGTAACTAAGACTGGTTCATCAAAAACGTTGTTATGTTTACATCCAGATGCCCTCTGGGACACAACGTGAATACTGATGAATCAGTGAGATTTGCTGAAAGGCAAAGCAAGAGCAGGAAGGTCAACAAGAGTTCACTGTATTTTGTTGGGCTTCATCAATTTGTCAGTTATTCTTTCGATTATCAGATGAATCATTTAGTCATTTGCAAAGACCCATGTGATGTGTACAAAGGGTTGTTTTGTTCAACCCAAACTCTAAAACCCAACAATGTTCAATTTATAGTGATAGGCTATAAAACAGAGAACAGCAATCAATACTCTTCAGAAGTTGGAACAAGCAAACATTTAGCATTTTTAGCGAGTTAGTGTCATGGCTCAACAAATGGTAGTGTTGATTGATCACCACTTTGGTCCAGACTCAAATATCTCAACAAATATTGGCTATATATTATCTGATGTGACCATATTTGGCTTTCTAATTTATTGTTTTTATTTCCCTTACTTCTCTGTTCTTTTTATTATCCATAAGAATATGCTTCCTCACTCAACATGTGAATTTAAGCACGTTTAAACACATTAAGTACATTTAATCTTGAACATATGCATGTATGATCTATGTTTTATGTGTGCATGTGCATTGTGACACTGTTGGTAAGTGTGTTGTGTGGTGCAGTGGCTCAGAGACCAAGACAAATTTCCCTTGTAGGACAATAAATTATATCTTAACTTATCTTAAAGCCAGAGAGAGCAGCAGGTGAGCGAACTGTCAATCACAGCTGTCAATCAACACCCACACGGCAGACATTAAAGCTACTATAAGTCTCCAAATCTTATTAATGGAACAAAAATTTCCCAAATTTCAGGTGAGACCATGATGACTTGTTGAAAAAAATGATTGGCTTAGAGAAGTTGGGGCTTTTTGAGTGAGTCATCGTTGCCAGATATACAATAGTTATCGTATTTGTACGATAATTTAACTCTCGTACAATGCACCATGAATAATGCCAAAAGTCAAATGTATGATAATTTGACCATTTTGTGACACTTTGTCATCGTAATCAGTCTGTCTTATTTTAATTTATTTCCCGACACGATCAGGACACTGCTGAACTTCCTGCCAGCAGGGAGAATATGTTTCCTGTGTCACCAGGCCACTGTGTTTTTGCATGAACAGTAAAATATGGATCCCTTTCCTTTCCAGAAAAATCATGTTTGTTGTGATGATAAACGAGACTCACTAGCACAGCTGTGGTTTTGAGAGATAGCTTTCCGCTGCTGCATCCATGTGAATAAAAGGAAAGAAAATTATGTATTTATTTATTTGTTCAATAAGAGCAGCTATGCTTTTGTTTTCAATGTTGAGACATTTTTATTTGAGTGACTACCTCCTTCCACGCAAATAACTACATTAGCAATTTTTACATTTTTTTATAAACAATGTGGCTAGATTCATGGGCGGTGTCAAAAAAGTAATTGTGTCAATAAATATGTGTTTTCTGAAATTACACATTTATGCCTATTTATAGGCATAGTACGATATATTAGTATGATAATTTTCCTCAAAATACGATAATTTTGAGCCTCCGGTACATACAATACCTCAACATTTCCCATCTGGCAACACCGATGGGAGTCAATTGGAGCCAGCATCTTGTGGCTGTTGGTGGAATTTCACCTTTTACACCGTGTTTAGATGGCAAACATGTCAGATGTTTTTTTCCACACATCTGTCACATGCGACAGATACCTGTCATTGTAATCTATGCAGCTGTCTGCACCAGACACAAAACTGTTTTTTTTTTGTTTTTTTTTGTTCCAGGCAGTAAACATGTTTATTTCTGCTGTAAAGCTTTAGGGCATTTTAACATGGGGCAATATGGGGATTGACTTGCTTTTGGAGCCAGCCTGAAGTGGCACTTTGAGGAACTGCAGTTTTTGGCACTTCTGCATTGGCTTCATTTTTTAGCCCTGGAGGTTGCCGCTTGGTATTTGGCTCTGAGCGCTCCCAACATTCAGGTGACCTACGCTCAACACTGCACCTGAACGCCTCCAGTATAGTCACACAGATGGAGCACTGGCTGCTGCTGATGTGCTGCTCACGCTTCGTTTGTTGTCTAGACACGGGGTTAAGGTACTTCCGCATTGGCTTCAACCTCAAGCTGTGCTAGTGGCCACTTCAGATGAACTGAAATAACTTGGGTGCAGTGGTGGAGAGTAACAAAAAATACAGTTACTCAATTATTTTACTTAAGTATAATTTTAAGTTACTTGAGTATTTTCATTTGATGCTACTTTATGCTTCCACTCCAATACATTTCAGAGGGAAATATTGTACTTTCTACTCCACTACATTTATTTAACAGCTTTAGTTACTTTTCAGATGAAGATTTGACACAATGGATAATATAAAAAGCTTTTAAAATACAACACATTATTAAAGACTAAACCAATGGTTCCCAACCTTATTGTGTGTAATCAGGGTCACATTTCAGATGTCTATGAGTTGTAAACAGCTCCACCAAATATTTATATCCCCTCTGAACCTCTCACATGGTTTCATTTCAATAAATGTTCAAATGATCCAATATTTCACCAAAAATAATAGTCAAAAACACTGAAAACAGATTTGTTTATCAGAACTTTTTTCTTCTTCTTTCCTCTCCCATTAATCATCTCATGACCCCTCAGATTCATCCAGTGACCTGTTTGATGGGCCTGACCCCTAGTTTGGGAACCACTGGACTAAACTAGCTAACTGTATATAAAGTAGTTCAGACTAGCTCCACCTCCAGCAGCTACAACAGTAACATGCTGCTCTAACACAGATGCTTCACTATTAATAATCTAATGATGTCATATATAATATAATATCAATCAGAGGGGCCAAACCACTACTTTTACTGCAATACTTTAAATAGAAGCTGCTAATGCTTATGTACTTTTACTTAAGTATGAGTTTTCACGCAGTACTTTTACTTGTAATGGAGTATTTTTTACATTGCTGTATTAGTACTTTTACTGTACTAAAGTAAAGGATCTGAGTACTTCCTCCACTGCTGCTTTGGCGATTCCCTAAGACATTTAGCATAGCATGTTATCAGAACTGTTTCAGATTGACTCTGTCAATCAACTAATCAATTAATCGACTTATCATATCAGCACTAATATTTAGTATGTGTGTATTTGTGTGTGGTCTGTACAGGTGTTTAGTTTGTTTGCTGTATCAGGTTCTCACACATAAACAAGGAAGTAAAGAGAGATTTAGAGAGCTCCTATAGTTGTCTGAAAGAAAACACTGACTTAAGCATATTTGTTCAGAAAATAAGTCTTGATTCAGATCAGTTTAGTTTAAATACACTGGAATGTGGTCTCATTAACTTTCCATAAGTAAATAAGCTTAGGTTTGCTTTTACATCTTGAATAAAGCATCTCACAGTCACTCACTTACTCACACACACATACACACGTTTGTTGAGTTTAGAGGAGGCGAATTGGGGTCAGTTTAGCTTTTATCAACTAATGTTCACGCAGGTTTGTATTCATCACATAATCAATAGAGTATATTTCACAATGAAAGAATGTGTCAGCGCTGTTTTTTTTTTTTTGCAGTGGAAGGGTAAGAAAACCGTTTTTCATCAGGGGATGAGATTACATAACTTCCCCATGTTGGTTCAGGGACACTCCTAGAAATAATCGGAAACATATGTTTGCCATTTCAGTCTTTCGAATAACGTTGGATCTTGTTCTTATTTCTGCCAGTGGTTTTCTGTTGTAAACCATGGACTGTCCACAAAGTGTGTCAGACTGAGAGAGTATCTGACTGACTGTGGAACTTCACAATATTCAGGCAGAGCAACTTGAAACAATTTGACACATATACAGGTCTCTGCATGTCTTTTGTAGGAAGCATACAGCCATGCTATTGTGTATCTGTTGAGTTTCTGTGGGAATATGATGGTTTTGGGTCACTGCCATTTTGCACTTAATACACTTAACATTGCATAGCGTGAGAGCTGCCATTATATTTGGCTTGATTATAAGAAAAGCTTGACATTTCTAGTGCTTTTATTTAAGCTCTTGCCAAGAGTTAGCTGAGAAGATTGTTACTTCTCTTATGTGTTAACTATTAAGCTGGAGCTGGAGCCTCATGACAAGACATCCAGGAAGTCACTGCTCCAAGTAATAGTCAGACTCATATTCCCCCGTTTAAACATACAAACGTTTACGGATTAAACAGCGAAGATAAAACTTGTTAAGGCTGCACTCAGACTGAAATAAACCCTGAGGGACTGTTGCGGTGACGTACCAGTGAGACAATGAAATCCAGTCCAGTTGGAGCTACAGATTAATGCATTTCAAGGCTTATTACACCAAAACACCTCACAGCAGTTAGTAACACTCACAAACAGGATTTTGCAACTCTGAAAAATTAAAACAGTGGCAACTGTGTTATCTTTTGTTTCAACAACTGTGAGATAAAGAGACGAATACCCTGTTCACGCTACAAAGTAATCCACCAAGGACCTTGCACGTACTGCATGTGCATTATACCTCCCGTTCATACTGGCCATTAGAAGATCCCTTCATAATGCACCTACAAAGTAAGTAATGGGATATAATACACAAGCTTCCTTCTGTGAACAATCCTTCTGTATTTAAATAAAGCTTCAGCCGTCCAAATGAGTCAAATCATGTAGATATCTTTCAACATTACAGTCTTTTTAGTCCCAAAATCCCTCTTTTTGTTACTATAATTCCACCGCAGCTCAACAGAGAAACACAAAGAGCGAATTTGATGCTTAAAAGACTGTAAATGTGGCAGATATCCACTTGATATGACTAACTCAGACCACTGAAGCCTTATATAAGCTTCAGATGAACTTTTAAATGCATATTTGCACAAAATGCATGCGTAGACACACTGTGGATTTCAGCCCCCATGGCTTACACTCAAAGTGCATTTGAAGGGGATCTTTTAATAGCCAGTATGAACAGGAGGAATGATTACAGCGAGAAAAAAGACTCTTTCACTGTTCATATGGGCACCTGACTATTTAAGGTGAACATTGGACTCCATACGCCTCCTTCTTTGCTTTTGGTTTGCTGATTCTGTCTGTTTGTGTTGACTGATGTGCACTGGGTATAATGGAATCACGATCAGGAGGAAGAGACTTGGAGAATTGTAATTTTCTAAATAGTATTGCACTTGCATGTGCACGTCAGCTGTTTGGCCAGCTCCTGCAGACTAAGCCTTTATTAAAATCTTTTTCCAAGAAAGAAGTCAGTAGTCAGGGATGATTTTGATACTGAGATGTATTTAGGAAATTTGTGTTGTGTGAGAAGGAGCCAAGACCACACACAGAGCCTGAGTTTAGGGCTCACATTTACATGATTATGGGCACGAGCCTTTCAGGGTGATTTAGATGTCATGGCCTTATTTTCTGTACTTACTGGCACTGAACTGAACTGGCACATTTTCTCTGATGCAGGTTATCCACGGATTAATGAAATGAAACTCATCAAAGTCTGTATGAGTAAAAACTTGAGTGAGACAGTGGAAAAAAATTCCACAGATTTCATAAAAATTATTTCTGAGTCATGGTTTATACTGGTATAGACTTCCCACAGTTTATGTTTTGTGTTTTTTTTTAGGTCTGCACAGACACGATACTGAAGCCGGAGGAATAATATTGTTGCGTTGCCCGTCAGACTTGAGCCTGCTGGCTAAGCCGTATCCAGGAAATTGCATTTGAGTCTTTAGATTAAGTTTTGGACGTGCTTGCAAATCTGAGGAATACACACACACACACAAAAACATGCATAGTCACTTTTTGAGGTTTGAGGTTTTGAGGGATGTTTTGATGATTTGGGCAATATTACTCAACCAGACTAGACTGCTTTATTTTCTAGACAACCACAACTTAATCAGCATAAGTTTATTCAGCTAACTTGGTTGTCCTGTTTTCCTCTGCGCCTTCGCCTGTGTCATGGCGAGCTCACAGTGTAACTGGAGGCTGACATGTTGTAAGACCTGGAACTCATAAACCGCATGCTACAGTCTCTGCCATGTTCAGCCTAAATTATTTAAAATATTGTTTGTCTACAAGGTAAATATTTTTTGTGCTTCGATATTCAGGCTCTTTTATCTGTTTCATATTTAATGTATCTTTATTATCAAAACAACTTGCTTTGCACATGAGAAGTCAATTGATCGATAAGTAAATTAATAGAAATGATTAAACATTAAACATTTTGTCCACATTAATAATTGTTTTAATCATTTATGCAGTAAAAATAAGAAGGATGCTTGCTTTTCTGTTTAATGGTAAATTGCTTTAAGGTTTTTGGACTCTCAGAAAATTAAGCAACTGGTATTTTTTATGTTTTATCAAATCAAAACCAAAACACAACATAATTTAGATTCCTAGGTGTTGCTGTAGGACCTTAAAGATACTCTTTTCTTTGTTTAGAGAAAGTTTCTGACTAAAATCCAAAATACAGTTTATGTAATCTCAAAGAGTTTTTCCAATTATTTACTTCTGCACTTCCATGATGTGTCAATCTTCAAAAGCGCTAGATCTTAAGATTCCCATATTTCATCTCAAAAGCATCTCTTCCTGCCTGGAAAAAGCCCATTTCTTTCAAACTTCATGTAACATTGTTTGTAACAAAGGTTCCTGTTAAAAATATTTAGTCTCCAAGCTGAAGCTGAGATGACCCTGATGACATCACCTCATAAAAAAACATTGCTACCTGTTACAGATCATCGCTGCAACTAACTTTGATATATTTAGAACCCCTCTGCTGTACTGTGTACCTAATTCCCATGCTTGTGGATGATGCTTTGCTGCTCTGTTTATTGTTAGCTATAAATACCAGCCACTGTCAGGTTTCCATCTGTAAACTGAGGTTTCACCTTTCATTGTGTTGCACACTGACCCCCCCCAAGCCATGCAGGGTGCTAAACTAAAAACAGCACTGTGAAGAAAATAAAGCTGTTTCTCAAACACAGCAATTTGACGTTAAATCAACATGTGAACCTTTTTTTGTATAAGAATAGAAAGTGTTTATTGTTAAAAGGTCTTTAATAGAAATAGTATGACAGCATATCAGCAGAAAAGTGAAACTGAAGTTAGTTAGTTGACCCGTTAGTTGGAATTTCTTTTCAAAGTGGTGATGCTCACATTTCACATGCAGTCAGGACATGTATGTGGCAGATGCATCTTAGTATATCATATAGATGTCACATTGCCATGCGGCCCACATGCAGCTGACGGATCTGGTGACAGTCCCTTAATTTACTTTATTTCAGCCTGTAAAAATACCGGGTGCTTAAGAAATGGAATATGGTTTGATGAAGGCACGTAAATAATGAATGACTTCTTGTTGCTTGGAGCTGTTTCCTAATGTATACAAGAGAAAGATGTTTTCACTTATACTGGCTGATTTAGACCTCATGTCAGGACTGTGTGGGTGTGTACAGACTTTGCTTGATTTACCTCCAAATCTTCTGTTAGGGTGGAGACAATTTCCACCTTTACCATATTTTAGTGACCTCATCATGAGGTCACTAAAAAATGTGTATGGCCTTTAATGATATTGTAAGACTCTTAGCATTGGTGGAAACAACACCATACAATCCTATTCAAAAGTACTACTATATGTATTTTACTTAAATGAATTACGTCTACTCAAGCCTATTAAAAACTATTTTTGTAAAAGTACAAGAACTCTTTTGAAAACTACTCTGGATAGATTTTTTTTTAATTCATGATCATGTTACTACCAATGTGTCTTTATATCATGACAGAAACCTTTCAAATATGCATCTTTACCAAATTTAATTATAATCCATCCAATCGTCAAGATATTTCACTCAAAACCATAAATGTGAACTTCATGGTGGTGCTGTGGAGGAAATTGCCAAAGTATCTTTGACTATGAAAGTCTGTACAACATTTTGATTTTGACCTGCTGGTGGAGCTACATAAAAAGTCAGTTGATCACACGAACCAAGACTAATAATTCAACCACAGTATATATTTCCAACCACAGTATCTCCATCACTCTGGATAATCCACAGAACACACTGTTAACACTTTTCATTTGAACTTCTTTTAGAGAAAGTATATAAAAAGTGTTGACAGTCATCAATTATCCATCAAAGCCACCATGGACTAACAGACCTTTAACACCTGGAAGAAGGCCAAAGTCCTTCACTGGTGATTTACTTATTTTGACTTGAAAAATCCTCAACCTTCGATCCTGGCAGCACGACTGCTAAAAATATTTAAAAATATAATTTTATCATCTTCTTTTGTACTCATGTTATAAGTTTGCTTCAAAAACAACCTTGGGTTTATCGTTGTGGATGATGGCTTCAACAGATGGCCTCCAGGATCCTGACAGTAAAGTAAATATGGTGTAATGGGCTGGTATCAATGAGACTGGAAAATACAACTGGTGCCGTCTCACGCAGTGATAGAGAAAGAACAATTGAATAATGGGTTTTAAATGGGCAAACAGGATGTAAAATGGACATAACTACGCTATAGAAAACATGGTAATGGCAGCACTCCAAAATAGTCCAAGAAAAAAAAAGACCTTGCCCTCTGTTACCTCCTTTTAATTATTTTCCAGATGAGAGCAGACCCACAGGATTGTTGACAGCCCCTGATAAGATAAAAGGATAGACCAGGATGAGGACTGATAAGGATGATCTTTAAAAAAAAAAAAAAAAAGAGTGACAAGGATACTAAAAACACTGAAGAGAAGAGCAGATCCAAGGATGGTCACGAACTGACAGTGAGATTTACACTCAAGACCAGAAGTATCTTAGCAGCTGAGACTGTCAGCAGGGAATTCAGATTTCCTGAATTGATTTAACAGGTGATGTTATGGTATCTGGGGATGTACGGTGCACGCACAAAGAAAACATGCCTGCTTGCGTGCAAACACACATTTATACTAATAACACACGCACACACTTTAGATTTATGGTTTATATATTGTGTAGCGTGGCTATCGTGCGCAGGAATGACACACAGGAAACCCCACATGCGTAAATGCTGGTACTGCCTGTACCGCGATAAACAACAGCATAACAACCAAATATGCTATTAAAATATATCTATCTGTACATCAGAAATAAACAGAGTTCCTCCAGAGATATCATTCATCATAAAGCCGCTGATGCTTTTTCTTGGTGGCGAAGGACAAAGGATATGTACTGAAAATGCACTTAAAAGTACTCAAAAGATTGACACACTCAGCAAAATGAAACAATAAGCTTTCCAAAGTGGAAAGTTTGTGAAGGACTTACAGTGTTTTGCAAAAACATTTTGGACACAATTGCAAGGCCACGGGAAGAACATGTTCTTCCTTGAAGAACAAGCCAATAAGCAAATAACCCTGTGAAGTGAAATGATTTTCAAAACTTTAAATGCAGCTGCTTTTCTCTAGTTAATCAGCAAAATATGCAACAAAATCTCAGTAAAATGTATATTCAACACCAAATGAAACACCTATCTGCTGTTAAAGTTGCACCTCATTTTCTTCCATGTATAATTAAAGTGTATCAAAATGCTTGCAGCATAATCAGCTTTCAACTTGTAGACACATAAAACTCAATATCACAGCGACTCACCATCCAACAATATAGCTATCTAAGCTTTGTATTAGTGTAGCTTCCCTAGTTAGTGAGCAGCCAGTTGTCTTTGGAGATAACTAATCTAGAAGTAGATTATTGAGGAACGTAATGCTCTTAATGAAGCCTGTTTGTTCTTGCAATTCTCCAAGCAAGCTCCATAAATCAATTTTAGGCACTACAGGTAAATTATTTGTCATGTTCCTAATAGAAGGAAAGTGCTCTGCCAGAGAAAACCACTGTGGGAAAGAGAAACTCCCTGAGGTATTCATCTTTTGAGTCCAGAGTTTGATTGTACATGAAGTCCTGAATTGGACTTTTGCAAAATTGCAAGGTCTCGCAAAAGGTTGAATATGATTATATTATAAAGTTATTGATGTTATTGTGTCCACCGCCTGTTCCTTAATGACACTTATTATGTGTGGCACAAATAAACACAATCATCCTACATTATTCAGTTGAGGCTGCAACCATCATTAAAAGGTTTGAGCGTAATTGTGAATAGCCAGACATGCATCTTACAAACTTGTGAAAGTGTGGAGATTATTGTCCAATGCAGTTTGATCATGCATATCCACCTCTGCTATATAAAAGATGTTTTATTAAATCTCCTAAATGTTTTTTTGGAACACCAAGTTTCAAAATAGCCTCCAGGAAAACCATTAAAATATGTTGTAAATTATGTATCCGAGACTCTAACTTCTTAACTATTAATGAAAAACTCCTGTTGTGACATCAATAATTAGGCTGATGTGTCAAAGATTCGACCCCTAGACAGCAGCAGTTTTCTGTGTGGATTTAACCTTTAACCCCAACTTTCTCTGCAACACTGGATTCAACCCTGTCATCAGGACCGTACTGTCACTACACATGTTACATTCAAGCACAACACATGAATGCAAAAATGAAAAGAACGCACACTTGCACAACCCTCTTCCTCATAAGCAGAGCAAATTTTGAACTGTTATATAATTTTATGAGCATTTACTGGACGAACATTGAGAACTTCTTGTTGGCTGAGATGATTGATGGGAACTCTCACTTAGCTTCAAGGCCTGTTTCAGTCTTTTCTCACAGTATGTGATATGAAGGATCACAGTTGCTTCTCCTTGCTGAAATAAAAAAAAAATGAAGTTACTGATAAGTGGGAAATGCAAAGGGGGTTATCGAGTTTTATTCACCGTTCATAACCTTTGAAAAAATGGTGAGGGCTGCATCTGAGTGATAAACATTTCACTTACAGATTATAGGCTGCTAAATCTAAAGAACATTTGGCAAGGATGCTTCATTTTTTAGATAAGTTTGTGCCCAAAATCTAAGGCTTTGTTATGAGGAATGTGAAAATTGAAGGGTTGACCGGTATAAATACAGGAGAGAGAACTGAGATGTTTATTGTTTTAGAGATTTAGAGATTTAATTTAAAGGTGAACATAACGATAAGAGAGCAGATACAAACATGAGGCTCTAATATTTTGAAATGTAGATATATCAATGTACATGCATGTATTAAGGAGTACAAGAGAAGTGTTTAATTCCTTCAATCAGTAGTTTATATCACAGCCCACACAGGGGATTCATCTGCTGACGTATTGATAACATTCAGACATCGTCCTGAGAGGGATAGGCCTTCCACAAATTCCAAATCCCAATGGTTGTTTGAAGCTTTTAAAAGATTTACAAGTTACAAGAGGAATGTGAGCAATAAGCCAGCACAAGTGCAGAATTTTGGTCCTAATCCCAATTCTGAAGTTGCTGGTCTTTTCCTAAAGAGGTGAATCCCATAATGGACCGCCTCAAACTCGGCTCTTGTCCCTAAATGCACCACTGGATTGAGAAGAATTCATTGTCTGTAGCAGATTTGTGGATCATCCAACGTGACAGGGATTTCATACTAGCGCGTGACCTTTGCAGACCTCTCAAAATGTTGCACTCTGTTGGGAATTTGAAGGGGCTACTAAGGTAAAGATGAGGAGGGATTTCACTCTCTCAGACTTCCCCGAGGAGTTTTTTCTTTGTTTGCCCATCTTCGTTGCTTCAGTCCAAAGCTTAATCCTTGAAAACGTAGCCATGCCTCAGAATTCTTAATCCGAAATGGGATTTACTTCACTCTCTGTGTGTCTCCTGAGCCATTTAGGGGTTGAAGAGGCCATCCATTGGAATTCCTTTTTCTACCGCTGTCCTCTTAAATCTCAGTATGTGGTCGGAAAGCCACTTCCAGCTCATTGATGTCATGCCCTCCTCCTCTCCCCCGAGTTCGCCTCTTATGCCACAGACTTCACAGGATATTTTTGAATTAGTATGATGTTTGTTTGCTCATAAACTTTGCGTTCTAAATATGGCACCAGAGGGAACTGTATGGGGTCAGCAGGAAGTTGAAGGAGTTGGTGACATAAGAGTGTCCTCCGACAATAGAAATGCCTTCAACCATGCATCAAAGGCCAGTGATTCTCCTTTACAATAACTTACACACTACTATGGAAATACATGGGTTTATTAATAGGTTGATTTGGCTGCATGTTCAGTTCTTGCAGGCTGAAAATGACTCCACTGGATATAAGATGGTATATTGTCACACAGGTGCCTCACAGAAATCAGTTGCTGGCAAAGACCTCAACCACAAATGCACCTGTTTATGATACAGTTGGGTCTGTTTTCACTGTTGCTTTGCTCTTCGTCATCTTTCTTACATTTTCTTTTCTGCATGGATGTTCAGCGTTTGTCTGATGGAAGAGGAGGAGGTTCTTGCTGTTGCTGTCTTGTAGGACGTAACCTCTCTCTTCTGTGTTTTCTATGTCTCACTCCTTCCCTCTTAATCTCTTATTTTTCTTTCGCCCTCTCCTTTCTCCTCATTGTGGAAAAACCCGGCTGTGCCCCACTGCACCGAGGGAGCTGCTGACTGACTTTTCCCTGTGGCTATACAAGTCAGTAGACAGCCAAAGGCTCAGAGGAACACAGAGAGTAGGGAGAGGGCCGGAGACATTTTCAGCTGGTTGTGTAGGAAATAAGTTTGAATGCGAGTTATGAAAATGAAGTGCGGCTTTGTGTCTTTATACAAGCAGAGAGAGAGAGAGAGAGAGACAGTGGACCCTCAGTCTTGTTGGATCCAGCTCCTCCTCCTCCTCCTCCTCCTTGTTAGGTTAGGTAGGTTAGTGAGGCAGCAGCCAGACTAATACTCCCTCACAGATGGTTTGTGTGCAAAACCACAGCAAGCTTTTTTTAGACAGGAGGGGGGCAAGACAGGGTGTGGATGACTGTTTACCTACCACGACTATATGAGCAAACAGCAGAGACGGACACTTGGTGTGTGCAGACTCACACGCAACGCAAAACCAGTCATAAACATCGCCTCAGTGCGGAGGTTCAGACAGGCCCATGTGTTATGGATGGAATTATACATGGGTGTCACTTCTCACAGACACTTCAGAAAACAGGCTGTACTCTAAAAGCAATGGAAGAGAGGATTGTAGCATGTTTACTTCACATGGTCTCCTTTTTCGGACAAATGTACAACAGGACATTGTGTTTCATAATAGTGTCAATTGATTGTACGTTGTTCTTGAAGGGTTCTTGTTCCATTGCGTGTGAAGAACAAGAATTCGACATTTATAATTGCTCTTTGTGTGGGGAAAACTCGCTTTCACATTTCACGCTGTCTTTCTTATTCTCTACTTGTGTTGTTTTGTCTTGGACTGAATGCTATATACTGTTAATCACAGTCAGCGTTGACCTTCAGCCCGAATTCATGTGGTGTCTTTTCATTTGTAAAAACATGACAGTTAAGTCTGAGTAATGCAGACATTACAAAGTTTGTTAAATGCTCCCTCCATGTCTGTTTCCTCTCATTGCCTCCCATGCATGCACACAAACAAGATTGTTTAGTTGTGTAATTTGTGTCATAAAACTTTAAACTGTAAACCTCCAGGATGGCAGTGAGCTTTTGGGAAAGAACACAAATAGCCCACTGCTACTGAAAGAGTGTTTGTATTTTAGGAATGTCTTTTTTTTTTTTTTAACATCACTCTTGCTCGAAAAAGATGGACTGCTGTTTCTGGAAATGAACTCTCTGTTGTGCAAATCAATACAGAGCAGCATTGAATTAATACCAGCAGTCTTCTTTTACACACACAAAGCCAGCAACTGTCTCTTCGGCGAGAGATTGATTGTGTTCATACATTTCAGCGGCTGCTGCATGGTGTTTATATAAAACTTAAGGTCAGAGTGGTATTATTAGCCATGTATACTTAAGTTATTTGTCATCGTTCTATCTCTCTCCTTTTGGCACCTTCATTGAATGGTGAAATTACACAGAACTAAGCTTTATGGAAACATCCACTGTAGACAGCAGGTGAAGATGTTTGTTGAGTGGCGACAGGTGAGTAGGTGGGTGTGGGGACCAGGCAGGAAAGTCAGAATGCATCTGATGGACAGGTGGAGAGAGAGAAAGAGACGAGAATGTGGGGCTGAAGACAGGGACTGAGGCAGAAAGAGAAACAACATAAACAGGACTGAGGCAGGAATCATGGCAGTTCTCTCTGTAGACTTTATTGACAGCAACCATCAAAACAGCACTGTAAAAAAATCCCCCAACCCCTCTCACCCATGAAACAAACAAAACAAAACAAACCAAAACAAACAAACAAACAAACAAACAAACAAACAAAACAAGGACACAGAAGAACAACAACATAGAGTAAAAAGCTGTGTGAAAGGCACAGTGAAAAAGTATAATTATACTGCATATTATGAAATCAATAGACAAAAGAAAGAACTAGCCTATAACTAACTGGAGTCTACTGCTTCTGTGTCTTTTGGAGGGGGGGGGTTATATGTCAGTAAAGACACGAGTCATTACAAAGAAAGATGGTGCAGAAACAATTAAAAAGAGCTGGTAGACTGCTAATTTACATACCCATAAAGTCATGGTCAGCAGTGACATTTTGATGGCCACAAAATACTACGAAATTCCGTCCTCCGCCTCTTCCAATGACGATGGCGCTTGCTTCATGTAAAATCGGAAATTTTGTTTTCGATGCGGTTGAATTGAAATTGTGACATTAGTGGTATGTTTTGGTTAAGACCGTACTATTTAAGATTGAGAAATAAATCAATATATAGAAATTCGCTAAAAGATACTTAATTCTATTACGAGGTCAATCGCTGAAAATATGTTGAAATGACTGCGCAGTGACCAGAAATTTAACATTTACGAGGAGCACGTGAAGGCGACGATCATGAGCGGTTCCCCTGAGCTGTGAGGACACAGAGAGGATCAGACACAACACGCCTGCACAGACTCTGATGATAAAGGTAGGATATCTCAGTGTGGTGAACTAAAGATAGACTTCACTGGCTTTTAAAAAAAATCACTGTCAACCCTCTAGGACCGTTATTTCTGAGGCGAAAGCGCTGTCTTCACTTGTAATTTACTGCAAAACTGACGAATTTGCTGTTAAAATAACGTTAACGGTTACTCGTTTTGGATAGAATTCTCTCACGTTTTGGGGGTTTGTGGGGCGATTTCGGTCGATTCCGTCACTCAATGTGATGTCTCTTACTCTTCCTGAGAGACAGGAATGAAGAAGGGAAGCAGTGTTTTGATTCTGGAAAAGCATGCCTTCTTTGTTTGCTTAAATTTAGCGCCAACTTCGAGCGTGGTCAGTCCGACCGGGGGAAACGATATTGGGTTAACTAGCCGGACTCTGTTAAGCTAACCGGCGGGCGTTATGGTTACGGTGTTGTGGGTGAGCGAATTAGCCACATGTCGGCACATGTTTAGTCTAAAAATAATATTAAGCGTTATTTTCACTGGTAATAAAATGATGAAATTGCTTCATTTTTTACAGGAGAAACTCCACACATGTTTCTTGCACATAGAAAACATTTAATAATATTATTTTATTGCCAGATAACGTGTGACACAGTATTTTCTGCTCATTTAAATAAATCAGATTGTGATAAATAACAATATTAAATGCAGAATTTGAGTCCTAATTGTTGCAATTTTTACCTAATTTTTGGGGTGGGAACCAGCCAGGCTCATTAAGCTCTCCACTTATGGTTAACGTGGTAATTTTCTTGGTAGTATTTTTATATTTATATTTTAGACCAAGATCTTAACTCTCAAGTGTATTCACTCCGTTTTAAAAGACCATATGGACCACATGACTGTTGCTGTCTACAGGAAAAGCACGTGTGTGACTGGCAACTTTAATGAAGTTTTAGGCTATCACGTGCAGATAGTGTATCACATGACTTGACAATAAAAAAAGAAGTAAAAAGTCCAGTTACTCCTTTATAAGGATGTTAGTGATGACACAAAACGAAAAATGTGATGTCAAACCTGTGTTTGTCAGTCACTAAATCAAATCACTGTCATGATATTTCTGTTTTAATCACTGTAGGATTTGCTGTGGAGCATTTCTCCCCCCCATTAATATGTAAATATTTTTTGAGGATAGCTGTGTTGTATCCTGTTAAAGTTTATTACAGCATTACTCTCACTCTCCTAAACGACAAGGGATGTATCTGTGCTTTCTGGCTCGGCTCCACGTCACACGTGTCTGTGCTATTTGTGACTCTGCTGACCCTGGAGCAAGGAGAAGAGCACACCAGAATGGTAGCTTTGTTTTCCAATGAACAGCTGATGGGACAGCAGCATCGACTCACCACCGCTGGGTGCACATGAGCATCTGTTTTATACGAGTAGGAGTTTAGTTTTCTTCCCTCTCCACCTGTTGCCTGAGTCGACCAGTGCGATGCAGAAAAAAGCATTTATCATTTCTTTTGGTTAGTTGCGGCAACCTCTTGTGAAGATTAGATGAGACTAGACTGACTCATCAAAGGAAATATGAAAACCATGGCCTCTCCTAGTGTTAGTCATTTAAACACATAAGAGCTGACTAAAATGGAGCGGTGTTGAGTGGAATTCCCAGTTCACCCAGTCAGCTATTTATTCAGAGCACTTGAACCAACTAAAAAGACAGACAGCAGGAGACGGGCTTTGTTCCTCCTCTCTCGGAGTGGCGGGAAATCATTGGGGGCATAAAGCGTGGCGGTTCACGTCGAGACAATGGATTTGGAAGACCTTTTATCCTCCCTCCCTCTACCTTTTATGCTGCTGTCATCAGTGTTTCTTTTCCTGTCTCTGTGCCATTGTTTCCTGCTTTTTTTTTTTTTTTTGGTCTTATCTTGTCTCTTGTCTTATCTTGAGTTTAAATCATATGATTTCACACAAACCTTCTGTTCAAGCTAAATAACAAGTGGAAAAGAGGGTTCAGATATCAGATATGCTCAGTTTAGTAGCAATTCATGTATGAAAAGAAACACGAGGAATGGAAAAAGTGGTCTTGTTTGGTATGAAGCTACACCCAGTTTCCATTCAGATCTTCATGCTTGATTGAAAAAGGATGTTTGCAGGCTAGTTAGAGCCAAAGTACTTGTGTCTTAGTTGAAAACATAAGGAGAAAACTTTTAGATGCTCAAATTTAATTCTTTAAAATAAATCTACAGTTTTAGCGTATTGCCGCTTGAATAAAACTTTCCATTTTGGCTATCTTGATATAATTTGCTTCCACTTTTTTTTCCCACAAAGAGCTGAAAAGTTTACATTAAAGGATGCTCCTTCTTCAATATATGATTAATTATCTTGCAGAGACGTGCTAAGCAAAGTTTTGTGCTTTGATTGGATTTTTTTGCCTCCCAGCTTCCCATAAACCAACAACAAAAAAAATCAGTTCAACTAGTTTTTTCAGAGGTTTGTTTGTTTGGTTTTATTTCCATCCGTCTCCATGTTTCTTTGTCGGCGTTACCTCGGCCTGCTGTGCCTTCCTTGTTTGCCCGCTGAATATCTGAATGCTTCTCTGCCCGTGTGTAAGCGATGAGTCGACTGTGTATTTGGCCACCTGTCAGGGTCACGCAGTGTGTGTTCCCCGAAATGAGCTTTGGTTATTTAATCTGTTTTATTTATTTTCTATCAATAGGATTTCATTTGGCCGCTAGTATAAAGCCAGCGGGCGACATGACAGGTCTGTGAGGACAAGCTCGGTTTGAAAGGGTGAACGGCTGCCGACTGTGAAATCACCCTCCGACCAAACCAAAGTGTGTGTGTGTTGGAAACTTGTGAAATTTTTTTTAAGGTGGTGTTACATTTGCTGCCATGGTGACTGGCTGCAAATACTATCGAGAGTCAGATCGACAACGCGACAAGGCGACATCGGAGTCACCACAGAAAGTGATGATTAGTGATTAGCGGTTGTTGCTTGCAGGTTTAGAAGCATGATTGCTGCTGTTAATTTAAAGTACAAATCAGGTTATAATGCAGACTGCAGTGCGGACTATGTGCCAAACTAATTTGGTAATTTGTCAGCACAAGTAGCTCATAACGTGCATTTCAAGGTTAATTGATTGGAGCTTCCAGTGAACTCTCAGGAAGCTGACTGTAAGTATGACTCTTTTTTTTTTTTAGTTTATTTTCATCAGATAATCTGGCAGAGCGGATCTTGCAGTGTGTGCTTTGCTTTTTTCTTTTTTGCTGTCTTCATTTATCTTAAAATATCTCCAAACAGCTGACATTTCTCTTCCTGCACCTGCTCAAATACTGACAGTCTAATGTAACGTCGCTGTCATGTCGTATCGGGCGAGGTTGAATGGCAGCAATTTCATTTTTATGGAAGCATTTTAACGATTATTAGTATTTTATGAGCGTAGCACTGGACTGATACCTGATCAGTACATCTCTACCAAGAAGTGTGATTAGCTGAGTGAAGCTAAGACGAAGCAATTTGTAGAAAAGCTTCTTTCTGTCACTTAATACACATCTAATATGATATAATGTGATATATCACAGCCATTTCTCTTCTGTGATTGTGGTTGTTGATCCTTATCAAAGTAAATATACAGTAATGATTGCACTTCCCAGTAATCGTCTCCTTATTAACAGCTGAACAAACGTCTATTTTGTGATTAATCAGAGTTCTTCCTGTATTTCCTGTTACTTTGAACATGTATTAAATGCATTACATGGCTTGATAACGCTGTGTATGCCAGATCTTTATAGCGTTGTAGATGCTCTGACAGTAACGGGTTAAATCCTGAGCTGAACTTTAAATGGATTCTGGACTGGAGGCTTTGTGGCGCAACCACAGGAACCACAACTGAAGCATAAATTGCTCATTAATCTCTTTATTTCTCAAACAACGGACAAGACTTCTTGAGAAATTGTACTTTCTCATGTTTTTTAAGGTTAGGCAAATAAACAAAGGTCACCCATGTACTCCTCCGTTTTCCCAGTTTGTCTGATGGTTTGCTGTTCTGGCAGTCGGAGGACGGAGTCGTTAATATTGTCCTTGAAAAGAAGAACAGGAGGAAATGCAGTGTGAAATGAGAATCAAGATTGTAAAAGTCAATGTGCTGCGACGTAACTGTAAAGTATTCCTCGGATGTTCTCGGGTGGTGAAGGGCTGCAGGAGCAAGCTGCTTTTTTGTTGGTCGCTCTGGGAACGATTTGAAACTAGAAACCTGGTTGTCAGGCACAGATGTGAACGGCATATGATTCATCTCTGGATGGATTTATGAGCCGGGCATTGGAGTCATATTTAAGTGGTGAGACTGTAATGTTGTACTTTTGCTTCTACTTTCGATCTGATGATATTTAGAGCAAGAGGTCAGTGTGAACATTGTCTGACCAACAGTCCAAGACCATGAAATATTCAATTTACTATAATGAAAGCCCAGAAAATGGAGCAAATTCTCACATTTGAGAACAAGGGAACCATTAAACGTTGCATTTTTGCTTGAAAAATGACTTGAATAAAATGATTCATTCATTTTTTTTGTTTGTTTTGATTCATTAATCTTCTAATTGTTGCAGCTCTAATCTGATCCAGGCCCCTGATAGCTTGTTCCCACTCCAGCCCTCTATGGTAAGATCCATATACATATACAGGAAATATGTATATATATATATTTATATTTTATGGATCGACACCCACATCATAAAAATGGCGTCGAGCCTGGATGAGAAAGATGCAACTGTACAAGAGGTTGGACTTTGACTTTAAAAAAAAAAAACAACTCTTACATCGGCCTGTTTCTTCAACTTAGATGACCTCACTGATAATTAATGCACTTATTATGTTTAGTTGGAGTAGTGTGACATTACTTGATCAAATCAGGGTTTTGTCTGTTTTGTTTTTCTCCATGTAAGGAAATAATCGTTCTCTTGTTTGTTATATACACTGTAGCAGCACTACTTCCTGTCTCGGTCAATTTTAGGACGACAGATTTTATGAAAACATGTCAGTGCGACATGTCAACAGTGAAGGGACACAGCGTACAGTTTGAAAGCTTTGATGTGATGAGTGCAGCGATATTACATTATTATCCTGTTTGTTCTTCTTCTACTGCCAAAATAAAACACTGTACACTGGAAGCTCTTTTTATCTTTTTATATTAAGTTTTTGTTCACAATACTTTCCAACTATTGATTGTAAGCACTTTAATTTATTGTCCATTGTCCCCAGTTTACTATTATTAACCCATTTGTGAAATAATGTCTAATTAAATGGTTTTAATGGAAACCAGTAGTTCTTTAGATCCTGAGCACCAGGGTGGAGAAATCGGCTAGACATTTTGAAGTTTTAAACATTTTTGTAGCTTTTTAATGTCGACAAATCACATCACATATATTTAATTGACTGATACCAAGCGCTACAGCTCCAGCTTTGCATGCTTTATCGCTATTATTCAGATAAATTTTTGAATATGTCACCTCCTGATGGTGTAAAAATAAATCCTTTCCTCGTTATCCAAGAATGGCATCTCAGTCAAATGTCACGACTTTGATGGGAGTGTTCGCTTTCTATAAGCGGTGGGAAATGAACTCGAGGGAGGAGAAGGAGGGTATCGTTCCTTCTGACTCATCATATGACTAGCATCAAACCGTGTGTGTGTGTGTGTGTGTGTGTTAGCCTGGGAATAAAGGCGAGCCTGTTACGGAGGCATGCTGGTGAGACAAGAAAAATGAACTCCTGTCCTTTTCCATTAAGATTTAGCCTTGTGCTCAAGATAATAGGTCACACTTAAAGGTATATGTTTCAGTCAGCTGTACTCTAGTTCTTGTCATTTCTGGGCACCGTTGTCCCGGAGAGACCTGCGGACAGACGGATGGACGGACATGTGCTACCTCTATTACACATGAGGTGTTTTCCCTTCTGCTAATTATGCTTCCTTCATTCCTGACCTGGAAATTTGTTGAAATCTGCTGTCTTTGAGGCGGATTTAATGTGCTTGCCAAATCTTACAGTGAGGAACCACAGCTGTATCCTATGTTTTGATGTTGGTTTTTTTTTGTTTTATTTTTCGATCTTTCGATTACAATCTGTTCATAAAATAAACGTTTAATGTGTAGAATCTGAATCATGAGCGAATCCTAAAAACACTTTTGCACACTTTTTCTGCTTCGAGTCAAAAGTTTTTTTCCTTCCTCTTTTCATCTTATTTTCCATTTCAAATGCACTTTCTGTTCTTTCTTTTGGTCTTTCATAAACTATATATATATATATATATATATATATATATATATATATATATGTATATATATATGTGTATATCACATCATTTCTGTGCTGTCAGGAATTAACAGACTTTTATTGTCCATTTCTGTTATTTCTATCAGTTATATTCAGACGCTTGATGAATACAGTTTATTGTGAGAAGAAACCTCAAGCAGGAAATTTAAATTTTGCAAGCAATTAAAGGAAAAAAAACAAGTGGTGTGACTATTCGGGCGGCAGTGGGAGGGGGGTTTCAAGTTGCATAATTAACATTTTAGGCACAAATGTGACCAGCTACTGCCCCTGTTTGGCAAGATTTGAACTATATTTTATACCTTGACATTAGAGGAAACAATAAATTACCGTCACTCCTGTTAAAATCTTCTTTTCATTGGAGTGCTTATTGTTGGGAGAGTTGGATGTCGCTGAGAGGCCGGGCAGTTAAAGTGTCAGACTGGTGCCAAACTGGAGTTTTGTACCACTCTACAGACTGCAAAGTGTCTGTGTTAGTGTGTGTGTGTGTGTGTGTGTGCGTGCAGTGGGCAGCGTTTCAACACCAGGCATTTCGTGCCAGCTGGCTCGTTTTGATGACGCGTTAGGTTGAGAGAGGCATACTTCACAGGAATCTGGGACAGTGTGTTTTAGACTCTAGAGGCTCGTCTCTGGTCAACACACTGTAAACTAGTTGTGTGTGTGTATATACATTCTACAGTAAACTAATACTTATAGTATCCTGTTTTTCCTAGTTAGTACGAGAAATCAACATCATTTACTGTTTCCAACTAACAGGAAATGATACAGTACTTCTACCGTCAAATATTAATCATGCTGCAGTCACTGCCAGTTAATAACTTTTGTTTTTACTCTCCCAACATCCATGGAATTTTTTTTTTTTTCCCACCTGTAAGTTGCTGATCCGTTTCCTTTTGTGGAGAGTTATGATTTTGGGAGTTTATTTAAAGAGGTACTGCACACTAGAACATGTGTTTTTTGAGCTGTAGACTAAATGATGTGAAACACATCAATGCTGGTGTTTAATATCGACATTTACACCAAAAATCAGCATTTCATGGGTTTAAAATGGCTCGACCTGCTCATCTGCTGTTAAAAAGCAGCCCTGAAAAGGCGGAGCTGGCGTTGACGTCGACCACTGGGGGAGTTTTCTACGTCATAACGTTTACATAAATGGTAGGATGATAACACCCACCTCCGTCAGCCCAGCGCTCATTTTCAAATATATGCTGAGAGACGGTTTTAGCTCCAGCAGCTATGGTGGTGCTGGTCCGCTGGACGGGGGTCTCTCTGTCTGCGACTGTCCGCAGGGGGAACAACAGAAGTCCTCCTCACATCTCGCTGCGCAGCTCATCAACTCTCTGGCTGTCTGTTACTACGGTTATCAGCTGGTAAAATCTTGTTTTTAAAAACTCTCCTCTCCTCCCTTCTCTTCTCCTCTCCTCTCCTCCCCCCTACACTCCTCTCCTCTCCTCTCCTCTCCTCTCCTCTCCTCTCCTCTCCTCTCCTCTACACTCCTTTCCTCTCCTACACTCCTCTTCTACACTCCTCTCCTCTCCTCCCTTCTCCTCTCCTCTCCTCTCTTCTCCTACACTCCTCTTCTACACTCCTCCTCTCCTCTCCTCTCCTCTCCTCTCCTCTCCTCTCCTCTCCTCTCCTCTCCTCTCCTCTCCTCTCCTCTCCTCTCCTCTCCTCTCCTCCTCCCCTTTCCTGTCGTGAGATACTATAACCCTGTAATTTTTGACACAGCCACAGTTCCTACATTATCTCAAATCTTTTCCTATTGGAAGTTCTTGTCACTTATCAGCTGACATTTTACCACCATGTATGAGTGATGACCTAATATTGATACGTCATCATCTGAGTTCTAGTTTTTGTCCGTGTCGTGTCTCTAAGCGAGTGTATCAAGACTTAATGTTTTTAACAAATACAATCTCATGCCTGTTGGACATTTGTCTCGTCTCACATGCCACTCAGACTCTTCTCAATCAGTCCAGTATAGAGCCATATAGAGCAGTCTCTGTCCGTACATACTCATGACCAGGCGGATCAACCGTGGGATCCATCATGTCTGTCAGCAATAAGTAAAACAGACGATGCAGAGACAACAACAATGTGTTTTAGTGTTAATAAATCTGCCGCTCTTATGTTTACTTGATGTGATAAATGATGTTTCATGTTGCGGACCCTCAAAAGTGTGACTTTATTGTTTTGACCACTTAAAAATGAAATGTGTCACTGGTTGATTTATGGTGTGTGTGTATATTCTTGAAGTCTAATAAACATGTTGAATGCGATTCCTTCCTTTTTAAAAAGAAGAAAAATTGAACAGCTTTTCTTAACAGTTTCAAACCTACATGTGTTATATATTATTCATCAATAATGTGTGTCACATTACAAGAAGATGCATGAATATGAGAGCAAAACAAAACAGGAACTTGTTCATAAAACCATTGATCTGTAGCACTAGAAGCAGCCAAAACTCCACATGGTAGCTTTTAAAACATCTATCACTGTCTGATCAATCAGCACATTGAATTCAGAGCTGATCCATGTTCTTACCCAGACAACCTAAACTTCGCCTCGTATTGTTTAGCTTGATTTGATGCCAAATTTCTTTTCCTGTTATTAAGGAGGACGCTTCTTTGACGAAAGTTATTCTGTTTGGAGAAGGTGTCACACAGCTGTTTGAGCACATGTCTTCCATCAATTTAAGCAGAAAAGATGTTTGGAAACGAGGACGAAAGGGCACAAAGTTGAACGGCTGGAGATGAGAGAAGAATGAAGGGAGAGAAATTGAAGGGCATAAAAAAAAAGTAGGAAAGGAAAATATGAGCTGGAACAAGAAAGCCCAAAGGAGCAACAGACATGAAGATAATAATAATAATGGAGTTGCAGACGATAGAATGAAATGAAGCGAGAAATTAGTAGAAAGTGATAAACATGGGAGAAATTAAAGAGGAACTGGGTAGATAGAAAGATAAGATCATAATTGAGAGCAGAGTAGATTGGGTAGGCTGGAAAGGCTTGTTAAATGCTGATAAGGGAGTTAAGGAGTAGAAAGAGGAGAAATGGCAAGAAGCAAACTCACATTCTCTCTCTTGATCTGTTATATTTTCTTTTTTACGAGCCTGTTTCATTTCCAGGAAGGAAGAATCTGACCACCTTCTTATTTTTTTTTTTTTTTTTTGATATTTACAGTTTGCCTGAAATGATCGACATAGTAGGGGTTAACGTGTGAATGCCAAAGAGCGTCACACATGCTTGAAATACAAAAATGTAAAAAAAAAAAAAAAAAAAAATAGTAGTAAGAGTTTGGGTCGAGGGGAGGGGAGTTTGAGAGAAGAGAGAAGAAGGGAGGGATATGGCCAGTGAGATGCAAAGACGATGGGCAGGTCTAACAGGCAGCAGACAGTTGGGTGTATGGTATAAAATGAATGCACAGCTCCTTTTACTTCTAACCAAAGGAAAGAGGAGTCTGTTCTTCCTGCTTCAACTCTTCTCTAAGTAAGTTTTATTTTTTTAAAAAAGTGTATTTCTTCAAAGGTTAAAGAAGGACAAAGAATTGTTATTTTCTATGTTGTTGTTGTTGTTTTTTAGTATGTTTAAAAGAAATTACTGTGAGCTTTTGCTGAAGGAGGTCTTTGTAAATTTCAAAACTGTTGTTGTCTTGTGGTAGCTTTTTTTTTCTTTTTTCTTGCTCTGTAATCACTAAACTGTGTTCACACACAGACACCAGTTAGGAAGCAGAGTTGTTGCAGAGTTGTCTTTTGCAAAGAGTGAGAGGTTTTTTTTTTTTTCTGTTGGTGGTGTTGGCAGAAGCTGACTCTGAATTTGGCTAGCTGACTCTAAACATGACCTGGCAGTTTAAACAAAACCAGTTAGTTGTGCTATTTTTTTTTGTGTGTGTGAAGAATACTCGCTCTTCAGCTTATTTTTGACTTAATGTGTTTTCTCTCTGATTAAATGGTTCATTTAAAAAAAGCTTAATATAGGCAAGGCAAGTTTATTTGTATGGCACATTTCAACAACAAGGCAATTCAAAGTGCTTTACATTGATCATAAAAGGCATTAAACTGAATTTAAAAGCAAGACATGTAAAAAGACATAAAAACAGTTAAAAGTGTTACATTTAAAAGAATTTTAAAAAAAAAAAGCTGAAAAGGGAATAAGACAGATAAAAGAAGATAATAAAAGTAACAGTGCAGCGTAAAATAACCCTTAATGTGGATTAATGAAAGGCAGCAGCAAACAGAAAAGTCTTGAGCTGCGATTTAAAAGAACTGAGAGTCGCTGCAGACCTGCAGTTTTCTGGGAGTTTGTTCCAGATATGTGGTGCATAAAAACTGAAAGCTGATTCTCCATGTTTAGTTCTGACTGTAGGGACAGAAAGCAGGCCTGATCCGGATGACCTGAGAGGTCTAGATGGTTTGTAATGTAGCAGGAGATCAGATGTGTATTTTGGACCTAAACCATTCAGTGCTTTATAAACCAACAGCAGTATCTTAAAGTCAATTCTTTGACAGACAGGAAGTCAGTGTAAAGATCTGTCAGTGTAAAGATCTGTCACATTTCTATAGAAATGTCTGCTGATGATGATGATTGTAATTTGCATGTGCTGGCACACTTTTTCTAAGTTGCATGTTATCTATGTGTTTCAGACCTGGTGCCACCCTGATTAAACCCTGACTGAACCCCTCGTCTCCCACCTACTAAACAACCATGACGGCCATCAACGCACCTCGGGACAAGTAAGAAAAACTCTCATTAGAATAAATATTTTGTTTCCAGTGTCTGTTTTAGTTCCCATTGTTGATTGAGTTGTTTGTTGACATGAAGTTGAATCACTTCATTGATGTACTTTCTTTGGAACTTCCTTGTCTCTTTCCCAGATACTATGCTGTGTGGCTCATTTTTTTCGTCCTGGGCTTGGGAACCCTTTTACCGTGGAATTTCTTCATGACGGCAACAATGGTCAGTGTATTTTTAGGACAATTGTAAGCTCCTAGTTGTGAGTATATTTGCTGGCTAATGTGGTTAATCTCTGAAACAACAGACAGATGGAAGTGATAAGAAGAGCCCTGTTGGTGGCCTGGTGGCTAGTGATTAGCTAATTAAAAAGGTTGGCCCCTACTTAGAGAGGAGGGTCATCTAACTTGGAGAATAGAAATATTGTTTGTTTGCATTCCCTCCTAAAATCACCTGGTTTCACTCAGAAGGTCTGACTAGACTCCAGCCAGATGGATTTCCATTGCAGTGGTCTATTCTCTCTAATCTCTCCGCTATTCTGTTTGAGGTTTAAGGAGTTAACTTCTTAAAATGTGGAATTTCAGTTTCATTATCCTGGGGGAGTTGATTTATCCCTCAGGGGAAGAGCAAATATCTTTCTTCCCTTTTAGACTGTTTATTTTCTTTGGTGAAGAAAAGTTGGCTGGACACCTTTTAAAGGTTTTATATGTAAGAATTATGAAGCAATTTACTTTTATTGTGTTTTATCGCCAATAAATGAACAGGTTGTAATGTAAACTTAAAAAATGAGACCCTCCCTGACTTTGTTGTTTGGGTAAATCAGACTGTGTGCTGGTTTCTATTTGAAAGACCCGGTCCTGATTTTCAGAGGAAATCAAACGGATGTGACGTTTTCACCTCGCCTCTCTCCTACTCACAAACGTGCAAAAACACAATGTTAGAGATCTTTTATGTTATTACGAGAAGCATAAGTGAGGAAGAAGACATCACCTGTAATTGTGTCGTGCAGGATGCAGGATGCAGTTAGAAACAGGATGCTGACTGATTGCGGCTCACTTAACGTATCACTAATGAAAAGGAACTTCTGATTCCTACATAAAGAACCTTTAAACGTTTTTGTTGTGCCCTTAAGTGTGTTTTTATCTGTGAATTGTTTAAGAATTTATATGTTTCACCCAAGCAACCTTTTTTTTTAAAACATGCAATCAGTTATTAGTTAATTATATCCATCTTGCTACTGAACTAATTTAGTCTAATACAATAATAAACATCAAATCCAACCTTCATGAAAGTTTTAATGTTCAGTTGTTGAAACTGTTTCAGAGAGATGTTGATTCAAACTTATGGTTATTTTTTGGATGTTGTAGTTTGTGGTACTGTTGTGTTGTATTATACAGACAGTCTTCTTCACTGATATAAATGTGCAGGACAAAAATATTAGAAACACCTCTCAGTATTGTAATTGGTTGATTAGCATATTTCCTGAAATAGTTTTCTTAAAGAATCATTTTTCAACTGTGTCTAAAAACAACAGTGTTGAAATAGTTTTTTCTTGCCATATTTATTCCTCCTTCTGTGCAAGAATGTATTCAAAAGTTTATTTAAAGATAATATGAAACGTCATTCGTCCTAATTAGTGAAATCAAGTAGATATCTTTCAGCGTTAGTCTTTTTAGTGCAAAAGTTCCTCTTTTTGTTACTCTACTTCCACTGCAGCTCGACAGATAAACACAAAGAGGGAATTTGATGCTAAAAAGACTGTAAACTTAGCAGATTTCCACTTAATGTGACTAACTCAGACCGCTGAAGTCTCATAAGCTACAGATGAACTTTTAAATGCATTTCTGCACGAAATGACTGTGTGGGCACACTGTGGATTTTGGCCTACATCACTTCTATTGAAAGCACATTTGAAGGGGATTTTTAATGGCTGGTATGAACAGGAGGAAAGATTACAGCGAAGCAAACCTGTTTCAGTGTTTATATTGGCAGCTGACTGCTGTTTTAAGACAGACTCAAAATACTGCGATCTATTATTGTAATGTTGGAGAGAAATAACTCTGGTTGTGATACAAACTGTTTGCCTCTTTTACAGCTTTAGACGTGTGGTGTTAAAGACTGATGTGGAAAAAACCAAAATGTACATATAATAAATGAGCATTCCTCTGTCCTCCCTCCTCAGTACTTCACCAGTAGGCTGAAGGACCTTCCCAGTGACTTCCCCTCCAATCAGACGGATAACGCCACCATGGAGGACATGGCCACCCGCAGCGTCCTGGAGTCAAAGTTCAACAACGTGATGACGCTCTGTGCCATGGTGCCTCTGCTCATTTTCACCTGCCTCAACTCTTTCATACACCAGAGGTATCCCCACGCCGCTCCTGTCGGTTCATGTAGCGCGTAGTCTTGTGACCAGTATGTACACATGTCCACCTAAAGACAGAGAGAGCTTAAATATGTCAGAACGTAAAGTCCTGATGAAACGAGAGTATCTAACCTCTGTATCGTGACGTATTTCCGAGTGAAACAGGATAGACGGACGGGATGTAACATGGGGGGAATTTGATTTGAGCAGCGAAAAGTGGGTGTGGCATCATGAATCTTAGCTCTGTGCTGCTACAAGTTCAAGACTGATTGACGAGTAGATGTCATGATATTATTGGTTGAAATTTGATTGGTCGTATTTTGTTTCACAGGAAGAAAACATGATTGGATTTTGATTATAAAAATACAAAGTCACATTATGACCAGGGATGTGATCTAAAACAGTTTAAAAGGCATTTTTCATTTCATCTTGACTTTACTTTGACCAAAACTAACTATTTACAGTGTAAAACTCCCTCAATACAAAGTATTAACTTTTTCGAGGCAAATACTGCACCTGTGCCCTCCATTCCTTTCTGCCTTTACCTTTAGTACCCCTCGGTCCCCCCCCCCCCGTGCCACTAAAGGTAACATGATCCTGTTATACCTCCAGTATGTTTGCTTTAATTAGAGTCGGATTGAGAGATCTGGGGCAGGACCCCGACCACGGCGGACTCTTCCCCTGCACAAACACACCAAGGAATGCTATTTATGTTCTCTGCTTCTCCTCCATCTTCTTCTTTACCTCTGTTTACCTTCTCCTCCGTTCCCTTTTTTCTCACTGTTTCTCTCTTTCTTAAATATAATCGCTTTACCTTTTGATATTTATCTGTTTTGTTTTTTTTTACCATCCCTTTTCTTTCTGTTTTGTTTTTATGGTGAAATAAGTATGAAATGACCTTTTGTACTTTCCATTGATGTCAGCTTCCTCAGAATAGCTATGGACCTTTTTAATGTTTCATCAGAAAAGTATTGTTTTCATTTCAACTTAATGACTCATATCTAGTCTTGCATTTTCCCCTTCTCTTACCGCTCTCAACACATTTGAAATCATATCCTGCTCTCTCCACCCTGCTCTTTCATCAGATAATACAATGAACATAATTGATTTAATATTTGTTCTCTGGAAATTTTTAAGTATTGATTTTATTTTGTTTGATTACTTCTTCTCACTCTGTTTTTCTCTCAGTATTCCTCAGAAGTTGCGGATCTCAGGCAGCCTGTTCGTCATCTTTTTGGTTTTCTTGGTGACGGCTGTGCTCGTCAAGGTGGACATAGCCCCCCTACCCTTCTTCACCATCACTATGATCAAAATCATCTGCATCAACTGTGAGTTTACTTCACTAATAATAATTCAAGCTGAAATTATAAGTCGATTAATCAATAAGTTGATCGACAGAAAAATGATCAGCAACTACTTTGATAATCTTTTGTTAAATCATTTATCATTTTTCAAGGAAAAATAGTGAAAAATGCTGATTCCAGCATCTAAAATAACAATATTTGCTGCTTCTCTTTGTCTTTTATAATAGGAAACTTAATATCTTTTGGGGTTTTTGACTTTTTATTGGACACAACAAGACATTTGAATTCCCTTCACTTTCATGACATTTCATAGACCAAACGATCGATCCATTAGTTGAAAAAACAGTCGCCTGATTAATTGGTTAGTTGTAGTCCTAATTCTTCAAGTGTCACTGCAGGGAAAGTCTCTCCAATCTGGATTGAACTAATGACACAGTCACTTCGCAAATTAACTGAAAAGATGTTACAACCCTCCCTAAAGTGGAATACATCACACAGTCGTCACCTTACCTTGTCACCATTCATTCACCATCATCATTAATTTATCTAAACAGCTGTGAAGGAAAATGACGTCCTCGTTCTTGTTTCCACACTCAACTCATGCAAATGATGATTTCCACATGTCTCCTCAAAGTCATCTGCATCCACCATGTTGTGGAAAAACACACACACACACACACTCACACTCCTTCGTACCATACTGAGCTTTTGAACACAGACTATAATCTCACTGCGTTTGTTTATTTATAATAACTCCCTGAGCAGCAGGGATAAGCTCACCCCCCTCCTCACCACTGTTGGGTCAGTCCTGACCCACAGGTTGTCATAAGGAACAGCCCATCATGTTTGATTTAGAGGTTTGGACGTCGTGACCTCGAGGCTTTGATATCTTCATCTGCACATTCCTCTTAATGGTCATGCATTGCTAGATTTCTGCAGCTAATTAAGTTCCTGCGTCGCTGTATAAACATCAGGAATCCAGTGGTGATTGTATGGAAAAGCTTTATTGGCAACAACTTTGTGTAAAGTAAAGAAAATAATAGTTATGTAATGGTTATGTAAAACACTTTGTCTGCACTATGTTGTTATCATAAAGGGCGTCATCTCTCCCTGCTTGAGACGGCAGGTAGTTTTGATAGACCCGTTTGAGCGGGCTGCACATCCTCATCTTGTTTTCTCTCTTCCCCTCCTCAGCGTTCGGGGCGATTCTTCAGAGCAGTCTGTTCGGGTTGGCAGGGCTCTTGCCTGCCTCCTACACCACTCCCATCATGAGCGGACAGGGGCTCGCCGGCACCTTCGCTGCTTTCTCCATGATCTGTGCGCTGACCAGTACGTCTAACACACAAAGCTCAAGTACACCTCTCACATTATAACAAGGCTGGATGTGCAGGCGGTGGATAAAATAACCGACCAGAGCTGCACGTTAACTTTGTAGGAAGTAGATGCTCGTTGAAATCCTGCAGAAATGAGACCTCCATTACACACAGAGTTGTTTTAATCAGTAGATGCATCGTTAAGTGAAAGATTAAACCTGTTCAGTGTTTTGGTGGAGGCCGGCCAAATTTTCTACTTTCTTTTTTTTCTTCTATTTTTCCTAGAAAGAGTTATTACGAACACAAATTTAGTTGCTCGGACATATTTTTGGCGCTCAGGATTGTTTCAGCTGGATCGTTGGACGTGACTCAGTTTGTTTGGTTGATTTTTTTCTTTTTTTTTTTTCAACTACAGTAGGAAATCTCTGGTTAATTGACGAAGCCACAACAGTGAATTATTGGATGTGTTGTTCAATTTTGTGTTGTTTTTTTTTTGTTGTTTTTGTTTGTTAATTTAACTAATGGTTTCCCAAACTCATGATCGACTTCAGCATACAGTCAAACGTTTGGACACCAATTCCCATTCACTTCAATGAGAAGGAGAAGAGTGGTTGAACTTTTTAACTTTTGACTGGAACTGTACACGTTTCCTGTAGGAACTGACAGCAGAGATACACACAAATATAATCAGCTGTGGTCACTTTTGTATTCAGACATGATGATCTTTTCACAGGAAATGTTTGAAAGCATATATTCAAAATGTTTGGTTATTTTAAGACTGTAGGTTAAATTATTGAAAAGAACACTTCGATCGCTGAAGAACGACTGTAGAGTTTAATCAATGCCTCCGAGAGTAAAAAATGATTAAATATCTCTCACTGTCTTGTCTCTGTGTGTGTAGGTGGGTCGGCCCTGCAGGACAGTGCTTTTGGTTACTTCATCACAGCCTGTGTTGTTGTGCTCATGGCCATATTGTGCTACCTCACTCTGCCCTCCATGGTAAGGCCTCATATTCTCTAAACTAAACACAACCATATGTTTTCCAGAGTTTGCAGAACTTGTTTCCTCATTTGTTCTACTGTTTTCAGAAGTGTTCAGGACCTTTTTTTTGAAGAGCACTTTGCACTTTTGAGATAAATGCTGAGTACTTTTAGATAAGAGCTTTTAGTTTAGATCGGTGTAGTAGTTGTTTGGGGTTGGTTGTTCAGTGCCTACGCTCTGTAGACATCGGAGAAAACACATCTGCCTTTGAGCATTTCTAGCATGTCTGGGAACCTTCTTGTATTTATCTTTTCTCTACTGACTTGGTGGAGTGTGCGCTTATTATGGTTGTTGTTGTCATCAACAGGAGTTTTTCCAGTATTACACAGAGAGTCACGGCTCCAGACCCTCCGCTGATGAGGAGAACAAAATGGACTTACTCAAAAAAGGTACCAAAGCGAACAGGCCTGCACGGATACTCAGGCTCCAGTTTCTAAAAATAGAATATTATTGAAGTTGGAGCTGTGAACACTTTTTTTTTTTTTTTTTTTTTTTTTTGACCTCACCATTTTCAGAAAACATTTTGGTTATATATGGACATGCAAACAAGCAAACTTTGATTAATATTTGTGACAATATGAGAAGTCGTTTGAGCTCCGGTGCTGCAGATCTGTTTCAAACTGTGCAGCACCTAAAGGATCACGATCATATATTCTTATAATACAATGAAATCAAAAAGAATCACATCCTTATTTTGGTCACTGTGTTGTTTTGCTGACACCCGAAGGATTTTTTTTTTGTCTCTTACTACACACTGACCACAGCGACCGAACCCACTGAGAGTGTTTGTTTCAGTTTACGTTGCGGTGACAACTCCACTGCGAGGCTGTGGCGTTAATCACTAGTGTGTGAGAGCGTAATGGGAACCCTCTGTTACATAACAATAGGAATCATGTGCGTGCACCCTCGCAAATACGTGATAGACTTCACTCCACGTGTCACTTGACCGACGTATAACGATACAGATGTTTGCTTGTTTCTCAGAAAGTCCAGCAGAGAAGCGGCCGGTGGTGGATCTGACGGAGGAAGAGGCCAAACCCAACGTGTCCGTGTTTAACATCTTCAAACAGGTGAAAAGAAACAAATAAAAACAGATGAATGAATGCAAAGATGTTGAAGTTTCTGATCAATTCTGATGCTGTCCAAACAATTTTTATATTCCATAAACAAACAATAATGCATCACAGATTTTTAAGCAACCTGACACACTATTGACCTTTAACCTCACATCCTTTACAATTTAAACCTTCACATCTTCCTATCAGATCATCCACTTTTAACTGTAGATGCGTGTCCTTTCATCCGATCACGTCCCACCAGCAGTCACGGATAACCTTCTCCATCTGAGTGACCTTTTTCCTCGTGCCTTTTTTTTCCACCTTGTGTGACAGATTTAAACCGCTTACGTAATTATTGATTATGTGTGTCTGCTGCCCTCTAATCAGATCTGGGTGATGGCGCTGTCAGTGTGCTTCATCTTCACCGTCACCATTGGAATATTCCCAGCCGTGACTGTCGAGGTCAAATCCACGATAGCGGACGGAGGCGCCTGGGGTGAGTCACCGTCTCTCACAGCTGTACGAAGCCGCTCAGCTGGTAAAACGGTAACATCAGTTATCTTCTTTGGCAGATTTGTTTTAATGGACATCTGCCATGTTAGTGTTTCCTATGCAAACACTTCTCGATGAGAGAGAGGAAAGTCTTGTAGCTCCAAAACATCAGACTGTATGACTCGGTGCTTTGTTGTTCAAATTATTCATGATTCATCACTAAAAACTGGAAAGCATTGTCTCCAACAGGCTATGATGAAATCTTTGTGGTTAAAAATGCGTTGGGCTGCCAACAATCTTCAACATTTCTTATTTTACTTTCTCCTCACATTGATTTATTCAGATTTAATTGTTTTCATTTCAGATTTTTAAGGCTTCATCTATGAGCATGAAATAAACCTCTAAACATTCTGAAATGAGTGTTTATTATCTTCTAAGCACGTATTATATCTCCTCAAAGAAAAACGTGTTAAATCTCTTTTCTGTGTAGCTCTGAAAGACAGAAGCTGTTGTCATCTTGGATTCACACGACCCGGAGTCACGGCAAAGAAAAGCATACAAAAGTAGTTTTAGAAGTTGCTCAGTATGTTTTTTGTTCCGTGACACCGGCCATAGTAAACTGCTGTGAGTCCAAACTGGCGTCTTAGCAGCTGCCGTCCTCCACGAAGCACGAAGCCACAAACATTTTCAGCTCCACCTTTCAAGCCCACCGCGGGGGAGTACTAAATACTCCAGTGGAGCATTCTTTTTCGGGTGAAGACATCTGCGGTCCTTCTTGTTGTTAACAACAGCTTGTTTGTTTTGGTGTCATTTCAGACACTTACTTCATCCCTGTGTCGTGTTTCCTCCTCTTCAACGTGATGGACTGGGTCGGCAGGAGCCTGACAGCCGTCTGTATGTGGGTCAGTAACGACACGACGGTGCTGAAACACAAATGATATGTTTGACTAACACGACTCCACATCATGAGACTAAAAAAAAAAAAGCCTGGTCAAAACATGTTCCAGGTGTGCAGAGATCTGGGTTTAGACCAGACTGAAGGTTTACTTCTTTGGGTTCAGAGCGAGTTAAATAGTTTATTAAGTAACTATAAAGTTCCCTTCAGTTTCTGAGACCCGTCTGCTGGTCTCAGTCGTGTTAAAGGACTTTGTCGCTGCTGAAAACTTGGAGCGCATTCAAAAATTGAACTATTGATGGTAATTGTTTAGATTGAATTAAAATAATAATGACAGTGACCAACGTTTCAAGTTTGATCTTTACCCAGAACGTATCAACATCTAGACGAGCTGTTTATAAACACTTTTGCCTTTTTCAGAGTCAATTTTCAATTTCCATCAAAATATTTATTGTGATCTGCTGTTGTCCGGTTCTGTGAACAACAGGACACTTTGGCTGTTGCCGCTACATGAAATGTTTACGGATGAATAAATCACTGAGTCATTAGGGAAACGCTGGAAAAAAACATGTACCAGAGTCCAGAGTTTTTGTTGCTAAGAACAGAGGTTTGTTTTGGACGGAGACGTGTGGGAGAGCCAGTGCTGTGTGGAGGAAGTGGTTTCTGGGGTTGAGCGTCAGAGGAATGACTGAGGTGGTGGTTTTTTTTTTTTTTTTTTTTTAGGGCTTGCTCCCTCTTTTTTCTTCACATCTGGATGAACGAGAGCAGCTGACTGAAGCTCAGATACACATCTGAGCGTCACGTCTACTGTCAGATTATTTTAGGTTGGTTGTATTTCCGACCGTCTAGTCTTTAAGTTACTCATGATGTTGGTTTGCAGATATTTGCATTCAAGGATCAGATGAGTAACGGCGTCGCCTCCAGACTTTAAATGCCAGGTTCTTTCCTCGCAGAGCAAAAATTCATCAAGACTTTTGTCCACAAACAACAAATTAACAAAATAAGACTTAATTTCCTGCGATCCAGAGGAAATAATCAAATTGAATCAATTCATTCTGTACAAACACAATAAAGATAAGAAAAACCCAGTCTGACCCTGAACTGGAATGTCGGAGGATAATTGAGTCTAACAACCTGCCTGGGTATTAATGCTGATAACAGCAGTCAGCTGCTCCGCCACCATGTGAGTTTGTTTATCATCATTAGATAAAACTCATCAGGACGCCGACAGTTTCCACTCAGGTGCTTCACAAACCTGAGTTCAGTATCTTCTGGTTGGTCCTGCTCTCTCCTGCGCGCCGTCACTTTAAGATTATGTCATTGGACACATTGAAAATACAGTTTACAGTTTATAAATCTCACCAGAGGAATTTAAACATTGTAAAAAAGGAAAACCTGATGTTAGGGTTCCTGTTAACTGAAGTTGTGTGGTTACTTGATGTTACCGTCTCTCTCTTCAGCCTAACAAGGACAGTATCTGGCTTCCCGTCCTAGTGGTCCTGCGCGTCATCTTCATTCCTCTCTTCATGCTGTGTAACGTGCAGCCTCGTCACTACCTCCCCGTCCTGTTTCACCACGACGTCTGGTACATCATCTTTATGATCTTCTTCTCCTTCTCCAACGGATACCTGGCCAGCCTCTGCATGTGCTACGGACCCAAGTAAGAACTTCACACATACGGACCGAGCTCTCGTAGAAAAAGAGACGTCTGAACACTGACGTGCGTTTGTTTTCGCAGATAAATCGGGTTTAAATCAATTTTAAAGGAATAGTTCAGCATTTTACATATCTGTACATAAAGTATAACGCCAGAGCCATGAAACAACTTGCCTGTCTCTTTTAAAAAAAAAAAAATCTGTTGATCAGCTTGAGGATGATGAGAAGCAGGACAATTTGTTGGCGAGTAGCAACATTTCTGGTGTCCCTGCTGGTTCTTGGCAACCTCGTGTTGAGGACAAGAAGTCTTTGTGGCTCGCCAAGAAATAGTCCTGCAAATAAAATCAAAAGTTCACGTTTTTACACTTATGTTTATTTAAACAAATGAGATATAACATGTTAGTGAGTTTTAGAGGTGTAGATTTTATTAGCTTTGATCAGAGTCCGGCTAACAGTTTCCTCCTGTTTCTAGTCTTTATGCTAAACTGAAGTCTCAGCAAGAAAGCAAATCATGTTGAACTGTTCCTTTATTTTAACACAATCATTGTGTTTAAAGGTAAAGGACTTGTCCTTAATGAATTTTGTCCCTCTGTTGTCTCCGTACAGGAAGGTGCCGCCTCATGAAGCAGAGACAGCGGGCGCCATCATGGCGTTCTTTCTGTCCCTCGGCTTGGCTCTGGGCGCCGCGGTCTCGTTCGCTTTCCGGGTCATGATCTAAAACCTCCGGCAGAACCTTCAGTAGACGTAGATTAGACCACAACGCCCTCCATCTCTCCCCGTCATGACCTTCACGGGAGAAACCTTTTTTTTTAAATAAACTGGACTAGCCGACGACTGAGAGGAGACGGAACAGCAGACTAAGAGATCTCAACCTTGGACTCCTCATGCAGCCATCACGGCAACAATATAAGCTGAAACATTGTATTGAATACTTTTTTTTTTTCTTCTTTTTCCGGAGGATCATTTACAATCAACACTATCAATGAAACCGTTTACTCTCCTCTTGACATAAATTGACGAGCAGACAGCAACTCAACAAGTGAATCAAAACCAAAAGCATATAAGAGAGAATCCGTTAGTGGACTCGTCTCTCGTCACGTAGAAAACGGCAGAAATCCTTCATGATTCTGTGTAAATTCACATTTCTCAGATATCACGATATCACGTTAACAAAGGCTACATGTAGAGTCGTATCTTAGAGCCTCATTCATAAAACCTTCTTTTTACACGTTATATATATATATATATAAAAAAAAAACAGATAAAATGTTGTATTGCTTTCATTTCTTTAGTTTTATAAAGTTCTTTCACTTCCTGTTAATCAATCACATTTATAGAAATCACATGAAATGATATGATGGTGTTTATATAAAGTCTCGATCACATGGTTTTATATTTTGTCTTTTATAAATGAGGCTCTCAGATGTTGTTCACTGGTACAGTTAACTCATGAATTTATAAACTTTTATTCTCAGTTTTTATTTTTTATTTTTACGGTACTCAACGTGGATTCATGAACGTTGTGTCACCGTTGGGACTGTTGCAGCTTCCTTTTTTTTTTTTTATTTTAAATTTTGTTATTTTTAACTGATCAAACCAAATACACAAAAACAACATGTGAAACTGATGAACTTTGAAGGGAGGTCATGACTCATCAAACAGCTACTGTGCCATATGTGTAAACCGCTTTGCTCCCCATCGTGTCGACTCGGGTCACTTTTTCTTTTTTTCTTTTTTTTTTTTTTTTTTGCTTCCTCACAACAAATCATTGATTTCACAGAGAATGTAAGAAAAAGGCATGAAGCTGAAGTTTAATCAATCATTTTGGGCCAGTGCTTCCCCGCTGAGAGCGCTGTTTGTTGATTTGTCCGTCTGGTAGTTGTAGATAAAGAAAGTTGTATCAACCTGGATTTAAATACTCTTTATGTCACTGCGTCTTCCTGATAAACATGTTTTGCCGCGATGTATTTTAAACATGGTTAAAGAAAAAAAAAAATGCAGCTGTCAGTGAGATTTCACTCCTCAGCTGTCTTGAGTCTGTGCCATTTCTCATCAGACATGTTCTCATGGAAGATAAGTTTTATATCAGAAGTAGTTTTTAGTATGTTTTTAAAACTTTGAACCGCTCGGCTTATGCGGAGTTAGATTGTTTTTATGAACGAGGGGAGATCAAAGGTCACCTGCCTGTCGATGTATTTTTGTTTAGTTGCATATTTGTGACCTTTGATGCTTTTTTTTGTTGTTTTTTTTTTTTTAAAGTTTGCTTTAGTTGTTCAGTATTTTTCATGTTACCATCTGTATTCATCCTAACAGCCTGTTTAAATCATTGGTCTGTTTTTCCATAATGTGTGTTGTGGTTGGAATGAACAATTGAAATGTTACTTAACCTTGTACTACAGTTTAAAACAGTCCTGTGATAAAAAAAAGTGTATTTTTAAGAATTTGGCTCCCCCTGTTGGTCATTTTGTGGTAACGCACTGCTCAACATTTCAGCATCTGATGAGGTCAGAAACAATCTGGCAGTGAACTCTGATGTGAAACATCTGGTCGCTGAAGCTTCATCAGGTGACACAAACAGCTGCTTTCTTTATTCTCCGAGAGTTACAGTAGAAATTCAGCTGATCGTTCTCATGTGCTGCTGCTGCCGCTGCTCATGTGACTGAATAATGAAGAGACGCATGAAACCGCCTCAGTGTTGGTCACATGAAAAAAATGCAGCCGCCTCCTTCCTCCTCTTCCTCCTCCTCCTCTGCAACTTCTCAGTGACCTTTCTGAAACAAGGCCACTGAGACACTGAACAGAATATAAATGTCTAAAATATCACAGCTGATGTCATTATGCTGCATTTATAAGTACTAATTAAAATATTAAAACACTGATACACATAATACACAACATGTAAAGCAATAATGTGTGAGGGCTCTACTACACATCTACCTCAGGCAAAAATGTATATTTATGAAATATTTGGGCTGCAAAAAATATTTTCAATATTTATTATTGCAGATTAATTTCTTGATTCATCTTTTGGTCTTAAAACTTTTAAAAAATAGTGAAAAATACCAATCACACTTTCTAAAACCCCCCAAAAATATTCTGTTTCAATTATATTAAACAGAGAAGCAGCAAATCCTCATTTGGGATCATGAAATGTTTGAAATGTTTGCTTGAAAAATGATTCAAAAGGTCATTTATTAAAGTAGTTGATTAATTTTCTGTCAACTAAATGCTTAATTGATTGATTCAGCCTGGAAATATTAACAGAAATATGCACAAAATAAAGAATTAGGCCTCTCTTGAAACATGAAACAGAAGCATAACAGACAGAAAGAGGACAGACTGTCGCCTCTGTTGATAAGTTTCTTTTAAAAATTCATCTAAAATTTGCAGGATTTGAGTTTGACCCAGTTACAAATGTTTTTCATCTGAGGCTGTTTTTATTTGGTTAAAAACATTCAGACACATTTAATTGCAGGCGTTGCTTTAACCACACTGTAAAATGTGGATGTAATAAATCTATTCTTGGTTATTGGTTCCAGACTTTCTGGAAAAAAAAACCAAACACAAACAGACAAAAGGGAGCAAAATAATTGTACGGATGATTTATTCTTAAGGTAAACATTTTATTCAAAAATAAATTACCAGAGATATCTTTAAAAGGCAGACAAGACATTTGTCTCCGACCCACTCGACACAATCAAAGATTTTCCTATCAGAGTATTCACACCGTGTTTCTATTAACATCCTCACAAAACAGGAGAAAACTAATTTAAAATCGCTACAGCAGCAACTTATCTTTCTTTAACAAACCACAGACTGTTAAGTTGATCAAAAGAAGAAAAAAAAACAGCCGCTGTCAACTGATTTGACTATAAAATGTATACAAAGTTTATTTAAATATTTAATCCAACATACATGCCCGATTTGTAATGTGAACACAGAAGAAGAAGAAGAGAGACTGTACAGTACAAGACTGGCGCTTGAGGTGAGAAATAATAATAATGTGGATGGAATTGATGCAGAGGAGCTCAGACAGGAAGTGATGCAGCTGTTAGTCGAACTAAGACATTAAAATCTGGTTCCTATTGTGGAGAAATCAAAATCTTAAATCAACCTGCTGTTGAGAAACCGAGCTGTCGACTCGTCGCTCGACTTGACTGACATCTGTTTTGCTGAAAAGATGATCAGCAGTCCTGCGACGTTGATTTATCTGATTTATTCAGCTCAGGAGAAGGAAAAATAAAAAGGTTAATAAAGACTGAATCATTTCTTGTCAGTTAAAGAAATAGTTTTACATTTTTTGAGAATATATCCTTTCTTGCTTGATGCCATCTTATGTCTCAGTTAGCAGCCGGTTAGCTTAGCTTAGCATAAAGACTGGAAACAGATGGAAACAGCTAGCCTGCCTCTGTTAAAAACTTCAAATCAGCGCCTCAATCCTCACTAATTAACTACATCTCATTTGTTTAATTGACATTTGTGGAAGGAATAGTTGCAGCACTAAACCCTCCGTTAAAAACAAACTGTCAGTTTAACACTTATGTTTGTATATGAATGAAACAAATGAGATAAAACCTGTTAATACGTGAGGTTCAGAGATGCTGGTAAACATTTAATAACTTTACACAGAGGCAGGCTAACTGTTTCCATCTGCTTCCAGTCTTTATGCTAAGCTAAACTAACCTTTAACAGATTATTTTCTAGTTTCCTTCTTGACAAGAAAGCCAATAAGTGCATTTCCCAAAATGTCAAGCGTTTTCCTTTGAATGGATATTAGGAGTTTGAGCTTAAAAAAAAAAATCAACGTCTCTAAGTCAAAGCAACAGTTTGATTGTTACAGTCAGGTATGAAAACCGTGAATGAGTCTGAGAGCTCTCAGAAGCAAGAATCAAACTTACAGCCTGTAGGTCCTAAAGATGCCTGAAGAAACGCAGGACTAGTGCAGCTTTAATCAAAAAAAAAAAAAAAGGCGGTGAAAGAGGAAAAAACAGTTTAAGATGATGATGATGATGATGATCCTCTCTGGTTACCTGACTACAGCTGGGATCTAAAAAAAAAAAAAAAGCTCTTAGCTAACTTCATGCTACAACACAGTAGCTCTTTAACACCATGCAGAGGGCCAAACGCTGGCAGGTCCGCTACGAAACGCTGAAGGCCAGATAAAACATGTCAGTTCTAAAATAAAAACAGACCAAAAAAAAAAAAAATCAGCTTAGAGGCTCGAGGCTCCTTACAGTTCTCTTCAGGATCACAAAATATTAAAGGGAGACAAGACAGACAGACGTATGAGGGTCTCGTCTAGAAGCAACCTGAGCCCAGAGTTTGATTATACAGATGTTGCCTGGTTATTAAAAACACCTCTTCCCGAATTTAGTGTGAAAAAAAACAACAAAAAACTGTATGAATGAATGAATGGAGGCAGGCAGGTGAACTACTAGTATGTCAGAAGAGAGAAACTGCACGCGTCAGTTCAGTTCAGATTTGAAGATGAGAGATCGATCGGCCCACCGGAGACAGATCGGCCATTAGGTAGTTAAAGTAGCCTTTTCCAGCTGGTCCATGACGGGAGCGATCGATTTACTTTCACTTCAGTTTCATCAATTACAACGTTGTTTCCTGATTTTGCTGAAATTAAAAAAAAAAAAAGAAGAAAAAAAAGAAGATAATCACTTCATAATTAATTTTCCAAGTCGATTAGTCAGTTGTGCTTAAAAGGAAACGATAATAAACCGAAGGGGAAGTAAAGCGAGCGCTTGTTGACAAGATGATTCAATGCACACAAAAAAGTGTTTTCAGTTTGCATCCACGGTTGAAAACAGCTGCCCACAGCGGTGTCAGTTATCCCTGAATTACAGAGTGCAGTCAGCTACCAGCTGGATTTCAGACTTGTAGATATCACAAGTGCTCTGGTGTGTGTGGGTGTGTGGGTGTGTGTGTGTTTGTGTGTGTCAGCCTACAGTATGCATTATAAACACAGGATGCATCTATGGCCGCATGGCACACTGGAGAAAAACAAAACAAAACAAAAAACAGTCCTTCAAGGTGCTGTTTTGGCAAGAGGCGACGCCGGCTTCTCCGCTCGGTCCTCTGGAGAACGTGCAGTTTCTGCTCTGAGGCACTGGGGGGCGATGAAGAGCAGGGCGGACAGCGAGCCTACAGGTCCACTACAGATCACAGAGAAGGGTTGGTGGTGGTGGGTGAGAGGGGGAGGGGGGCAGCATGTGATGATGATGAGGTGGCGTTTGAAGGGTGGAAAGAAAAAAAAAGAGGGTCAGCTTTGGTGTTGAACTAGTTCCACAGTTCTAGGATTGAACACATTGAGCGAGTGGGCAGGAGGGCGATGAACATGACGGGGGAGGGAGATGAGGAAGAGGAGGAGGAGGAGGAGGAGCGTCAGTGAGTCTTTAACTTGGTGTGCTGCGAGCCTTGTTCTGTCAAGCTGGCTTTCAGCGAGTTAACCACCGTCTGTCTGACGTTGTCTTCCATATATTGTTCGGTTAGCGGCTTCAAAACCTGCAGGAGAGGAGAAGAAGAGATTGTGCGTCAGAACAAATGAGTTAAATCGTCTAATAAACAAAGAGTTTATAAAAGGGGACAAAGAAACTGAAAGAAAGAAGGTTAAAGGGGAAGAAAAATGTTTAAAAGGTAAAATTAAAAAAAAAAGGAACCAAAAGAGGATGTAGTCTCAACAACATGCCGACCACAGAAACATCCCAATCCTTCTCGAACTTAAAGACTCACAACTTAATAAAAACCTCTTCAACTGAAAATAACAAAGAAAAAAAGTAAAAAAAAACAAGTCACACTTTCCACATTCATCAGAATAAGATGATTAAAAACCGTCTGGGCAAGGCGTCATGTCTGTGAGATCCTGAGATGGGGCCCGGGCCTGCCGATGTTCTGGGTCCACACTGAGGGACCCTGGGCTTAAAATATAAGAATCCAGCACCATAGGACTGAAAGAAATCAACGATAAAAGAAGCCAGCGAACTGCAGAAGTTGCAATATGAGAGGTAAAAATTTGAACAGTCCGCCAGAGAACCGGCAGCTTTAGTTAGTCTTCTTGTAGTTGTTGTTGAGAGGAGTCAAAGCTTTGAGTCCCAGCGCGGCTCCTGATGGGAGTGAAGGGAGGAGAGAGGCGGGCCACGCCAGGCGGCTCCTGACGGGCTCCGAAAGTTTGGAAAACACCTGAGAGGAGAGCAGGGGAGGAACGGGAGATGTTAAACACAGAACGCAGACAGACAGGTGGAGAGAGAGAGAGACAAGACACTGGAGCAGAGGAGGAAACAAAGATCCAGGAGTTTTGGGGGGCGAAGGGGATTAAAAAAAAAAAAAAAAAAAAGGAAGAAAGAAAATATAGCAGCATATAAATATAAGGCAGGAGGAGGCTGAAGTGGAGGAGAAAGTAAAAAAAAAGAAAAAAGAAGGAACTCTTGCAGGATTTTGAGCACAGAAGGCAAAAAAAAGAGAAAGTGAACAGACACCTCTCACCTTTCTGACCGTCCTCTGTAAAGCAGGGGAGGGAGGGAGACGTCAGAGGAGACATGAGGGAACGATTTCTAGCCAAACACTCATGAAACTTCCAGTCAAACTAACTTTCTTTGCTGTCAAACTGCCTTAATGTTTAACAATGTCTGACTTTTATAAGCTTGATAACAATCTGCAGGTCGCCGGCTGATGGAGGAAAGAATAAAGAATATAAAAAAGGTGGCGTGACGGAGCTGCAGTGCAGAGGAAACGAGGAAGGTGAAACGCTCATGACGTGAACTAAAACAATGTTTCTTTCTTCTGAAGAAAATGATATAAAAAAAAAAAACGAAACTAGAACAGCAGCAAGTAGTCGACAGAGAGAAAAAAAATAGGAGGAAACTTCTTGGAAATATGTTAACAGGCGGGAGATGAGGAGGAATGAATTCTGGTAAAATAAAATATTACAGGAAAGTAGAAGAGAAACCAGCGACAAATGATGTGGAAACACACACACACACACACACACACACACACACACACTGAGGAACATAACTGTCTTAACATAACGTCAAAATATTCCCCTAAAGTTTCATAAACTCTTATCTTAACAAAAACATTTCTTACAGCTGAAACAAACATGATGGGGAAAAAAACTGAAACATATTTTACATTGCAGAGACTTTAACACATTTCTGCTCATAATATACTCTAAAATAGATGAGTGTAAAAAATAGATGTAAGTTAACTTTTGTTGTGGGAAATTACTAAAATAAAATCAGCTCATTCAAATCTAATCAACTTCCAATTAGATCTGCCTGAACTTTTTTTATAAGTTGAAGGACGACCACGAGTGTCACAGGTCAACAAATCCCATCAAGCCGATCCTAAAAACAATACGACCGTCACTATTTACACACCTACATGTTGTAATAATAAACCATTTATCCTTTAATAGCTCAACAGTGATAACAGTTACACATAAAATCCCCCAAATAAAACTCAAGTTCTTAAAAAATAACCAATTTCCTGCCACAAAATCTCAGTTCTCACCTTCTACATTCATTTAAAGGAACAGTTTGACATTTTGGGAAACACTTGTTTGCTTTTTTGTCGAGAGTTGAATGAGAAGATCGATACTACTCTCGTGTCTGTCCGTTAAATATGAAGCAACAACAAGGAGATGGTTAACTTAGTTTAGCAGAAAAACTGGAAACAGACCAGCATCTCTAAAACTCACTAATTAACATCTTTATCTTTGTTGAATCCCTGATAAAGAAAATGTAAAATGTTCCATAAATTTATTTCCCAGAAGATCAAACTATTCCTTTAACAAACAAACACACACAGACACACACAAACACACCTCTTCTCATCTCGACAACCCACCTGTTCCCAGAGTGTGTCGGCCACCAGATCTATCACTGATCCCAGCTCACGAAACTCTCCAGAATACTTGACATACGCCCAGAGGCACAGCGAGAGCAGCGCCGCGCCCATGACCAGGTTAGCCAGTACGGCTAAGGTGCTCAGACCGATGAATCCCGTCACCCCGGACACAATGTAGGTGACGAACATGACCGCGAAGAGTGTGGCGGGTGTGCGGGCCGCGTAGAAGATGTTTTTCCCGTCGTTGTGCTTAGAGAAGCTGGTGTAGGTCTCGTCCAGTTCGGACTCCAGCTGGTTCTGGTAACGCTGGCAGAACTCGTCGCCGCCCATTTTCTTCACGGAGCGGAAGTAATGCACCGAGTGCTCACGAAACTCCTCGTGGAAGCGCTCCAGGTCGGCCGGGGCGATGTATGGCTTGGTTCCTCCGCAGATCTGAGAAGGAAAGACAGAAGAAAGTGTGACTGACGAAAGAAAAGATAAACAATTAGAGATTCATTACGCCCTAATTTTCAGAGTATCTGTTGATTCCCTCAAAAAATAAAGACTTAGAACGTATAACAAGTTTTAAATTTAAATTACAAAAGAGTTTCTCTTGCCTGCTGTAGACAAAAACGACAGACATACAGGGAGATTTTATGAATCTAAAAATGATAAGCGAGTCTGGTGTGACAATATTTTGTGCTGCAGGAAGCTGTTCAATCCTTTTTTTGTGGCGTCAGAAGCATCAAACCTGCAGCAAACACCATAAACACTGATCCACTGCTAGCTGTAGTAACTGGAAAGCTGATCAATTATAGCAAAAATATGTTTTTGTAATTGGTTCATCCATCCGTCAATCAATCAATTAATTGTCTTCTACTTATCTGGGACCAGAACACGTTACTTGATTATTTATATTAATAGGAATTATTGTTATATACAGTAGAAATGTACTGACATAAATGTCAATAAATTCATGTTCCTAATAAATAAATATAAGTCTTCTGGTTTCCCATCGTTTTTCGGTATTAAAAGGTATTAAAGGTATTAAATTGCATTTTATGTATTATTAAATATATCTTTAAATGTCTTTAATTTTAGTGAAAACTGTACAAACCCAGTTTGAGGATGTTTTGTTTGCTAAACAGCTGAACTATTCTGTTCCAGTAAAAAACATAATTTAACCGTTACTGCACCCTGGTGGCCTTTCAGGACAGCTGATATCTTTGGAGTTTGGTACCTTCACGTATTAACTGTGACTGAAAGCTGCGTAGAAACACCTTCTTACCGTCTCCATGCTCTTGCTGTACATGTCTTTGGCTCCTGCCACAGCAGTCAGGTTGTTGGCTTCTGCTGTCGCCTGAGAAACAAGAAACAATAATGAGATTCAAGACTCTGCTGCTGCTGATCAGGAGAGGAGAATTACTACCAACACTTTTAATGATCCACCAGTTTTTAAAGACAGTAACTAACCTGCAGCATGGACTTTGGGTGCGGCAGTTCCTCGCCTTGGTAGATCTTTATGTAAGCCTGCAGAAATGTAGAATAGACATTATTGCACCAGTGTTTCCTGAACGATATTCTGGCAGCAAACACAAGAAATTAACAACCTGGCAAGACACATTTTTGTTGCCATTATGTTTATAAAGAACAACAGTGAACATCATGAACTAGTTTATGACTTCCATTTGCTGCCTCTGCTCAGCTTTGATTGAACCCAGTTTGAAACCACTTTCATTGGCTGTACATTAAATCTTTCCAAAAAACAATTTTCTGACATTTGTCAATAGTTCCTGTTAACACCAGTCGCTCCAGTATAATTTGAGGCTTTATGTTTATCAACTTGTGACATATCATTGTGAAAGAAGCCACCGGACCGCACCTTGAAGTACTGCAGGAGATCTTTGCAGGTGACCTTGTTGCCTCCGATCTCCTTCTCTACCAGTCGCTCTGGGGCGAGTAGGAGAGGAACCAGTCCGGCCAGATGCTGCTTAAAATCTCCATCGATGTCTGAAACAAAAAACACACGCCTTGATTGTCTTCTGGAGCGTGACGTCTCGCTCTTCATTATCACGGCGCATGCGCACGTTTCTGTTCTCTCACCTTTAAGCCTGCCGTCAAAGTACGGGTTGGTCGCCACCTTCAGACCAGGATGTGGCAGCAGGAAGCAGCCGATGTTGGAGAAGCAGGAGTGGATGTGCTTCCTCACGTTCTGCAGCTCTTCGTGTTGGTTCTGTTTCACCTGTTTTTAGAGGAATGGAGCAACATAGTGACAATGTGAAAATGTTTTCCTGCCTTTGTCATTGACTGATGTGTGAATGTGTACACACACGTCCTGCTAAACAAACTGGACACACCTGAATGTTTTTGCTTTTCTACACATTGAGGTGTGACGGGTGATGGAAAATATATCTGCTGTATAAATATTTCCCTACAATGTTTAGAGATTTCTGGGTAGAAAAAACTTTTTCCAATTAGCAGGTGTCATAACGATTTTTGATTTTATAAACGATTCTCACCTGTAGTCTTTTCTCCAGAAAGGAGTTTCCTCCTTCAAGGCCGTAGTTGTGTTCATAAGGATAACTCCAGTCCCGGATCAGGAACATCAGGGACTGAAACAAACAACCAAACAGCACAGAGACAACAGTTCAGTCAAACATCATTTAAGGGAACAAAATGAAGCTGATTTTCACTTATCTGTACATTTTCTGTTACAGGATACATTCAGATATTTTAATAATCTAATATCTTTCAATAAAAATACACGACTTTCTGTGCAGCCACGTATTTAATTGAACAGATACTTTAGTGGACAGAGTGCTTGTTCAATAGTCTATATTATAATTAAGTCTAATATGTCCCCATTACATGTATGTACAGTCAACAGAAGCAGCAAGCACCTGGAAAGGTTTCAGGTAGATCTCTTCCATTGCGAGCCGTCCATACTCTGTGAAAAGCTGAAAACACAAGAGAAAGAAAAACTAATTATTATAATCAGAAAACAGAAACAGAGACACTGTAACAAACGTTGATGCTATTTTTTTTTCCTTGAGAGGAGAAGAAATAATAAAAAACCTGCAGGTGCTGCAGGTCGTCCTCTTGTATGTTCTGGGAGAGATTGTACACCTGAAAACAAAGATGAGACAGAAATGTTGAAAGAAAAGCAGCAGCAGCGTATATTCGACCATGACAGCGTGTGTATGTTTCAAGTCTCACCTGCACAGAGCTGGTCATTGTGCTGAGGGCAAACACGGTAGCGCAGTCCTTTATGGTGGACTGACTGTCAAACGCTCCCTGGGTGTCAACGAGGAGAACCGCGACCTGTCGGGATGAGTGTAAGTGAGCATGTGACGGCTTTTTTTCCTACAAGTTCCTGACTTCACTAACAAGTGTACCTTGCTGCCGTCGGGCTTGTCGACCACAAAGACTTCGCTCCAGATCTGGATTCCTGTGGTTTCCCTCTCGCAGCCTCCTCTCCAGGTGAACCCTGTCAGGGGCTCGTCATCACCTCCTATCCACGACCTGCTCTCCTGTAGAGGGAAAGAGGAAGGAGCAAAGGGGGAGAGGAATAAGAGAAAACATTTTGTATTCCAGACACATCTGAAGAACAAGTTTCCACACCGGAGGAAGTAACCGTCGTCCTGTTCTTTACTGCCGTGTGACTGATGTTTGAGGTAAATGTAATGGACGACTGAAAAGAAGAAAACGTAGAGGAGGCAAAGGAGACTGAAAACTCCACAGAAAACTATTTGTTGAGTGTTTGATGGTAATTTATTTCTTCTTTAGAGCGTAACTGTCATGTAACAATCAGAAAATAAAGTTTTATTTGTCCTCATTCACTCTTGTTCGCTCCGTGCTCTCATTGGGTTAAGCTCTTTTTCTCTCGCTCTCTTTAAAGACGAGACAGCAAGCCTAACTTTGCTTTTAATGTTTATAAACAACAAGAAGCGTCCACACCTCGTCCTAGTATTGATACCAGAGTACATCCTTGTTTTATGAATGAAGCAGTACACAAATTGAAGCAGCTGTGGTGTTTGTGTTTGACCAATCAGTGAAGGTCAGCCCTGTTCTTGTACTTTTGGACTTTTTTAACACGTGGAACTAAACTTATTATCCGCTTCCTCAAGTCGAAACACAGGTTTAGTTCGGATGGATGAGGGATTAAATGTGAGGAGAAGAAGAGACGGAGACTGTGCAGAGGAGGAGGTGGAGAGATAATGGTACGAGAGAAAGAGGGAGGAGTTGCAGGTTGTTGGACTTTAGTCCAGCAGCGTTTAGGTCAGATTAGCACTTGAACAACAGCTGTTTATCAGGTATTTGTGGTGAAAATTAACTCCAAAGAAAACAGATTTTCTGTGACCAAAATATTTTGAGACCTGTTCAGACATGACCGTTGTAACAGGCATAAAAGTATTGATTTGGGATACCCCTTAGCTTTTAATCCAACAGCATCATCAGGGCAAACTTTGGTGAGTCTTATGTAATCAACCTGTCATCCACCCAGTCCCATGATGACTGAGAGAGCAACCGGATGAATATTAGGTCTCAGCAAAGGTGAGCGAGTTCTTGTTTACCAATCTAATCTCTGACAGGGCATGGGAACATCACACACACAGCACAAGTTACAACATCATGTTCGTGTTTTTATACGATATGAACACTGAATAAAACATGGTGCCCACAGTAACGAGACCAACAAGTGAACACTGCACAAAAAAACAAGGCTGCGTAGCAAAAGATTTAATGATGTTTGATTATTATGCCCCCAGTCACAGAAAAGTGTATTAAGTTAGGATTTAAACACAAAAAGAGAAAGTAAAAGCGAAACATTGCGACCTTGTCCGTCTCCTTCTGGTTGACAAGTGAGAAGACAGACCGCAGATAGGAAATGTAAAAAAAAACAAGCCTCAAAAGCAAATAACTAGTTTGCAAGTCAAAGTATGCATGAACATTGATTCCTGGTAACAACATAGTGACGGTACGTCTGTGCTGCATGCCTAATCATGATCGGATGACACACAATGATAATAATCTGCGATTTGATAACAACAAATACCTTCAGTCGCCCTCCAAAAATAGATAAACGTGTAACTGAGAGAGCTGCGCAAACCTGTTAATACTATTAGTAACATTAACTGTTGTATGTAATTCAATAAAGAGACAACATGAACAAACATCAGCGTTTGAATAAAGAATGTCAACATGTGTGGATCCAGACGGACTTGCGTTGCATGAATGCCCATTTTCATGTTGCTCAACAGCTGTGAGACAGGTTCATAACATTCCTCCATCTTTCCTGCTGTCTGTCTGTGTATGTCTGTGTGTGTGTGTGTATGTCTGTGTGTGTGTGTGTGTGTGTAAGGCGACCCTACTCGTGTGTGTCCAGCTGCCGCTGCTACGAGGTCTCAAGGACTATTTGTTGATACTTGTGTCAGAGCAAGTCGCACAGTTGTTGGACGGAAGAGCACAAGAATGTTTTTGTGAGTATCAAATTCATATTAACAGCCAGTAATCGTGCAGATGAATCAGACTGAAAGCCCTGATTAACCTTATTCCACAACTTCTTTTATTATTATTATTATTATTATTATTATTATTATTATTATTATTATTATCATTATCATTATTATTATTATAATATAACATCAATTTCAATGCTCTTTGTTATGGAACTTTATTACGGTAAAAACTCAGCTTCCCAGAAGGCCGATACCAGTAAAACGGCATCTTACTCACCTGGTTGAGTGAGAATCTCAGTATGAAACCCGACAGGAAACACACTACACATGCCAGTACTGGTCATAATCACATCTGCAGAACTTTTCTTTTCTTTTTTTACTTCATCTAGCCCATCTGTTGTTATAATCTCTACTGACTGAATATTATAATATTATTACACAATATTAAGCTCCAGAGGAAGGATGTGCTTTTATATGTTTACTTACTGCAGCACAAAGATAAACAAACCTTCAGCAGGGCTGCAGGGATGAATCTGAAATTTTAACCGTGTAACAGTGCAAGAGCACGAAACGAGTCGTTCTATCGTCACTGGGCAACGAATACTAAAAGATACGATACTGTATGAACACTGATATTAACATTATGCCTGATGTGTTGCACATATTTCACATATGTATGATTTAATGAATTTTTCATTTTCTACACATGATAGACAGTTTTTATTTACCTGTAAGAATCACTAGCCTGTTTAAAAATGGATTAAGTTGATATCTAAGTATACTGTGCCTTTGTAAACATGTGATTCTTCATCAGAAATACTGTGTGACCCAATTTTACACAACAAATATAAACTTATTTAATCTCTTCAACAAAATAGCCACATGACTGTCCAAGCTATTAAAAAACAAACACTCCTCCAGATCCAGCCTGTGCGAGGACACATATAGAACTTCACTGTTTACATTTCCCACCGGCCTCATCGTCCGTGACGACGGTGCAGCCGCATCCAAACCAGACAGGATATTTTTGTGCCGTTTTATAATTCAGTCCTTTAAATGAATCCTCAGAAACAGCATGAAAACCAGCACCTCACCTGATTGTGCATGTAGCGCAGCATGAAGTCCAGCAGGAAGGACTTGCCCTTGCGGAAGGCCCCGGCCACAGACACCACCACCACATTCAGGTCCTTCACGTGATCCTGCAGCAGGATCTTCTCCAGCGCCGCGGCGTCCAGCTCGAAGCTGTGCTCGTCCTCGTTGGCCAGGACGATCTGGATGGGTCTGGCCTTTTCTTCCTCGACTGGGGCCTGAGGACATGAGTTTGCAATCAATCAGGGCTTTTCTGTGGCATTGAGAGGGTTAGGTTCAAGAGGTTCAAGTGATTACGCCGCTGATGAGGTTTCATGGCGGACAGAGTACTGAATTATAGAGCTGAGATCATCCAGACAAACATCAGGGAGGAAAAACAGAGTCTATACTTCTTTTTTTACATTCTGTCTTCAGGATTTATGTGATTATTATTGTCAGTAAAGTTAAAAATCAATTAATTTAGTCATTTTATAGACACAAATGGTGAAGATTTCTATAATATCTATAGCTTCTATAATGTGAAGATTACGCTGTTTTTTCCTGCTTTACATTAAAATAAAAGTGAATATCTTTGAGTAGTGGATTGTTTTTCGGACACATTATGATGTTTATTTTCATTATTTTCTGGTGTTTTATTGACCAAACAACTAATCAATTAATCAAGAAAGTAACTGTCAGATTTAGAGCTACAATGACTGGTCAGTTAATCGTAATCAATCGCCATCTATTTTGATAACAGATTCATCATGTTAGTCACTTTTCAATCAAAAAAAGGAAACATTTCTTTAGTTTCAGCTCCATTAATATGAAGAGTTTCTACTTTTCTTCGTAAAACAAGAGTGCATCACTTTGGACTCATTTTATACTTTCTGACATTTGATAGACTAAACAATAAATAAAGAAGATAATTGGGAGATTGACTTAATGAAAATCAAAGAAAACTGATGGTAAATGGAGAACATTTATTTGGACTGTTTCAATTCTTAACAATTCCCCTCCATAAAAAGTACAGTATGTACTCACAAATTTAAAAATATATATACATTATTTTCCTTTTCCTGTCTGTCTGTCTGTCTGCCGTCCTACAGCAACTTTAAGGTCATAAGGTCAAAAAAACTTTTTTTTTTACCGAGTGGTGAAAGAAGAAAAGGAAACTAATCAATCAAAAGAGCGTTAAATGTGGATTTCATGTTCGTCAACAGGAAACACGTCACCTCTTCATCCTGTATCTCTTCATCTGGTGAGGGGGTGAGGCTGGCACCTGTTCCTGAGTCTGAGGCCATGGTCCTGGGAAGCAGTTCATCATCCAGGTCTTCAGGCCTGACTACAGTGGGTCTCTGCTTATGCAGATAAACGGGGACATCTTCTACTCCACTCAAGCCTTCTGATAAGAGGACAAAGTAGAGAGAGGAAGATAAAACGACACCGGTTAGATAACATCATGCTGGATGTTAGTGAGCAGACAAAAGGGGGGCGTAAAGTGAGAAGAATGTGGAGACGGGGGTTTTGTGGTAAGACCTAAAACCACTTTTCTAAGGAAAAGGTTTCATTGTGATAAGTGTGTTTACCTGAGAAACTGACTACTGCTCTGAGAAGTTAAAGAGAACGTTAAAATGCCCTATATGGGTCAAATTGTAGATGGGAATCTTTCCAGCACTCTGTGCTGGGCTAAATACTGTTATCCACTCTGGTCTACCCATCTAGGTCAAGCTCGAAAATAGCCTTGCGCTGAAAATCACAAAGGGCCGGCAAAAAGGACACGAGAAACAGGAGTTACGAGGACAGCGTCGTCACATTTTGATGTTTCTTTGTGAGTCTTTCCCTTAAATCTAAAGCACATGTTCCTTCTAAAACTGCAAGAAACCTCCCTTCCTGTCACGACAACAAAGCTGCTGTATAAGCAAAAGGGCTGAAAGTGTGCAAACTGTAAACCACACAGATGAGTAGCTTGTCTCGTGGGTGACAAAACTGTATTTCTAATACTGGAATATTCAATTTTAAGGGAATTGTTAACCTCTATTTCTAAAGATGTTCTTAGTTTTTAGACCTCTCAAGTGTTCCTCGCATACTAAGCTGCTTGATAAAAGCTGCTTTACCTCTTACATATCACAGTTTTACCCTCGTTCCACACATTTTCAGCCAGAAGTGAACATTTTCTTTCACGTTCTTTTACAGATATAAACACGACTAGCACAGGATGAAGACGACACTCCCTGAAATTAACAACACACTGAAACCGGCGATCCCTCGGCCGTCCACACGCGAGTCAACTGAACAGGTAGAGCAACAATTATTAAGCGTTGCTCATTCAAACATTTAAAGCGATTAGCCATTTAACTCTAGTACGTTACAGCACCAGAGTGTCATAAACTGCATTCAAATCAGGTTTCGGTGAACCAGCAGGAGTCCCTTCAGATTTGGCTGCCGTGTTCCTGATAATCAGACGACGTGTATCTGAGTCACAATAGAGTAACAGAGGTTAAATGCAGATGTCCGAAAAACATTAACCACCTGAGTAAAGAGCGGACGTGTTTTATTCCCCGTTCTGTTTTCTCATTTTTAAAAAAAAATGTGTGAACAATATGACTTAAAACAGAAACACTGGACTCTGCTGGATAACATAACGAGCCTTTAGGTTTATGTTAAAACCAACAGCTCTAATTATTTCACCTTGAAATGTTTGCAGGGTCTAAATACTACAATAACCATGAGTCTCTGCCGCTGTTGCTATGGAGAAGCGGCCAGTCACTGACACAAACCACAACGGAAACAAATTCAGACCGCCTTGTTGTTTATGTTGATAATTCACTGAGGGTTTTATACTTCAAGACCAAAGTTTCTGTTTAACTGTGAGAGCAACCACAGCGGTGAAACAGAACACCTCCTCTCAAACAAACACAGTACTGTTCACTCGACAGCTGGATGCCGACGCACCACCTGTGTGTTCGACAGATGACGAAGACGCCAGTTTATGCTACACAAACAAGTTTATTATAATCTTATTCTCCATGCACGGCGCAGGCAGCTAATTTCACATGTGCGTTACTACTGAAAAACAAGTTTTTAGTGGAAAAACAAACAAAAACGACTCTCTGACTCAATCTGCTGGTTTAGTCAAGGAACCAGTGACTTAAAGGTGGAAAAAAACAACAAATCGGATGATTAACATGTTAAAAAAAAAACAAAGATCTTTTGTGTAATTGGTTGTTGTGTTGCTTGAAATCTCGCTTTAAGTCGTGCACTTGGTCAAACAGATGGAAAAGAGGGCTTCTGTGTGAAAAAACGCAGCACTCGAAGAATGTCTGAGGCCATTTCAAGGTGTGGGAGGCCAGTTTTGAAGATATTAGGTAACATACTTGGTTAAAAAAAAACTATAAATGGGACATTCAAAGAGCACACTAGAGGTGCTGCAAATTCCCAAAGTGCAGCAGCAGAAATGTCTCGCTAGTGTTTTGAGGAGCTGCTGCAAGCACAGGGGGCAGTTACAGTAATCTGCTCAGCACACAAATTAGCTGTGCACAGTCTGTAGCAGCGCAGGCTCCCATCAAGTCCAGAGCTGCACTCAGCACGATGAAGTGGCACAGACTGCAGCCACAGAGGGGGGATCTACACAAAGACACTATTCTGCTGGGACTGCAGGAGTCTGTATCGCTGCAGAATGAAAAAAAAAAAAAAAACACACAAAACCACAAAAACACAATAAGCATGCGAGGACGCCAACTGCAATAAAAAAAAAAGAAGTGCTTTGCTGGTATGTGGACTCACTACTATACTCACACTTCATGATAAAAAGTGGCTAATGCTCTGTCCTACTCCTCGGCTTGCAGAGAAAAAGAAAGAAAGAAAAAAAAAACCAGGGCAGAACTAAAATTAGCTTTACTTCTTATCTCACTGAGCAGATGTGAACTGGCCTACTACGTTTTTTCTGCCCATTCAGACACACAAACTTTAATAAGGTCACCGTGACATGAGTTTGTACAGTACAAAAGCATTAAAAAATGCACATAAACACTACTGAGTCTTTTCAGTGTTGCATCCCTGCAGTTCTGATGGGGAGGTGTGGGGAGGGGGGGAGGGGTCTATCTTTAACTACGCCTTGGAAAGAATTAGTGTCCAAGATATCCTACATCTCAACACGGTCTCCCAAATCGGCTCTCCCCCGTCCCTGGACTCCTGCGCTATGTCAGAGGCAAACTTTGATAAGGCCACGATCCACTTAATTTAACCAGCTGTCTAAACATTGGAGGTTTCATAGCTGGGAAAAAAAGAGGCCTTTCCGTGACTTTAAAGACTGAAGAAACTGGCAAATCTTTGAGGGTAAAGTTGAAAAGACCAACGTAGAAAAGTGTTTCGCAAAAGGAAAATACGCTCCAGTGATTGTCACAAATATTCTGCATGATGCCATCTTGATTATGACAAAATATTGCTAATTTAGTAATCAGGGAAAGTTCATCCTCTCTGTTGTTGCAACACTGAGGATCGATGCCAACGCTTCTCCTGCAGGGTTTCAACACCCTCCTCTAGCCGTGTCACACCAAGGTCACGCATTTTAAAAAGTGCAGGAGGCGATAAACTGTGAATATGTAGCTTTTGTTAATATGTAGTTTGTCTCGCCGTCACCTCTTAGAGACGTCGTCTATTACTGTTAATTGCTCCTTCGTTGTTTCTTCACCTAAATTTTACTGTCTTTACTTATTCAGATGCTGCGGTTGAAGCTCTTTCAGCTCCGTTTTGTCACACCAGATCAAAAAAAACAAAACAAAAACAGTCCAAACAAGGATCACACTTTCACCTTGCCGTCTTTGACGTGTGATCGACAGTCATTAGTCTAATTAGTGTTGACAGAAGACGACCTCCCGACCTCTGAAGGCTGCGGGATTATTTACAGCTACAGTTAGCAGGTTTTTTAACCATAAAACTCATAAACTGGATACAAAACAAACTGTTTTGTTTTTTTTACTGGACTAAATAACTGAAATGGCAGCGATAGTCTATGTAATTATTACCACCAAATGTTTTACGGTTATAGCTTGTTGCATCATTAACTCCTCTCTCACACATGTGGAGCTTGTTTCATCACGTCGAAGGCTTGTTGAGCTGATTTATGGACCGATACTCCGTCAGCACAAACCAGCTTTTCTTTTAGTTTCTTGTTGGGTTGTTTTGAATGATTAAAGCAAACTGTACAAATATCCAACAAGGCTCTGCGTGCTTTTATTTTTCCTTCTATTTCAAACCAGCCTGTGTTCATCAGAAGAGAGCGAGGAATCCACTGCGGCCTATTAGGATGCAGGTACACTGACTTCCCTGCACAACAGCACCAAAGGACAATCAAGACTTGGCCTCTCTGAACACAAGAGAGGGCAAATGTTCAATTGCAGCAGAGCGGAGTGATCGTGAGTCTGTGCTCCGGGGACAAAGTGCACAATAAGAGCAGCTCCGGTTAGTGAATGTTGTTGCCACAGAGTCAGCGGGTCTTTATGAAAGTAGACATAAAGGTCATCATGATAAGGGACTCCTGAGCGTATCGCTCAGTGATGAGGCCTTGAGACTGTTTACTGTTTGCTTACCAGTCTCGACGGTTTCAAGAAGTCTAACAATAACAGACTCGATCATGTGTGTTCAGGAGTAAATTAGTTTTTTTCTGTCGTATTGACGGGGTAAAAAGGAGATCAGATTTGTTAGTTTTTGTTTGGATAAACGGAGCGTCTTGTCACCAAATACTGCTTTAAATTGAATTTAAGGAGAGCGCTGCTGTCACGGATGGAAAGATAGACCCTGAATGAAAACTTCGATCCAAAAAACAACCTTCACCTTAAAGACCTCCGACAACAGTAATAGTGATCACTGGAGCTGCAACAATTAGATTTTGATAATCAATTAATCGTTTTCAGTCATTTTTAAGAAATATTCCCTGATTTCAGTTTCCTGAATGAATATTTTATCTTTTGATTGTGGACTGTTGTTCAGGACAAAACAAGACATTTTATGTTGCATCAAGATTTTTTGCCATTTTAGGACATTACATAGACCAAACCACTTACGATGATTCAGAAACGATTCTCGATTGAATGAATAGAAAAGGGAGAACTATTTTCAGTCTCTTGCTCCATTAACTGGTGTCCTTATTCCACTGAAACACAATATGAAACAGAACTAGCAGATAAAATAAATGGTCCGCTACCTTTTCATTTTAAAAAAGTGACCTACATTAATTAATGTGACATTTGTTACTGCTGCAGTTCGCTGCTTCGCTCTGATAATATTACTCTCTGAGTGACGGCGTAGAGAGTTCACAGCATATTTCAAGTTCGTCTTGCAAAGGTAATTATTTAATCATTAAATCAAATCATGTTTTCAAACGCTGCCTTGTTTGAAGATGAACTCCAGCGTGTGTGCGCTGAAGATTGTCCGGCTGCTGCGCAGCACTCGCAGATCCGTCAACATCATTAAAGGGAAAATTCCCCACTTTGAATATGATGGTTTCTTTACACAAGGTCACTCGTGTAGCAGAAATGTGCAATTTTTTTTTTTTTTTTTAAAGTTAAAGGACCAATTTCAAAACATTTGTGAGATTGTTTCAGAGTTGTATCTATTTCTATCTATTGTATTCGTAACTTATATCCGTCATGAAATATCCAATATTAAAAAGACAGGTTCACAGTTTTGGAAGTCTGTCTTAACACAACAGTCAGGTGCCCAAATAAACACTGAAACAGGTTTTCCTCCTGTTCATACTGACCATTAGAAGATCCCTTCATAATGCAATTACAATGCAAGTGATGGGAGGCCAAAATCCACAATCCTCCTTCTGTGCAAAAATATATTTAAATGTTTATCTGAAGCTAATATGAAGCTTTGAGTCAAATCAAGTAGATATCTTTCAACGTTACCATCTTTTTAGAGCCAAAATCCCTCTTTTTGTTACTATATTTCCACCACAGCTCAACAGAGAAACACATAGAGGGAATCTGATGCTAAAAAAAGACTGTAAATGTGGCGGATATCTACTTGATGTGACTAACTCAGATCTGCTGAAGCCTCATACAAGCTTCAGATCAACTTTTAAATACATTTTTGCACGAACTGACTGTGTGTTCACACTGTGGAATTTGTCCTCCATCACTTACACTGAAAGCACATTTGAAAAGGATGTTTTAATCGCCAGTATGAACAGGAGGCATGATTACAGCGAGGAAAACCTGTTTCATTGGGACCTGAGGTTAAAGCAGGTCAAGTTCGAATCTTGTGGCCATACTGACATAAAGAGGACTGTGTCTCTTACTTCTAAGGCTGCATATTTCTGACTGTATGATGCACATACAGTCCATGTATCTATGTAGAGGTTAACATTAGCTTCGCATTTGCGTGGATAAGTCTGCTGGCAAACTGAACAGACTAATAATAGGGCCTTTAAAAATATCCGAGTCATTAGTGGGATGACTGGATTAACGTTAAGTGTTGTTTGTAAGTGAAAACCCAGTTACAGAAAGCTGGTTTATGAAAGTTCATAAAACGATGAAGCCCGTACAGGATGACAGTGCAGTCCCGGCCAGGTCTACAGATTAGCCGCCAGGTGAAAGTGACGGCCCGGACAAACAAGTCGACAGGTGTCGCGGGAGAATTTTGTATCCGGTGTTACACCGTATTTGGTAACCCACCAGATTCTGTGACCTGCAGTGTTGGAAGAAGTAGTCAGATCCTTTACGTAAGTAAAAGGCACTGATTTAACAAAGTACATCATTAATACCGATGAGTCAATGCATAAGCAGCATTTTAATGCAAGTCACAGCCCGATTTGCTGTAAATACTACTTTTACTTACGTACATAAAGTAATTTAGCTGATAATATTTCTATACTTTCACTTCGGTATTCAAATACAGGATTTTTACTTGTAATGTATTTTAAATCGTGGTACTGATAGGTTACTTTTACTTAAGTAAACGATCTGTGTACTTCTTCGAATACTGCAGGTCACAGAATCTCATGGGTCACCAAATACGGTGTAACACCGGTCGGGAATCAGTTTCACAGCAGCTTTTTGAAGCCAAAGTTACACCAACGAAAACATATTTTGACACATTGACAAAATGTGTCCGTATAGCTAATTTTCATACTTTTTAGACTGTGTTTGGCAGTATGTTTAAGAGGACACAGATTGTGGCGGCGGTACAGCATTTGGCAGGACACCTAACTGAAAACACTGGCGTCTGGCTAACGGAAAAGCGAGAGTTTCCCCCTGACAAAGACGACCGAAACAAAACACAGTTTACATTTAAACTCCCTTCCCCAGCTTCGTACACCATATCTACTCACTTTCATAAGTCTACTCGACAGAATCAACAACATTTTACCTTCGTCAACGACTCTGTTTTTGCATTTGGGCTCGAAGTGATTTCTGCTCCTCAACCCGCTCACCTCCGCCATCTTGGACTACTGAAAACTAACGTGGCTGACGTCAAAGAAGCTTTTTTTTTTTTTCTCCTCGCGCTGCCTGCTGAAGTTCATGCTGCCCCCAGGCTGCTGCAGCGGCGGGGCTCAAGTGTTTTCATTTTTTAAATAACTCAAACAGATGCAAAACCGCATTTAAGTGTCGTGTTTTTTTTGTTTGTTTGCTTTTTGTTTTAAATACTTTCACTATTGTTTAATTTGTTTGAACGTTTTGTTTGAATTCCAGGATATCAGTATTGTTTCATGAATGGGAGTACAACAAATACACACATTTCATACATACATACATACATTTCTTTAGACTTGATTTACATTTTTTTTTTTTTTTTTTTTTTTTTAAAGGGATTTAGCATTTCTCCACTAGACTTACATTCCTGGCAGTGTGGAGCAGCCTTCCAAACCATTTGAGGGCAGCACAGACCCTGGACTTGTTTTTTTTTTTTTTTTTAAAAAAAAAAAAAAAGGCCTGAAACCTTTTCTATTCAGGCTTTTTTCATTTTTAACTCTTATTATTTTCTTTATTTTGTGTGTTGTATGTTTTTTTATGATGTAGAATTTTTATTTGAGCGACTTTTTTATTGCTCTTTTGCTTCAGGGACTTACAAACAAACCACAATAACAACAATACAACACACACAAAAAGCCCCTCCTCTCTATCCTATGCCCATGGATTGCCAGATAATACTTGCAGGATACAAATTTAGCGATAGATAGAAATGGTGATTAGCCCAATTCCTTGATTTTCTCTGCCATGCTGAAATAGTACCAGCTACAGCGCCATGCATTCTTTTGTAAGTGTATGTGGAGGTTTCCAACCTAAAACCAGCATAGTCTAGTCAAACAGGCTGTGAGGAAAGGTCTTACAAACAGCCTTTACGCTTATGACTAGGGAGACAAAACTTAAAGGAAAATGTAATTGCACAGTTAATAGAAAAAATGTGAGAAAATTAAAGTAATCAGTCACAAACTTTTTTAGTGACTACTAATTAGCACTCAACCTTGGCCTCGGATTCTCCTTAATTGAATAATAGGTTACTGAAAGGTTTGTGGGGCCCAGCTCAAGTCATCACCATTTTCACACCTTTTCATTTGTTTATTTAACACGAGCAATAGAGATAAGTATTACTACATAGAATGCATGTATACATAGACTTACATTGACCTACATGTTATGCAACATGTAATGTAAGCTATGAAGGGCCTCAGGCTGAAGCTAATTTGCAGCCTTCTGTTCCTGGTTAGGCTTTAAAGTCAGGTTAAAACACCCAAATGAGTGGCTAAAACAGATTCAAGGTAAAAACAACAGATAGACTGTGTGAATGTATATATGCATATGCATGACTGTGTATACATGAATATATATTTGTATATGTGAGTGAGTGAGTGTGTGTGTGTGTGTGTGTGTGTGTGTGTGTGTGTGTGTGTGTGTGTGTGTGAGACGGGTGAATTGTGGAGAGAATAAATAACTTAAACTTTGTTAATATACCTTGAAGAATATATATTGAAATATACTGAAGAATATCCGCACTCTGAGTTTATGAGATGAGATAAATTGAGGCTTTAATTAAATTGTTTAACCTATTAAAGCCAAAAGACCTTGTTGGTGCATCACTATAAACTCATGTTGTCAAGAAGAGACATTTAAAAATGTTGATTCGGTTTAATGTTGCAACTGTAGAAAAACAGTTCAAAAACTAACCTTTGTTCTCATCAGGACAGGCTGTGATCTGATCTGATCTGATTGACAGTGACGTCTCCCTGGCAACATAAACAAATAATGTGACTATCATCACAGTTTAATTATGTTAATTATATTCTTTATTTCTGACTGGTGCATGGAAATGACAACAACATCACTCTTTTCCATCCACCACAAACAAGAGATTATTTGAGAGTAGCACAAACAAAACATACAGAAATTAGTATCATATAAATATAAATATACATAGCAAAAGGCTGACAAGGAAAACAGGTTTTCAGGGCCTTTAACACTGCTTGAAAGTTGACAGACGTGTTAAATTATCTATAAGCAGAAAAGACACATCATTTGGTATATTTGCTTTCTTATAAATGGTATGTTTGCCTTCACAGAGCAGTTTGGGTAGAAGAAAGAGCCCCATGAAATAAACACATGAAATGTGTCCTGGCTCCCGGACACCGGCAGGAAGCACATGCTTTGATGAGGTTTATTTGTTTTGGTGGTTCTGATGTTGTTTAATGAACACTTGATAGACATTGTTGTTTACCATTCTTACAATTTAGTGCTAAAAGATGACTGACAATCTGACATGGCGGTACACTGAAAGCTGAAACTTTACTTTTATGACCTCTGTATCAAAATCAACCATCTTAAGTATGTCTGATAGGAATCTTGGAGGAAATTGGATTCATTTCCTCAACATGTCTCGGGACAGCCTTCACTTTCCTCTCTTGTCTTCTGTTCTTGTTTGTTTATTTCTTGTCTGTTGATTATGAAGATATGGTCTCCCAGGACATAAATCAGTCGTGTGCATGATAAAAGAATGACAATTATTTGGTCATCCTGTTTATCTGTGCTGTATTTCATTTATGTTCTATTCTCTACACACATCTATTGCATGGTTGTCCATCCTGGAAGAGGGATTCCTCCTCTGTTGCTCTTTCTGAGGTGTCTTCCATTTGTTTCCCTGTTAAAATGGTTTTAAGGAAGTGTTTCCTTATTTGAATCAAGGATCTAAGGACATAAGATGTTGTATTGCTGTACAGATTGTAAAGCACGCTGAAACAAATTTGTGAGTTACAATATTGGGCTATACCAATAAAATTGACTTGAAAACAAGGAATTGTTATAGAAATACTCATTCACATTATCAATAATAAATGATTCCAAATCTGAGTGCTCCCATTGTTGAGTTGGCCTCATTTAAATTGCTTTGACTCTCTGGGATATCGTCAATAAGTTGCACTAACATTTCAACATTTTTGATGTTGGTTTTTCATCTAGGGATGGCAAAGTCAGTCTATCAGTCTGTCCATCACTAATTTCGGGCTGAAATATCTAAAAAAAAACATTGAATGGATGGTTATGGAAATTTGTACCGACATTAATGTCTCCCAGATGATGAATCCTCGTGACTTTGGTTATCCCCAGTGCCATCATGAGGTTGATATTTGTGGTTTTGAGTGATCCATTAGTATCTCAACAAGCCCAGATTTACTACATATAGTTTGGGTTTACATAATGAATTTATAATATCATCTATGACAGATCCTCCATTTTGTAATCTGTGTCAAAATCTAGTTTTGAGACCTGGATGGTTTTAGTTTGTGTTGCGCTTGTTTGCTGTAAAGTTGTGTTTCATCAAGTTGTACACACAAAACTGAGGGTAAGGCAATATTATTCCATCATATAAGTAGTGTAAGCCTACAACCAACAATTATTTTTTAGTATCAATAGATCTGACCAACTGTCAAAAACCCAAAGATGTTGAATTTATTATCATGAAAATGAGCAAATATTCACATTTAAGAGGCTGATACCAGTGGGTGTTTTTTGGCATTCTTAGTAAAAAAAAAAAACAATGACATAAATGATTATTCAGTCATCCAAATTGTTGCCAATTAATTTTCTGTCATCATCTAATCATTTAGGATCTATAGTACTGCTATGTATAGCCTCACTGCATGCCTGTAGACTTAACTCTTGTTTAAATGTGACACACACATAATATTTATTCTCTCACTGTCACTGTTAGCTTAACCTTCTGCAGTGTGGTATAATGTCTACACACTGAACCGTGCTTCGTCTCTCTGTGTACTCACAACCTTGATGAAGGTTAATTTTGCTTTCACAGGGGGACTGCCCACAGTATAGATAAGACCTGTCTCCTCTGTGTAGCCAGATATCAGTGATGCAGTAGAGATATGTTGCTCTTCACTTACTAACTTTATGGTGTTTTATCTGCTCTCCGTGATGATGATTGCTAAACAAAAAGTCATAAAAGCTATTCACTTCAATGGATAAACTCCCTCCATGTGTTTATCCAGCTGTCTGCATCTAGCATAATGTACTGACATTGTGGAAAGACTATCTGCTGACAGAGAAGCATAAATAGGAGGGCAGCTTTTCTTCAGGCCTACTAATCCTTTGTCAGATTCCACTCGGCTGGAGAGTCCCGCCCTTCTGTTTACTGGTTTGGAGGATGTGCATCTAAAACCAATAATTATACTTGTGACAATGAAGAATTTGGTGGTTTTTGATTTGAAAAAGCATCCTTTTCTTCATGTGTAAAAGCTTATATAACATTTTTCTTCTAATTAGATTATCCTGTAAGTTCAAGTTGTGCTACAATGAAGGATCAAGCAGAAACACTTAGTATCTGAAGTTTTAGGAGTTCATGATATGCAAATAGCAACTATAAACCTTTGAGTTTTATTCTTATGTATGACATAGTTTATGGTGTTGCTGCTCTTGTCAGTTAGAGACTAACCTGTGTCACCCTGTAACCCAACACATGGCTTATAAGAGTACTTAAGTGGTTTCTGAAAGAATAGGTTCACATTTTTTCTTGTCTGTCCCAAAACAACAGTCAGATGTCCAAATGAACATTGACACAGGTTTTTCTTGCCGTTAAGAGATCTCTTCACTATCCATGTTCAGCGTAAGTGATGGGGGATAAAATCCACAAGCCTACTTCTGTGCAAACATGCTCCATCTCTCTGCATCACTATCTTGATGAAGGCTAATTTTGCTTTCATAGTAGGGATGTACAGAGGGCCCAGTATTTGTATTTGTATCTGTATTTGTTGAGGCAGCAAAATTATTTGTATTTGTATTCAAATAAAAGAGACTTAAAAATCCTGTTTTTGTTATGATAATGCTTTTAATTTTAAAAAATTAAAGTTACAATAAGTGTTCATGAATAAAGGAGGAGAAGGAGAAATGAAGGAGATCTCCACACCAAACACACGTCTTGAACTGGAGTCTCCCAGATCACAGGCGACTGCGATGACTACTGAGCTAAAACTTTACTTGTCACCTCATTGCAGACAGACCTCTATCTATTTATACACCCATAACACAGAGACAGCACAGTGTGTAACATGTAGGGAAGAACTTCAAAGGCGATTCTTTCTTCACACTTCTCATTTACTGCCTATTTTTTACAACCAAACTTTGTGGAAAGGATAAGAGGCACAACAAGTAATGCAGAGTCCCTTGTAAGCACTTTGCATGTGTCGGTAGCTCAGCTTTATCTCTTGCTAACACCCCCAACTCTGAGAGTGATGCCCAAGTAAGGAAATGTGTCATGTAGCAGGCGGATGTGACTCCCCTTGTTCAGACCTGCTGATATATGTAACAGCAGAGGAGAGAGACTGAAAAAGGGATGTAACCGACCTGCATGTTGGTATTTGACATGTTTTTTTTCTTCCAAAAAACAAATATTTAAAAAAATATTTATATGAAACAAATATTTGTAAAGAACCCATTATTTGTACTTTGCTGAATAACGTATTTGTATTCGGGCACATCCCTATTTCACAGGTGGACTGCCTACAGTAAAGATAAGAACCATCCCCTATGTTTAGCCAAATATATTTAAAAGTTTATCCGAAGCTAATATAAGGCTTCAACCATCCAAATTAGGCAAATAAAGTCAATATATAACTAGTTACACTCATCGGGAAAAAGAAACAACTTACAAAGAGGAAGTTTTTTACTAAAAAGACTAACTGTGGTTGACTGTCTCAGATGGCTGATATTTGATATTATCGTCAGATCAACTTTTAAATACATTTTTTGTTCAAAACAAGGACTGTGGATTTTGTCTCCATCACTTACACTGTAAACACATTTAGATCTTCTAATGGTCAGTATGAACATGAGGAACGATTACAGTGAGCAGAACCTGTTTCAATGTTCATATGGACACCTGACTGTTATTTTAAAACAGACTTCAAAGAGTGTGAATCTATCCATTCATACAAAGTCACATGCCAATACATTGCAATCGTTCCTCCTGTTCATACTGGCTGTATGTGCCAAATCTGCACCCTTTCTTCCTCCAAAAGACTTAGAACAGTTCTGAAAAGTGCATTCAGTTTAGCCAAAGCTAATATGAGGCTTTAGCAGTCTAGGTTAGCCTAATCAAGTGGGCATCTTTCAAATCAGTCATCATAGTATGAAATTCACTTTTCATGTAGATCTGCAGTGGAGGGATTGAACCAAGCAGGGAACTGGGCGCTAAAAATACTGTAACTGTGAAAGATACCAACTTGATTTGTGTAGTTCAGCCTGCTAAAGCCTCATATTAGCTGTTACTGAACTTAATGGACTCAGGAGTCTGTTCTCAGTCTCTTACATTACAATTGTGTCAGCCAAGGATTTCCTGATGGTCAGCATGGACAGGGGGAACAATTACAGTGACCAGTAACTCTGTGAACATATATAGGAATGTGAATATTATTTATGTACTTAAAAATGTGAGTTTATCTTTGAAGTTGTGTGTTTAAGTCAGTAGCTTTTGTTCGGCGTGTTTGCACAAGCTGCAGCAGTGAGGTGTGTTTTCACAGGCATTTAGCTCATTCTAGTTGTTTCACTAACAAAAGCTGTCGTTTGAAGAAAGTTACAAAGGTACTGCTGTAACTTTCCAACTCTAAACTCAAGCTAGACACACACACACACACACACACACACACACACATCAACATGGCCTATATACAGTACATTAACACACAGCTAAGGAGAAGGTGACAGAGGGACAGAGTAGGCAAATAGAAGATGGATTCGAGGCTGGCCCTAAATAACCCTGCACATGAGCCAATCAGGTTTCAGTTTGTTAGCTGTGATTGGGTCTGCCAAATGTTGGATCAACACTCTCTCTCTCTGAGGGACAACCCCACATATCCAGGAGATCCTGCTCCATCCAGGGATTAGATGTGACATTTAGGAGCCACTCTCTTGTCTTTCCTGTGCAACTAACATACAGATTTCCTGTTTGTAAATTTAAGACACAGAGTAGAGTTTATCATTTGTAGCGCAGTATTTTTAAAGCCTTTTTAAAGTCTTTCTGGAACATTCAGGGAAGCAAAGGATTGGCATCTAGCAGCAAAACAGAGCAAACAGCAATTTCCCACAGTACCTATAGTCACTCTGTCCTACTGGGATTATTGTGGTCTTAACTGTTTATTTGGACTGCAGGTACTTTGGTGAGCTCCTTCCTCCTTCTACTTGTACATCATAATAGATGAGGTCAGTAGATGAACATAGGAAAAGGTCAAGACACACGCAGACAAGGAGGAGGTTCACATTGTAAGAGTGACAGATGGAAAATAATCGGTTTTTAGAAAGAGAGAGGGAGAGAGACCATGTCGGCGTGTTAATCTGTGTCAGTGCTTTTCTATTCTTAGCTGCGGGTCCCATCGGCCTGCAGAAATATGAGAGACACAGACGTCATGACAAGCCCCGATAAATTTAGAAAGAGGGTCAGAGAACAGTGAAAGAATCCCCAGACCGGGAACTATTCTTTTTTATTCCTTCATGATTTATGGTTCATGCCTTACATTTTTCTTTTCCCTTCACAACATATGTGTTGTTTGAACACCTTTGACCTCATGTTGCAGTCAGTTTAGATGAGCCTGACATCAAAATTCACTTTCGTTTGAGCTCAGGAAATTTTGAGATGAGGGCTCCCTCTAGTGCCTATAATGCAAAAATACATTTTCTGAAAAACAAACAAAAAACACAGCTGCTGTCAAAGCTTTGTTCTGCACCCCTTCCATTGTATCACAATTTATTTATGTGTGTGTTATTTATGACACACTGCTATAAATACTGTACTACTGTACTTATACACTTTGCTTTGAACCTTGGATTCAGCTGATTACTTGTGAGAGGACACAAAGACCAAAACATAACAGATAGTTCCTGAGTTCCTGAATGCTGATTATGATGTCATAGAACTAAATGTCATAGATACAAAACATTTCACTCTTGTTCACTTTACTTGTGAGTAAGTTAAGCAGCAACTGTCCTTATATTAACTGAAACTGAGTTGATGATTTAAAAAGGAAAACTATGGAGAAACATTTCTATCCAAGTAAGGCATTTTAGACGTTCATTTCCAACCAGTGAGGCTAATTGTTTTCAATTGAAAGGTTGGCCAGGTGGCAAATTGGTTGACTAATGCCAACATTTCATCTACAGGTGCTTTTTCATATTTAATAACTATACTGTGAGTGTTTTTGTGGGTCATTATTTTGAAATATATATTTTATAGGCTGTAGCTTACAAATGTCCATGATTTTGTCCCCCAGATCTGAAATGTAATGTTTTCAAACTGGTGAGAAGTAACTAAGAACATTACTTAAAATTTTAAATCAACTTAACATTAACTTTAAACTTATAACTTGTTATTTTTGCAGATTCAGATAAATTATAGTGTAGTGTAATTAAATTGTAGTGTAGTGTAGTATTATTTAATGTCACAATGACAAGGATCATTCTACTACAGAATTAGTAATTTTACTTTTGATCATTTCTGTAATTTCTTTTGTTGAAATACTTTTACTTCAGCATTACTTTTACTTGTAATGTACTGAAACTCTTCTGAATACTTCTGTCACCACTGCTCAGTTGCAAACTTTTGAATTGGGAGCTAATATGGGGAAACTGGGGTGCTACTAGGTAACTACTATATACAGTAGCAAAATTAGGAAACATTTCATTTGCTGTTTTCTTGACATGTCATTTCTTCTCTTTCAGCGTGGATGCAAACAGTCACTTGCCTTAATGCTTTAAAAAGTAACGATGACAAATACTCTGCATGCAATCTTACAAAAGTCCTCGGGGAGAAGCCATACGTTTACTATCCAGCTTCTAACATCTCGGAGCTGGACTGTATTTCCTCCCCACTATCCTCTGCTTTTTCTGTATGTGGATCCTCCAATGCTACACCAGGAGCTGGAGGTCTCCACAAGTTGGAGCCAGTCAGCAGGAGTGCAGACTTTCTTCTCACAGAGGAAGACTTCTCTCTCCTGGTGAAGATACCATGCAGACTGAAGGATGATGTTGAAGCTCCGCTGGACATGAGCCGAAGCACCGAGGTCTCAGAAAGGAGCTGGATATTGAAGACTCTGCAGCAGCTAACTTTCACCTCCAGCTACCTTGATCCCTACACAAATCAAGACTATGAGACTGTAGGTCGCAGGTATCTCTATGCTCCCCCATCTGAAATATCTGGATTTGTGGATGAAGGCTTCCCGCCTTGCACCCATGTTCATCTTAAAGGATGGGAGCCAGAGAGACATCCTGCTGTATTGCAGCTGCAGCCCCCAGTTTTTTAAACTGGAGCATCAATGAAGAAGAAAGAATCACTGCATCCATCTGATTTCCTGAAGTAAATCATGGATTTGAATAAAATAACCAGCGGAGCTTATTTGGCAGTGCCACGTTGACATGTTTTTGTTTTTTGTTTTTTACACATTCCTATCAAAACACAGAAAAATCTAAATGTTCACTCTCCATTGACCTTTTATTTAATGTATTTCTCAACAAATGAACTGTGTATCTGTTGATCTGGTGGCTTACATAGACAAATAAAGTTGTACTGAATTGTTGAATTGTAACTGAATTGACTTTACACTGGTAGTTCAAAACCTCTCTGCCTTATAAATCTACATAAAATTAAACAACACCTACATCAAAACCCAGCAGAGAATATTGTTTTACAGGCTTCCTCTGTAACACCTTCAGAGTTTCACTACTGAACTTCTTTTGCACATGTTTGCATCAGTTCATGTGCATAGTATAAAATATTGTGTGGTGTTATTGTGGTGTATACATACTTTCAGAATTGAAGCTGTTTTTATTTTTATTTAATTTTACATTGTTTTCTTGTGTGTTTCCTGCCTTTTAAGCCTGTTTGTTGTGCTACTCTAACATGTAGCTTATCTTATCCTGAAAAAGTCACGTCTGTTCTATTTTCAAAAGTTCGATTGGTATGCAAGATAATTCACAATGCTGTTTCTCCACCCACCACTGAAGAGCTTGTTTCAGTTTTGCTCTGAGCAAAAGAACAGAACCTCTCTGCATTTAACTCAGACTTGCAAATCCCACTGCGGCCGACTGCCTTTGCACAATCTGCTTTTTTCCATTTACAGCCATCAAACACTGGAATATGCTTCCAGCTGAGCTTAAAACTTGCACAGACTTTCATTTTTTTTTCCTCCAAGGTGCCAAAAAAAAAAGAGAAAAAAAGAGGATATTGAGCAACCAGTCATGTCAACATTAATTTCACTGTGATTCAGTTTTTCAAATTCTAACAAATTGTAATTCTTTACTTACTGACTGGATGAATGTGTTGGTAATTATATGTTGATGTGTGCTTTTAGATTTGTCATTATAATTGTTAGTGTGAGACTATGTCATGGTGTTGCATGTGAATTAATGTTTTTAGTATCTGGTGATTGACCTGCCCAGGGACCACAGATGGAAAATAGCTAATAGCTAAATCTGGCATAAGTCATGTCTTCTCATTTTGAGAATAAATAAAGTTGTACTGAATTGTTGAATTGTATATATATATATATATATATATATATATATATATATATATATATATATATATATATATATATATATATATATATATATATATATATACTATATATATATATATAGTTTTATACTTGGTCTTTGTTTGATAAAAAACCTACCAAAAAGAACATTTTACGATGACCTTACTATATGCAGTATAAGCAAACAGGATACTTACAGGAGTCTAAACTAGTACATGTGAGATTTACACATTCACATACATAGACACTGCAGGTTAAATACCTTTTTTTGTATATTTGTTGCATTTTCTGCTGCTACCTCATGGTGGCAGTATAGGCTTTGAATTTCAACAATCAGTTTTAATTGAGAGGCAGAGCAGAATAATTCAGAGCTACTGGAGGGTAAAGATAATTATTATTTTTCAGTATCTGACCATTTGGCAAATACTACTTTCCCCTGTTGTGCTTTTACTTAATCAATCCTACTTCATCTTCAGAAAAAAGTTTTGCGTGTGTTTCTTTTGAATTAGGGAGTTTGACCAGACATTTAGACTTACATCTGAGCTTCTCCAGCCACATAAAGCCAATCACTAAATCAGCCTTTTATCATCTCAAACAAATAGCAAGAATAAGAAGTCTGTCTGATGTGCAGACAACATTTAGAGGAACTCATTCAAGCCTCCATCTGCAGCAGGGTGGACTTGTGTTATCAGCTTCTTGTCTGGTCTCCTTAATAAGACTATTAGACAACTTCAGCACAGTCAGAATGATGCAGCCGGAGTTCAAACACACAAACAAACAAACAAACAAAAAAACAGCAGAACTGAGCACAGTAATCCTCTTGTTGAATTCGTAAACTAGCTTCCATTTAGTTATAGTTACAGATTTCAAAGTGCTGATACTAGTTTTTAAATCATTTAATATTCCCTCAGTCAAAATACATTTTCTGATCTGCTTGAAGAATACAAACCCAGCAGGTCTCTCAGATCTTTACAGGCATACACCCTTATTGAATATGGAGCAACTTTTAAGTTAGTACTGCAATGTAAGACCTCTATAACTGTATTTCTGGTCTGTTATCATTATTTGTATTTTTTTTATTGGATCTACTTTTTTTTTGATTAAATAATAACAAATAAAGTTTCTTTGCCTCAGGAATCAACTGCAATGAATAATTTTACAATAGATGGCATCGTTTTGATTAATTAAATTAAAGTATTTGTGTTTACTCTTGTGTTTGGATTATTATACAGGTCCTGTTAAAATATTTTATACATGCAAATACATGACCCATCATAACTCTTGATTTTCTAAAAAATCTGCACTGCCTAATGTTTGTGCATGAGAGAGAAAGAGAGAGAGAGAGATATGGAAAAGCACATAACTAAGTAAGATAAAAAGACAGAAAGAACTGGAATACTTTGGGATAATATTTTCACCCGTTAAGCTCCTGTTATTCTTCTGCAGGTATTAAAATACAAACTCATTCCTTTGATGTGAACACCTCGCTGTGTTTCCTCCACTCAGCAACAGGTTTATTGTCCCCTCTCTCTCCAACTCCCCATACAGTTTGGTTCGGGTTGCTGAATCAACAGCATTGCTGCCAGGTTGTCATGGTGTCTGATTGTTGAGTATCATGTCACGCGCCCCATCACAGCCGGACGTCCCTCTGAGCCTGCAACTGATCCCATGGTCGCCATGACGTCCACCTTGACAACCACAAGAGGCTGGCAAAGAAGTTGTTGGTGTTGTGTCACCTTGTGTTGTAGGCGTAGTGTTTAAGGTTGAAGGCCGGTCTCCACGTGAAGACTGCAAACACTGTTTTAGCAACATTTTCCTTGAAATTTCTTTTATTTTGGAGTATTTATTAGTTTATTTATGACTTAAAAACACGTCACATGTCATTTTTCTCATTAAAGTCAATTCTATACAGGTCAGGTTTTTATTGCAGTTTAGTATTCAGCTCTAGAGCATCAAAGTCAAATAAAAACTACTTCCATTGTATGTTTTGAAGCCAGTTTTGACAGTTCAGTTTTTTCAAACCTCCATTGACAGAAGACACTGGGAACACCAAACAAAGCAGAGTATTTTAAGATGCTTTCAATGAATATTTAGCACTTTACAAATTGTTTTCAGAGCGTGCCACACAGTTAGGTAAAGACATCCTCTATAAAAACTTGAGTACATGCATCTCTCCTGCTTATGGACCTGATGTGGTGTCACCTGTTTCCATTATTGGCCGGTTTAGGAATGTGATTGGCCTCAAAGCACATGACCACATACCCAGCCCATCTCTCTGTGTGAATACCCTATTGGCTGACAAGTGAGTGTATGTATATGATTGGTTGCCTTTTTTTTAACCTTTGTAAATGTTTTTTTTTCTTTGTTTTTTTCACACCCATCTTATTTAAACATGCTTTGTAATGTGTTGTCTGCTGACCCCAATAAAGACCACAGACTGAAACAAGTTGATCTCACAATAGAAGTTCTTTATAATAAAAATGTTGCTGGAGTTTGAACTTTTTCCTTCTCCACGGACCTTGGATGAAGGGGAAATTGAGCCAGAAATTCCTGCTTTACAGAGCAACCAGAGAAACAGTACACAGTGTTTTTCACTATAAAACTCTCTGTCATGTGATGTTTAATTAAAAGTTTGCCTACTTATACATATTAGATCCCTTTTGTCAAAGTTAGGGCATGTTTTTAAGGTTAGGACACTTGTTAGGACACTGAGCTCAGTGTCTGCAGCAGCTCAAACTTTTTACATTGCGTCAATTTCAAAGATCATTTGCAATAAAATGGAATAATGAAAATAATGTCAGTATCTTTACTTTGATAATATGTAAATCCTTACTTTCACTTAATTTATAAAAGTTATAAAAAGCTTATCATCTGCAAACCTATCTATAACCTATAAAAGTTGGCTACAGCATTTGTATGAGGAGTAACTATTCTCAAACCAGGACCTGGGCCTCTCCGCGATCCCGGTGTCTCCAGGGCTCCGGGCCCTCAGGGGCAGGAGTGTGAAAGGGAAAGCCAGAAAGGAGACTCCGAGGCCAGGCTAGCTAGCACGCCAGCAGGGGGTCTCATCACTCTCTCCACACTTCTGCTGTCAGGGCTTTTGTTTCAGCAACATTACTCACTCACATGGCTCTGCCTCCCAGGTAACTACACTGCTGAGCTGGTGCTGCTGGAGGGAGAGAAAGTCCTTGGTCTCGGCACAGCGTTCACAACATGCAAACCAACCAAATGATACCCAAAGAAAAAGAAAATCTGCCAGTGGACATCTGCAACAAAAACACAAAGTATACTTCAGTATCCAGCTCTGAAGTATACGGGCACCGTGAGGATACAGAAATTGAGAAACATAAACATACATGATCACATCCAGACCATTGAAAGTGGTGGATGCAGACAAACCTGGCAACCAAGAAAAAACAGTTCAGCTAACAACAAAAGGTAGAGACAGAGCAACACTTCCTGATACACTGTAGCATGTTTAATGCGTTGTTGAATTTTACAGACCTCTGCAATTAACTATTTTCCCCTTTAAATACCTTTTGACTTCTCCTCTGACGCTATATTTAGAAGAGCATCAAAGTGAAAACCTTCCCTTTGCCACAAACTAGGTTTGCACACTTGATGAGGGTGACAAAATACTGTAATGACCTTCGAGCACTGTTACTAAACCAAATAAGGAAGTATATTTATATGTATTCACTTTGTTTGTATGTAATCAAACACAGTATGTTATCTATAGTGACAATCTGAGGGAATATCTCATAAAAAGATAACACCATTTACTTCCACTATAGTGCAGTGTTTGGTGAAGATAAGCTCTGTAAACATGTAGTAACTTAACTTTTTTATGACCTTTGTGCCTGTTTCAACAGCTCTTTGGAGCTTTGTTACTGGAGGTGTCTCATATTGCTCTGAAATATTAACATGTTGTTTTCCAGACCTTTTTCCCTTGCTGACAAATAAGTATATAAGATTAATATGATCCATTGAGACAACGTTTGGAATTGTGCACAAGTGACTTAAACGTCCAAGAGGTGTTTACATTATTCATAAACCCTGCCACACTCTTTCAATTTTCTGTTGCTTACTATCAATCGAGTTAATTTAAATAATGAGAGCATTTTTTTAGCCACAACAAGGAATATTTCTTCAAAGACGACTTTTTAAACTAAGACATGTTGGCGATATTTAAAATAATAGAAATTTTTTCTTATAGAAAAATTGGCTTAAAGAAAAAAAATATTGTTTCTTATCATTAATGCTTAAATTGTACCTCTGAGAAAAGCCATCAAATCAAGAAACTCATGAGATTCAATCTCAAGAACATCAACAACAGAAAGGAATTTGGTTTTTTTTACACTCAACATCGAAAACCATGAGATATTTCCTTTTATACTGGGAGTCCATAAGCAGAGAAACACATTTATTTAATGACACAGAAAGTACAGTCTTGTCATAAAATATCAAAGTAGTTGTAGGCAGCGACAGAATAGATAACAGGTGCGACATTCAGAGAAATATCATTTTGTCTTGCATCATTTTGTGGTTCTTTGAGTAGAAAAGTTTGTGTTCACGTCTCCTCAGATCCATTTCTGGTGAAAAGATGCGGTATAATAACAGGGTGCAGATATGATTTCAGTTGTCTGACATAACGACAGAGCTTCTCTCGTGTATTTGAATCCTTCACAGACCAAAGATGGATTATAATGACGTTGTGTCTTCTGCTTTCCTTCACACCTTTCCATTTACTTCCACTGACAATTCAAATTTACAGCTTACCCCCTGGTGTCACGGCATATAGCAAAAACAACTCAATAAACAAAGAGGTAACATGTTGAACATTCTTGCAGGAATCACGCTGTGTTTTTTAAATGTTCTTTTTTTTGTGCTGAATGTTTTAGCTTTTACTCAGTAATTATCTATGCTTTAATTCTCATCGACCAAATTTGAAATACCCCGAGTAAATATGATTGTTTACCACATTTTGCTGTTACAAGACTCTTATCAATCATTTACAAACCATTTTCTCTTTTAAACAAAAACAGAAACTTTTGTTCTCCTTTCAGAAGAAACCACGACTTAAGAGTTTGTCGTTGTTTCACATTTCACAGCTCGGACGATGATATCTGGGAATATAATAACATAATCATCTTTTATTGACTTACACTATAATAACTCACATTATTATTGGTGTTTTCAGTGACATTAGTGACATCCTTCTTAAAAGAACAAGATGACAGACAAAGGAGACAATAAAGTGTGTCACCTGGGAAGGATGGATAAAAAATTAGTGATCATGAAAAAATGCAGAAACTTAGATTAAATTTAGATAATAGATTAATTGTTTAGGTATTTTTTAAAAGTAAAAATGTTCTGGTTGCAGCTTCTGAAATGCGAGTATTTTATCTGTTTTACTGTATATCATTGTGAAAGTATGACATTTTTCACTGATTTTTGGCATTTCATGGACTAAACGATTAAGTGGGAATATAATTGACAGATAAATCTATACCATCAATAATCGTTAGTTGCAGCCCACAGCCAAAATCCCACGCAACACTCAACTGCAAATCCAGGTGAAAGGAAACCATCCCCAGTGTATTAACCAGCTGCCACCAGGAAACCCCATAGAAACCCAGAGGACCAGCTTTATTAAAAATATTTAAAAATACAAAAACATTAAACTTGCTGATCAGTGCTTGGCAAAAATGTGGGTCAACATTGCCCAGTCAGTTATAAGTCTGTGTGTCCTCCAGGCAAAAGTTCATGACATACACCCAACAAAAACATGTTTCCAGTGCAGGACACTCAGATCATGTGTTTAAGGCATTTCACTTTATCTGAAAGATAACTTTAAATGACCCTAGCTGCATATTTGGGAACCGTGTTAAACCAGTGTACCTCACACAAAATGAGCATGACTAAGAGGCCCTGCTACACCACAATCTGGTCTTTCATGACTTAAGCATCTTCCAGTATCACTCTGTTTCTCCTTCCTTCTGACTCACCTCACCTCCTGCAGCACCAGATACGCTCATAAATCCATCACTTTGTTTGTGCATGAAGTCCTTCCTAAGTTCTTAGTAGCTACTAGCTAGTTTCAAAGTACTAAATCAGGTTGCACCATTAACACTTTAAAGGGACATGCCATGCACATTTCTATGTCTATATTTATTATTATATATTTATTATATTTATTATTATTTATTATGGGGCTCTACTGGAATAATTTTGCAATTTTGCATATTACAGTTCAAAAGCTCTTTATTTATGTTCTTCTGGCTCTTTATGCAGCCCCTCGGTTCAGCCTCTGTCTGAAACAGGTCATTATAGTTCCTGTCTCTTTAAGACCCCACCTCCTGAGGAGCCCACTCTCTTCTGATTGGCTAGCTCCTGGAAGCTGCCCCTCAGCAGATATATGCTAGCTGCGGAGGCTACATCAACAAACCATGAAACAAACTATAGTAGTAGGATTTCACTACTTTGTCTTGTTCTTTGCACTAAATGTCAACTTCTCAAATACATGAGGTGCCACACAGCCGACCTCTACCTGAGCAGCATGTGTGCGACATCATAATAACAGAAAATCCCCCAAAAAACATAATGCGTCCCCTTTAACAAATGTCTTATCTGTAAACTGGTTGCTAGGAGACAACTGTAGAGCCACCCAATAAGAAGCAATCATGTATAAATAGGAAGTCACTTTAGCTTCATGAGCTATAACTTCAAAAGACACACACACACACACACGCACACACACACACACACACACACACACACACACACACACACACACACACACAGTTTTAAGGGCCAATAGATATAATAAACTTAACAAACAACTCTTTGTGAATGTAGGTCTGACTTTGTTTAATCTATATCTGTACCTGGAGAAATATATGTGTTTTAGAATGAATAGTATTCATGCAGTTTACAGATAGAGGTAAATATCCAATTATGCTAACGTAAACCACGTTATTAGTTAATTTAGTCTAACCTTGGGTTATGTAATTTGAAGTACATTATTGATTTTTTGTGAAATGTAAAGTGTCAGGTCAGACACAGTCTGCTGATCCACGTTCTTTATGACCTCTTTTACTCTTCAGTCTAAGCAGGTCAGATATTAATGTAACATTAGCTATGTCAGTTGGTTGATACAGATGTATTGCAACCTGTTTTAATCTATTGAAGTATAAATCTACATTTAATAGCTACTTATGTTATAACTTGTGTAAGTTTGAACCAACAAAACACCTGCAGGCAGTGAATAACAGCAGCAGCAGAGGGAGGAGGACAGAGGACATGAAAGACTGATAATGACTGATCTTTATGTTCTCAGTTTTTTCTAAACTTCACTCAGTATTTTGATGTCAGGAATATTATTAATTTTTTTGACATTTTAGATTTGTTTCCAGTGAGATATTATTGAGTTTATATAGTACCTTTGTTGTTGCTACTCCAGAAACAATATTTAGTTATATTTGAAAGATAAATCAATTAATCCCCACTAATCCTGTTCTGTTTAAAAAAACAATTCTTCAATAATGAAAAACTACAGATAAAGACCAATATGGGTTATTAATAAGAGTGGTAGTTACAATAAAACAATGATAATACAGCCAATACACATAATTCACAAGGATTGAAAAAATATAACATGAAGAAAGTCAAGGAAATGTTTACCTCTGCTCAACCTCATAGTAAGATGAGCCTGTTTCAATTCAGATTGTACTGGCTGCATTACATATTGTATGTTGTAGGACAAATTAGTTGGCAGATTTACTTAATGGTTAGTGATCAGATAGACTGTGTTCTGCCAGTGCAGCACCCATGAAAGAAATAGTAAGTGTTTTTTTAAGAAAAAAAAAGTTCAAATTCTCAGGCTCCAGCTTTCCAAACGTGAATATTTGTGGACAAAACAAGACATGTGAGGACGTCACTGTGGGCTCTGGAAAACAGTGATCCGCATTTTTTTCACCATTTTCTGACATTTTATAGACAAAGAAGGTGTAGAATACGTACATCCAAAAAAACTTTCACTGATGTCTGATCAAAAATCACACTAAGGGTAAAAATCAGAGAAAAAAAAGATCCACACACTGTACTAATAGCTCCCAGAAGTTTGAATTGATCTTCATCAGGCATTGTCAAAAATTTGACATTGGATCTTGACAATGCCTGATGAAGATCTCTGTTGGATCGAAACGTTGCTCAGTTAGAATTGCTGGGAACTACTAAAACAGTGTGCGGATCTTTTTTCTGACATTTTATAGAACAAACAACTAATCAATTAATCGATAATGAAAATAATTGTTAATTAGAGCCCTGAACATTTTGGATTGTTTTGAAAAGCACAGACAAAGAATGTTGTCCTGGAGATACTGTAGGGACGTCAGATCAGAAAACACTGTGTGTCGTCACCTAATTTGTAGATCCACTCCAATCCACAAAATGTTTTCGTAGTGCACAGAAGACGCAGATAAGTAGTAGACCAGACACTCATGAATGTTGAATGTTTTTTGTGTGATTTATAACTTTATCTACTGTGTGTTGGTGCATTTTTGTGCACAGGTTTCTCTGTGTACATGTGTTCATACCTGCATTCATGTGCACTGGAGAGAGAGAGAAAGAGAGAGAGAGAGAGAGAGAGAGAGAGAGAGAGCAAGCTGAGTGTAGCTCCACCACCTCTCCCTCTTTCTGGGTGCAGCTTTGTGAGCCATCAAAGGCCCTGAGCAAAGAGACATGAGCCTTAATTGTTGTGCTTTATCAGGGGGATAAAGGCGGGATGGGCATCAATTTAGGACGCCTTTATTGTACTACAAAGTGTGACAGACTGACGGAGAGATAATTGGCAGAGAGGGGAAAGGAGGACGGGATGAAAGAGGAGAAGGATGGAGAGACGAGGAGGAGAGGGGACGTGGATAGAAGCGTATTTGATCAGGCAGTTATGGAGCAGAGAGGAGCAGAAGACTCAGAGGACGACGAAATGAGACCAAACCAGATGAACTCGCTCCTCTGGTTGAAGCTACCCAGCTTGTTTTGCAGGAGGAAAATTAGTCCCCTGTCCATAACGTCACGACTGAGCATGAGCTGTTTCTGTAAAATCAAAATATGATCAATTTTGTGGAAAAAACTATCATATGTTCAGCACTCAGCTTTACAAACTGAGGTGTTTTACAGTAAATTTTACTTTAATACCTCTAAATTTTTAAAGCATATCACATATTTTCCTCCATTAGTCTCATTATCGCATTGATAAATTCAGTAGGTGACTTTTTCTTTGCAACGTAAAGTTTAAATATTTAATCTGTTAAACGGTTAATTAGCAAATGAAATGTTTGCCAAAGATGTACCGCAATTAAATGTCTCTCCTCAACATTTTGAAGGATTTCCTGGATTTAAATGTTTGCAGAGTGAAGAGTCAGATATTTGTTGGGTTGTTTTATCGTATTTTAAGGCTTTGTGTAGTGTCGGGATGCACGAGCAACTCAGCTATCCCGCATGCCACAGCTTGCTAATGTGACTGGATAATGTTGGCCTCTTTCTATTACATCTGAACTAATGCGTTTTTCTGATTACACTGTGGCGATATGAGGACTGTAAAACAAAAGCTTAGCACAATTTTCAATCTGTCCTTCGCACAAAACACTAATTACATCATTTAGTTTTGATGCATATTAAGAAGTGAGTCAGAACTGCTGAAAGAAAATGGTAAAACACATCTAAAGAAATCTATCCTCTCTGTACTTAAAAGGCATCAGATCAGTTGTTGGGTTCACACTCTCTATGTTACACTGTCATTCCCACAAATCACACACACTCTCGTCATTCCTGAGTTCACACACTGACTGCGCCCCCGTCCCTCTCCTCTGCTCTCCATCCCTGACATGAATATATGAGTGTTTTTATGTGTGCAGTGAAAAGGCGTCGCTGAGTTAAGTGGCCTTGTTGTATTCTGCTCGGGCCCTAACGGCTTCCAGTTGGGGGTGGTGGTGGTGGCGGCGGTGGTGGGGGTGGATGAAGGAGAGGCCTGCAGCACCATGCCTAATCAGCCTTTCTCGCCAGGGTCAAGACTTTCTGTCTGGGTCCGCGGTGCTCCCTGCCACCGAGGACTTGCCCATTCAAGCGCACAATGTCCCTGTCAGTCCCGACAACACTTCCTGCCTCTGCTGGCTCCAGCCCTCGCAGGGATACACAATATTTCACAGCTCCCAACAATGGCCTGTCTGCCTGCACCCACCATATGGTTACTATGGGCCACAATATTGACACACATCACTAATTATTCAAAGAGCTGAGAGAGTGAGCGAGGGAGCGGAGGAGAAGGGGACTGAGGAAGCAGGTTGGTTTCTGCAGCCGAGATGCAGAAAATGTAATGTAATGAAATGTGTCTGCAGACATCATGGGGAAAAGACTTCAAGAGAGTTAAAACTATGTAAAAATCTAATGTTAATGAAAGATTTATTGTTTAAAAACTGTGTTTACTTGGCAGCTTTTGAGTAACACTGAATAACAAGAAAAAGTTCTTGCAGTTTTGGATGTTTTGGTTTGAAGCGAGTAAGGATGTGATCCATATTGACTGCGCTTTGTGTGAGCAGGAGGACATCTGGGCTACAGACTATAGGCATCCAGCACACCTCTGTCCAACATATGCCTGTTCTTATTCCCTCAGGAGCTTCCTTATGGCATGGGAAATAACATAACACCACTAAATGATGTGATCTCTGACTGCTGCCGTGATGAAGAAGATGCAGATGAAAAGAAAAGAAAAGCGGCACATTTAGTCAGTCGGAAATCTGTGGTTGTTTACAGAATTGTTTATTGTTTCTGCTTACATTCATATGCAAACCAATATTTTAAGTCTTACAAAAGTAGGAAAACACTGTAAATTAAGACTCCAAAAACACAGTTATTTGATATGTTGCAGATTAGTGATAAATGTTACCTTGATTGATCATTAAATGTGCAGCACTCCAGCATCAGCTGCACTGTATTGACACGTCAACATCATTTGTATTGTTTGTTACTTTGTACACATCAATATATTCTAATTGAACTGACATTGAAATGAAAAATTATTAAAATTTGATTCACCTTATACAAACTGACTAAGGAGACATGTCATAATCAGCTACCTGGATTTAAAAAAAGAGGTGCAACTTGAGAAACTGCTTAAAAGTCTTTTTTAACTCAATATTTTTTCATCCAGATGGGCCTCAAAGACTCTTCTGGAAATACCTTCAGGAAGTAGTAAGTTTTATGTAACAAACCTCTGAGTTTTTCAAAGATTGTTATGCATTTTTCAGATGATCAGATGCTAAGCTCTGCAACTTGAATGTAATGATAATACAAGGCATGTAATGTATGCAAATGTAAAAATGTAATGCAACTCGCTCTGTGCTATGAAATGTAGCAGCCGGTATCATAGGGACCATGGTGGGACCAGTACTGTTCCATCATCAAATATAACATAACCCCTGCTTTTTCAAACATAATATCCAGAGAAAATATTCAGGGAATTACAGTATACAAAGAAAAGACTTTGCTTGTATACTACAGAAGAAGAGACACACAAAATAAATCAATTAATTATGCAAGATCACATGAAAACTCAGGTCTCTGATATGCAAATTCACTGCTGTCCCGTCTCTGTGTCCTGTATGTTACAGCATGCAGTAAAACAAAATACAATCATTTGCTTCATCCTTACCGTGGAAAGTCAGCTAATTACCTGTTGTCTGCTCTACTGTGAAATTGTTCTTTGATTGTTTAATTGGGCTTCAGTTCCTGCGTGTTATTATGGTTTACCTAACGTTGAATACTATCTGTGAAATACACTGCACTGAAATACTTTTTTTTTTTTTCCATCGCAGCCTTGGCAGGAGGGAAACTTGTTTTCAGAATGACTTAACCACATATTCTTGTATTCAGATCTTAGAATTAGTTTCAGATCCAGTGGATTTAATAGAAACTTTTACATTTCCACATTTTTGGGGTCATTAAACTGCAGTTTCAAACGGGTGAAACTCTTATTGGTATCCTATAGCTCATTATCAACAAATTGCACCAAATTTCAGCAATAAATAATTTCAAATTTCCCACTGTACCTTTCAGGTTGCCCTCAGTGTCTTGAACTAAAGCTTTTATTGTAAGAATTATGAAATGCGGTTTAAAGCAGACGCTGCTCAGACAATTTGAAAGCAAACACTGTATATAAAGATGGATGTATAGTGAGATGTGATTGGTTTGCATTGGAGTCGGTTTGGTCTTTTTCATTTGTAGCCAGGATCTTCCAAATAAAGAGTGTGTGTGTTACCTTTCACGCTCTGGAAACACACCCACTACCTGGGTCCGAAACGAAGCCTACTGGAAACATTGAGTGGTGCACACTTTGTTGGACCCAGCGTATAGCAGCCATTGGCAGCATTGCACTTTCAGGTACTTCTGCATTGACTTCAGTCTGTGGTAGTTGCCGCTTCATTTAAAGGTGAGACTCACCATCTTACTGGTGGTTTTTAATGGAAAGTTGATATATATTTCAGAGCTGTGGGGACCCAGTTATGTGTCACCAAAAGATGAGAAATGCAACTCCAAGTAACTCAAAGGTTGTCTTGTTTGCATTCTGTGCAGTGGTGGGAGAAGTACTCAGATCCTTTACTTAGGTAAAAGTACCAATACAGCAAAATAAAAATACTCCACTACAAGTAAATGTCCTGAATTAAAAATCCCACTTAAGTAAAAGTACATAAGTATTAGCAGCAAAATGGTGGAGCTGTTAACAACTCAGAGGCATCTGAAATGTGACCCTGACTACACACTACTTTTTGTAAGATGTCAAAAGCCAAAAAGGTTGGAAACCACTGGTTTCATCTTTAACAATGTGTTGTATTTTAAAAGCGTGTTATATTATCCGTCCAAATCTTGGAAGTAAATGTAGTGGAGTAGAAAGTTGAAATACTCAAATAAAGTACAAGTACCTCAGAATTGTACTTAAGTACAATGTTCTTCTTCTTAGCTGGCTTGCTAACGTTAGCCACTGGTAAAGCTACATTCAGGAGTCACCTGGTTTAGGTCAGGTGTGAAAATAAAGCAGCTTCACTGTCAGGACAAGACATTGTTGTCATTGGGGCAAAAATTACACAAGCTGTTGGTCAGATGGTCAGTAAATACCTACAAACTGTGAGCAGGCTGTTTGTTAAAGCAAGTCTCGTTTTCTACATGTGTTAGACACAGGTGCTGTATTGGAGTGTGGAGGCTTTGAAGTTGTTTAAAAGGCACCTTTGACAGAACTGGGCTGAATGACAAAAGAAAAGTAACAAGTAAAGTAATTACGTTTCAGTTCAGTTCAGTCACTTTATTATCCCAGATGGGAAACTTGACTTTCAGTCAGGGGCGCAAGATAAAAAAACAACACAAGTACGAAAAACAAAACGCACAGACACAAACACACCTGCTGCAGGTCGCTTCAAGAGCCCAAATAAAATGTAATTGTAATTACGTTATGTAATTTGTAGGTGACATTTTTCAGATAATTTGCCCAACATTGGAAATAACCTTTTGTATATATAAAGTTTTTAATAAAGTTTCAATCCCTTATTTTTCCAGTCCAAGCCTCTCTCCGGGCGGGCCCCTCCTGCGTTTCTCACTACCCGTAGAAGTCCCAGTCTGTCCCGGCCCGGCTGCCCCCTGAGTGGTGGGAATGTTCTCCTGTGCAGCAGGCCATGACAGGCCCATGTTGGGACAGGCCTCAGCGCTCCACTCCACAAAGCAAATGATTGACAGCCCTCACTGAGGGAGGTGGGATTCCTCATCTGTCAGTCAAAATGCTGCTGGAGATGAAGATGTGATATAAGGGATCACACGGACATGTGACATGTTATGAGCCAGTGTTTCACCGTCTCCTCTCCTCCCAGGTCCTCAGCAGCTAGGTAAAGTTAGCTTGTTGGCTGAGGGTGAAGGTTGCCACCGGTCCAGATGTTCGGTGTGATGTGCTTTGCCACATCTGTCTGGGCAGAGGTGTGCCATATTGCTTCCCATCTGCCACATGGCACACTCACACTCACACTCACACACACACAGAAACAGAGGCGCACACGTGCAGCGTGCCCAGAAACTGCCCATTTTAACCAGGGCCATAAATAGTGTAATTCATGGGTGTGAAACAGCGGGTTTTTAAGAGCGCTCAGAGGAACGGAGCGGAGCTGGAACCTTTGGCAGCTGATGGACAGATTTTCTGTTCCTGGTAGCCACATGAAACTCTGTGAACTGCACACTGAACACACAGAGACTGAGAGGCGATGAAGACCTGCTGCTGCAAGAGATTGAGAGTCAAACCATCTTCTCTTTCTTTCTGTCTGAAATTCTCTGTCCTTGTGTGTCTCACAGTGTCTCCTCTTGCTCTGTCTCTCTTTCTGTCTCTTTCTCTGTCCTTTTTTTTGAGCCAGGGGGGCAGTATGAAAGTGAATGTCACCCCTGTCCCAATGTTACTTAAGGGAAAATGACTCCTTAGCCTCGGTGCTGTCGGCAGCCATATGCTGATGTTTTCATATTCCAGAGAAATGAGGAGAGGGAGTCGTAAAGACAGCTAAAGTCAGAATTACAACCCTGGCTTCCACTGGTGAGGAGAGGGAGAGGCCCCGTCTGTCACATAGCGAGCGCTGTTAAAGCCCCAATCCCTCAGTCCTAGAAAGTGCCATGAGCTTGTGAAGCACCACATTAATGCCGGCTTTTCATCAAACACTGTTTTTTTTTCTTTTCCTTTGCATTGTTCCATTGGCAGGCAATTCTGTCTTATTCATGGCTTGTGTGGCGACATGTTTAGCCTCACTTCCTTATTAAAGATTCACAGCTTGGTTGCTGTGTTGTGTGTGGCTTTAGGAGACATCACTGTCTCTTCCTCTGCATGGACGGTAGCGCTACAGGCAGTGTTTCCAGCTTATCTATATTTCATGCTTTTATCTGCTCTCAGCGTTTAATTAGGCAGTTAGCAGCTCGTTAAATTATATTGAGAGCAAACTTTTACCTCGTTGCAAAGTTGTGCTGATGTTGAGCTTTTCCGAGCAATGGAGGATTTTGATTACCTTGCATCCCCAATGTCATAAGTTATTGTTGAGTTATGTTGTCTGTGTGGTTTAGTACCTCATTTTTTCAGGGAGAACATTCTCTTCTGACATTTTTTTCTTCTTATTGAGACAGATGGAGGAATAAATAGTTGTAAAAGACACTGGAGTCTCCAGTATACCACCGATCATACTAGTTTGAAGGAATTCCAATTTTTGAACTTCTTTGTTGTGTGAATATGCTCACGTTTGAGTCGAAATTTTATATCTACACATAGAATTTGTGGTCACAGCTCCCAAGAAGCAGGAAAGATATTGCATGCATCTCACTAATAAATTTTACAAATTGAACCCACATTTTGTCTAACCATTTTTAAAACTACTTTACACCCACAGTGTCACAGTCCAAATCACATCCAGTTCAATATTTGTGCATTTCTTTTTGTTTTTCAAGGACAGATAGAGACACAGTGGTCGACTAGTACCTCTCAGATGTCTGTGCCATAAGTTTTGTAGTTAAAATTACCTGGATTTCAACTCTTGCCCTGGGAGCAGGTTGTTATTCTGGGTATGGTGTCCTTTCTTTTCTTTGGTGTTATGGGCCACTGTTAGCAGACGGCCTTCCAAACCAAACTGCCAACCTGCTGCTCATAACAAAATGACATGTGTTGACCTCTCATATAGCAGAGACGGAGCGATAGTACTTACATTGCCTCCCTACCCGACTCGGACTGCGAAAACTTTCCAACGTTAAGCCTGTCAGTAGACCTGCGGGTCCCATGTGAGCCAATCAGGGCTGTTATGTAAGTGTAAGGTGTTTGAAAATGGCGGTGGCCGGCCACTCAGATATGGCTTGTTGCTGATAATCGGTGGCATGGCGTGGTGCGGCGTGCGGCTGACAGATGCCTGCTCCAGCTGGTACAGGGGGGGTTTATCGCCCGGTTGGAACGCGGGTCCTCACACCCCTCCACTGTGCTGGCCACCGTCGCCGTGTTTAATGAGTCACGAATTGCCTGTTTGTCTTCTGCTCCCTGCTGTTTCTGCACTCCCCCTTCCAGAACAATCCCTGAAACACATGCTGCTGCGCTCCGCAGAGCAGCCAGACAGGCAGGCTCAGCCAAACTGTTATAAAGAACAAAGTTGTCATTTTTTATTTCTCCCTTTTTTTTGTCTTTTTTTCTTCTTGGGTGTTCATCTGAGAGAGGGATGGGTTGTTCTGTAATAAAGCTGCCTTTTCAGATGCTGTGCCTGACCTCGCCAATATGGCTACACGGAGAAACCAGTGCCCATTTGAAGCCCCTGACAAACACATAAATGGCTCTATAATTGGGCTGCTTTGTTGTGCGAGGCGCTGGCTCGTCTGAAAGTGCCGTTCAACACTTTGTGGTAAATGGAGTTACATTATGACAACACATGGCAGTTGCTAAAGGAGCAGAAACTGGCACGCTGATAAGACATAAGCAGGTGGTGTTGACACAGAAATGGTTTGTTTTAAGTCACTAGAAAACCACAATTTGAAAAAAGAAAGTTTTCTGCGACAACTAAAGCAGATCACAAATTCATCTTCAGGCCAGCGACAGAGCTGTGCAACTCGGCGAGAGAGTAAGGATCTGCCTCGCCGTCAAACACACCGTCCAAGTAAACACACAGAGACGCTTGGATGACCATCAAATGGACCAGAGCATGAACAAACACAAACACAAACACACTCGCTTACACATTCACAGAAGGAGTTTTTGTAGCCTGTGCTAGGGGATGTTCTACAAACTGCCCAGAGCTTTGCCTTAATCTCACCTGTTTAATCTGCAAGGTTGGGCGACAGCTTCTGTAACAGGAACAGGTGGCTCAAACAACTGCTGCTGGACAAACTTAGAGAGACCATTCTGGAGAAGTTGATTAAAGCCCCAAATGGGGTTTTTTTTGAGCATATTAATGGGAAATTCATGCTTTTATGATCTTGAGGGGAAATTCTTTGACAGAAAAGAAAGTTTTCACGCTTCTTAATTCACTAAGAATGTTTATTTGACAAGTTTGATTATTGTGGAATGCATTTACCAGCTATATATTATGACTTTGTTTTGTTCATACTTACCTGTGTCAGTGAATATATGCAAAACATCTGTTTCCAATATATTTCTCCACCTTTGGATGATAAACACATGCACACACACACACTGGCAAAGAGTGGCTCAGAGTGTCTGATGACCAGAAGAGGCGAGGAATCTTGGCAGCGTCCGGATTCAGCCCAGTGCCGTGAAATCCTCATTCTGCAGGGCTGCTCTTTGTGGCCAGCTCTGGGTTCTCGGAGTGGCATTCTTCTCATTGTACAGGTCACCGAGACAGAGGCGGCCGGCCTGAAAAGATCCTCGGTAGGGGGAAACAATGGCTTAAGGCAGCCCATAAATGTCTCCTGTTCAGCTTCGGCCCATTGACTCTTCGCCTCCCCGCCAAGCAGGGCCCTGTCAGACCAGCCCCTCTCTCTAACAGCTTAATTAGCAGAAAGAACAACAATGTCTGAGCCTGTTTCGACTGAAATAAAAACAAGAAAAGACCCAAAAGCTGCTCTCTCCGCCTCTCATTGTCCCCGTTCTGACTTTTCTGTTCAACTTAGTACAAATAAAACAACATTCCTACACTGTTCCATTAGGAGCATGACGACCAGCCAACAAGTCCTCCAAATCAAATGACCAAATAGGTCGTTTGACCATGCACTACAGAACGACCCAGTGGAGTGTTTTCAGAACGACCCATAGGTGCGTTTTCTAATCAGGCGCCTCTATCAGCAATCATGGGAAGAACAACATCATCTGTCTATGCTTTACAAAACTGTTACACATCACTGTTGTAATAATGTTTTATAGTGTGACAACGCTGTGGTTAAGGTCTGGTTAGATTTAGGTGCAAAAACACTTGGTTAAGTTCAGGGAAAGAATACGGTTTGGGTTAAAATGATCACTTGAAACACAGTGTGGGTTAAAGTTACTACTTCCTTAAATTTAGGCAACCTTTGTCATCATGGCAACAGCAAACACCATGACTATCGCAGTTGTGGTTTTTAAAAAACTGGCCCAACTCGTGGCTAGAAATGGGAAGTCTTGCTCAGCATTTGGTTCTACTAAAAGACTCTAAGGAGTTGGATGTTCAGTTTTTCCCAGTTAAGTACATTTAGTTTTAATGGTTTTAAACCTGTTCAATAGTGAAAATTAGCATTAGCATGATCACAGTTAACTATACACTGTAAATGCACCACGCTAGGCAGCTAGCCTTAGGATCAGCGCCACCCTCTAGTCCAAATATGATTATTTCTGGCTCCAAAAATCCAAGATGGCGATGGTCAAAATGTTAACTTAAGGCTTCAAAACATGAGTTCAAAAACCAATGGGTGAAGTCATGGTGGCTAAGTCCATTATTTTTTGTACAGTCTATGCCTTATATAGACATCAGCTGAACTGCGCCACTTCTCTGGATCATAATTACTATGGCCATTAGATGTTGTCCGTCACTCAAACGTAACTATAGGTCAGTTTTGGCGACTGATATTATGAGCTGTTGTGTAATTTTTCTTTTTTCAGAGGATAGTCTCTGACCAGCTGATGGAAAAGCAAGAAGGAAGTTTTATTACTGTGCTCTTATGCTAATTTTACAACTTCTACCTTTGACATAGTATTGTATAGCATTGGAGTGTATGAAGATACATTGAGTCATATCAGTAAATAACAAGAGATGCGGAGGGATTAGATTGGAGGACTGATACCTATCAAAGAGATATCACTCCTCCAATCTAATTTGATGGAAAACCTTTGAATTCCAGACCGTTTCTTTCAAAATTGCATTTATGTTGAGATCAATATTCCTCCACATTCCCGAGGTGTGAATCCTTTATCAAAAGCCGCCCGGCTAAAGGCTTTGCTCCAAACGCAATATGATTTTCATTTTTTATGATAATGGTGATGGTGATGATGATAATGCAGTTTGCATTGTGATGTTAATGCGAGTTCCTGGCGTCATGAAGAGACAGTGCCAGGAGACACTGCACTGGTGTCCACCATGGTGGCTTTGAACCTTCTTTTGCCCTTCAGTGCCTGACTGACTGATGGATTGTGTCTGTCTGACTGAGAGACTGTGTCTGTCTTTCAGTTTGTCCTCCTACTTGCATGTTTCCGTCAATCACGTGTTTTGGTCTCTTACAATATCTGTACACCTGCTCATCCCATCTTGTCCAGATAACGTACCCCTGTCCGTTAAGTAAATGTGACCCTTTGGCAACTCTTCATACCTCCACATTTTTTTATCTGCCTGTCTCATTAATCTCCCTGTCTGTTTGTGCCCCATCTTTCCATATCTCCCCGCTGTCATTCTTTGTTTTGTTTCTTTTATCTGCGGTTCACATCAAACACTGGCACCAGATTGATTCTCATGTGAACAAGGCTGCAGTGGGGGGCCAGGGACCTCTTCCCCAGGCTTTGAAGCTCCTTCCCATCCTGTTCTCTTCAACCCCCCCACCAACCCCGACACACAAACACACACTCACACACACACACACACACACACACAGTTTCTCCACTGCCCGCTCCCACCCCCTTTCCCTGGTTGGACTGTGTACATTTAAAATGTTTACTTTGCAGTGTCAGAGGTAAATAAACCCATTACCACATGTCAATGAGCCACGCCATTGATTGGGGTGACATGTCCCGTCACCACGATTCTGGTTGCGGTAGTTTGTTTAGAAACAGCACCAAAGATTAATAACAGCGATGACGTTTTCAGTCTTTGGAGAGTAGTTCTGTATATGGGAGACACCACTGTATATGTATGGGAACGTGGTTCTGTTTAGCTTTGCTAGCTCGTGCTACATATCTCATCCTCTTGACTTTGTCATGAAGCTCTATGAGAAATGAACAGTACAGCACAAAGTCAACAGATTGTGTTATGTAGCACAACAAGCTAGCTAAGCACTGTAAACAGAACTTCCTAAACAAACTACAATGCCCAAACTCTAAGGGATGAAGGAACATGTCAGCCAGTGCAGCAGCGTGGCTTACTGACATAGTTTTTGGATCACAACAAGGCTCTACAGCACAAAGGAATAAGAGACATCAGGCTTTGGATACACACACAATACTTGCAGGTAACATCAGTTCACTGTTGGTTTGGCTCTGCACATGAGATTTGTTAACAATAAGAAAAATGTAGAAAATCACCAGCCAAACCCTTTAAGCAGAAATTCAGCCCAACTTTTGGTTTCTATAGACATTTACCTGTACCTAAACAGCTATGCATGTTTTGCAGGTATTTGGTCATAAACAAAAGTATTGGACAAATTGAAATCTTGACCTGATGTTGGTGGCAGATGGTGCTTCAGTTCCTCCTGAAGGGAAATTGAATATGAGTACCAAATCTCAAGATAATCTATCCCATAGTTGATGATATTTCACTAAAAAACAAAAATGTCAACCTCATAGAGCCATAAGAGGAAAGGTTATGAGACCAACATCATCATTATTCATCCTCAGGGGATTATTTATATCTATACAGAATTCAATGGCAATCGATTCAAATGGTTGTTGTGATATTTCAGTCAGGACCAGAACGGTCATTACAAATTCTTCTTTTGCTTTACTTGGACATATTGTTTGAACAGCAAAAGATCTTCCTCAGGTCTCATATTTTTCAACTGAAGCTAGCTGTCATATGCTAATATATGATGCTGCGTTTTAACGAGTTTTTACATTTTATATTTAGTGTCATGCTTACCTGTTGAAACCCATGTATATACTCAACTTTACTTTTTTGGATTTTATAATTTTGGATACAAGGGTACACTGTTTTTCTAAACCCTGTCACATCACAACCACAGCGATACTCTCTGTATCAAGCAGTACATGGCATAAAAAACCACTAAAATTTACGATGTGCAACCTGTGTTGTAATGTTGACAGTCATCTTCTCACTATGTTATTTACACTTCATCCCTTCCTGCTCCGTCTTGCTTAAGTAATTTTAAAATAAATGCCTCGGACAAATAACCATCCTGAGGGGCCTCATCATTTAGGTCCAATCCATGTCTGCACACTGTATATATCAACCTTATCAGTGCTTTACAACAGGGGAGAAACAGTGGCAGAGGATTCCTTTGAGTGCTTCTCGAGACATTTTCACCTGACATAGAGGTGAACTGTAAGTAAGACAATATTTGAAATTAATATGTAATTTTAGCAACCACATTAAATGTAATCATACTGAGAGTAAAACACACAACATACCTCTGTGAAGTGTTTCTCTGCTCTGTCAAAATAGCAGAACAGACTGGATGTAAGAAGTCTGTCACTGATATTATTCGTTCCACGCTTTGACAGATGAGTTGTGATGAAACAGGCTCATATTTCTGACTAAGTGATGAGTTTTTTATTTAAGAGTTTGAGTTTAAAACTTTTGTAACTGTTTTCTCTTTTGGATATTGGTTAATTAATGGCAGCAGCAATTGCCTAATAAAGCTTCTGAAATAACACTTAAATTTAGAGTCCCCATTTAGCATTCATAAACAGGGTATAAACAGTAAATAAATGTTTTATAACACACTATAATGTCGCCGCAGATATAAGTGTTTATTCATGTATTTGTCAACAACTATAAAACCTGTGGGAAGCTGGTGTATATATAATCGAATACTGAAGGATAATATAGTAAAACACAATTGTAATAATACAAATATATCTATATTATAGTATATAATGTGTGTGTGTATATATATATATATATATATATATATATATATATATATACAACTAACTTAATTTGAAGTTAAGTTTTGCTAAATTACATTACATTACATTTTCAGCACTATTCTGCTTGTTACTGGCTTTATGAACAGCAGTTTATTTACTAACTCAATAGTAATGATAATGTTTATTTTCTTTACTTCTGTCCCTATATGTTCTCACTAGAAATAGTGAGTTGTTTCATCTAATAAAGTGTCTCTAAATGTCTGTATGGCTTTACTTATGTAACATTACAGACTCTTAAGGTGCATTTATCACCCAATTAGGATGAATATTGCTCTGAAATAACTTCAGAAAAAAATGCAATTATCTCTTGTCAGTAACTAAGCTATAATATCTGGACATACCTCGTCGTGTTTTACATCATTTAGATGTATGAGCCTCTGTTTTATGTCTAGTTTACCAAGTTAAAGATATTAAAGCAGATAATATGAAGTGATGAAACTGAGAAGACTTAAATTTGCTCTCATTTATTTATTTAATTTTAGTATCCATGGAGTCTCTGGACTTACCTGTTGAAGCACAAAAGGATAAGGACCTCGATGCTCTCCAGCATTTTGAGATCCGTCCTACTGACATCTTCCTCATCACATACCGCAAGTCAAGTCTGTTGTTTACAATGATTTTAGCCAAGAGGGCACTTAAAGCCTCTTTATCACTCAACTGATTACCAATCTCAAAACGTGAAAGATTTTCTACAACATTATAAGATGCATGCTTTAAAAAATGGTCATCAGTGTTGTAAAGTATACACATTTATATCTAGAACATTAGTTATTTATATCAGAAAAAACTATGACGAAATTACTGAGACATGTCAACTTAACCCTAACCTTAAACAACCCTCCCTGTTTGTGTATCATGGGCGTTTATTGGCCTCAAGCATTTTCATAGGAGTGGCAGGGAGAACAATAATTACAATCAAATAACCTTTTATGATCATTTTTAATTGCAGAAAGCCAGGCCAACCCTGACAGTGTTTTGTAGCTCTAGGCAAGATTTTAAAATGGCACCTCCCCCATATGTGCCCAACCCTAAACATTAAACACTGCTTCATTGTTTAACTGAACATTTAATGCAATTGTAAATCAATATCAACATCAAGTACAGTAAAAAGAAAAGTACAGTAGAGTAGTAGAGAGTAGTAAAGTAGTTGGTTGGTATGATATACATGGAGAGGTTGGGTCACCTTGGTCACTGAGGGCTGGTTGGGATGAGGTGGATCGGGAGGCTGGATATCGTACATGCTGATTGGTTACATGTATCGCATCAAAATAACCAGCGTCCACCCTGCCCTGCCAGTCGCACAACTGTTCATAAAGTTGCTGGTGCTGCATCTTGATTGACTGTTTTGACGTGAGCACTATTTGAATTCTTGAAATTGTCCCATTTGACACTTTTGACCCACATTGGTCGCCATCCTGGCTCTGTAGTGGATTGGGGGGCGGGGGGGGGGGGGGGGGGGGGGTTAAAAAACCTAACCCTAACCCTAACCCCTAAGCCCTAACCCTAACCCTAACCCTTCCTAAAAAAAGAAGAAGGTAGTTAGTGAGCCTTTTTTTGAAAACTAAATTAAATTAAAATTAAATTATGTATTTGTGACCCATTTTTATTGATTTATACATCTTCATAAGGAACCAACCGGCTTGATTCTAAGTGCCAAAGACAAGGTATGAAATCAGAAAGTATTGAGAGACGGACTAACATGCTGTTGCTTTTAGTCTTTTCCACGGATTTATTGTCACCAATAAACCCTCATTTTCTGAAGAAAACAGAGGTTCAAGTGATTAAACTAAAACACAAAATTATGCAAGAAGAACAAAGTTACTGATGCACAAAATTTTAATTACTACAAATCTGATTTTACTGTGTGTTCTGGAGCAAGCTTTCACGTGTGTAATGTTTAACCAAGCTTTAAATCAGCGGCTTTCAAATACTTGAATGATTCATACAGAGGTTTGTATGTTTTGTACACAGTATTAAAAATGCAGCAAACAGTGCTATAATTAAATATTCATCAACATCTGTAATTGACAGGACCTCAGGGGGGAAGTTGTGAAGGTTTGTGCTTTTCAGGGAAAAGATTTAACAGTTGAAGCCATTGATCATGTTGTGTAAAATGTCCACATGAAGACTAACTCCAAAGTAAACTACAAGGATTTGACTTAAACACACAAGCTACAAGTCTCAGACCATGTGAAAAGGGGTTGTTTCCTCATTAAACATATATTCAACAATCTATTTACATTGAAAAATAGGAAAGACGTCTAGAGATGGGGGCTCATTTTGATTTTCTCTGACTTTTCTGTGTGTGAGCAGGTGTTGCGGGCGACTGGAAGAACTTCTTCACAGTGGCCCATACAGAGCATTTTGACAAAATGTTCAATGAGAAGATGAGCGACTTGCCTCTGACCTGCACCTGGGAGATCAAGCAGTAGCTGCCCAAATGGACATTGAAATGGCCAAAATCCACAAATCTCCTTCTGTGCAAAAATGCATTTACAAGTTAAGCAATTTACATTTACAAGCTTCAAAGCCGTCCAAATGAGTCAAATCAAGTAGATATCTTTCAACGTTGCAGTCTTTTTAGAGCCAAAGTCTCTCTTTTTGTTAATATACTTCCACTGCAGCTCAGCAGGGAAACACAAAGAGGGATTTTGATGCTAAAAAGACTAAATGTAGCAAAATTAGAGGGAAGGACAATTTTTAAAACAATAACTATGATACAGAATAAATATATTTGTCTTTTGATGAGGGAGTGGAGGCAGGAAAAAACTGCTCATACCACCAATTTGGGTGAACTGGCCCTTTAATACAAAGCAGAAATAAATGATCAATTACTATATAAGTAACACTATAGATCACAGCAGCCGTGTGTGTGTAGTGCCTTACATCAATGTGTCTCTTAGGAACTTCATGCATCTACTATTTTAAGATTTCAACGATTTATTTGCTGCTTTATTTTTGTTTACTTCCATTTTTTTCTGACACTGAAGAGTTCAAGTTTATCCCCATAGTTCAGAGTACAAAGAAGTACAAAGGATGAATATAACCATTATATATGCATGGTCATTGTGTTGATTTTACACCTCTCGTCTAGCCGGCGCTTTGATGAGCCGTCAATAAATCCACCGGAAACAAGTGATGTCGTGACTCTGTTTTTCATTTGGACAGTCAACCATGAAGTTCAGTCCTGGGACAGCCTTGTGCCTCACTGCGCCAGTATTGTCAATTTCCTGACTGCATGAAGACATACAGCCCACATAACTTATTTTTTTAACAGCGAGGCTCTTTGAGAGCGTCCGTGGCTGAACCATATTTAACCTTTCTGTGTCAGACCACCCGCTAGTGGCTGGGCCTCTGGCGGCCCATTCACCACCTCAGTGGCACCGACAAGCCAGCCGAATATGATATAGAGCCGGACCGCAGACCAACCGCACAATTTATTCCCCACAAAACCCAAACATCTTTAGAAGATGTGTTGTGCGCTGCTTCACAAAGGCTCCGTAGGCCACAATGCCACAGCAGCGGCATAAATTACCTTCAGTTTGAGGTGGTGGGTTTTATGTAGAGAATGTCCACACCCTGCTCTTCCCATGATAGAACAAGCAGTCGTTCCCAAGTTATATCACACACAGGGGGTCTAGCTGATTTTCTGGGGGGGAGAAGGGGCTGCATCACTGATTTTACAAACATCTTTAGTTAATGTTTAGTTTGGGTAAGAAGATCTGAAAGATGACAAAAGCCTTAAAGTGATATTTTAAAATCTTTTGGTGAAGTAAAACCTGAATAAATGTATGTTATGAAGGACACAAGGACGTATTAAGACAGTTATTAGATTAGGAACAAAAACATATTTCTGGTGCTTTGTTTATTAAGCTACCTTTATCATCATTATTTTCATTATCAAGTAATCTGCATGATAGTTTCTCAATTAATTGATTAACCGTTGGGTCAGCAAAATGTGAAAAATGAAAGATATTCACAGCACTTTGCTTGAAAATTGACTTCAGATTATGATGATGATTATCTAAAAAAGTACATTACAAATTGATTTAACTTATTATTAAAATAGCCACACACCTAAAATGATATTTTCAATTTTTGTTATTTTCAATGAATCCCATAAAAAGACCAATAAAGCATTATTCCATCTCTTAGTGCTTTCCATCCTCCTGAGCCTGTCAAACCCATGTTCCCACGGAACAAGTGAACCTAAAAAGAGGTCAAAAATATAGTTTCAGACTTTATCATTTGCAAAAACAGCTGAGCACTTTTTTTTTTTTTTAGCAACTATTACTTGATCAGGAGAAAATAAGGTGTTTGTTGGGGACTATTTTCAGCTGCAGATTTGGTACACCAGCGAGTATTTTCAACAGCAGGACTGTTTATGATCGTCTTTAAATAAACTGCAGTGCCCATGTTCATCATAATGAGGGAACAGGTCATCTAGTGCAGCAATGTGGCTCATTTGTGTGTTTTTAGAGTTTTTCTGAACAACGGAGCTTTGACCAAATAGACGACATGTGTTCATAGGATTTCCTATTTTCATGGGTTTTGTTGACAATAAGAAAAAAATCACCAGAGTTATGTTTTAAGTGCTAATACCAAGACGAGATGCTTTGGAGCTTCCATGATCCAAAGCTCTTGATATGAAAGTTGTGTAATTTGCCAGAATGATGTTAATTCATTAGTAAGTCTCTCTCTATCTATGTGACTTCAGGGAATTTCCTTCATCACTGTGTTGCCTTGTCATGACCTTTGCAGATTGACACTCTGCGGTCCCAGATGACCAGAGGACTGCCGGACAATCCCAGTAGGTTAATAATTACTCCAAATCCACTGTGAAGGAAGCCTGACCCCAAGCACAGCACAGCAAGGCATGGGCAGCCCACAGCACCTCTGATAAATGAACGACAGACACTGGGGCTTCTCTCGTTTGTGTGTTTTCAAAGGAGAGTGGGCACCACACCTTCAAAGTGTTTGAAGGAGTACAAAGACCTCGGGAGTGAGTGGGAATGTAGGTTTGAAGCAAATGCATGTTCAGGAATGTGTCTGAGAACAGCCAGATGAAGAACTTCTCAGATACTATTACTGGACTGAAGAATGCAGGAGCTTCCTGTGTACTAAAGTACAGATCTGAGCATTTGCGAGTAGTTATTTTAACTTGTGAATGTGGCTTGAAAAGGACTTGATGAATGTGGGACAATGGGTTAAAGTTTTCTGTGTTGTGCATGTGTGCCAGACAGAGGGGATACAGCATGGAGATGTGTAGAGCTGCATTGAGATAAAGTACAACAGAGAGAAGAGAGAAAGTCCAGCAGAGAGAAAATGACAGAGCGATGCAGAAGCAGAGAGGCAGAGGCCGTGGCTTTTCTCAGAGATGAACATTAATAATACGACGAGTCACAATAGAACCACTGAGATCAGAGAGATCACCTCCATTGTCCCGCCATCTCCTACTGACACCGACCGCTCTGGTGAGGGAAGAATAAGAAGAATAGAGGAGCTTAACCTGGCCGATCACCATGCCCCTTTTTTTTAAAAAAAAATACATAATGGCCTGTGGTCCTCTGCTATGCCTTTTAAGTGTGAGATGTGTTAAGATGTGATGTGCAGAGATGTGGAGGTAAAGGCCATGTTTCAGCTCAAAGTCAGCACTGAGTTATGGTGGGATTTCAGTGGGAGAGTTTTAAACATATTGTCAAGTCATCCCAGCAATTTCAGGGGTTAGTGAATCCATTTAGGTTCATTTATTTTAAGCTGTGCATTAATTCTTGCTACTCTGCTATGCCATTTATTCTATATATTAATGTACAGTTCATCTTCTGCACATGCATCCTCCTCAATGCTCAGAAAATGTACCGAAAAAGGCAACATTAACTGAAACAAATACCTTTATGAAAATATTATTTACAGAAAATACAACAAAAAATTGAAATCTACATAAATAAAGTGTATATATAGAATTTGAATTCTGAGTTTGATTTAATTTAAAAATCACACAATTATAGCAAAAAAGGTTTTATTTTTGCCAGTTTCACACTGAAATTAAAAATGCATGATCATCTTTTCTTGCAGCAACAATTAAAAAAAAAAAAAAAAAAAAAAAATATATATATATATATATATATATATATATATATATATATATATATACACACACACACACACACACACACACACACAAATCATAGAAAAGTATCATTGCAACACATCTCTCATACAGTAACATGAACTGAACTAATATGTTAGTGGTGTTCAATCTTTGATAGTAAAAGGAGTTGTGGTATTTCTAGGCTGGTAAAAACTGTTGTTTTTGATGAAACTGGTATTGGTAAATATGGTGTGGCTAGTAACAACATATATTTTAGGCAGAAATATTTCTATCATATAAATATATGATGAACTACATGACAACATAGTGTTTACATTCAAAGCAGCTCTCCTGTATAATCATAAAATTATCTTACATTGAGCCGGACAAAGACGGAGCATTGAAGCATCAGACTGTTTAGCAGTAAGTTTCGCCTTTGTGCAGGCGGATATTATATTACTGTGGGTTTTATTTTTCTTTCTGGTACTATTATACTATAGTGTCTGTAAAATAAATAAACAAGACTTTGAGTCTACAGTGGCTCGGTGAGTTTTGGGTGGTATGCCATTAGTCAGACAGCCCATTATTCCGAAACCCCAATAGTTCGAAAAACTTCTCATTGGACCAAAAGCCCATTAGTCACACTCTCCCTGGAGATTTTATCTCTAAAAATGTGAAGATACTGTTTACAAAATGTCCAGGCTTTAAAAATAGATAAATCAAATGAAAATTGACAAAATACATGACCTAACCCTTACCCCAAACCAACCCTAACCACTATAAAGTATCTTCTCACCTGCTTGTGAAAATAAACTAAGATACTGAGGGCAAAAGAAGACAAAGGTCACCTAATCAGAACACCAAAACTTCCCGATTCAGCACCATGACTGGCAGTCACCGAACTCCAACAACTCCACAGTGTGTATTTTTGGAGCAATGGTGGTTTATTTTCAGGATAACAGGCTGTCAGATTAATGGGCTTTCTGTCCAATGAGTAGTCACCCAGCTTTGTATGTAGACAGTGCTTTGAGCTAATGCTAATGCTAATGATGCTAACATGCTGATGTTTAGCAGTTATTATCTTTGTTTAGTATGAATGCAAATAATTGCTAATTACTGTTTAACACAAATTACATTAGTTTCGCAGGTATTTTGTCACCAAAGTATTAGACGAATGGAAATTTTGACTTGATGATGGCGCAAGAGGATAAATTAAAGGATCACCTGAAGTCAGACAGCTTCATCCGCTGGGAACTTTTAACACATGCTCCAAATATGAGTTTAATGTCAATCTATTCAATAGCTGTTGAGATATTTCAGTCTGGACCAGTCTGGAAATTTCAAACTTCTTCTTTTTCCAAACTTTATCTATTTATTTTTGTCATCTGTTACCCAAACCTTACACTAAACTTAAGGAAAGGTTAGAATCAATTCCTTAGCATAACATATGTTGCTTTAAGCACAGAGACTGGTTGTACTAAAGGGATGACAGGAAGATTATATGAGAACACAATGTTAAATGAATAACCTTTGGTAGGGAAACCATGCATCCATCATGGCATTTAAACTGTTCTTTGTGGTCAAAATTCACTAAATGTTGTTGAGAGATGGAGCAGAGAGATATTATTTAGATAAAAAGAAGTAGAATTAGCAGTTACGATGCATCCAGTACTATTAGTTAATCTTCACATAAATCAAAGGAAATGTTTAACAGTTTAGTGCCATCACATATTTAATTTTTGGGATGTCTGAGGAGATCTGTACAGTGCAGCCAACCACTGAAGGCTGAGTGAGGCCCTGAGGTGCTGCAGAATATCACTAGTGAAAGGTGGACCACAGAGTGTCAATAGAGCAGAGGGCCAGCGGCTGACCAGGGGAATCCCTCTGGTCATTAATCATGACTGGACTGGACAGCCTCAGACAAGCCGCTCTGAGGTGGACAGGTCTGGGCTACTCGACCACAACACGTCCTTGACCTTATCTATTCTTTTATCCACTTTATTTCTGTGATTTTTGTCATATCACTGTTTCTTTATATTCCTGATTGTAGCATTTCTTTGCACACTGCATTGTATCCTCATAGATGAAACATGTTGTATGGACACATTTTGATTGATTGATTAACTGCTGAAAAAAGACAGGTCTTTCTCCTGCTGATGGGACCCTGTAAAACAGAGGGCAGTGTCCCAATTTAGCTTTTGAGTTGTTATTGGCCCCTAAATCAGTGTGAGCCCTAAAGCAATGTTGTTCCAAGATTGGGTCATGACCTCAAGGTGGGCCATCAGAAGATTAATATGGATTACTTTAGGGGAATTTTGGGCATCTGAAGACACAACATCACACAGTTATGTTGTCAAAAGATGCTTGTGTCAGACAAAAATGAAGAAAGTTGAATAAGCAAAGAGTGTTTATTCAAAGCCTGTTGGACCTGAAGGCTCCCACTCTCGAAATGTTAAAGCTCAGCCTTGCGTCTAAGCACAGCCACTTTGGCAAATAAAGAAGATGAATGTGTACAAATCTGAAAGCAAACAGCCGAGATTGTCAGCACCGCGGGAACACGATAGGGGCCAAGTGAATGATGATGTCGCTTAGTGAGCTGACAGATCACTTGGTGGACTGGGGGAAGTCTCCTCTCTGCTTCTGTCTTCTCTTTTCCTCTCCTCTCCTCTTCTCTTCCTCCACCTCTCCAGGGACGGAGCTTTCGTCCAGAGCCATTTTTCAGCCAATTTATTTCTTGATGCGGTCTAACCTGGGGCATCTCCCGCTGGGGAGGCTTTATGTGGTGATTAATGACGGGTATTTAGCCCAGATACCTGGGGGAGCTGGAGCCCATCTGCACAACACTGACAGGTACAACACTGCACTCCGGGACCAGACAGGACAGGACAGGCCTGCAGCAGACTGGAGAGTGGCAGACAGGTGTGATGAGTGTCACTGTGCCACCAGCAGCAGCAGCAGCAGCAGAGTTGCAGTTATGTGTAGTTTATTACTGTTGCAGAGCGATGCTGCATTGTTTAACCAGCTAGAATTAAAACTTTGCAGAATTACGCAAATGCCAAGTATCTGATTTCATGTCTTGTATGTGTTTTAGATAATTTACAGCCTGCTTAGGCCTACTTCCAGAGCATCAAACGAAAGAGCAAGAGGACCCGCCGGCTGAGGCCAGATGATTTAGACATCTATTATACGCTTGAACGCCTTGTCTTCTTCACTCCATCATAGACCATCTCTCAGCAGAACAGGCCCAGATGCCAGAAGGACCCTAATGAGATTAGGCTGCGGACAGGTTGGTGGCCAGTAGCTGTCACAACTACTCTGTCTGTGTGTGGAGAGATTTATGCGTGTGTGCGCGTTAGTGTGAGCTCGCATCGGTGCCTGTTTGTGATACGCAAGTCTAATGTGAGCGAGTGTGCGCAAGCTGCCACGTTGATGGTGATTAATGAGCGAGGTAATCCATAGTCTCGTTCTGTCAATGATAGACACATCAGCGGACCCCCCGAGCCTGATGAACAGACTGTGCAGCTCCATCAGTCACAGCGCACAAATGTAAACACACACACACACACAAACACACAAAGTGCACACTTCATGTCAGTGTTGTTTACTTTGTGACAGACTCCTGGTTGTATTCCAGCTTATTATTGGATCTAATCATCCTCAGATAATTGATGATTCATCTTAAACAGATAGCTAGTTCTACTTTTTTTTCCAAATCATTAATTGTCTATGACCCCTGCACACAGCTTTGTGGACTCACACCTAAACACTAAGGGCTATGATAATACAATGCTAACGATAGGCTGTCCATGAAGCCAGCAGTCTGCATGCACAATGCTTGAAACCCTGTGGCCCCAGACTCCTTTGAAGCCCACTGAGATCAAAAAGCAATGCTCCATGGAGCACAGACTAGGTGAGGAGTATGGGCAGAACAAGAGACGAATGGTTGGAAGCAAGGAGGGAGGGACGGAGGACAATGCCTGCAGGACAGGGCTGCCGACTTCCGAAGATAAAATCATATTTTGAGGGCAGGCGTCCAAAACTCCCCGTCTGCCTCCGTCTCCCCTCCTGCCTTCCCTCCTTTCTTCTCTGAATATGGACAATGACTGTTTGCGTTTACAGGACCATAAATCAGAGGTGCCCATTGCCACAGAGCAGCTGGCACGTTTGCCAATAATTATAATTATTAATCATGCTGATTTCACGGTCTTCAGCGGGACGGCAGGAGACTGCACGGGACAGGGTGCGGCTGGCGCCTCCGGGACCGCAATGCAGGCTGGGAAAGGTGGCTTGCAGGAGAGTGGGGGAGGAGGAGAGAGGGATGAAAGAGATGGAGAATCAACAGAGAGCAGGGACAAAAAAGTAAAGTTGATAACCTCAAACTATGTTTCTTATAAACCGCTAACCTTATTTCCTCAGTATCACAAAAACAGTTTAAGAACATATTTTGTGTCATCTTTTACTCCCACGACTCTCATTTTCATCTTATTTTCCTCGTCGTGCAGAAATATAAAGCTTCAGGTGATCCTTCCAAACATCACGCCTCTGGAGGACTCGTGTTTAACTACTCATTCCAACAGCTGTTGCCAGTTCCCTCCTCCTACTCAGGCCCTCTGCTAACCAGCTGCCTTGCGGAGCCTGGTAAAGCATTGTGAGGAACTGCCAGCTTGTGTCATCCGCCTTTCACTTCTACAGTACTGTAAATATGAGGACAACTGTATAATTAGACAGTTATCTAGTGGAATATGATGTTTTCCTTGTTATAATGCATGCGCCTTGGGAAGCTGTCCGCGTGTGCGTTCCTAAACGTGTGTAAGAACATGTTTGTGTGTATACAAACATATGTGCTCCTTTGTGCTTTTGTCATCTCTATGTATGTATTCATCCGTGTTCTTACATGTTTATATCGTGCGCTGGACAGATGGGTGCGGCATGGGTGTGATCAATAGTGATCGCCAGTACAAACCCGACAAATACCATGAGACCTGCGGGGTCCAACTCCAGTCTGAGGTCAACACATGTCTGTGTTGGCACAAACACACACTGAACAGATGTGTTATTCAAATCTGGGGAGAAATAGCAGCTCAGAGAAGTGCTTCATTTTCTCTTAAACGTCACAGCTAATCGGTGACGAGGGGAAACGACGTGAGAACTCCAAAATCCTTAAACTGTCTAGGTGTTGGTTCAGTCATTCTATCTTTCTCTCTGTCTCCGCAGGAAGTGGGAAAATTGACAGCAGGTTTGATGGATGACCTCCAGTCAACTCTCCATCTCCTCCCCTCTCAATCCTTCCTTCTCCTCCTCTCTCCATCCCTCTCTACTGGCTCTCCTTATCCTCTCCATGCATAACACAGCCTCCCCTGGGCAGGCCCGGACAGGGGGCTGGTCTGGGAGGCCAGACCCAGAGACAAAGCACTCTCTGCCATTCGAATGGCCTCCCCCCGGGCCCCTGTCCTCCAGGGAGAGTGCTCTCTGCTGAGCCGGGGCTGTTAATAAGCTGCTAATGAGGAAACAGACCTCTATTCTCTGCTTACATCAAGACAGATGGACGCACACGACATGTTTGTTTTAAACTTCCTACTGATATGATGGATTAGAGGGAAGAAGGGCTCTGATTGGTCTGGATGGCTTAAGGTTTGAAGGCTACATATTTAGTTAGTAGGATGACTTCATGGATGGCTTTAGCCTTTTCATGGGATTAAGAAAAATATAGAATATCACCAGAATTATCCTGTAAAATGCCTCTAAAAACAGATATTCAACCATCTACAATCTCCAAATCAGCTACTAAATGGACAACAATGTTAGAATAGAACATAAGTTTGCACAAGAAATAGAAATAAAGTCAAGGAGACCAGTGTGAGAGTGTTGAATATGATGTTGTCAGCACTTTAAAATAGATATTGTTCTGATATTACTGCCTAAAACTCATACAACCATTAGCATACATCAACAAAGTTAAAAGTTTAATGTCAGCTGTTGTCTGACTGAAACATTTTCCATGTCATCGACAGCTAAACTAAATAAAGGAGAGGGTAAATATATGTAGAAGGATTGATATAAAATGGTAAAAGTGGGGAAAACCAATGAAATTATACACAATCTTTCATTTCCAGGATGCATATTGTGAAACACTGCATATTTTACAAACCCCTCAAAATCACCACATACAGCACGTCTTTGCCACTTTCTCCTCACCTCTGTAGCCTCCTTTCTCTCAGCTTGTTGGAGGAAGCGGCATGCTGTAAACTCTGCAGGCCAGATGTGATCCAAAGAGACAACTGATGGTATTAAAGACACCAACAGGACTAGGAAGTGTGCCTTTTCAAACTCTGCTTTGTCTGCTTAGGTCCATCAGTGCAACAGGAGGACTGACAGGAGGTCCGCACTCAAGTGCCACGCTCGCATTGAAACCCCATCCTCTCTCTGTCTCGACAGGAGGCCCATGCAGTGCTGTCTGTGCCAGGCAGGCAGCCTGGCTGTGTCTAGCTGTGGGAGGCATAACAGACAGGTATTGATATGGATTTCTCTCCAGTAGGCCCCAGCAGAGAGCCCGGGGACTGTTAATAGGCCTCTAACGGGATGACCAGCCTGTGGACAGCCCCCGCCGACCCCCCAGCACTCATGGAGAAGGGGAGATGATAACAGATGGAGGGGGAAAAAGGCGCTCTTCCTGTTTGATGGACAGACGGAGAAAGGTGGGGATGAGCAGGGGGTGGGGCACGGGTGAGTGACAGCTCTTGGTGGGACATCAGAAAGCGACAGTGCTCAAGTTTTTCTGAGGGCAACTTTTACTCTCTGTGGCCCTCCAGCCTGTCCTTTGTGCAATGTTTCTGGAGCAATGTTCAGGAAATACTGTATTTTATGAGCTGAATTTGCAACTGGGAATATTCAGAGAGATGGTCAGGTGTTTTAGCACGGTGCTTCGGTGCAAACTAAAGAAATTACACTTCTAACACTTGTAGCATTTAGCACTTACCACTTATTTATTTGTTTTTTCATTTTCTCTCTTTGGCTCCTGTTTACACCTTTAAAATGTACATTTTCAAATCCAGATTCTGAGATAGATCCAGCCAAACTTACACACTCCAAAAACTAACTTTCTCTTCATCTCTGCTGCAACAAAAAACAAAACAAAAAAACAGAAAACATGGATCAATTTTGCTCAGCGAGTATAAATTGAGTCTTACGTATTGCGTTGCCGTGAAAACCTGTGATGAAGTGTTGTGTACTGCTACTCGACTGCAACAGGGTTGTAGATAGCTTGGCGTTTCTCCCCGGTGGTAGTTAGTGTCATGGTTAGCAGCTGCTAGATTCCAGTGCAGCATCCAGTGGCTATTAGCACAGCATCTGCTGCTGCTGACATTATCAATATAGCTAATCAGAGCACTGCTGTTTTTATGACATTGTGTACTAGAGAGAAAGATGTGCTGAACAAAGCTACTTTCACTTCTTTTTACAGAGCAAGACTGATGTTTTATCATATCTTCAAACTGTAAATGAATGTTTACACTATTCAAAACGTAGATGCAGATGTGGAAATTTGACTTTATTAACAATACACAACTGAATCACAAATTACCAAAATACCTTACATTTGCTTCCAGTTTCTACAAGACCAGATTTGACTGATTATTGATTACCGATACTGATTTTCTTGTTTTCTACTAAAGCAATGGATGCTTTGATTCAGTCAACGTTATGAAGCTTATATATCTAAAGCAAAGTACTAAAGCAAACAAATGTGATTTTATTCTTTGTTTCCATAAAAACATAAAAAAGGCACTCTTGAAAAAGTCAAGAAATGAGAGACAAATTACATTCAGGAGTTTCCAGATTTCTGCAGTCAACCTTAAAACATATTATTAAAACCTAACAACAGCAGCAACATAATGGATATAATAAAGAACAACAACCATTATTTTTGCCATTATTGTCCTCAGTACCATTATTTAGAAAGAACAGAATAAAAGAAAAACCTCCTCCATAACATAAAAGGAGAAAATACCAAAAGTCTCTTTGCGTTAATCATCAGCATCAAAAAACAAACAAAATACTAAAAAGAAGTAATTATGATAAAACTGCAGGCTGGTTTGTGGAGATGTAAACAACCAACTCAAAAATTATCTACAAGAAACAGCAGAAAACTTTTTTTTTCTATAAAATGGCATTAAACCAAGCTTGTCATTGCTCTCATCATCATATAGCAGATTTGTAAATGTGTTTGTGTCCTGCCTTGTTTGTTTTGATCGTTTTCTTTTACAGAACTCTGCTGTGATGTGCAATAAAAATCTAGTTATTCTTTGAAATATGCAGTAGTCAAGCATGAAATGACTCTCTGGTAGCAGAAGGGTTCCTGTCTCTCTCTTTTTCTAAAACACACACACACACACAAACACACACACACACACACAGACATTTTAAATGGAAAATCTGAAACCGCAGATTAAACTGAGACACATAATATTCAAATATTACAGATGTTCAACAAGGTTTAATGACATGTATGAATTTGAAGATCATCATTTCAACCAACCACACCGTTACCTACTGCAACATGCACACACAAATACACACACACACACATATTACACAGTAGACACACATCCCCCGGCATATCACTGTGTCCTGTCTGATTGGGTGAGGTCTCGAGGGAGTCATTAAGTACAAAGCGTTAACATCTGCCAGACATTACTGAGCCAGAGCAGTTGTGATTTGTCCATATGATGACTCTGGCCCATACACACAGTGTGTGTGTGTGTGTGTGTGTGTGTGTGTGTGTGTGTGTGTGTGTGTGTGTGTGTGTGTGTGCCTGGCTGCCCACTGCTGCTGTCACTTCTGGTTTCACACCCACGATAATGCCTGTTTATAATTAGAGCTGTGCTTTCCCCGTGTGTTTCCCTGTCCTCGCCGGCGCTGCGTTCACACCACTGAGCCTCGCCAAAGCAGAGCTGGTGCGGACAGGCTGGCCGGGGACCTGGCCGGCTGTCTTAACAGCAACACGGTGAAGTCATTTTCGCTTAGTGATGTTTGTGCCGAGACGCTCTGGTAAACCTAAATCTGGGCTTTTGCTTTGCTTTGAGTAGCTGATTGCTTCTCACAGTTGCTGCTCTGCGGTTGACCTCGCTGACTGACTGTCCTGCAGCAGGCAAACTCGCTTATGGAGATTATTAAAATGTTCAGATGTTGTATTTTTTTATTAGATGCTATGCAGCAGAGAGAAATAATCACATCTAAACCCAACAGCAGGTTTTTAAGCTCACTGAACAAAACCAGAATTGTGTTTAATAAATAAGGCTCAGAAAAGCCGGACTCAGGGAAAAGCCTGGATTGTGTGAGCTTGACAAACTGAACCAGGATTAAGTTGTTTAATAAACTCAATTTTTGGCTGCTGTGGTTAGACTAAAGGTGGAATTATGATTCTCTATTCTGCATGTCCGCTCATACGATTGGGGGTTGCTCTGTGACGTTCTTTTACGCTTGTATGTAGCATTTTTTTTTCACGGTCTCTATTTCTGACCCACTCCCTGACAGTAGCTGAATCCAGCAATCAACTTGCTTGACATGCAGGTCTGTACGACATGTTGTTGAGATTTGGAAGGTTTGTTTAGTGTGTAGTTTGTTTAGAAACGGCTCCAAAGACTTATGATCACATTTTCAGTCTCAAGAGAGCAGTTCTGTGTAAGGCCACTATCTCACACTGTAAATGTGGCTCTGTTTACAGAGATTTGCTAACATGCAGGATTTGTCTGTGTTTGTAAACACACAGTAGTCAAAGATGGCCCCTCCTCCCCAGCTTAACAAGCGAGCGAGTGAGAGAGAGAGAGAGCGGTAGTTGACCTAGCTAAAGAGCTAATGAAGAAAACAGGCAGCGCTGGAACAAAACCTTCAATTAGATAAATATAATGTTATTTTCTGATTGTTTCACAGCAGTTATGTTCTGAAGCACAAACATACATACATGGCATAAAAATGTCAACACCTCCACACAACCCTGTCCACTGTCTCCTCTTTGCTCTGTGCTGGATTCAGAGCATAGTGCTGGTCACCATGACAACATAGCATCTCATTTGATTAATCTTGACAGAAATATAAATATGATGATATATCAGAGGTGCTGTGGTGTCCTTGATGGATGGATAAACTGTTGTTCATAAAGAAATAGTAAAGACAAGTCTAGCCGTTTCATTCTGCATGCTTCCAGTCTTTATGCTAAGCTAAGCTAAATACCTCCGGGCTCCAGCTCCCTTACTGAGGCACAGACATGAGAGTCAAAGTAGAAAGTCAAACTAGTCCTTAAAGTGAGCTTGTATCAACTGGTAACCCTTAAGAAAATAAATACAATTTGATGACATATTTACTGAATATTTTTGGTTTGATCTATTAGCATATTTATAATATACAACATGTCAGACTTTGTCAGTTAAAATAATAAAATCTTGGACTTTTGTCTGTCGTTGTCCCTGGTGGTTTCACAGTCAATAAACCACCATGGAGAAACACTTTCCATGTCACATCAGGGTTTTTAAGCATTCACACCATTAATGTCCACTGCATTTGTACCTTTAGGTCTTTGGTTTGTTTATTTCTGATGATTTTAATGTTTATTTGTTTATATTTTATGCATTTCTCTTGGTGTGTTTTTGATGGCCAGCTCCAGACAGGGGTCTATTGAAGACACAATGCTGAAGTGGAGTGAAATTAAGTCAAGTGACACTATTTTTATCTTAGGATAATATGCATGTTACACACACACTGACCTCTGAGGTCAAATAAATGTGTGTCTCTCTTTGCCCTCTCCAACGATATTCACCCCGTCCAAACGTCAGAACGTGTTGACGCATTATTTACATGTTTGTTTGTTCTCCAACAAGCTGTCTGGGTGTTGTTAACGTTGATATTGATCAAAATCACCAACTGTGACGGAGTCCGCCTGGCAGCACCATCAATGATGTCCGAATGTGCCAGCTGAATCCAGGCCAGAGGGACGAGGCTAATGTCTGCTGCCAGCTCACAGAGTGGGTTAGGTAGCAGGCTAACGCCTGGGTTAACAACGCTGCCAGCGCATACACTCAGAGACAGACAGACCTGAGGAAACATAATGAAAAGGTTTGAAGTCCTCTGAGAAACCTGAGAGGTGATTTAGTTACTTTGTTGAAGCGCTTTTCAGATATAGTTTCATCAGGTCAGCTGGCAGGTGGAAGTGGAGTAACATCTGGACAGAGAGCGAGATAGAGAGAGAGAGTGGAGAGGTGTGATGTATATGTTACTTCTGCTGCCAACTGATGCATGATAGAAAAGGTTAGACTTGCTTTTGTAAACGTGGGCTGATGCCAAGCCACGTACCTCGAGTCGGAGGGGTGTAATGTCTGTTTTTACACTGCTGCCAACAGAGTTGTTAGTGCAATTCCCAAAGGCCTGTTTTAATCCCTGACTTCACTGATAAAATAAAAAAAAAAAGTGGGATTGGGTGACTTCAGTTCAAACGTGATTACATACAGCCACTCATTCACCTTAAATACAACTGGGTGCGAGACCATTTAAAAGTAAAAAAAACAAAACATTTGGATTATTTTTCTGCTCATATCGATCAGTTTACTTCCTAGTTTTAAATTGTCTTTACACCATGACCACAGAACATTTCTGATTGGCTGGCAGGCGTCAGAATGGTATATTATAAACTGTAGGTAACCATAGCAACAGTACTGCTTCCTCTATCTTAACTGAAACAGAGCTAACCATGGGTGAAACTGACAGCAAACTTGACTTAAACACAGCTTCTCCATGCCGAGGTGTTCTAATTAAGAGGCTAACTAAGAGTTGGTTAGCTTAGCTTAACATAAATACTGAAAACAGGGGGAAACTGCTAGCTTGACTCTGTCCAAAGGTTAAAAGAAAATCCATCTTTGGACAAAGCTGAGCTAGCAATCCTTTATGCTAAGTCTAAGCTAACCATCTCCTGGCTGTAGTTTCATATTTAGCTAACCTGACTTGCTCTTCTCATCTAACTCTTGGCAAGAAAGCATATGTGACTATTAAAAGGCTGAAGAAAATAAATGGGTCTTAAAGGGATAATTCACCACTGTGAATATGATGATTTCTTAAACATACTTCACCAATGTATTAGAAATTTGCAATTAGTTTTGAAATTGGTGTCCTGTGACACCAGGGGGAATCCTACAACAACCAGAATTTATTGCACACATCCCGTCCGATACTTACGTGTTTACGGAACACAGCTGGTTTATTTTCATGTACAAAATGTGCTGTAACGTTACACGAGCCAGAATGCTGCCAAAGCTGCCACTGGACAGTCATAAAACCTCCCAGTCTGCCATCTCCATTTCAGGTTGGTTTCGGAAACAATCGTGGATGAAGGGATGGATCTTTTATCGTTTTGCACAATGAGGAGCCGGGACCGGATTGTGCTCAAAGCAGGATGAAACCGCATAAGTTAAAGGTAACACAGTCACTGTTGTGCTGTTATTTGTTCAGAGTCAAAGTTTTATAAAATAGTCTGTCAGAAAACAAAGTCAGGTTTACCAAAAGACCACAAAGTTTTCTGTCTGTCTATATTTTTTTCTGACCATCATCACTTGTCACCGGTTGATGCTGCAAAGCCTCTCCAGCTGTGGTGCCTCTCTTTCGGCTGTCGCTTCATCTTTTTGTCTGACTCCACAGCACTATATTCATCCTCATACATTGTAATACTTGTACTGCATCTCTGCTCTGACCTTATATTATAAAATTAGCTGTTTTTTGTGTTAGATTCAGCTTTTCTGTCCACCTGAGGCTCAAAATTCTCTGGATCCCTGTTGACAGAATCACAGAGAAACTCAGCAGCTGACGTTTGTGTGTCAGGCTGCGGCTGTAACGTCGCTAACGTTCCTCTTATACACTCTGTTGTGTCTGATTAGTTTTCTTCCAAATATGCTGATATTTTAAAGTATTTAGTAGTAAGATATTTTAGTATCTGCTTTTCCGTATCACTGGTGTAACATGGTAGGTGGAGTGTTTTTGGAGACCTGCATTTAACCGTCCTTGAAGGCACTACTACAGAAAAACAGCGCTGCAGGTAGCTCTTCCTCGCCCCCAGCTACGTCACTGTACACGTCAAATGACGGCGCTGGTGCTGAAAGAACAACAGCTTTTGCAACTGCGCCCCAGAGACACAGAGAACATTAACAACAGCTGTTGTTGTTTTTCACACTATATCCTTAATTCAGATAGCTAGAGATAAGGTTGAAAATCGGCAAAGGGCTCCTTTAAGACAGATTTCATATATTAAATACACCAGAGATGAAATGACATATTTACCCATAATTACTGTGTTGCTGGATAAGTGACCTGTCTAACCTCAGCGCTTTTCCTGTCTTTGTTTATTTCTTTTTTTGTGTGTATTTAATACATTAAATACCGTATTTAATATATCAAATGCAGTGTGGTGTTAATTACAGTTATTGTGGACAAATGACACACACTGGGAACGCATCAGCAGTCAAGCTATCCAAACTATTGAGCTATATTAACATTACTGTAATTTAAAGCAGCAACACTGACTTCAAACACACTTTTGAACACAGCTTGCCTTATTGCCTCAGCATGATAATACACTCTGAGATGTCCTGATACAGCAAATAACTTACTCTTCTCCGACGTATCTGTTGTTTTTGTTTATTAGGACTCCTTGTCAGGTAAATTCACTCTCCTGTAAAGTCTCAGGCTGTTTAAAGGTGTTTATTATGACTGTAATTTCACAGCAGGCGAACGCAAAGGGAGATTTGTCCGGATTTAATGACCATCAACCACTAAAAACCTTTACTGTATCAAACACAGACGGACATCATGTTGCCCCGAAGACAACAACAAAAACTTGGTCCACATTCAAACCCTCTTCATTTTAAAACTTTTTTGTCCCCTGTTTTCATTTTATTTCCACTCAAGGAACATTATCAAACACTTTTATTTCTTTTTCTTTTTTTACAAAGAGGTGGTCTGATCTCTCTATTTGTGTTGTCTGTTCTTGGCTTCAGTCATGGCTCGCTCTCCTCACGACCATGTTTCACTTTGTCGCCCATCTCTCCCTGCTGAGAGGGGACTGTCACCCAGCACTCTGCCAGGCCCAGAGCTGGCACACACACACACACACAAAATCCTCTCTTCCTTTCCTATATTATATATATAAAGTTCTCCTGCTCTGTTTTCCCCGTGTCATCTTCCTGAGAGACTCGTTCCTGCAGGCAGATTTAAAGCATGTGGTGGCCAGAGATTTAGATAGATATATTTCTCCCATTAACATCTGCTCCCCTGGCCTGCTGCGCTCTTTCCAGAAGGCCACCGGATACATACCCACTCACACATACATTCACACACAGACACACACACACACACACACATACGCTGCGGTTCATCTATGGTTGACAATCAAGGACAGTTGGTTTTGAGCAGTGTCAGGACAGTTAGACTCTCACGGGGAGTCTCCAAACTACAGGCGACTGGCACACAGACAAACACTCAGAGAGCACATTTACGGCCAAACACTGAACGCCATCTGTCAGTCACTGTAGGAGGATATTACTGCTGACACACACACACACACACACACACACTTTCTGTCTGGTTAAATCTGTGTTTATCACACAAAACTCACACCGAAACTGGCTTGTGTGTGGACAAATCAAAGTGTGTGTTTGTGTGTGTCTTGTGCATATTTTTAGCATGTGTGTAAACACAGCATGTCGCGTTTTGTCAGGGATGTTTTCTGTGTGTTGTGTTTTCTTCATTTTATAGGCCCATAATTAATAATGTTTACAACAAGGACATCACGCTCACATGATCCTTATTTAGTGGAGAAAGTATTTAGATCTTTTGCTTAATGGTGCAGCGTGTGGACTTCAGTGGCATCTAGCGGTACAGACTTGGCAGAAATGGAATATAATATTCATAAGTATGTTTTAATTAGTGTATAATCAGCTGAAAATAAGAATTGCTGTATTTTGTCACCTTAGAATGAGCCCTTTATATCTACATAGAGAGCCGGTCCTCTTCCACGGAGGCTGCCATGTTTCTACAGTAGCCCAGAATAGACAAACCAAACATCACCAGGATCTAGAGATAGCCTTACATGTTTTTTGTGACGTAAAAATACTCTGTTACAAGTAAAAGTCCGGCATTGAAAATGTAACTTTCATAATCAAAGTATCAAAAGAAAAAGTCATGCATAGTGACCCCTTTCAGGATGTTACATCATTTTAAGTAGGACTGCAACAAATAATATATTAATTACAGATTAATTTTGATCATTTATTTAGTTTGTCTTCAGATTGTTTGTTTATAGTCCAAACACAAAGATATTCAATAACCATCACATAAAACTGATAAAAGCACTAAATATTCACATTTGAGAAGCTGGAAAAAATGAGTGTTTGGCATTTTTAGGAAAATTGTGTAATTGTTATTAAAGCATTAACATATAAACAGCTTTTTTAATGTTGCATATGTGTTATATTAAAAAAAAATATTATTAGTTTATTGCATGTTTTGTGTGTAAAATCTTAATCTGCAAAGTAACTGCAGGGTGCCAGATAAATGTAACGGAATAAAAAGTGTAATTAATTCTGAAATATAGTGCAGTAGCCTATTTGAGCAAATGTATTGTCCTCATTTCACTCACATGAACTTGGGCACCTTTTTTGTCTGCAAAATGTTTAAAGTTTGAGCTAGTTTCATTAACATTTTTACAGATGAGAGCTTCATCTGACTAAAGCTTTATTAACTTTACTTTACATCTATTTCCCATTGTGTTTGAATGTCCCGTATTAGCAGATGATCCAACTGATGTCATTCTGCAGCCCCATATCCTCTCACTTCCCGCGACCCTGCATGGACAAAAGGGAAGTGTCAACACCACCTCTCTAACTGCACAATTAACATGCAAATGAGCTCTGTCGCTAATGGCGATGGCAAAGCGCTCTTATGATGGAAATATGCTTTCTGTTTTGGCAGTATGTGTTAAACATTAGTCTGTGGAATCAGCTGAGGACAGGAGGGCAGAGGGCCTCGAGGCTTCCCTGAGGGGCAAAAGAGAGGTAGACACAGAGAGGGAATGGCCTCTGCACCTGCTTCACTGACTATGACACACACACAGAGGACGACCAGGCGGTTATAATCAGCCTCGTTCAGGCTGTCAGCCCGGTCAATAAGTTATCCCCTCAACTGCTTTTGTTCTAGCAGCAGCTAGACTCATGCGGCCGCTGCCCCTTATTCAACTGAAATTTATTTTCAATTGCTGCCCTCAGGCACCAACCCCAACGCAGCAGCTCACTGACCGAGCAAGTAAACAAACCAGCAGACCACTTCACACACATGTACTTCCACACAAAGATGATTAGAGGCAGAACTCTTCAGACTGAATGAACGCAGCGACCGTCTGCGATTGCCAAATGAGATGTTTGTACAAACTCTGGAGTTTTAAAAGCTTTTAAATGCCCCTACTGTTTGTACATATCAGACCAAAAAAAAGGGCCTTAAATCTGCATCTTTTGTGAAGCTCATATCTATAATGCAGCTGGCAAGCATCTGTCAGTGTATTTTTAATTAAAACAACTTTACAGATTTCAGATTATGTTTTAGAGAAGGCAGCTGGGTCACAGGGCCAACGGGTGGAAGGCCGACAGCATTGTCGCCTTGTTAGCATCCGTGTCTAAGAGTGGGGAAAAAGGCCTGTTAGTATATGTGTGTGTGTGTGTGTGTGTGTGTGTGTCTGTGTGTAAGAAGAGGGTGAACAAAGCTCTAAGTGATAAACCTCGAGTGGCTCGCAGTAACAGGTGTGTGCTCTGTAAAGGACCAATCGTTTGTCAAACCCTGTGAAAACAGAAGCTGATGACCAGTCTGCAAACCAACAGACACACACACACACACACACACACACACACACACAGGATTTATGGAGACATTTGATCTCTTATCTTTCTGTCTTATTTGTTTTTGGCACTATTATTCATTTATTCACACATGATATCTCCTAATCTATGTCCCATTTATACTTTGAAGTTTTGAATTTTTTTTAAAGCAGAGTAAACTGGATTTGCTGTAGATTTATTGAAGACATTTCACCTCTCATCCAAAAAGCTTCTTCTGTTCGGTTGCCATTAGTAGAATAAAAAGTTACTCAAATACCGGTGAAAAAAAAACAAAAAATATTTCTGCACATTTTATAGCTGTTTTCCCACCTCTCTGCCTCTCTTTCTGTTCTTAAATTTAATCTGTCACTTTGTTTTTGTATTAGTTATACTACATCATTATCGCTCTTCTGTCTCCAACTTTCTTTCTTCTGTCTTTGCCGGGCCTCCCTTCATGAAGAAGAGAATTTGAATCTCAGTGGGATTTACATGATTAGGTAAAGCTATAAATAAAACTCTAAGAGTCTAATGAGGATAATTAAGCCCCTCCATTATAATAAACACAGTGACAGACAATACATCATTCAATCATTGTTTGCAAGTGTGTATTGCTTTTTCTTCTAGCTGATGACAGTGAGCTCAACAGCAGAAAATAAAAAACTTAAATGTGTGCAGGCCATGAGATGCTCCTGTTATCATATGATCACTATAAGAGGAAAAAACAACATGTACACTCCTCTTACAAAAACAAAAAACAAAAACACTGATTTACATTCATCCCTTAAACATGCAACTGCCATCATTTGCATTTGTCTTGTGTTATTTGCATGTGCATGATTGCTTTTGTGCATTATTTTGTGGCTCACTTACAAACGATCCTGCTTCCATGAATTTAACAGTGCTTGATGGCAGCAGCAGCAGCAGAAGCAGCAGCAGCAGCAGTTGTCTCTGCTTTACTCAGCTCCTAATTAGCCAGAATTAAGAAGTATTTCTCGGCCCATTGAAGAGTCCATTTCCTTTGAAACCAGAGCATAATAAACCTTAAGTAATTACCCCAACTCATGACTATTAACTCGCAAACCGCCAGCTTCCCTTGACAACATCCTCCTCAGTGTTGTGTGGTTAAAAGGCCATTGCAGCTACCCAGCTATTTACATCCCATCTGGCAGGCTGCGAGGGACAGACAGACTATACTCATTCCTAAAGACAAAAAAAAAGAAGTGTAAAATGAACTCTTTCACTCTTTCTCAACTTAGCCACAAACTTGTGTTTTCTTCCCTCCAAATAAGTTACAAAAGGCCTTCTTCTCCTTTTCTTTTTCTGTCTTTCTCTCCTTTATTTTTTTTTTTAAATTTAATCCACGCACTCATTTGCATGCGGCGAGGCCGAGGAGGGGCTCTGAATGTATAATCTTCTGCATTTAGTAGCCTGTAATCCCGACGCCTTTCTGTGATGTGATTTTCTCCTCTTGGTCCCCCATGAACAATTAACTTGTAATCTGCACAAACATACATTCTGTCGCTGCAGAGATGAGACGGAGGAACACCCATGGGACCCCGGCGGACAAACTGCTCCGCGCTCCCCAAGCCGGATCACTTTCTGCAACAACTGGGCTCCATTAGTCCCACCAGCCCTGTCCCTCATTTTATCCTCATTTTCCCTACTCTTAACATTTTTATTGGTAGCTGCTCGGGAAATGTTTAAATAAATCCTTCCTCACCATGTTTGTGTTCATTATAAACTTGATGTTACTGTGCAGTCTGGGACTTGCAGGTGCAAACATGACACACAAGAAAAATACAAATAAATAAATAAATAAAATGATCAGATGATATCATTTGGATTTATTTTAAAGTGGTAAAGTGGGATGTGGCTGCTGAAAAATCGCTCTTCAGCTTTCAAGAACTCCTCGCTTCATTTTAGAGCTCCATCCTAAATGTTTAATTTTTAATTGTTAAAGAAAGAAAAGCTTCTTCATCCATATCAGATGTATCTAGAAAATTAATTCATCAGAAAAACACACACTGTATTATTTTCATCATCACATTCGTAGTTTTCCTTTCAGATATTTGGCCTGTGATTTAACATTTCCCCCAATTTCTTGTTTAAATATACTCTATTCTGTTAAATTGTTTTAAATCCGTTTATTTCGCCCTTTCTTGCGTTTTTTTTTTTGTTTTACAACTAAACTAAACGACCAATTGCAACACTTGAATCTGTAAAAGTGTAAAAGTAAATACACCGTGGCCGTTTTTGAGCCGAGGCCTCGCTTTAGTTTGGAGAATTACGCACAAAAAATGCTTTAAAATAATAATTAAATACTGAAAAATATGCCAGAATTAAATATGTTTTTGGTTAAGATGGAAGATTAAATTTAAAAAGATGAATCCTGCTTTTATGTTGAAATAAACCAAGTTTGTAGGCCTGTTTTAATTCAGGATCAGGGTGAAAATGTGCATCCATGAAAAAAAGATCTAAACTAAACGTCAGGAAGTGTAACAGAGAGCTGAAGTGATAAATGTGTTTTTTAGGTTCAAAGTCATTATTGTAAAAAGAGAGGAAGACAGTAGATATGATCCATAATTTCAGTTTTATTGAAATTTCATCCAGGGACTCTGGGCGATAATAAATATTTCATCAATCATCAACAATGTACAAAAATAAAGACACGGGGTCTCTGGGCATAACAAATTCAGTTCAGCAAAAAAACAACCATGCTGTGATGTCATCATTAGCCTATACCTTCATGCAAAACATAAAAATAAAAATAAACATCTAAATCAGAGCACAGATGGACATACAATGAGCCACAAAATAAGAATAAATCTAAAACTTTAGATTTGAAAATCAAATTCCCGCGGTGGCAGAAACATTTTTAGCCAAATGTCAATATTTTTCATATAGAGTTTAAAATCCTTGTTACAAGGCACAGAGAGCATTCTTCGTTTTCACAAAATGACGCCTGATACAAAAAAATATGTAAAAATTAAACAAAACGTTCATGCAGCCTCCTTCATCTTTCACATTGTGGTGTGACACTAAAACTCCACATCGTGTTGCATGACACAGAACTTTTTAGTTTTACCTTCAACTGGCAAATCATCAGTCTTTATAAGTCCTTGTTACAAGGAGGAAAATAACACTTTTTTTCTCATACGCCAAACAAGAAAACAGACAAAACAACAGCATGCACCAGTGAGGCCAAATCCACCCTCATGCCCTGAATTCTCTATTTACAAACATCATTACATATCTCAGTCTATGCATGTCTGTCAGACACACGGGCATCATTTCATCCCGTCTTTTCCCTCCCCTGTGAGTCTCGTGAGGCCGGTGGAGGTGATGGGGATCTGTGGAGGAGGAGGCACCTGGCAGATGGTGCAGGGACACGGCAGTCCGGCCCAGTGCTGGAAGCCGGAGCCCAGCTGCAGAGCCGGGGGCGCAGCCGGTGAACCCTTCATCAGGGAGTGGGGCGCCCGGATAGACGGGAGCCCCGGCAGCGCGCTCGTCAAGGTGGAGGACGTAGAGGAAGACAGCGCGCTCCCGAGGAGAGGGTGCATCTGGTGGGCGGCAGCGGCGGCTGCGGCGGCGGCTGCTGCAGCGGCGGGGCCCCCGGCATGTGCACTGGCACCGGCTGGGTGCGCCACGGTGCCGCAGTGGAAAGCGGAGTGCTGACCTCCGTAAATCTCCCCCACCAGACGCTTCATCTCGTCCAAGGAGCTGGTGAGCATCAGGATGTAGTTCCTGGCGAGAAGCAGCGTGGCGATCTTGGACAACTTCCGAACCGAGGGCCCGTGCGCGTAGGGCATCACCTCGCGCAGGCCGTCCATGGCCAGGTTGAGGTCGTGCATGCGTTTCCGCTCCCGACCGTTAATCTTGAGGCGGAGCTGGAACATTTCCTCCTCGGTGACTTGTTTCTTCAGTTTGTACTTGTTGCTGCTGCTGCTACTGCTGCTGCTGCTGCTTCCTACAGACTTGCTGTCTCCGGACCGCAGGTGCTCGGGTATCTTCTGGCGCTCGCCGCTCTGCGTGGAGGAGGACACGGAGGAGCCGGTGTGGTGGTGGTGATGGTGGTGATGAGGGAGATGTTCTCGGAGAAACAAGCCGTCCATGTCCGGAGAGGAGGCTCTGCTGCTCGGGCTGGAGTCTGAATTCATTTTATGAGATCGCTTCCGAGGTTGCTGGGTAGGAGGTCGCTACTGGCTTCCTCCCTCTCTCTCTCACTCTCACCTTCTCCTCTCTCTCTCTCTCTCTCTCTCTCTCCTTCTCTCTCTCTCTCTCTCTCTCTTTCTCTCTCTCTCTCTCTCTCTCTCACACACACACACTCCGTCTCTCTCTCTCTGTCTTTCTTCCTGGAGGCTTTAGTCACTCTGGTCACCTGATGTTGTCTGTATCCCTCCTGTTCCACGTTTCTGTCCTTCTTATCACATCAGTGACCACTTTGCCTCTGTGTCTGCCGGCTTCCTTTGTCTGTCTCTCTCCGTGTGTGTCTCTGTATCTCTGCGGTGAGGAGGACACTGATAGTGGGTATTTATACATGGGGGCAGACAAAAGCGGCTTTCCTATTCATAACGCCTAGTTAGGAGGATGACGTGCCCGTTTGAAAGGGGGCGGTGTGCTTTGACTGTCCCAGTGACCGCGGTGCGCAACCATTCACTGCCATTGTCAGGACACTGTTGGGGGGCACAGCGCGCCTCTCCTCTCTTCTCCTCTCCTCTCCTCTCCTCTCTTCTCCTCTTCTCTTCTCTTCTCTTCTCTTCTCGTGGATCAGAAAATTGCTCTTCCTGGGACAAACTGGTCAGTTTTAAAAATTGTTTCATTCTTGTAAACTTATTCATGTATTCGCTTTTGTTTTGAGAGTTTCCTACAGTTTATTTTTCAAAAGAAATCCTGTATGGTTTGTCGTGTCTTTTGGTTATTTATTTTTTTTACTGGACTGCGCAATGCACATTTTACGCATGAAAACCAAATCCTGAAAATGTTCTTTTTTTCACATGTCTTGATTTCACAGGCAAAGAAATAGCTGATTAAACGCACCAGAAAAGGAGAGACCATGCTGTGCCATTAAAAAAAAAAGACAGCCACACAAACAGTGTGTTCATCTTGGAGAAACAGTGTTGGTTCTTCACCGGACAGTCACAATTATTTATACCAAAGTGTCTGCGGTCCGGCCGATGGTTTCCTGAGGGAATGAGGAGGAATGGGAAGGGAAATTACTTTCCCACTGAGCGGCTCCTGCAGCCGCAGGGTGCAGGGCCTCCGCTGGGACAGAGGTAACATGCCCGCTCCGACACTCGGCACTCTGCTGGCCATATGGCAGCATGTGGGCGTCAGTGTTCACCAGTGTGCACCTCATGTCTGGACCTTCATAAAACTTCTCATTTGTTCTCACGTGTCACTAAATGACAATTAATTTTACATATTTTCATGATAATATGATTTTAAAGATTTTATAACTGATATGTTGTTTTTAAAATCCCTAAAAGTAAAGTGAACACAAAAACAAAATAGGGAGAAACTCTTTATATCTGTTTTCATTAATAACAATATGAACATTTTTAAATAGATGACAAAACAGAACAAATGTTTACAGTATATTTCAATAATTCATTTCAATTCAAAATGCTTTATTTGTCCTTTAAGGGGCATTTTGGAGCAAACACACTCTAACAAGCAATTCACACACACACATAAAAAAACAATGTAAGAATGCAAATATAAAGAGGATCTATTTAAGCAGGAGAAATTGTCAAGAACAGTTAAAATCAGCCATAAACTCTATTTTCAAAATGAAACAATAAATCAAATTGAGAAAATTAACACAAAGGAAAAAACATGCATATCTAATACAAATCATAACTTCCTGATGAATCAAGCACCCTGATAAATCACTTAAGGTGTTGCAGTGTTAAAAAATAAAGGACAATACGTTAAATTGAGTCAGTATTGGTTATATTGAGCTGCTGAGAGTGCTCTCTCCACTCTGAAGAGTCTACTCCAGATCTGTTTTGTGGAGGTGGAGTGGAGGAACAGGCCACCAACAATAACACGTGGAAGTAACAGAAGCACTCTTCTCTCTGACCACCACCTTCAACATCCCTCCATCCATCCATCTGTCTGTCTCTCCGTCCAGCCAGCCATCCATCCATCCGTCCGTCTGTCTGCTCACCCTGCCACCCACAGCACTTCAAACCCTGATAATAAAGTCCGTCAGATTCAGATTCTACTCGTTGCTCTATCCTTTCGCCGAGGAGATCCCCCTCGTAGAACAGTAAAAATGTGTATTCACGGCCTCATTGTTGGCCCAGCAAAAGAGCCCTTCTCATAAAGGTGCTGCCAATGCAAAGAAAAGCGCTGGTCGGCTTTGCTCTCTCTTGGTGGCATTTGAAAGTGTAAAGCTTTGAATACCAATTGCTTGAACTGGACATATGTGAATCCGCTGTAAGCCTACTAATCCTGTCCCCAAGTGTTTCTTTGTGTGTGGGGAGCCTCGCACACCCAAGAGAAAGTGTTCCTAATCCGGCCAATGTGGAAAAATGTGTGAATGAGAGGGACAGAGGAGAGCTGAGAGAGAGGACTGGACGAGGTGTGTGTGTGTCTGTCAGGTGTCAATTTGTGCAGGAACACATGCTTTTGATGCTTTTTTTTTTTTTTTTTTTAAAAAGCTTTATTTATGTATTTTGGTGTTTTTGAGCATGTGTGTGTCCATTTTAAGGCCCGTAGCTGCACACCACCAGGACACTGGTCTAAATGGAGGCAGTTATTCACTGTTCCTCACACTACGTCGCAGCAGGTCGCCCCTAATGTGCTCTTTTCACTGCGTAAGCTCCTCGCTTTCCTTTTATTCCTCTATCTTTTTATCTCTCCTCCTCTCACACTCTCTTCTTCCTCTCTCCAGCTCTATCTCTGCTTCTTCTCTCACACTCCTCTCTCTCTCTCTCTCTCTCTTTATTTTTTTTTTTATCTTTCTCTCATACACAAGTGGCTCTCTGCTCTCTCACATCAGTTTTCTAGGCAGCAAAAGGACAGTTAGTTAATTGTATGTGTGTGTTTAGAGTGTGTCTGTCTTTCTGTGTTGACTCTGAGGAGCATTTTTCAGATGATGTGCTCCTTCTAAGATCTAACAGATAATTATAGACCAAGAAAAGTGAACTTATGCTCTTCTGAAACAACCTACATCCTCCGTCTCTCTCTCTCTCTCTCTCTCTCTCTCTCTCTCTCTCTCTCTCTCTCTGTCTCTCTCTCTCTCTCTCTCTCTCTCTCTCTCTCTCTCCTGGGTGGGCCAGACCACGAGGCCCCTTCTAATAAGCTCGGGGCAGTAAACAGTGAATGGAGGCGTCCCTGCAGCAGTATGAGAAGACAGTAGTCGGCAGTCTCACTATCACTGCGACACACAGACTGGAGCAGTGATAACGGGAGATAATACACACTTGGAAGGAGACACGAGGTCAAGGTCACAGCCAGAGTGTCAAAGTGTAATCTGTATTTAAAAACTGTGATATCTGTTGCTCTCATTCAAGTAAAATCTGTTGAAAATGAGGTTAGTTTCAGTCACTGTTTGATGATTATATGAGCAGTTTTGTGTAATCTCACTTTAGACAGAACACTCCCACATCTGTCCAAAACATACCTGCTAACTTAACAGCTGCTGTTCGACATTTAAGATGCTTATTTGTCAGTTTTTTTTGTTTAAAAACCTGTGCTGACTTTTAAACCCTAAAACAATCAAAATATCCAATATTGTAAAACAGCTGATTGTGCAGTGACAGCTTTAGCATTTGGCAGTTAGCATGTGACAGCTTTGAGACAAAGATATTACAGTGCAGCTTTGATACTGTGACTTAGACCAGTAAAGTTCCCCTTGAACCGAAGCCACATCTACTAGTGACTCATCAGAGTTTTACTGTGTTAGTCATGTGAAAAAAAGCAAACATTAGAGGAATATTGTGTGAAAGCATAAATATAATTTTTGTCATGGCATACATCATTTCTTTGCTTTCCAGTCCTGTTTATCATCTTGTGATCTTGATTTAGAAAACCTGCTTCTTAACAGCACAAGACGAGTTGCTTTATTGCACAAAACAGGAAGAGGAATCTACTTTTTCAGCGATATCGTCTTGAAAAAAAGTGAAAGACTGATGGAAAATATGTTCTTTATTTCAAGAAATATTGACGCTAACAATACTTTTGGTGTTTCTGCTGTGCTCTCATTACACCCAGGTATAGAAATTGCAACTCAGACTTGTTATTCTGCCTGTGGCTGTGTGTCATACACACCAAGTTGTTCCACTGAATGAGAATCAAGGTTGTAAAACATGTGTTAAGAATATACAGTAGAAGCATGATCACCTGATAAAATCATCACGCTGTACAGCAACAAATCACACAGATGTGTTCACTTCATGCAGACTAATGAGACACTTTCTGTTGAAAAGCTTGAGGCGGTAAAGCTTCACCTGGATTAAACGACTGGGCTGAAACTCAAGAATATGTCACGTTTGTCTCGACCTGCAGGAAGAATTTTATTTAATATGAATCAACTCTCAAAGATAAGAGTGTAATTTATGATACCAAGTGATAACATGTTAACAATTTTACCAGTTTGTAAGACTATGAGACATGTTTCTATTTGTTGTGCAATCAAACAAATTAGTGACATTTTAGGGTTAGATTATTACTGACACAGAAGTATTAAACATAATTAAGATTCATAAAATGTAACAAAAAAATCAATGGCTTTAAATGACGTACCCAGAATTATTAAACATTTCTGGATTATGTGTTCCTCCGTTGTGTTTGTCATACTGTATCATATTAAGTAACTCGCTTCCACTTCAACTCCCAGCGTGATTCAGTCAAAGTCAGTTTGTTTGAAGATGTTGTTTACTGTGTTTAACCTGCTTAAAAACTTGTTACAAACATCTTAAATCTCAATTCTTAATGATGGTAAGGTAACATATATCATATCAGATCATGGAGGCATTAATCCAGAATACATTATTCCTCAGATTCAAGGAGATGGATCTTCTGTTTTTTTGTGTAATAAAGTTTCATCATAACCGTCAGTTCAACTACAGACCCTTTAAGACTGATTTGTGTTTTATGTTGTTTATCTTATGTTTTATGTTGGTTGTCATTATCTGCCAATTTAAAGAAGAGATACTTGTACCAGGCATTTTTATCGTTATATATTAGTTGGTTAAAGCTTTGATGATGAGAGAAACATGTTAGTTAAACGATTATATATATGATAAAAAATATTGAGCATTTAGAGTTGACCAATATCAAAGAGTTAACCAATCTCACTGAATTTATTTAAATAATAATATTTTCCATTTTCACTTTATTTACTACAGTGTGCTTGTAGTAAAATAACTAATTTCTACTTTATTATTTATTTATTATTTGCACATCAGCGCGTGATAATGGTGACTGTCCACTTATTTTATTGCTCTTTTATGTCCATACACCTTCTTGAAGGTTCATTGAAAAATGTTGAAAACTATTATAAACTATTACTATATAACTATATCGGGTTTTGTATCACTTCAGATTAATTTTTGTATTTTCTCGGAGAATTTAAAACTTTCTGTTTTAAAAATCTGCTTATTCAATTCATGAGCAAAGTTCTCCATGACAACAAAATTCATGGGCAAAAAACAGTAATGTTTCTGATACAGTTCTGAAAAAAGACAATGGAGCTGTTCACCAATACTCAGTTAACATTTAAGAACTTATTTTTATGAGTTGATCAATGCATCATCTGGAAAATAAGATGCATGGAAAGTAGACATGAAGCAGAACAGGGACACAGCATGTTATGAGGCCTGAATACTGTCAAATATATATAATTCAAGTTTTTAGAAATGGTTAATGTGAACTTATTTCACATGGACAATACTGTTCTCAATACTCGAGTGTTCTCTGATTTTCCAGGTATTTGTGTGAAATGCGTAGAAACATCAATACATTGTTGATGGTTATGTTAAAGGCTGCAGAGCTTCTGGGTGAAGTTATTTCCTCTTTGAGCCAAATTCTGTGTAACAGTAATAGTGATTGATTTACTGTATATTGTCAAAAAGGAAAGACGAGCCTTTACATAGAAATTCTTCAACAGTAACACTTTTGAATGATGAATTTATGAACAGCAGGTTTATGTTTTTTTTCCATTGGGAGAGTGACTGTATCCAACTTTTTCAATATGTTAAAATTCAAATAAAAATATTGTTTAAAAAGACATTTTCTTCACCTGACTGTCCAGTAGGAATATTTGAGTCTTGAAGAAGTTCTGTTGTTTCTTTTTGGACTATATAAAGTGTGAATTTTACTGTTTTTTCACTCTTTTTGTTGCTTAAATAAAATTCAGACCATTCTACTAAACACTGAGGCCTGCAGTATATTAGATCAAATCCATGTGTAACTGTTGATTTATAATCCTTTCATTTTACCCGCCAAAGGCGCCATCAAACCTCAGTTTGAAGTCTCACAAAAAGAGATTTCACAGAGGTTGAAGCTTCGAATGGCAGATGGAAGACAGCAACAAGAGTGAAGCCAGGCAAAACCCTCCAGGCTCCATCGAAAGTAGCTCTGAGATTTCTTTTCCAAATTGAAAGCTCAACATTTGAAAAATACAAAATATATATATATACGACACCTCTCAGAGATGTTAGGAAAACTTTTAAAAGCCTTATTTCCCTTCTTAGTTTTCTTTGAGTAAATTCTGGGCGAAAGAAAATATCAATAAGATTTTTGTCTTTCTCATTCCTGCTTTATGAAAAGTAAACAAACCTTCAAATTATAGCAAGCCTTTAATTAAGGAGACGATCAAACGATTAAAAGCTCGTTAATTACAGACCTCACAACCATCTCCGCCAACATGAATATTGAGGTCCTAATTAATATTTGTGGGGCTGTTTTGTTCTTGGAAGACATTGGCGTTAATTAGGCAAAAACAAGTCAAATTAACATTTTACTAATGAAAAAAACACACCTTCATGTTCTTATTTCTTTCTGTCTGAACGCGCTCTGATATAAATTTGGCATCTCAAAGCTTTCTGAAGCATGTTGATAATGAGTTTTATCAGACAGAAGCAATAAAGTTTTCTGTCACAATGCACAACCGCTCAAGGTATTTCTTGATTGTCTTTTCTTTTTTTTTTGAAAAGAGATATATTTACTGAGGTGTGAAAAGTCATAATTTAGTTATGAGTCTTTGTTTTTAACACCTATCGACTTGAGAGAACTCAAATCCTGATTCAGGTTCAGATTTTACACGTGTGAGTCGAAGAAAAGAAAAACTCTCTTCATTTCTCTTAAAGTTCACTTCACTCATGAAGTGGATCCTTGAAGCATAACCTTCATAATCATCATCATCATCTCCAGTATCATCCTCACCTCGGTCATCAGTCATCCCCCTCCTCCTCCTCATTAGTCTCACACAGACACACGAAAGCAGCCTCAATCACACACACAGACACACACACTCACTCACACACACACACACACCACTTAACCAGCCTCCAGCCCGGCCCACCAGCTTTTGCAACAAGGTTCTCCTTTTAACTGTCCCTTTCAATACAGGACAATCGGACACCTCCCATCGCCTCCTTTCAGGCTGCAGCCCCAGCCTCGCCTCCTCTCCTCCCCATTCTGCTCCCTGTGTCACTTTGTGTCCGCTTCGCCCCCTCGCAATGGGTGCACATGACCAGAAAATGAAGCAGGGGTCTCTGCAAGCGTAGAATGAAAGCGAGTATGTTTGTGTATTTGAGAGAAGGGGAGAGACAGGAGCAGAGGGAAGGAGAGAGATTAACATGTAAGATTTACGCCGGTGTGAGGGGGTGAGGTCTGGTGTGTGTGTGTGTGTGTGTGTGTGTGTGGTGCTAACTGATGAGTGTCCGTCTCAGTTTTACTGAAACAAGATCGTTTGATTCATTACAGATTAGTCGTGACATCAAAAACTTACAATCAGACACACTTTTTCCATGTTCACACGTAACACACACACACACACACACACACACACACACACACACACACACACACACACAGGGCTGTAAGCATGCATCTACACTCAAACACATGTATGTGCGACTGGAGACATGCACACATGAAAATTCACATACTCATCTCCATTTAGAGAAGTACCTCGGGCTGCAGGGTGTAATGCCTGGTTACTGTTAGAGAGATTATCACATCATTAACTGCTAATGAAAAACCAATTCAGACAGCACTCCTCCTGGGCTCTGCGCTCGCTCTTTCTCGCTCAGTTGGAGAGTTTCTGGGTAACAAGGGCAATAAAACATAAGCTATCCATGCTTCTTGCTTATTTTAGTCTTTGCTCTGGAGAGGAGATGAGAAGAGAGGAGAGGAGAGGAGAGGAGAGGAGAGGAGAGGAGAGGAGAGGAGAGGAGAGGAGAGGAGAGGAGAGGAAAGGAAAGGAGAGAAGAGAAGAGAAGAGAAGAGAAGAGAAGAGAAGAGAAGAGAATCAATTCACACAAATAAAAAATAAAATAAAAAAGTAGAGGAAATCTAGCTTCAATGAATCTAGTTACTGACAACATGTTTTGAGGTGATTACCACAAGTTCTTCAACCTTTAGGGTGTTCAGTATTTTAGTATATTCTTATACTATAAATTGTAATTTTGCAATTTTGCTTGGTCTATGGTGTGCACACATCATCATCTGGAAGACGGATCCCTCCTCTGTTGCTCTTCCTGAGATTTCTTTCATTTCGTATCTGTTAAATGCTTTTTTTAGGGAGTTTTTCCTAATTAGAGGGTCTAAGGATAGAAGATGTTCAATGCTGTACAGATTATAAAGTCCTGTGAAGCAAATTTGTGATATGGGACTACATAAATAAACTGACCTGATTGTGAGGAGGCTGAAATTAATGCTCAGGTCGAGGGGAGGTGAACCAAAATGCCCACAACCAGGCGGGATTAAAGTTCATGAACAGCTCCACTAATAATCAGAATACAAACCTTCAAATTATAATATTATAGCAGATATAATCATTGATCATTTCTGTTATGCACAAGTCTTAAAGCTTTGGTGAAAGCACATACAGTATATAAAAACTCTGCAGTGTGTTCCAGTTTGCAGGAGGAGCACATTAACATAATATATATCTGTAATATAACACAGTTGAACACAAAATATTTGCACTAAATACTACCGTGAAAATTGTCGAGCTCATTTCTTTGTTGGGACTGTGTCATTGATTCAACTTTTTTGAGGCTGTAGTTTGTGGTTGTGTTAGACATGATGAGTCTTTTATCTAATGCATAATCGATGATATGTGTAATAAAAGCTTATCTCTATTAATTTTATATTCTAAAAAATATATTCTTTATAACGGTTTTCCATGCAAGCAACTGTCTCACTTTCTGGATTCAGCATTAGAGTAGTTGACCTCGTGCTTAAGCAGTTTCAAAGGTCAACGCTCAATTACCAGCAGACCTCTTGGAGCAGCAGGGACACATGAACTCAGATTATTCATTGTCGTTGCTTGTCAAAGATGAAACCAGGCCTTCATTTTCTGGGGCAGGAAGGATGAATCGTTGATTAAATGAATCGTCTGCGTATTTTAATGCTCCGAGAGAAAGTTTATGGCACGAGAAAGAAGGAGACAGAGAGAAAGTGAAGAAACAACCTCATCAAACACATCATCCGTCCTGTGACTCTTTGCGTTGTGACATCAGTTTGCTCCTGTGTACAGCAGTTTTATATTTATGTGTCTGCTCTGCACACTTTTTTCTGTACGTGTTTGAAGGCACGTGTGGCATGTGTATGTGTGTTTTGACTGCACGCGGAAATAATAAAAACCACACCAGCACAGGCCACATTTTTCAAGTTTGTTTGACGCATTTAAAATGCTAATAACCAGTTTATTATGTGCTACATCAAATGCAAATGCTCTGTTTTACTGCCGTGAAGTTGGGCCGACGTTAGCATTTGCATATCTTATGTCTGTCTCCTTTGCATGCATGGAGGAACTGGATAACGGGCAGACTCCCAATAAATAACATTAACAGGCGCATTAGATAAACAAGCTCCAATAATGCTGCTATTAGGGAATGCAGAGCTATAGCCCGTAGGTGTTTGACACAGCAGCATATGGTGTGCAAATTCCCCCAAATCAACCTAACGCCAGCGTTATCTGGAGATGTCAGGGAGAGCAGACGGATTGAAAAAACATTGCTTTAACAGCAGACGCTTTACGAGGTTGAGAAAATGCTGCAGAGGAATTTGCCTCTTTAAGACCAACTGGCGGCAGGTGCTTCGTGTGTATTTGTGTACGTATGTAAGTGTGAGTGTGTTTGTGTGTGATTGAGAGAGACAGCAGTTAAAACCATAGTTCAAACCTTAATTGTAAATGTGAAACTTTATCTGGTTTAATGCTTGGTTCACTTTAAATTCTTAAGCACCGTCAGGCTCAATTCAGAAACCCGCTAAGATGTGAAGTAAACATTCCATAAAGAAAGTCATATATTCCCATTAAAGCATCTCTGACTGTCATGGCAGCGATACGTTATGAATATGAGACATGATGACACTTTAAGGTGTTCGATTTTCTTTTACTGCGACTGTATGATGTGACATGTTGACAGGTGTTTTCTCATGTGACTTACACACTCGCAGAGAGCTTAAAGGAGTATAACATTTAATGCTGGTTTTACAGCATACTCAGGTGTTAGAAACACTAGAGTATTCAATTTAAAGATCCCCTCCAGACATGTTTTATCACATAAAAATAGTATTCCTTGATTAATAATTTGTGTCGGATATGTTTCTTTCCACAAAAAAAAACTTTGATTACCTGGTTAGAAATTGACATCTCCCCTTTATCGGTCATTAAAAAGTCCAGAATCTACATATTGCAAATATTTTTTAAATTTTTCAAAAGGTTAAGTGCTGAACACAAGATGTTTCTTTCTTCACTGTAAAGTCCATTGTCAGTGTTTTTTGCACTGGAGGCTTCAAGTTTCTACATCCCACTTGTGTAATTTGCATAGTGGATCGTAACTGGCTCTGTAAATAGTTGTGATGTCACAAATCATGCTCATAGGCCCATCCCTTCAGCAGATGAATATGAAAACAGCCTTCTAGTTTCAAACTCTGCACATACAACATTCTGCACAGTGAAGCTCAAACATCCAACTGAAAGAACAAAAAGAAAACATATATTTGAGCAGAGAGAGACTTTAAGTTCAACGCAGCAGCAACAGACCAATCCACTACCATGATGTAAAAATAGTCCTAATACTGTAGCAAGGATGGGTTAACCTTAAAAAGACTACATTTGGAAACACATTTAGTACATTTAAGAACACTACATGTTTTTTGATGGGATATTAAGCTCTAATATCACAAGTCTGGTACACTTGCTAATGGCTACACTGATAATCCAGGGTGACTGGAAATACCAAACCATTACAAAATGAGAGCTTACAGTCACTAAAATACTGTGTTGAAATTGATGACACATCTACGCCTGCAGGCTTGTCTGGGTACTGGTACGATATGTAAACAAAATCCAGTTTTTTTGGAACTGCAGTACTTACTGCAGTATGGCATCTCTCTTGCCATGTGAACCTAACTGTAAATATCATTTAGCAAGGAAAATTGTATGCATTGTTGGTTTTTATATAATATTCTGTGTACTTGTGTTAGCACGTTGTCAACCAGTCGTCTACAATGGGCAAAATCTCCCAAAAAAGTATTGCCCTTATAATTGAGAGACCATCAATGTATTGAGTTCAGTGAATTATGTCTTTTGAAATAGATATTATAAAATTCAGTGATGTAAGTGTAAGTTTAAACTGAATACTTGTTGAATTGAAACATAGTCTGCAGAAAATTGTGATTCAAAATATATATATAAAGTATAATAAATAGCGGTATTAGCTTGGTATCGGCTGATGAATAGTTGAGTTTTAATTCATGACAGTAAAAGCAGTTTCGCACTCTGTTCACATTAACTTCCATAAATTCATTCAAAACCAACTGTGAGTGTCTGGCCAGTAAATTTTTCTTTGGCTTTGCACCTTGAATCAAGGAATAACATAAGAACAACATCCCAAATCCACAACCAAGCTTTTGCACACACACACTGTTTTAAAACATTAAAAAAAAAAAGTTAGACTGAAACATCAATCTTATTTCCTGTCTTCTAAAGTGTTGTGTAATTGCGTGAATATGTAATTATAAATGTGTTCGTATAGTCTCTCTTTAACCCTCTTCTTTTCTTTTCACACTACCTCTCCTCTCCTCTTTGTTAAAAGGCCACTTGTGATGATGCTGCCACGCCAGCGTTCACTTGTTCTTTCATTTGTACTCACTGTAAACTCGATCACTCCAGATGAGTGTCAGCTACAAACCACAAACAAACGCTGAAGTGTAGATGCTAATGCTCTCTTTTTGTGATTCTCTTCTTCCTCCTTCCAGCCTGCCCATAATCTCTCCTCCCTCTCTCCTCCTCTCGCTCTGCCTCTCTCCCTGCTCCTAATCCGCTCCACAGCCGTGAAAACTCTCCATGAGAGAGAGATGACCCGTTCTAATGGGTCCAGGCCACCACCCACACACACAGCCCCGGAGGGTCCAGCCAAAGACACACACACGCACACACACGCACACACACGCACGCACACACACAGAGTTGTGTTTCCATCACTTCAGAGGACATTACAATGACATTAATTTCCTGGAGACTTAACTAACATAACCATAAACCTACCTCAACTTTAAACCAAGTCTTCACTCTAAAATGAATGATTGGACTTGTGTTTTGTCCCCATAAGGGAGGCGAGTCCCCACAACATGAGGAATACCTGGATCTCACACACACACACACATATGCACACACACCAGACCTCACTAAGCTTGCTTGGCTTAGTCTAAATCACCCGAATAAGACGTACCAAGCTGGGAACACACTACTCGATTTAAACCCCCATTATAACCCTTAACAACTGATTTTCAAGATTGTGGAGAATCTGCTGGTCTGTGATGAATTAGTTGGGTCACCACGGACAGTCAAATCTCTTGTCTGGTGCTGAATGATTAGCTGATCGATAAAAAAATGAATCGTCAAAGATTCTTAATTATAATAAATTAATTCACGTGAAAAAAAATCTCTTGTGAGAATATGCTGTTTTTCGCTGTTTTAGTTACTTCTGAATGAACAATCTTTGGGGTTTTGGAAAGTTTGTCCAAGAAAACAAGCAATTTGAAGACCTCAGTGGGGGTTTTAGGAACTTGTGATGGGCATTTTTATTATTTTCTGACATTTTATAAATGGAAAATGATTCATGGATTAATCAGTAATGATGATAATTGTTCCAACTCTACACTTATCTTGTCACACTTATCATCTTGTAAGAGTTTTAGTGTTCACGTCTCTGCATGTTTCCAGCTTTTGGCAGGGAAACAGCATATTTATTTAATCTGCAGTTGTAAATTGCTAACAAAGTTAAGAGGAGTGAGGCACACTACATTATACATACAGTACATCTACTTTCAAGACAAAAGAAAAAACAGTGATTTACCTTTTGTGCTTTGGAAAAAGGTACAGCTCTTGTATGAGCTTGTGTATTTTGTCTGACACTACAAGGAACAGGTGTATAACAGTTATAATTTACATTGTTTGAATAAAACCAAATCACCCAAATGTCTGGAGATTAATACAGTTGAATATCTCAGTGCAAGAACATTCAGACTTGTCAGGTTTCTGTGCCGTCGATAATATGAGTCACACAGACTAAACAAAGAGCAGCCATGTCCACTGAGCAGATCTACTTGTTATTTTTCCAAAAGAAGAAGAAGACGACACAGCAGCTGTTTTGGTGAGCTGAGTGTCTGCAGGTGTTGAGCTCTCAGTGGGACCATACAGTCATTTCATTTTCCTGCTGGATCCTGGACTCTTGACTGTTTAAAGGACCATATGGCTGGTTTTTACTGAATATAGATTGCATGTTCTACATCCCCGCTGACCATTTACCTCTAAACTGGTAAAGTCTTGATTTGAAATTTACAAGAGGAACATGGTCCATCACAGTAAAAATTAGTTAGATTTATTTTTTGGTAATGCAGCTGTGAGAGTTTTTTCAGAAGTCACTGTTTGTGTGGACCGGACGCTTCAACATCTGACATTTGAGTCAGCTGATGAACAAAAATCTTTTTGATTCCCTAAAGTCACAGTATATTTTTCACAATGGCAGTTTTCGCTGGTTATTTGTCTCACAGCTTTCATTTATAAGCTTGTGATTGTGCATTTTCCTGCACACTTTGAAGTCACTTTAATGAGTCATTTGGAAACCTAATTAAGAACGAGTGCAAAAGGACCACAATACACCACTAGGAGCACCGCTGGATTGTGGGTCAATATCTGTCATAGTAGACACTACGTCCAGATTGTAGGTCACACTTGAGCCCCAAAACTTTTTCACATGTGCGTTTACAAAAGAAACAATGTGAAACAATTTTCTGAGCATCTACAGTACAAAATTATTTGTATGATCACAATTTTGGCAATTAGGTCCAAGTTATTTTCATCCTGTGTCAGACAGAGAATGACTCTTGCATGCATGTGCTGTGTGTTGTGATTTATGATTTTGCTCCTTTTATTGGAGTGAATAGGGTACCGTCTACGATGTCCAGCTCTCCTCATAATAAATTCAAGAATCAAAAGGAGGAAATAAACAAAAAAAGTCATCAAGTGAGGTAGACTGTGTTTTGAAATCTTTATCTATGGCATAAAAAGTAAAGTGACTCAATAATATCAGTGGCGCATCAATATGTAGCTGCAGTTCACTAAAATTGGCTAATACCAGTTGTGCCAAACCAAACAAGACTGCACAACAAAACCACTGTGTTTATTAAATTAATGTTGACATGTTTAATTCTTTAGAAACTCAACTTTTAATACGTTGTTTTTCTTATTAAATATTTTATAGGCTCTGTTTTTTAACCACCAATATGGACCAAACATACATGATGAAAGTCGTCCAAAAACACACAACAATTTGTTTTTGTTGTACAAATATAATGGGGACCATCTACCCTGAGATTCCCCTCACACACACCCTGCAACCAACACATGCTCCATCTCCACCAAGGCTCTTACACACACACACACACACACACACACACACAATACCCCTGCTAGTTAGCGACAGCCAGGCTAACCACATAGTTGAGCTACAGTAGCAGTTCTACGAGACCAGCTCCTCTGGTTCTGCTTCAACAGATGGCCTGACAGGTCCCTGGACAGGCCTGCAAGGTGGAGGGACGGGGGGGTGTGTGGGGGAGTTGAAGGGGGACGGGGGAGGTTGCGGGGGGTTGGCACCCTCTTAGGAGGACTGAGGGGGGTGTAGGGTGAGGGAGGGAGGTAGGGAGGGAGGAGACATATGTCCACAGCCCTGGCCCCTGCCGACGAACTGTCTCTGCTGGCTGCCTGGTTGTTGGCTCACTGTTTCACACACACACACACACACACACACACACACACACACACACACACACACACACACACACACACACACACACAAACTCGTTTCTGTCACTTAGGAGGACATTGCACTGATGTCAACTTATTCCCTAAAGTCTACATACCTAAACCAAACTTAACCCTAACATTTAATGGTTTTTCATGTGAGGACCTGCTTTTTGCCCTGAAATGTGAGGCGAGTCCTCATTAAGTCAATGATTTGATATAAGACCCCACATTGTGAGTAATACACACACACACACACACACACACTGATACACAAACTTACTCCAGTAAAGCCTGGCAGATCGCTGCTGCCGCACACTCCTCTCCCCCCTCTCCCTCTCCATCTGCACCTAGAAGACCCACGCGCCCCGACAATGAGGTGACCATGTCACTGCCTGAGCCGAAACAGAAGGATGGAGAGAGAGAGGGATGCGAGATGGGGGTGGGAGGAGGTGGTGGGGAAGTGGGGTGGGGTAGGGGGGGGAGGATTAGGGAGGGACACATTAACAAGCTATAATCTCAACTGCCTTATCCATAATGCATTGTGTGGGCCAATTTACATGGTGCTGGTCCCTCTGGGAGAAAGGAGATCATCCATCACATTACTTTATTAGCTCCCTCACACTCTCTCACAGATGCACACACTCACGCGCATACACACACACACACGCGCGCATACACACGCATACACACACACACACACACACACACACACACACACACACACAGTCATTATTTGTCTCTCCCTCTCCCTCTGTTTTGTGGGCCTGTTTTGTCATGGTTGTTGTTTCAAACTGCTGCTGCCTCTATAAAACAACTCCAAGCCGAGTTGTGTTGTGCAGACTGTTGCAGGCGGGGAGGGATTTTTTATTTATTTATTTATATATTTATTTTTTAAATACACAACAGTAGTTTATTTTAAAAATGCGACAGCCTCTGGTTTCAGTATGAGTTATGGAACAGTTTGGTGTCCGAGGATTTAGGTAAATGTCAGAAATCTGATGCTGAGCTTTATTTCCTCAAGTTTCTTTTTGTTTAAATAAAGAAATGCCTCCCGCAGCTGCAGCCCCAGTTCTTTTCTAAAATTACTGTTGCATTAAATTCATCACTTTTTAGGGTCGATTTTAAGAGATTTAAGACAAACTATTGCAATACAAACATAGAGGTTTGTCTCCATGTTTTTCGGTCAACTTTTCTTCGGTAGTCTTTTCACATTTGGCTAAAAGTAGATCTACTGCTGCACTGTATGTATTTGAATATGATCCTCTGAGACTAGTAATATCTTGCTAAGCACATTGTTTCAATATGAGAAAAAAAAAATCATCCTTTTTGTTTGCTGTTCTTGCTTTTATTTTGTCCAAATACACCTTAAAACACAATCAAATATAGGGACAGTATATCGGCAACAAATCTGGATAAAACATCCATGATAAATAGATATCATACTACCACATAATAATCTGTGCATGACTGAATTCTTATGAATTCTCTTTGAAACTAATTTTATTATAAATGACTTATTTCAGAAGGGTGTTTTTATGCAGAGTTCAGTTGAATTGAATTGAACTGCACTTTAAAAGGACTTCAGTTATCAAACATAACATCACTTTGTGAATAATTTAGATTCAGACAGCTGTATTTTAAATAATTGTTCAAAATCTGTCATTTCTTTCATGATCCTTTTGAAAGAAAAACATTTTGATCGTCTTTCCTTACATATTCTTCCCATCTTTGAAATCACTAGTTTATGTTTTTTTTTACTATAATTACACAGAATTAGCCATTCACCTTGTTGTAATCAAGAGCACAAATGCATTTCTATTATGAAGGAAATTATTTATTTGAGAAATATAGACTAAAAGAAAAGATGCAAAATATGATTTCCAGTTTTTAAAGTTTTTAGATTGGCCTATACAATCTACTATACTTCAAGTTTCCTTATAAGACCAGTCCAGTTTGTCCAGTTTGTGTGTGTGATATGCTGTGTGTCATTGTTTAATGTGCCAGTAAAATTAATTGTTGGGGCACACACACACACACACACACACACACTGACTGCAGATCCATCAGATTCCGCCGTCATCCTGTGAATAAAAAGAGCTGTAATTGCAATCATATATGGGGCTTCAGCACTGCGCGCCATACCGTACCATTAGTATCACAAATAAGTAATAATTTGCTAATGACAACATTATGTTGAGTCAGTTTAGGGGCAATTAAAGTGAGTGATATTTACATATGCCTAATGAATCACCGAGCGTGGCAGTTCGGGCGGCTCTAATGAATATTCATCCAGGCATTTCTCCCCTGCGCGCTGCAGTTTATAAACTGAATTATGGCTGATTTGCCCTTTTAAAAAATGAACATGGGCGCATCTCCCACAAGGAGGCGGCGAACAATAACGTCTGATTATAAAAATGTTTTACTGCTAAACTGCCGGTGAGGAGACGGCGGCAGCGTGGTTAAAGACTCACTTGGAGGGGTGCAGAGGAGGGAGAGCCCACCTAAAATCAATCCAATTTAGTCTCGGCCTGTCCACCTTTTTAGGCTGACATCAATATTTACAGTGTGCATTCAGAGTGGTCTATACATCATGAGTATCAAACTCAACATGTAATTGATTTGCTTTTTTTTTTTTTTTTTTACTTGCGGTAGTTTGTCTTCAAGTGGAGGTCATGGTTCAACCTTTACACACACATCAGGGTTGATTTCCATAATGAGAGTGAACGACCCGCCCCGAGGCCGCCTCACCATCATCGCCACCACCACAGCCGCCGGTGAGTCCTCCGGTAATTGCCCCCGGTGTGTGCGGTGTGTATGCTGGGCGGGTGCTGACCTCTCAGGTGCTGGATCAACAGGAGGCATCAGTTTGCATTCACGGGGCGGTTAACAAGATGGGCTGCACGTTTATCATGCAAATAAGCAGCTCTCTAGCAGGTGTCAGCACACACACAAACATATATATATATACACACACACACTGTGCACGCGCACACACGCACACGTCTTTAAGCAGGACTGCAGTCATTATCAAATTGACGAATGTAACCATAGACACGCGAGGTTTTAGCTGCCAAATGCAGCTGTAGCTCATAGCCTAATGACCAATAATGTCAAACAAATATCCATCTAACAACGAAAAAACTATTAAATAAAATTAACCCTTCATGACTGTTTCAGACTGAACCTTTAAAATAGGACTTAGGTGGGTTTCCTCCCACTACAGACCCGTGCAAAGCCCTTTTACTTCATATTGTACATATTACATATATATAAGTGAGGTTTGGACTGCAATATTATACATACTGCTGTATCATCATGCACACAAAGGGCCAAATATTTTTCCCACAATCCTTTTTAATTCTAACTCTTGGTGGTGATCGTTGATTATTTAATTTGGACAAAACAAGTAGAGAAACAATATATATATGGAAAAACTGTCATAATTTTAAATTCACAAGCCATGAATGATAAGTAAATCATTTATTTCTGTTTTTGTTGCTGTCAAATACAAGCAATAACACTGTTAGTTCAAAAAACAAATAAATATTAGGTAATACTTAATTATTATTAATGCCTATCTCTGTCCTAAAAACATTCCTCAAAGGTTTTTAAAGTGCTGAGATGTATCATGACATATGTGTTAAATTTAAGGTTTACTGGGTTGTTTAAGAGTTGTAACTAATTTTAAAAAACAACTTTTTTCCTCCTCAGGTTGTCAGCCACTCAGCTCCTCAGCATTTCAGTTCATTTCTCCCTCTTTGACTGATGTGTATCTGCTGCCATCTTGTGGCTCCGTTTTGGAGGCAAACATGTATTTCACATTTATTTGGAATACCATTTGTTCTACTAACAATGTAAACACCAATGACTATAACACTTATAACACTTAACACTGATCCCATATGATGCCCTGACACAGAGGTCAGAGGTCAAACTCAGCTGTAGAAAAAAAATAGACTGGGAGAGACGAAGGCTGCATTAAGTTAGCATGATATCCTCCTAGTGCTGAAATTTCAGGGTTGCAAGTTAAACCTCTTTGTTAGCAAAGGTAGAAATGTGAGTGTCAAAGTTAAAATTGAACAATCCTCAAACTTGTTGTGTTATGTTAAAATACTGTCCAACAAAATCTGACTCTAACGTTTGAACCCAAACATGACTGTAGATTAAATTCATGATTTATAATTCAATTTAAGGACTTTTGTGGAGTTTCTGATGCCTGATGTCATTATGAAAAGCTGAAAAGAATTTACAAAACTAGAATTTCTGTCAGGGATCGATCCTACAATCAGTGCAGATTCAGTAGCCGGATCAGAGCTTTTGTTGGAAACACTTCATGGTGGAAGCTCACATTTTCTATCTTTGTAGAACAGAGGAGAATAAGAATAAAAGCTAAGCTGGTTAACAGAGGATTGAAGTAAATTCCACTTTGTTTGAACAGAATTTTCCATTTCATGTTTAGGATTAAACCCCTTGATTCAGAGCAAAGAACATCCAGAAAGAAAGAACACTTCAACTGGATGGGACTGGTGGGCAGAAAACAGAGTTTCTCATTAATTCAACGTTTTAGTCCATGAGAATGATTAAAGCTACTGGGCAAGAAACCGTGGTATCAAAAGTTAAAAGAAATGGAAACACATTCAATTCTCTTCTATGTATCCAAGAAAGTTTAACTGTAATATCATAAGAATTATTTTTAAAAATTACACACAAAATACTGCAGTTTTGTATTTGAAATAGGCTAGATAAAATACTGTTTTATATATATTTATATTATAAATACTGGTTTCATAGTGTTATACTCACTGTTACAACGTTTTATAAGTAATAAACCTATAAAACATCTATTATAACACCACCCTATCATAGGGTCCTTTCATTTCTTCATAGACTCAGATCTTCTATTTTTCTGTTTTTTTGCTGTGTGAGTGTCATGCTGTATTGCAGTACGGCCTGATTCAGCAGCCTATATATGAAATTTAAAACTTAACTATATAATCAAATCCTAATTTGTGCAAAGATTATTGCCACTCCTTTCAAGAAGCTCATAACAAGAGCATATTCAGACTTGTAAGCAAGCTGTATCATATCGTATCGTATCATATCGTATCGTATCGTATCGTATCGTATCGTATCGTATCGTATCGTATCGTATCCATCAAGTATTGAATTTATTGCTTTAATACCTCAATGTCAAATGTCCTCAAACTTTTGCTTGGTACTATATTAATTTGATTTGTTTTGTTTTTCCTCCCAAATGTGAGCTTGTAGAAATAAACACAAGAGCTTAACATTATCCTTTAAAATAGGATGTAAAGTGGTCATTAGTTTATAGATTAAGGGATTATTCTCGAACCAAAATTCAGGTATCCTAGATCATCTTCTTCCTGTTGTTCCCCCTTTGTGTCAGTACACAAAGCTGACATATATGACAGATGTCTCTGGTAACTTGGGCAGGTGAAGGTCAGGAAAGGGCAGTACTCCGTCACTGTCTATGTGTGTCTGGACTGTGTAGACTTTGACTGCTGCTTCCGACTCCAGCACAGAGCTGTGGATGATTCCCAGTCTGGCCTGTTCGTGGTACGCCGCTCCGAGCTCCCTGCCCAGGAAGATGTCTTGCATCTGAGGTGAGAACCAAGCCAAGTTAGGGACTTCTGAATTTCTGTTTATGTCTGCAATTAGGTCCAAGTTTGTGTCTCTATCCTTGCTGTATCTGTTTGTGTCTAAGTGAGCACCATAGTCCCTCTCCGGGTCAATATTTGAGCCTGTGTTTTTGGCCCAGTTTGCATCTGGAGCCGGCTTCTGCGACAGGTTTACCACTGTCAGCCTCTCCAGGTGTTGCACAGCAAAATGTCCCTCCTGGGGAACTGATCCGTGAAATGTTGTCTCCCTGGATCCCCCAGGACCACAGTGGACCAGAGTGAGGTGCCTTACCTCGGAGTTGTTGAGCAGACGTGCTGTGTTTGAAGGCGACGTGTACCAAACTGTTAAATGCCTCATCCGGAAAACAGGAGACGAGTGTGACTGGGGGCGGTGCAGCATGGCAAGCTGGATGTCCTTGCATCTGCAGTCTGTTAGTGATGAGACGCTGCAGGGTAGCGGATTCTGGTTGCAGGAGTAGTAGAAAAAGCTGTTGTGGGTCACGTAGGCCAGGTGCAGGTCAGAGCGCTGCAGAGCTACAGACACACACAGCAGGACACACAGCAGAGGTGTTGGGGGGCTGAAGGCAGGCATCACTTCTACAGGAGAGGCTCAGGTAGCATGCTGCGTGGGGGTGGGAGGTGTTCAAGAACCTGAACCTAAAAAAAAAGATAAGGCACATTCAAGATCAAGATAGAAAAGTAAGTGAGGAAGTAAAGACAAAAAACAGAACAGCAGCTAGCGCCATGTACAGTATATTGAATTTGTCCTGTGTGCAAAAGTCTCAAATACTCAAGTAAAGACCTAAAAATTATGCTACAAGTGCAAGTTCTTGAGAAAATGTACCAGTGAAACATCACACCAATTTGGCTTTGCAGTTTAGATTGTGTATTCATTTTGAGTGATGACGATGGAAAGAGTAACACAGAGATTAAGAAAGTCAAAGGGCATAAGAGGCAGAGAACAAAAAATAAATAAATGAAGAAATCTGGAAGATTACTGCGCACACACACACACATTAATCATTTTATTTTTTCAACATGTCAGCCACAGCCACGTCATGTACAGCTGAAGTGTACATGATGTTCTGTAAATTACTTTCATTTATTTTTGCAGCGCTGCTTCAAATCCACTTTGAGAGCCCAGAGAACTGGGACTGGATTTTGCTGTTTTCAGTGGCTTTTTCTTGGCAGTTTCTTAGATATGTGTCATTTGTCCATGGCAAGACCATAAAAGGCTAAATACTGGACCAAACTTCCAGCTCTATGAGGGACACTGTGGTACAAACAGGCAGAGTTTGGCATCATTAGTTCAGGCTTCCTGTTGTGATGTGAAGCTCTCTGATGCATGACTGAATTTTAACACATTCATCAGGCTCTCTCAGTAAAAAAAGTGTTTAGCCACGCTAGCAGCATGGCTCCATGGTTGGCAATGTCCACCACTTTGGTCAAGACTGATATATCTCAACAACTATTGCCACAAATTACTATTCACACATTCATAGGTCCCCAGAGGATGAATGCTGACTTTGTGGTTCCTTGACTTTTCATCTAGCGCCATCATGAGGTTGGATTTTGTGTTTCGCCGAGTAGTTTGGTTCATGACTCCATACCCTAAAAACAAATGACATTCCCAACATCCTCAGCTGTACTTTGTGTTAACTACTAAGTATTGAATGATAGCATGCTAACACAATAGCTAAGATAGTGAACAGTAAATCTGCATTAACTGGTTTTTTTGGCCACTTGGGGTCAGCAGAAAGAAGTTGTAAGCACGACTTGACATATCATCGATTTCAAAGTTGATTATTGCAAACTTGTTCACAAACAGCTGCTTATTTACACAACCAGCAGTTATGGACTGTGGTGAAAAGTAACTAAGTACATATACTCAAGTACAATTTTGAGATGTCTATGAGTTGTTAACAGCTCCACCAAATAGTGATTTTTCCCTCTAAACTTCTCACATGGTTTCATCTCAATAAATGTTCAATGATCCAATATTTCACCAAAAAACTTTGTTTTTTCTTCTTTCCTCTCCCATTAATCATCTCACGACTCCTCAGATTTATCTGGAGACCCTCTGGAGGGGACTTGTAATGGAGTATTTCTACATTGCTTTACTAACCCTAACCCAACATTATACTAGGAGTTGTGTTTCTGGCCACCTGTCTTAGGTTTCTGAGGGAAATATCCAGCTTATTAGTTGCTAAATGCTCCACTATGTTCACCAGCTAGTGGTTAACTAAGTCTGTTTATTGTTTAGTGCTGAGCACGTAGTGTACAGTGGAGTTTTAGAGCTTTTCCTTTGAGAACAGCTTCCTGCTGCACCTGAAAACAACACTATGAGCACAATGACAAGAAACCAAAATAATGAAGTTGTGGGCAAGACAGCTAAACAATGAGCTGAAATCAAGCAGCAACCACAATGACTACCTAAAGTACAATGCCACCAACGGCCACTAGGAGGAGCCACAGAGTCAGATTTAATATGATATTTGGGGCTTGATCATTTGATACATTATGATAAAAAAAATATTGATCATTGTTATAAGGTGACTGTAAAGTCTGTGAAATGTGGGATCTCTGTGTTGAAATTTGACCCTTCATCTCTCTTGTTCACATTAAAATTAGCCAATATGTATTCAGGATGAGTAATTTACCTTACCTCACTAGACCTCGTCTATTTCAACTTTAGTTAATGATCTACAACAACAACTTTTGACAAGCCCCAGAGAGTGGGTGTGGACTGTGGGTTGTTGTACATCAGCACATAATATAATTAGCTTGATATTGGAAAATAAGATTTGTTTGACACCAGATATCCTTCACGTGTCTGTGGCGAACGTCCAACTACTGGTTAAATCCAGCATGATTGAATAAAAGTTCAGGTCAATTTCCACACAGGAGACTCTTCATGTCAGTGAAATGCTGTGAGGTTATTCCTTGGTGAATTCCTCATCCATTAAGTATGTCATTACCCAAATGATGTGGACAGCTGGTTTGGATCACTATTCTGTATAAAACACCCGCGCACACATACACCCCCCCACACACACACACATAGTTAGCTTCTTCAACAGAAATGGGCGTGTTATTCCTGCACTACAGTTAGGAGTACATTGTTTGGCACTGGGAGCCCACATTGAATTTCACATGAACTACACACACCCACATGCTTTGAAAATTCTAACTTCGGAGGTTGCTTTATAATTCCAGGGAAAACATTGTTTTGAAATCTTGGCTCTTTTACAAAGGTCTGGGTAGATTTCCTGGTTTGGAAATAATATTGGGCCAGGCACATAAATTTCAGCCTCAAGAAAGTTGGGACAGAGCTGACCACTACATTCTTCCTTTAACCTTGAGTGAAACAGGAACAAATTCTTGATTATGATAACTCTTTTGGGAATCATCATCAGTATATTTAACATCCTGTTTTATACCTTTTTTTCCCCTCTTAAAGTTGAAATGTGAAATATTCAAACCTCCATGTTTTTTATGGCTGTACCAATCCATCATTTTTCAATCATCTTGTTATTCTAATTACAACCTGGCACATGTGGTATCTTTGGAAACTTTGGGGTCTCTCCGCTAGAATTTAAAACACAGTTTTGTGGGTTGGAAAAAAGTTTGGCTGTACTGTGTGAGTTTGTTCTTGCTGATCCACCAGCGGGTCATTGAGAGGCCTTTAAGGGTTATGTAGTTTTCAGTGTTTTGCTTGCTTGCTAAAACTACCTCAAAGAAGAAAAAAAAGTACTTTATGAAGAAATGATAGATAAACTATTCAATTTGTCATCCACCCAGTCACACACGGGGTGATTCAACATCCAGATAAGAGGAGCTGCTTTAAGTCCTGAACCAGAACAGCGAGCCTGTTAACTATTTTTAGTAATTAAAATAAGTGTGTTGTGTACATTAGGTGGTCAAATATGCTTAAAGGACACATTCACAATGTTCCAAGTATGTCTTAAAACAACAGTCCGGTGCCCATATTAATATTTAAGAGGTTTTCCTCCCTGTAATCATTCCTTCTGTCTTGTTAAAAGATCCCCTTCAATGCATTTTCAGTGTAAGTGATGTGGGACAAAATCCACAGTGTCCACACATTTTTTTTGTTGTTGCAAGGAATGCATTTAAAAGTTTATCTGAAGCTTATGAGACTTCAGCAGTCTGAGTTAGTCATATCAAGTGGATATCTGACACATTTACAGTCTTTTTAGCATCAAATTCCCTCTTTGTGTTTCCTCAGACAGTGTTTCTGTGGTTGCAAGTATAGTAACAAAGAGGATTCTGTCACTAAAAAGACTAACATTGAAAGATACCTACTTTATTTGACTTAGTTGGACGGCTGAAGCTTCATATTAGCTTCAGATAAACTTTTAAATATTTTTGCACAGAAGTAGAAGTGTACATTGTACATTATGAAGGGATCTTATAATGGTCAGTAGGAACAGGAGGAATGATTATGGCAAGAAAAATCTATTCCAGTGTTCATTTGTGCATTTGACTGTTGTCTTAAGACAGGCTTGAAAATTTGTGAGCCTGTTCTTTAAAGTGTAATTCTTGTGAATGTTCTATATTTTGTTATTGTCTACAATGAAAATACCAAAACTAACAATTAATCGATGATACTAACAAGTTTTGTCTGTTTAGCCAAAGGCTGAAAATGCTTCGATAACCAGTTTGAGTCAATCCCACATATTTCTGGTACTGTAAACACTTGCTAGCAAACCAAATCCACAGCTGAAAAAAGTCCCAAACAAGTATATTATTAACTCCTGTTTGAGTAACATTTGCTGAAAACTAGAGCGCCCAGCTGTTTTCTCATAAGTATTCATTTAAAAACATCTGTTTTTGACAAAAACAATGTCAGTCGAGCCTTCCCGGACTAATGCATTTAACAAGTAACAGTCAAACTTACAGAAAATATTTGTCTTGACACTGCAGAAGACATCAGAATTGAAGCAAATGCAGCCAAGTAGCACTGAAGGGGAATCCAAGATGAAACTCTGTGTTTGTAATCAAAAGTTTTTTGACTCTTGTTCAAAAAAAAAAAAAGAACTGCTTCTACTCTTTGCAGGTGGTTTCTATTGAAACAACCTATATAGCTTCACCACTGACACCAGCAGTAAAAATGATGGTGTATGTTGTTATGCCAACAGATGGAGAGAGACAAGTGGGATTTTAACCACCATTAAAACATTCACTGAATGACAGGATACAAGTGTCATTATTTCGCTAGATCAAGCCCAACCCCACGGTGAAGATGACAGATAAAAAAAAAGCTGAGTTTAAGGATTGAGAGGATTGTTTACTCCACCCCTGCTTGTGTGATAAGAGTCTGAATCATATAGGGCAGGAAAATACCTCCTCTTTCTGTGTCTTGGCTGACTGTCAGACTCTCCATTTACTGAGATAAATGAGTGAGTGAGTCTCAGACCACATGTCTGGCTTAGCTATGAATCATTATCTGGCTACAGACTCAGTTTTGTGGGTCAGAGTTGAAGATAGCATTTGAGATTTACAGTCAGATGACAAATAACATCTACATTCAGATAAATTGGATCAATCTATCCATTCAGCACTTACATTTGAAAGTTTTCTATCTGAGCAACTTTGCGAGAATTTTTCGATTACATAACACAGACACAGGAATGTACAAGCTATATGCAATATGATATTGCAAACCAGGGTGGGTTTTCTATTCCTTTTACAGACTACAGACATTAACTGCAGGACACAAACATTACAGCTGTTTTAGTGCTAATTTCATACAGTAAGTTTCTCCATGCTCTAGTGAATAACTCACCTCCGGTCGCTGCTGAAGAGCGCATATGTGAGTCTGAGTTTGAGGCTGGGATGGGAAGGAAAATCACACATCCAGCTGACGTCAGGGTGGTGGGACGTATCCCACAGAGGAAGCTGTAATTCACATCAAGAGCAGACGGAGTTCAACTTTACATACTGTATATAAACATTTACTCACCAAACACCTGTGTAATCTCATACAACAGCTCTGCCATAAATCACACTTTTCAAAAGCTTATAAATTTTCAGTTTTTGTTGACATTGTCAGAATGGTGATAATTCTAAGTTAGGTTTATTATCAATGTCATAGTGGGTGGTGGTGGTGTATCAGATTGCATTAGATTGCACAGGTCAAAACACAAAAAATAACTGTGAAAGTGCTGCCTGAGGTGTCCAGACAGCGGAGAAAACATACCAAAGTTCTGTAATTGCTGCCTCAGTTATGGGTAAATCAGGATGAAAGCCTCTATATGTGACAGTCTGGAATGATTACACCTCATGGGTGCCCTTTCAATGGAAGAAAGCATGATAGTTCTCTGTAAAGTACCCTGACAAGATGTAATGCGGTGCCCTGTGAGTTGCTGTTGTAATGAAGTGAGCTGGAGGTTCTGTAGGAGTGCCTTTCTGGTGAAAAAATGTGGAAAAAGTGCCATTTAGGGTTCTGTGGTGGCCGCACCACTTGTCAACACCAAGTGTTAGTAGTTTTCTTTTTAACACTGTTAACATGCAAACATTTAGTAATGTAAGTAATGACAGTAAATTTAAATGAGCTTTATTGGCATGACAGATCAGAAACCTATATTGCCAAAACAGTACACAAGATTATAAACATTGACAGATGATTAATAATTATACAATAATATGCAAATATCAACAATAATAGTTAACACAATACAATAAAAGGCATACACATAGTCTTTTGTTTTCATACATTAAAGTAAACATTTATTATTGAGGGTTTGTTTGTTAATATGAGTGCACACATTTTGGCTAAGATTCTGTCATTAAGATTTCTTGCTTGCATTAAATTATGCTCTACCTTTGATTTTTCATGGATCCTGTGGTGAGTCCTCCCCTGGCCAAAACAAACAGCACCAGTGAGGATGGCTTCTTATACTGTGGCAGGCAGGAAGTGGACGAGGCCAACTGGGTGCGCCAGAGGGAAATCTGCCTTTTGAGATACAGTTAACTTTGGTTGTTTAGGAATTTAAGTTTTGTTTTTCTTGGTTGAACAGTTTGGTTGTGAATAGTTTCTGATTTAAATCTTTGTTGTTGTTAAGATTAATTTGTGATGTAGAGTTAATTGTTTATTTCTGCCCTCCTTGTATGTCTGTGGATATCAAAGAGTGGAAATGATGTTAATGACTGATGAGGTCTATCTGACCCAAATGTTGCATTCATAATCATGTGTGTGGATTATTTTTATAATAAAAGAAATCTTCATTTTTATTTCCAGTTATCATCACACAGGTGTCTCATCTTATTCTGAGCTGCAGTGAAGGAATCAGAGTGAAAAATCCTCCACACTGTCAGCCCAACTAAACTAAATTAAACTAAAATAAACACAATTAAAATGCAGCGAAAATCATTATGTGTTTAGTGTCGTTAACGATCTGTCTGTCTGTTTGTTAGAAGCGCTGTTTTAAAGCCAGAGTGGAAATATAAAGCCTGGAAAAATTAAATGTTTCCAGTGAAGTACAAAAATATATATAGCTCACTTGATTGTCACTCTGGACTTTTGTTCATGTCGGGATCCTGTGGGAATGATGACTCTTTCTTTCCAGTGATCTGATTGGTCGGTGGTCGGGGTGTTGACAGGTTGTGATTCAGTCCTTTTCCTATATAGTTAACCCCAGAGCAAGTTAACTGTTCAGCATCAGCTACCTCAGTAAGAAGTGAACCACCGTTTTAACCCTGAAAACCCAGAGTTAAATCTGACGTTACCTCACCAACCCCAAATCCTGTTTAGTAGTAAAGGCCTTAGATGATATCGAGCCTTACTGCTTGGTCCCTGTCAGGTTCCCCTAAGTCTAAGACATTGCAGAATTGGTGCCCATTCAAAGAGAAAAAAGGGATTAAGTGAACTCTAGTGTGCCCCAGGTGTAAGAAAACATGATGCCCTGATGAGTCCCCTTTTAATGAACAAAAATATGGTAAATTGCCCTATAGGGTTCACTGTATGGGAGAGAAAACATGGTGAAGTGTCCTTCCAGCGAAGAACGTGGACATCTTTGCCCACTATGATGCCCTTACAATGGTGTAAACTGGCCGTTATGGTAGAAATTAATGCGTCCTTTATGTTGGCTGACCATTAGGAAAATAAAGAACCCTTAAAGGCATTTTGTGGTTGTTGTAGCTGACATTATTGCATTAAATTGATTTTGATATAGTATGACTCACTAGTTTGCTCAGTCACACCACCTTTAGATTGTTTGATTGATTGTCAGTGCCATCTAAGCTGTAACCTTGATCTTACTACAATATGAGAGGTATAGGTCATATTACTAGGCTTTTTTGCAATTAAAACAAGTGTATGGGTTAAATATTATTAATGATGCTTTACTAATGTATGTAGACTCTATTTTCTAAGTTGGTTTTATATGTAAGCCTGTCCAAAGCTGTATAACATGCTAAACAATATGCTAGATGGATAGTAGCTTGCTAGCTAGATACGTACTTAGAAAAGGTGTAAAGATAATCCGTTTTGGATCGGTTATCGGTCTGTGACCTATGCGATCTGAGTGCACCGGTCCATGGAGCCCCAAACAATTCAAATGCACTATGAACGGTTCGATGGCCCGGATTTACGGCCGCGAATCGGTTTCTGGCTCCATTGGTTCACATTCAAGTCTCACATTCAAGTTCTCTTAATACATCCACGATTCAAGTCCATAGAAATGTTGTCACTACCTGATTTGCGCGGCCTTGCGGTGTGTGAACTCTCACGAGACTCCAGTGAACAATAGCAAAAGACGGCGTGTGATGACGGTGTGAAGTAGCAAGGGATCATGGGAGTTGTTGTCTTCATTGTTAAATAATCTGCTTCACCGGGATGCGATTACTCCGCTGTTCATGGTTCAGGATGTTTTTACCGGGAGCCGAATTATCCGCAGGGGTCTCCTCCTCTCCAGAACAAACGGACCCGGTGATTACAGGTAAAAACACTGAATGAAGCAGTTTCACCTAAAAGATCAGTGTTTCTCCGACGATGTACAGCGACCCACAGAGGTCAGATACGGGCTGTTAGCTGAGTTGCTGGTAACACTTGTTCGGTTTATTTCTCTTATAACTTTACATTCAGCCGTTCGTCCAGGTTCTCCCGGGAGCCGAATTATCCGCAGAGGTCTCCTCCTCTCCTAAAACAAACGTACACGCAGTTTAAAATCATTAAAATACTAATTAAAACGGTTTTACCTAAAAAATCAGTGTTTCTCCTACAAAGTTTGGTGACGGCCACATGTGGGCTGTTAGCTGAGCTGCTGCTAACACTAACACTTAAAATCGTTAAAATATTAATTAAAGCTGTTTTACCCTAAGCACCAATAATTCTGATTTTTGCATTTACTATTCCTCCAGGTGAGCAAATTGTAAAGGTTATGTTGCCTGAAGTTATATTTTCTCTGTTGGATAATACACATTTTATCTATTTTGAAATGTCATTTCTATTTTTATCTTTCTTCTCAGTAACAAAGCTTGGGAGATAAGTTGTCAATTTGTGTCGAATCGAACCGAATCGAATCGTACTGAATCGTTTAGTATTTTTTATTAATCGTCCCTGAATCGAGATCGAATCGGTCCGTTTTGTGAGTAAAAGGTTCACACCCCTGGTACTTAGTCATCTCTATACTAAATATTATATAAATGTGTTTACAACCCTTTAGCTTGGATTAACTTGCACTTATAGAGGGAGATTAGTATTGTAAGTGTGGAGAAAGAAGGCTCCCAGATCTTCTGTTGTTGTCCATTGACAGGGTGGGACATCCCAAATGACCATAATGAGGTCATTAACATTTACTCCAAAAAAGAAAAAAAAGAAAGGCTAAAGGAATTCTCCTTTCATTTCACCAATTTTGCTTCTTACTTTCCTGACAAAACCAGTCTCACAGATCCATGTTTTTTTACTACAGATGTGTTTGAGAAATACACATTGATGTATGGACAGTTCCTGTTCCTGCTATTGCTGCTGTTTGTTGCTACTAGTTAGACAATATATACACCCACTCCTCTCTCTCTCAACCCAACCAGTCAAAGCAGATGGCTGCCCAACAAGAGCCCCCTTCTCCTTGAGGTTTCTTCCCGTTAAAAGAGTTTTTTCCTTATCGCTGTCGCCAAGAGCTTGCTCGTGGGGGGGAATTATTGCTTCTCTCAACTAAGTTGTTTTCACTATATTGTTGTAGATTAACACCCGCTGTATTTTTTAACTTTTGCTAGTTCTACACAAGCACTTTCAGTGTGTTTTCTCTTATCTGAAAGAACTCATAGTACCATATTATCCCACTAGAGCACTGCGCTCCCAGAATGCAGGCTTACTGGTGGTTCCTACTGTCGCCAAAAGTAGAATGGGAGGCAGAGCCTTCAGCTATCAGGCTCCTCTCTTGTGGAACCATCTCCCAGATTCAGTCTGAGGAGCAGACACCCTCTCTACGTTTAAGAGCAGGCTCAAAACTTTCCTTTTTGATAAAGCTTATAGTTAGGTCCGACAAGGGTCTCCTTGGACCAGCCCTTAGTTATGCTGCTATAGGCCTAGACCGCCGGGGGACTTCTTATGATGCACTGAGCTCCTCTCTCCTCTTCTCCATCTGTATGTATTCTTTTATAATTAATGCATGTTACTAACTTAAAATGCAGGAAGCCCCATAAACCATGCTGACGTGCTGGCATCCTTCCTCTGTCCTGTTGTTGATTATAGTTGTTGTTGATGCTGTTCTGTATCTCTGGAAGTAGTTTTAGCTTTGGAAAAATGATGATGATGAAATTATTAAATAGACTGAGGTTGGTTGAAGTCAAGCATCTCTTTAATTCAAACACAAGCAATAGATACAGAGGGTACACAGAGTCTCCGTGGAGAACTCTGAAGAAACACAAGAAATTCACTGGTATATGGCCCATGTAGTTGTTTACATAGTCCCACCAGACCTAGACAAAGCTGTGAGCAGATGCAGACCGAGGTTCATATATCAAACAGGGTGTTTCACTTTTAAGGTCCTACACATCATACTTGCATACATTTAGACATAAACTGACATGTTCTACTATTAACCATAAAACCTAAAGGAAAGAATGTAAGAAAGAATTCACCGTGTCTGATACTTTGTAAACAACAGTAAACAACGGATGTATTATTATAAAGATGTATCATAATGTAAGAGCTCTTACTTTACATCCATGGGAAGAACGGTACTTCCCGTTCACGTGACTGAAATAGGAGACATCTGTTGCCTTCAAGTGCTGTCGGACAAATCTATATTTAAGGAAAAAAGTGGCTTGAAAATGAAAAGGTCTTTATCAACTGACTTTTTGTCAGAGCAGCTGTGTCACTGACCAATATATATATTTATATATTTTTTAAAACAGTATTGCCATTTTTTTTGACATTGTTGTGTTTCATCTTTCACGCTCATAATCTGTAGGGTATGAATAACTTATTCAGGTAACTTAATAGTACAAATTGGCGCAAATAATGTGATTTTAGGGAATTACTTATCATTACTTACATTACTAAAACTAGCACCTGAATCTAACATGTCCTATGTATATTTAATGTGTTTAGTGTGCATGTGTAGAGCACATTTATAGCTTTGTTTCTCACATGAAAAATAGGAAGGGGGTTGTTGGAAGTATTCTGAAGCGAAGTTACAGTGAGCGGATATGAGCCAAAATTGTCTCACATCCGCATTGGAGTCCTGCGCATGGAGCTGACTCATGCGTCTCATGAGTGAGCTGGTCCATGAAGACCACGTCCCGTTGTTGCTTCTGTACAGCCTCCCAGTCAAGCAGACTACCCTTCCCAAACAGCGAGCGATTGATTACAGGGAAAAGATGGCAGCGGTTTGGTGTTATTTCCTTCTCCTGGTGATTCATGTAACAACAGCCGAACGTAAGTAACGTATTTAACCGACGTTTTATTATAAACGGTCATTTTTAATCTTCACTTAAGAAATCATAACGTCAGCGGGGCTCTCATACGCCTCTTTACGTCGCCGAGTGAATAATAGTAAAAAAAAGATGTCATCGAAAGTAAACGAAATGGCAGTTCAGTCTGAATGTCTGTTGTCTGCTCTTTATATAAGTTGTTTTGTACGATGAGGTCAAATAAGGTCTATTGGCCTCTGGGAAAACACAAACGGCAGTTGTCCGGTTTCCATGCTAACGGCTGGTAAACGTTAGCTCTGGTTTCTCTCAGGGAAGTCTGGGTGTTTTTCTGGTTATTTACCGACACATAATGTTTATTCTCTGCATCAAGGTGTTCCAATGTTTCTTAAATAATATTTTGTGTGTTTGTTTGGAGACAATTCAAGCAGTAACATCAGTATTGGGACGTTATTTTCTTCCTAACGTTATAAACAAGTCTGAGCTACTAACGTTTGTAAACTGTTTCATATGACGGGAAAAGGAGGCGTTAGGAGGCTGTTTTAGCTTAGCTGGAATATTTGTTCATTGCTTCATTCTACTTTGTTTGAATACGTGACTCCAGAATACTCTTTCAACACGCCACATAATTATAAATTAGCTTCCAAACGTTGTAACTATGTGTATAGTTATGTTATGCACATTAAAAGAAAAAAAAAAGTGAGATAGACACATGACCAAACATACTGATGATTAAGAAGGATTCACCATGAGGAAATGATCTGCCTGTTCCTTTTTTGTTTTCTATATTTCCTCTTTTTAGTTTTCAATATTACCCAAGACCCTTAGGTGGTGTAATAATTCTTTATGAAAAGACGTAAGCAAAGGCAGTATGCACCAACAAGGTTATGCGTCAACCCTTGCAGAATGCAGAAATACCTGCAGTGTGTTTAAGAAATGGACTATCTTTTGATGTGATGGTGCATCCAAGCCTTTAATTATAGCCATTATATTGTGCTAATGCATGGATGGAAAAAACACTTAGAGTCATTTTGGCAACAACAACAACAACCAACTATCAATAAGGCTCCCAGTTAACATCAATCCTCTGCAGGCTGTGGGAATACAAAAGATGTCTCACTTAAATGCACTTTTAATGATGTGATTAGAAACAGACTGCCCTAAATATTAAGCCTCTCTCACATGTAGTTCCCGGAAACTGCTACCACAGCTGTCACTATTATTATTAGTCATGTTCACTATTATTATTATTATTATTGTTAATGTTATGATTGTTGTTGCTATCGTGCTTGTCTGTGTTTCTCTTTCCCAACCGGTAGAGGCAGATGACCATGCACCTGGAGCCTGGTTCTGCACCAGGTTTCTTCCTATTAAAGGGGAATCTTTCCTAACCGCAGTCAATAAGTGGTTGGTCATGAGAAATGTCTGAATGTCTGTAAATGAAAGACTACAGTCTAACACTCTGTGTAGACCTTGAGATAACATCTGGTGTGTCTTATGCCCTATATAAATAGCATGGACTTAAATTACTGGGATGGTCTCCCAGACTAATGATTTCCGTTTTTACACATCCGGCTCCATTCCAGAACATCTGCGTCTTGCACCTTTTCACTAATGCTATTGGATAGATGGGGCAATGCAATACTTATAGATCCTAACCTGCCATAAAACTCAGCCGAACAAGAAGAAGATGGGGGCAAAGCCAGATGTACATGAAGAACTTATTTCTTAATCTGTCCAGTTTCTAGCCATTTCTGGGAAAAAGGAGCTTGTTTACAAACAAAAGAACTTGTGTTGCTTGTTAGTCATCAAATCACGCACAAAAGAATTGGCAAGGCAACAAGTCATGGATTCATATTTGGCATACGTCTTGAGCGGTTTGCTCACTCCACATTAAAGCGTTGTTCATCAGACGGACATAACCCTTTTATAAATATTATATATATATATATATACAGTATATGTAATACACACAACACATAGAGTAGATTTGTGTTCAGCAGTTGTTATCTTTACTTAATGTTTATTTTGGTTTTATTTATTATTTTTGTCATTATTATTAATTAGAGATGGAACCATCAGCCGATTATTCAGTTAGTTGATTGGCAGAGAAATAGTTGTTAACTATTTGCGACTAACGATTATTTTCATTTTTGATTAATCTGTTGGTTATTATCTCGATTATTCGCTTAGTCATTTGGTCTTGAAAATGTTTCCCTAGCCTTAGATATAAAATGTTTTCTCTTTTTTGTGCTGACCAACAGTCAACAACCCAAAGATATTTGGTTTACTATCATAGAGAACTGAAGAAACCAAGAAATATTGACTTTTAAGACGCCCACACAGTCCTGGGAATAGGTCTAATCAGGCAGCTCAGATGGAAACGCCTGAGTGGGGGGACGATGAATGTGCAAAGGTTATAAAATCAATTTTAAACTACCCAAAACTTTCCATTTCCTTGCTTTCAAGTCATGAGGACTTTCTGCACATCTTTGTCAATCATCCAACAGAGGAAATAATAATTTTCAGACCTGTTAGTCCATCTGGCAAAAGATACAGTAAAGTATCTGCTGTCGTACCTGCAGACTACAGAGGCTGTGAGACTGATCCATTCATATCATTTCTGTTTTTGTGAGTAGCATAAAGGGACTACAAACAACACTATTAGGCTATTAGTAATTGATATGGCTATTTCCATATCTAAAGGGTCAGGTTGTACCTCCTATTTTCTCAAACAGAAGATAATGCATGCGTTGTTTTGATAAACAGGAGCCTCACAGGCGAACCAAGGCCAGAATGCAGGCCATTGCAAGATGAAACATGACAAAGACTTGATATACAACATAACTAAGGGTGACAGAGCTATGATTTGAAACTGATGAACCAATTAGATTAATATCTCTGCATGGGTTAAGGGCTAGGCTCGGGCTTTCAGAGCTCAGAATCGGAAAGAGACAGCACGGGAGCAGAACACTCTGGTGTTTGCTGTTTTGGTTCTCCACTTGGCCAAGTGCTTTCAATAAACACTTTCAGCTTTAAGACATCAAAGTCTCGCATGCGCTTTTCTCCACTGAAGATGCTGATCATCACTCAAAATATCCACAACAGTAATAACACTGACAACCTGTTGACTAAAAAGCCAACAATGTTAAGAAATGTTTTGATGCAAGGTCAATAAAAGACCTTGAGCGTGTCCTTTTTTTTCAGCACAGATAGATACGAAAATTCCTGAATCTGCAGCTGCTGCTGATATTTACAGAGTGCTGCTATGTTAGCTAGCATTGGCTACCTGGAAGATAGGAGATCTACAGAACTGTTCAGTCGACTCCCAGTGCTTGACTCCCGTAACTGGAGATCATACCTCAGCGTGCTGAGTCATTTTCAGTCTGTCCTTCTTGTAGATGAAACTGTTAAATTCAGTACGAGCCAACCAGAGTCATGACAGCACCGTGAACATGACTGCCATGACTCAACACAGCCAATTTAGCAGCTATAATTGAAGTTACTTTTGAATAAAAATGAACTTTTTATGCATCCTGTAATAACTCAGTTTTCATGATTGAATTATTTCAGTGTCTATCGGCCAGCTTTAGTTCCAGTTAAATGGAAAATGGATGTAAGCTTATTTGAATCTGAATTGAAATCTGTTGGCACATACAGTTTTCAATTCAACAAACAAAAAGGTATTTTTTTCTACAAATGAACCGCTTATATAAGGAGTTGTACAGTTATCTTAGTGCAGCAGTGCAGTCCTATTGCATATGACTAAAGTCGATTTGACTTTACCAAACCAGGATTTCATGAGCCATCACTGGGACTTTTCACTGAGCCTCATCTCACTATTGTGTATTTTCCTGTTTGAGATAGCCACGGTCAAAGTATTCCCACACATGGAGGAAAAGGTTTGACTGGTATCCTTCCTGAAGTAGCTTCGGGAAAAAGACTTCTTATTATCTCTTGCTCTTTGTGTTGGTTGATGTTGCGTTGATGCTCCAGTAGATCTGATGCTAACTGGTGTAGTTACGTGGTTTGGGACTGGAAACTGCACTGTAGTGCAAAGACAAAATATTTCACCAGCATCCTGTCTTTCAAAGAAACAATACAGTGTACCTTGGCGGTATATACACTGTATCCTGTGGGCATGTTTGAGGATACCCAGTGAGAGCCGACAAGCTTTGAGTCTGAACTTTCCATTGTGGTTTTCACACAATCTAGTCTCACACAGTAAAGGCAGCACTGTCAGTTTGTCTTATGTAGAATTAAAGGGTGGGATCATAAGTTTGAATAAGTGTGAATTGGTTTACTTTCCCCTGAAGATGTGGACACCGATTGTAATGCATTACGGTAAACAATACCACAACTTCATGGCTGGGACTTTCCAAGGAAAGGCAGCACAGTGTTGCCTTTTGAGTTTGTTTAAAAGTGTCATGTGTCACGCACACCTGTAGTCCACCACAAGACTAATAACATACTGATCATCAGTATCCGTTTACCAGCAGCTTTCTGACCCTTTCATTTTCACATAAAGATTTTCTCATATCGACAGCAAACTTTCTGTTTGTGAGAGTTTTTTTTTTTTTGATGTACATTTGTAGTGACAGGAAAGTGATGTAGGCTTGGTGGTTTTCTGTTCTGGTGAAGTATTTGATGCATGTTTGTGCGGTTTTCTGATGTGGTAACTTTATACATTTCCCACAGTTAAATTTATGAACAGCTACATACTTTTTGTTCATCATGCTCTTTGAAATAAAATAATGGATACTACATTAAAACGCTCAAGGTCTCAGCTTTTATTTGAGTAGGTTTACTTCAATATAGAAGGGACTGTTTAGTAGATAAAGTTTAGAGGTTCAAACGTAATCAGACGGATCATATTTAATGTTTTATGGAAAATCCTTTACGATCAATAACCGCCAGACTAATTTTATCTTCTCTGGTGACACTCTACCAGGCCTGAGGAACAAAAATATAGATAAATTGTCAAACTGTAAATTAACATCTAAACTGTATATTTTGTACTTTTTGCCGCTCGTGTCTTCTAACTGTGGATGTGGATGTGGTTAACCTGACTGACGTCTCTCTCTCAGTCAAAAATATAAAGTACTGTGCAAAAAGTTTTAGGTACTTTACAAGATGTTTTGATTCTTATCTGCAATGCAACACCGTCGGTTCCAACTTTAATCTGCAGCGTGAAAACAACCTCAAACATGCAACCAGAGTCGTCAAGAAGTAAATCCTCCTCCTAGGTGTGTTGTGGCTCCCACAGAGCAACATCATGAGGTCAGTCTGCGATAAACATGACGACACAAAAGAACCGAAACACGTAAATCCACAGACAAACTTTGACAACTTCTCAAAGATGCTTGAAAAATGGAGAACTGCTGCTGTTTTTAAAGGAAAATATTGATTTTAATTAGTTTTTTTTTCTGTTTGTATGAAGTTAACTGATAAATAAAACCTATCCATGGCGTTATTTTTGAAAGCATCCTCACTTTCCTTTCAGTGCCTAAAACCTTTGCACAGTGCTGTATATGTGTTGTTTTTTGGGGGGGGTCCATTAGCCCAAATCTAACAAAATTTTCTGTAATGTTCTGCAAATCTACAGGGACCTCCTTTTTTTTTTTCTTTTTTTTTTAAGTCAGATTGCATCTACTTTCTCTTCCTGTTTTTGAAAGAAGACTTTGCTTGGTAGGCATAAATCTGTCCATTTTTTCTGCTGCTGTGACACTTTGAATCTGCTTCACTCATATAAAATCATGAACATGCTGATTGTTTATAAAATCTACTTTTTTTTATTCTCTGCTGGTTTCCTCACCTCCCCAGAGATGTTCATGAATGGCACATTTTAAATGAGGAAGCTTAAGATAAAACTAAAAAAGGAAAAAAAAAAACGTGGTGAAACACCGCCAATTTAAGTATTTTATTTTTATTTAAAGATCCTCTCCAGACATGTATTAAGACATATATTATAAAAAAAAAAATGTGTGTCTGATATGGACTTTCCAAACTAGTCGTGAGGTAACAAATAATGCTCGTAGGCCTCAGATTTCCAACAAGCAACGAGGAGAAAAATTTCCACTTTGAACACGTGACTGTGAAAACAAACTCATACATCATTTTGTGACAGCGAGGCTCAAACATCGAGCTGTTAGTGAGGAAGAAGAAAAAAGATAAACATTATCAAGTGGACGCATTACCCCCTTGATTTCACAATACCTTTTTTGAAGTCTGATTAGTAGCACAAACATCCTTAAAAGATTAATCAGCCTGTAGGTCAGTTCACAAGGTCTTTTTGCACTTTCAGCTTTAGTAGGAAGTTTAAAGTTTTGGAATGAAATGATGTGGTTAAAGTGTGTGTGAGTGTAGAGCTGCTTGTGGTGGCAGCCCTCAGCAACCGACTTTACTGTTGCGGTTATCACTTCTTTTACAGTCAATTTGCCGCCCTTTGAGATTTCTCTTTCACTCTTCTCACACCTACGTATGTTTTTCGATCCCCCCTCTCGCGCTCTCTCTCTTTCTCTCTCTTTATCTCTTTGCATGTATGGGTGTTATGTTATCATGTTTGTTCATTTGCAGAGGATGTGAAACCGAAATGTTTTTTTCTGTGTGTGTGTGTGTGTTCTCTGCTTTATGTTAATGGGGGTGACTCATAAATGTCCGCCCATTGAACTCTGCATTAGATACAATAGATATAGTCTGCCAGCACGTACAGTGGTATGTTTTTTGCTTATTGTGATGTCTTGTCCCACCCAGAATATCTTAAATTGCTTCATTCCTTCTTTGCTTCATATCCCTAAAATCTGTACAACCTTAGAAGCTAGAAGGTCATGTAAATCCATAAACCATAATAACTGATAAAGGTCTTGAAATTGTGTCACAAATACAAAAAAACCCATCAAATTTTACTGAACAAACACACAAAACACAATGATCCAAAACATTTCTGAATGTAGAAACATTCAAAAGTTATTTGAACTATGTACATTTTTAATTTTTTGAGATATGCTCATATTTATGAGCAGAAGACGGATATTTTTTCCTTATTTTGATGTAATTTCCCAGAATATCTATAAAAGCTTCTGTACAACCTTATGAGCTAAAAGGTTATTTAAGCCAATAAACCATAGTTATTGTAGTGATAAAAATGAAACTGTGTCATAAATTAAACAAAATACAAAATGTGTGTTGGGATGCTTTGCCTCTGGGTGTTGCTCCTTCATCTCCAGTGGGGCTAAAACAAAGATAAATGAAAATGACATTAGTATAAAAATTTTTAAAAAAAACATAAAAATGTTTATCACTAAAAATAATGATGAAAATGAAAATATAATCCTCTCACAAGTAGAAATGTTTTGCCTTGTGTGGAAAGTCTGAAACTTCCCACACGCATGTGAAAATCACACACAACCCACCACACATACATACACACACACAGCACAAAAAACAACCCTCTAAAATGTGAAAAAACAACAACAAATAAATAAAAAATAATCCCATAAAATGCAGTTACATGTCCTGATATGGATCGATCATCCTCACTGAAGGAGCCTCTTCTGTTTGGTCACCAACCACAAACAAAAACCTCCAAAAGCCTTCTTCTCTTTACGCCATCACGATGAAAAAAAGACGTATGTGCTGGAAATATACACTTACTCTCTTCAATATCTGCATGTCTCAACTTTCTCTCAATCTGTCTTCTGACTTCGACCTGCTTCTCCACTCCGCTCCACCTCAACAACAACTAATCAATGCAGCAGATCTTGTGTTCATTTACTCATCCAAATCTTTATAAACCCGCTTTATTATTAAGTGACACTAGATTAAAGTTCATCTTCACCTAAAACCCCCCCACTATTTTAGCTTTTTAGTTTAAGTTTTGTGCCTCTTTCCTTCTCTTGCTTTTCCTGAAAACACTTAAAGGTTAAGTGTCACAGCGGATAATGTGTACATCCAGTTTGAAGACGTGCAGTCTTGTAAACTTTCTACTTTTGGCTCCGTTTACACAAACAGAGACATCTGCTGAGATCCTGTTGCACAAGTACCTTCATGCTTTATACCAGCCCACTGAAAACATGCTTGTTTGCAGGATCAGTGCGTCAGTGTGATGAGTAATGCTGGTATTACAAGAGCAAACTGCAGCAAATTAGCAACGAAAAAAGGCTCCAAACATTTATATATGAAATAATATTTGATTTAATGGGAGTGTGGATGCATTATTTCATATTTGCTGTGTTTAAAAAAATAAATAAATAAAAAAAAGGAAAGGAAGTGAGAGGATGTGTGTGTTTGTGTTTATGGTGTGGACACAAGAACTATGCAATGCTATGACTCGTGGCTACTTCCCGTTGAAGTAAAATGTCAGGCTTGTGCAAACATGCACTGATACTCAGTGCTGATCAGATGTGCTGTTATAATCGTGAAGGAAGTTCTTAGTAGGTGCCTCTTTTAAAAAAAAAAGTTATTTTCTTGAAGTCAGTGCCAGAAAAGATTAAAATGAAGAGAAGACTCTTCCCATTAAAGGTTGAGCTTTTCCTTACCGCTGTCGCCAAGTGTTGACTCGGGGGGGGGGGGGGGGGGGGGGGGGTTGATTGAGTTGATTAGAGAATGCAGTTCAGGGAGTGAAGCTGCTTTTCTGCACTTTTTTTTTTTTAACAGTAATCGGTGCAATTTCCTACACTTAATAGCCAAAACATTTCTTGGCATTGAGCTCTTCAATCATCAGTCTGAGAGGTATGTGCAGGCTACTGTGTTTGCAGAAGGAAACACACGTTGACCCACTTAAAGTGATTCACCAGGAGAGTATTGTGTACCAGTTTTCATGCGGTGCCCTCTAGTGGGAAAGACATGTCACTAAAAATGCTGGTGAGTTTAGCCGAGAGCCTGTAAATGACCTAATTGTTCATGAAAGCTCTTCTTGTACACAGGGGACGTTTCTCCTCAATGAAAGACCTCGTTAATGTCACATTCTGGCCATTATGGATAAAAGAGTTCTGCATTAATGGCATAAAAAATGTGTAGTTTTGCTTTTTTGTGATTGAAGACTTTTATTTTCATATTTTTAATGCCTTAAAACATCTGCAGTCTGACATCTGTGTCTCTGTTTCCACAGTGCCGAGTCCGACCAACGTGACCCTCAATTGCCACAACACGAATAATACCCTTAAGTGGAGTTACGACCAACAACCTAGGCCAGGGCTGAAATTCAAAGTGGAAATCAGCTCACTGGATAGGAAAAATCAGTTGGGTTTTTTTCTTTTCATATATAACCAACCAAATATCTGCCTGTTTTAAAACTAGATTTTTTTCAAGATGATCTGTTTTAAAATGTATGAATCGCACAAATCAACACCCTCATGTGATTTCTAACAGAAGATTGACAAATCAGTGAAGTATTTGAAAAAGTAAATTTAACAACAAGAAGGATGAATGGACACACAACTTATTAGGGTTTAAATGAAAAGATATCCTTACTGAGCTCACTGCAGTATCTAAATAACAAGTTTTAAGTGATTAAGCTCAAGTAAAACCATTTTTGGTTAGTTTAGACATTTACCAACAACGTATTATTGATCTATAACAATATTGTTTAAAGAGTGTTCAGTAAGAATTTATGAACTGTTTTTAACTGAATTGTCTTTAAAGCTACTAAAGACAAGTTTATTGAATAATAGATATACTGTTGTATTAAAGCTCAATCATATATTTTTACATTCAACTCATGCCAGGTAAACTTCATAAACCCCAATTTGTAATGCAAACATTCTCATATGAAGGAATTTGCAAATTTTTGTCTTCCAAGCTGAGATAATATTTAACATTTTAAGGATTATTTGCTCATTATTTTCTCACAAAGATTCTCTCGTATTTTCTTTTTCTCCAGTTCTCCAGAGTGGGTGGACTCACCAGCTTCACAAGTTGATCTGTCATATCTCACCAATCCAAATGCCGAATACCTTCTTACAGTAACTGCTGTGATTGGAGGGAATGAGTCCGAACCTTCTAAAGGAATCACTTTCAGCTATTTCCAGAACTCTCAAGTAAAACAGAAATGTAAGTAGTGATGTCAGTATTCAGCGAGCTTCAATGGCAACATTTGATCTTTCTTGTTGAATCCAAGAAATAGCCATTTGTAAAAGATCAGTTGAGAATAATGACACTGATAGTTAGTTGTATTTGGAGTTAATTATTAGGCGGCCATTTGACCACAATTTGCTGTGGCATCCAAACAACAAATCCATGTTCATGTTGGTTTCCAGGTTCTTTGGACCTCCCGAATGTAAATGTCACTGTTATATCGGAAGACAAAGTCATGCTCCGCTTCCAACATCCGTGGCTGTTGTTCCAGCAAAACTTGGCTTCAAATTCAAAATCAAACCATCAGAAGAAGAACAAAAGGCTTAACAAGGCAGAACTGCCTGTATTTAAATACTATGTGGAGATCATCACCCAGGTCAGACTACACAGTTTTACATCTACACCTTTGTAAGGTTTTTTGTGACACTGATAAACCAATGACTGCTGTCAAAATGAGCTGTAGACTTGTGTCAGTTTCCTCATCTAATTATTACATTATAACACCGACAGGAACAGGACAAACTGACTTCTGAGTGTACAGAACCCGTGTGTGAGGACACAATTTCAGTGAATGCTGCAAAGACACACTGTCTGAAGATCAGGGGAGACATGGAGAAGATGACTGTTTTCGGGACAAAGGAGTACTGCACCCAAAAAGTTGATGTCCAAAAAATTGGTAAAATTTTTTTTAGTTTTTTTTAGTTTTTCCAGTCAAGAAAAACACCAAAGACACAGTTATTTAAGGTGAACTCTACATTTAATATACACAGATCTGTAGCAGTATATCAAAAGTATTAATATGTTTTAATTATTAATAATGATGAAAGTGAAAAGTATTAATATAATTCGGAGTGTCTGATAAAAATTACTTACTTACTACAAAGTGTAACGGCTGGGTATCGTTCAAAAATGATGTTCCCAGTACCAATATCATCCAAATGGTTTTTTACACAAATACATTTTGAAAGTGTTCAAATTATTAAAATATTTACTTTTGTGGCATCTCAAATACACCACGCTGGACTTCACACAGACTGTATGGATTGTAGCTGCTGCGGTAGCGGGACAATCACATGTTTCATTAAATCAAAACAATGCTTGCAGTGATTGGCTGCAAGCAAAACCATAGAAATAGCCATTTTTTCTATAATTGGACACAAAGAGGATCAAATGCAGGTATCGTTTGACTGGAGAAGTTTCAATACTACTTGGTACTAGGTTATTTCAGTCAATACCTTAAAGGTATTGAGTACCGATACCCAGCCCTACTACCTATGGAAGTTTCTGCACTGGAGAAATCAGAATAGTTTGACTAGTTGTTCCAACACTTTTTCTTTTGCATAAAAGATAAAAAAATAAAAATGGATGCACAATGTTGGATTTTTTGCTGACATCCAATATGCTGATGTTTCCAACTCATTGTGGCCGATGCCAATATACGTACATATTTTTTTCCAGCTGGCTTAGGAGACTATTATGCATGCAAGCATAGATTGTACTAACTATGATCAAGAAAGACAAAATATGAAGGAAGAATTCAGGAAGACTGGAGTTCAGGGGCTGAGCATTAAAACTTTATTGAACTGGAGCAGTAGGGTTTTCTTTGAGTTCATTAGACAGACAGTATTAACGTGTTGGATTTAATTTCTGGTCCTCACTCCAGAGCAGAAGGTGGCAGCTGATACGCTGGTTGCCAACCACCGTTATAAACAAAAACAGAGTGGTGCATCCTGTCAGCCGTGGTGTTTCCTATCTGTGCAGCCGAACTTAGCAGCTCTTCGACGGACTGTTTCACTCTGACAGTCCCGGTGTTTCCTCTGCAGGCTTCACTTCACTCAGCTGCCCGGCAGACCCTGTGCCTCTTCCCACTGTAACCTGAATAACAAACCGGGGCTTGGTGCTTCAGTTGGAGCCACACGGAGGGCTAACGTTAGCCGCAGCATGACTGGAGGGTAGCACAGCCAGCTAGCCTGAGTTAACTTTAGCCCTCCATGTGGACCACTGAGCTCTGGTTTATTCAGGTTAAAGTGGGAAGAAACAGCGGGTCTGACGGGCAGCTGAGTGAAGTGGAGCCTGCAGAGGAAACACCGAGACCATCAGGGAGAAACAGTCTGTCAAGGGAAGCACATTCAGGCAGTGGAGGAGAAGGTGACATACTGATATTTCATTTTAGAGCTTTTATTAGCCGATACCGATGACATGCCAATAACATAAAAAAAACCTTAAAAACTTTAGCTTCAGGAAAAGAGCTGAGGAGCTGTATCACACAGGGACGGCCACATACTGCACATAATGAGCTAATTATTAACACTATCGCCTTGTAACTTAATTGTTCAGGAGATGAGACTCAGCTCAGTCGGTTGTAAGTCAGAAAAGTCGAGACAAAGGGCTCAATCAGTCAGAATTGGGGATGTGTGAAGAAAAAACTGATGAGACGGTGAGAGGTTTCTTGGTTGGATTGTGTGTGTTTGTGTGCCTCAATAAATGTATTTACTTTCACATTGTTACATCTGTTTTGTTTAGAGAAACCCCTGATAATTGGGGCCTGCATAGTGGCCTTGGTTGCAATTTCTTTCATCATCTTCATGGTGTACCGAAAAAAGACCCTCTCCACGACTCCTTTACCGCCCTCTATGGTTTGTTCATTCTACAACACATTTATCTGATGAGCCTCATTTGAATAGAAAGTATTTAATTTGAATGTGTTACATGAATTTACGCCCACTGAAACAACAGCTTCTTAAATTTCAGCACTAATCTACAACTAATTAATTTCTCTTTGTGTCTTAAAGAATATCACATCACAGGTGAAGCAGTGGACTCTAGGAAACGTTCAAGAGAAAGTCGTTGTGCCACAAGTGGAGCCGAGCTCGCCCACACCTCTACTGACAGGAAAAGAAGAATCGTCGCCTGTTTTCACTCCCATCACTGAATATGACATGCGGATGCCCATCGGTTTGTTGACCAAGGATGAGTGTGAAGGAATGGGTGATGTCACAGAGGAAGAGCAAAAGAAGGATGAGTACATGCAAGGGACCAACATGGACGAAGAAGAGGAGTCTAACTCGTTCGAAGGCCACTCTAGCTACGAGAAACGCCAGGTTGTTGTCGAGTTAGCGCCGGGGGAAAAGGCTGAAGGCTACCGTGGCTGAAAATGGAATTTCTGAGCACTACGGCGCATTGAATGTTTGATCACCGGCCTGTGACGCTAGCACGAACGAGACTCCATCCCATGATCACTGCCATCACTAAATTGAACCTCGGCGGCAACTTGCAAGGGAGTTGTGGTTACAAGTTTCGAGTGATTCAATTTGTGATATTTATGATCAGGAATGTTCCCTTGCTAGTGCACCTTGATATCAAATTACACACTTCAATATTAATATGTCAAAACTCCACAACAACTGTAGGCTTTTACGAGATAAACGCCTAAAGAGCAGCTGATTGGCCTTACACTTGTAAGATAAAATAGGTCATTAATGAGTATTTGCTGAATCAGAACGGATAAAAAGGAGAAAGTTTGATCAGGGGTGAAGTAAAGTTGTCCATATATCAATTACTGAAATTTTGGATATTTGTGTTTCAGCACTCACAGAACTTATTAGACTGAGGGCAGAGACCAAGCTGCTGGTTGCATGCCACACAGTGCAAGTACATGAGAAAGCACTTAATTAGTTTAATCATCAATTCTTCATATTAACATGCGATTGATTAAATTGTGTTACACTGAGGTGGCGGATGCTTCCGACAAATAGTGTGTGTGTTTAGTGCATGTGCTTATAGTCTTATTTTTTTCCATCATTGTAACTGAACAGTGAGACATCAGTGTTATTGGCAAGTTCCACTGTAGGTTGTTGAGGTAATTATTGATTAGAAAATTGTCATGAATGGAAACTGTCCGACATCCTTTCATTACAAGTTGTTTTTACTATTGCATTTCTCTCTACTCTGGCGTTAAAAAAAATATTTCTCTTTCCATCAACTAACTTTTCTTCTTGTTTCAAAGTACAGTTGTTGTAATACATGTTTTCTGCTGCCACCCCTGCATGCCAGAACCGGAGAAAGGAAGAAAATGTTGCACTTAGTTGGAAAATTGCCATTTTTTGATACTACCTTTAAGTTGTTCCAAACCATAGTGACAGAAAGTGTTACTTTTGTGCTTAATGATGTGCCATTATAAAGAGAAAAACCTTACCTTCTACCACATTATTAAAACATGTAACTTGCAGCCTCTCCAGAAGGAGAGCTGTAGATGAGACCTCAACAGTGGAGCGATAGAAGAGTAACGGGGAGGTTAGTTAAAATAAGCGGCGAGGTCACTGGATAAAACCTGAGCGGCAGGGAAATTAGAATAACTGAGAGTCTTGAAAAGGAAAACGGATATGACTTGGTGAAGACTTCACCAAAGTAAAACCTTCAAAAGGACTCATAGGTTAAGCGAGGCAGCTTTATTTATAAAGCACATTTCATGCATAGAGGCAGATTTGTGTTATGACTAAAAGCTGTTTCTCCCTGTTAAGATTTTGCTCTTGGCACCACTAGCAGCCCACTCATGAGTCATCTAAGAGGTCTCGTCTGGTTATGTTGCTTATATATTCAGGGATGAGTCTATTTGAAGATTTATAAATGAGTAATAAGACTTAAGTATTCTCTGGCTTCCTGTGTAGAGATTTAAGTGTCTGATGGTCCATTGCTATAATTAATCAGCTTTTCCAGATCTTGTTTTGTCGAAGGTCCCTGACTGTGGCTTTGTTTTTAAGGTGTTAAAATGCAGACTTGTAATAGCTTTTTCTATGACTCTTAAAACTGTTAAAAGGGACTGACGCAGGCTTCATATCATGTAATGCATATTATAAATATTAACCAATGATGACATTTACATATTGTATCTTTAACATCTTTCAACCAAACACAAGCATTACAATGTTTACCAGTTACTGAGCTTAGTGGTGAATAGTTTGTCAAATGAACACTGCTCACGTCCTCTTGCTTATTTGCACGACTAAGTTTTCTCTGTGATTCTGACGCTTTAACCTCTGATTAGGGTTGTTGCACCTTTTTAAAGGACAAGTGTGCAGGATTTAGTGGCATCTAGTGGTGAGGTTACAGATTGCAACCAGCTGACCCCCCTCCCACCGTCCCCACCGTTCCCTTCCAAGCGTGCAGGAGAACCTACGCTGACTGTGAAACTCGGGGAAAATGCAAAACCTAGTGTTTGGTTTGTCCATTCTGGGCTACTGTAAAAACATGGCGGCCTCCACGGAAGGAGACCCGCTTCCACTGCTCATTCAAAGACAACGGTTCTTATTTTCAGGTGATTAAGCACTAATAATAACGACTACTAACCAACTACTTACTTAGTGTATAACATTTCTACCAATTAATTTCCGCTAGATGCCACTTAATTCTACACGCTGCGCCTTTTAAAGAGCATATTGCAGGTTGGAGATGTCTAGGAAAATGATGTTGGGACTGAAGATTCATTGAAAGAAGCATATATTTACACTACAGTGACCTCTGGAGACGTTTTTCTGATAAAAATTTTACTTCTGCATTTGAAAAAGCCAAACCAGAAGTAGCGGGGGGTAGCGTGGTAAATTCAAACATTAGGAAAACAATCGATCTAAACGGTACATCTTTCTTCTTAAAAACTGAAAACTGCTGACATCAGCTCAGAAAAATCCACAACAAAGGTGTATCAAATTCATATGATACACCTTCACAAACTCTTCAGTGTCGCAAATAGCGTTTAGATCCATTATTTTCCTAATGTTTGAATTTACCGCACTACCAGCTACGTTACTTCCGTTTTAGCTTTTTCAAACGCAGAAGTAAAATTTTATCACAAAAACATCTCCAGAGGTCACTGTAGTGTATATGTATATATGTTTATTTAAATGAAACTTCAGTCCCAACATCATTTTCCTAGACATTGATTCAAGGGGTCTCCAACCTGCAATATGCTGTTTTTGCAGTGAAACAAGTTAGTCTTTAACTTCTGTACTGTGACATATTCTGAGTGAAAAGGAATATATGGGAATATGGTAATTTGATTTTAGTCTATTAGATTTGATTGGATCACTCAAAAAGTGAACGTGATACTGAGCTGTCGAGGACTGAATTGATTAAAAGAATTAATTAGACCTCAAACCTTTTCCTCTTGAAATGGAAACAAATTTTAAATTACATTTAATTGGAGAAATATAGTTCAGGAGTTTTGAATGTTTTACTGTATGACCTGTATTAAGTGATAACTGAGTAATTAACACAAGGACACAGGATTAGAAGTTGAAGATTGTATATATTTTTAAAATCAGTGTGACTTTAAATACAGCAGAAAACTATGATTAAAATTTTCCTGTGGCTGACTTTGTGATATGCCGTTGTAACGTTACACAGTGTCTTGAATTGTGCCTTACACATTGCGCTTCGCATATTTTTTGTGTGTGTGCTGAATACATATTGTTTATTTTTTTTATGTTGTTGTAACATTTTTTTTGTTTTTAAAACAGAAAATATATATATATATAGGTTGACCATTTTATATGATTTATTATGACCAATCTACCAGGTAGATCTGTTCATATTTCCATTGCTCACGCTGCTAAATGTATGAAAACAGTTTTTTTTATGGTGCTGATTCTGTAGCAGGTAAATAATGCTTTGATTTGACTGATTTCAAAGAGAGACAGGCAGCTTAAACTACCAGTTGTTTGTTGATATGCTCGGCCTGAAGTGTGTGAAAACGTTTTGTTTAGTCCAGTTAATGTTCAGACAGGCTGGCAGTAACTTAAACTCTAGTGCCTGGTTCTCTAGGTTAGTTACTGCTGCTTAACTGTTCATCGTCCTGTTTCAGCATCTATCTGTGCATCTGTCCATATAAAGTTTCCTCTCCTGTCTCCATATTGCTGTTTTTGCCCAAAATAATTTCAATAAAAGTCTGTTTATATCCAAGTACGTAAAAACGAGAAGGGATATCATGTGATTGATTTTTTTAAACTGAACTTCCTGTGACCCAAATATGATCCAAATCTTATGTTGCGTTCACCAAATGACTGGATGTAAAATGTAAAAACCCATTTAGGAAGGGAAGTTGGTATTTCAGTGTAGTTAAGATACTGAATTGAAGCTGCTGTATACAATTTAAATCTCTGGCACATAATGTTACTGCGTAAGGGAAGAAGCACAAATGTGACATTTGAGCAATCCATGTTGTTCCTTCCTCTGAAACCAGTCGTTTAAGTACTAAGGGGGGACCTCTTTTGTGTGTGTGTGTTTGCATAATGTCTGTTAGTTATGTTTCCTTCCTCTTTACGGTGTGTGTGGGCGAGTACGGAGACCTTTCTCGTTTCCAGTTAACAGTCAATAACAGACTTCACTATTATGTGTGTGTGTGTGTGTCCTCACTAATTCTTGCTGCCTGGTTTGCAGGTAGACGAGCTCAGGATTTCTGGTAACCTACAGCAGTGGTTCTCAACCTGTTTATTGTGATGTATCCTTTCATCAACATCACTTTTCACGTTCAAAATGTTTTCATTTGAACTGATCTCAAGCTGAGCGTTATTCAGCACTTTAGCATTAATTATATGAAAGTGGATTTTGTTATATTTTTTTCATACAATTGAACTGTTACAGGTCAGTTTGGTCAAATTTGCATTCATACCACTATCACTTTATGTTACCACTTCAATGTCTTAACTATTTATTAATTAATGTTAACAATTTCAACAATTTAGCCATAACTTTTAGCTTGCCATTTATCCATTTAAGCTATTTCAACCATTTATCCATCACTGTTACCAAACTTATATCAAGGGTTAATCACTTCTGTTAGCTTACCATTTATCCATAACTTTTAGCTAATTAGTTCAACTGTTTATCCACTTCTATTTCAACTGTTGTCACTACTTTTAGCTTATCATTTGCTACTTCTTTGCCGTCAATTTCAACTGTTTAACTTGTTTCAACTGTTGTTTTCGTTTACTTTGAGCTTAACATTCATTCATTACTTTTAGCTAACCATTTAAGTAATGTTAGCAGCTAACCACTTCTCCACCACTAGCTTTTTCACCATTTATCTTTTACTTTTAGCCAACTATTTCAACCATTTATCCATTACTTTTTGCTGTTTTAACCATTTATGTAGTTTAGGTAGATATATATTGAGTGTTTAGCCATCACTTTTAGCTAACTATACAAACTTCTGCTTGCATGACTTTTAACAAACTCACAATCGCAGCACTTAATGTTCAGGTGTTACAATTGACTCAACATATAGTTTTTATATGGTTGGGAATCAATGAGTGTGTTTACATGTGCACTAGTATTCTGCTTTCAGAAACCTGAATAAGGCCTTATCCCAATTTTGAGAAACCTGGATATGCTACCTGGAGCACTCCAATAGAAACCCAGATACTGTTGTATGTAAATGCCTGATCCATGTTTCTGAACGTTCTTGGTACAAAACATAGTGGCTGATATGATGAGAAATCAAGACACAAATGATTAGAAATCTGGATACTGTCAGAATCATGTGAACAGGAAAATGAATAACCAGGTTTCTCATGTTCCATGTAAACTCCATGTCCTGATTTTGATTAAAGCCAGGACAAAGTTTAAAAACGGGGATACTGGTGCGCATGTAAACACACATACACTGACATTATAGAGTGGTTCAGTCCTCTGTGTGGCCAAAAGTCACACAAGTTTGTAGGACAAGGATGTAAAAGTTTTACTGGTACTGCATTGAAGTACACAAATAACTTAATGTGATGGACAAGAATAGAAACAAATGTGTCAGTGTTGTTGAAAAAGGACATAACAATGACAATGCAATCTCAGCACTGTAAATATTAATACACTAAGTTGTAACAGTATCATTAATAATTAACACGTGGAAACATGAAGTGCTTGTAGATAAGATACCGTCTGTCTCTTTCACAGACACATTAACAGTGTTGCGCTGCTGAGAAGGAGCGTTCATTATGCAACACAGTAGTAGTGTTTACAGTAAAATGTTTGAACAGCAGACAGTTATCACTCATTCCAGTAATAAATCCCTGTAACAGTGTGTGAACCTGAAGCAGGAAACTGCTTAGAAAACAGGTGTAATAAATTGACTGAAACTCAAAAATGGTTCCGTTGACTGACATAAATCATCACAGAGGAAACACAAAAACAGTCTCAGATTTACTGAGGTAATTTTAATTTGCACGACACAAACTCATGAGAAATATGCATGAAGAAAGAAAAATACAGATCATGCTCTAGATAATGTTATTTTAAAAGAATTTAAAAGGGCTTGTTTTATTGAAATTAAGCCGGTATATGAGAGAATACGTTTAAAAAACACTGTTTTGAACAATGAATCTTATCACTTTTTCACATTATTCCAACTTGTCAGTGAATTTCATTATGTGGCATGACTGCAGCGTATTTATGCTGTTATGGAAATTTCCATAAGTAAAAGGTGAGAGAGAGTGAGAGAGGCCAAGCTGTACCCTCTTATCTTCTCAAACAGAAGATGGAGGCATGTATGGTTGATAAGCAGGAGCCATACTGGCAAACCAAGGCCAGAGTGCAGGCCATCGCCAGACGAACCAAGACAGACCTGAGATAAACATAACTAGAGGTTATTGAAACTGATTTGAAACTGATGAACCAATAAGATTAATATCTCAGCTTGGGTTAAGGACTAGACTCCGACTTTCAGGGCTCAGAATCAGAAAGAGACGGCACCAGAGTAGAACAATCTGGTGTTTTCTGTTTTGGTTCTCCACATGGTCGAGTGTTTTCAATAAACATTTTCAGCTTTAAGACATCAAAATCTCGCATGCACTTTTCTTCACTGAAGATGCCGACCATCACTTTAAATATCCACAACATATAATCATGAAAACAGAAACACTCGTTTGCTGTTTAGTCAGTGAAGGCATCATCGGGCGTACCAGGCTTAGAGTGCATGTGAGCCAGCCAACAACATACTATCAAATGATGAGTGATGACTACACGTCATAACACAGATAAGGTTGGGACATTGGCTCTGTAATGAAACCCGTCACATGTTTCTTTCAAGGAAAAAAAGAAGCAAAAATATAACGTGTCATGTAATAATCGCAGTGTCATGCTGTGTCAGAAATACCATAAAAACATGCATACATCATGGTTTAAAAAGAGGAAGTTTTTGCATTTTAAAGGCGGTGTTGCTGGTGCCAGCATGCATCAGTCCTGTGCTGCTCCGTTGTGTGTATGTTCACCCGTCCATCGTCCAACAACAGCATCATTGAGATGACCCGTCTGCTGCTCGGCGCTGTGCTGCTGGGAAACCTGCGTGTCTGTGTCACAGAGCAAGGTAACCCCCAATCTGTTTCTATACGTCACCTGTAGATTAGTGTTGTTATTGACTGACTGATTTGATGTTCAAAGTTAGACTCATTTTGTTCTGTCCAGTATCTAAATCCACGCATCTGTTTATGTTTGAATGTTTATCTTATGACATCGAAACTGAGCTGAGAAGAAATTCTGACATTTATGGATGCTTATAAAGTAATAAGTTCTTCTCACTTGTGATCATCTTGTATTATTTACTGAAGCATTATGTCATTAAGTTTTACACTTAGAATAGACTTTAAACAGGACAACATGAAAAGCAACAGGATGAGACTCGAATAAGTAGTAAATTACGTTTATCCATCAGTAAATCACAGACATTGTTGGATTTTCTAAGAGTTTTGTGTAACAAACAGTAAAATTATTTGTCTCTAAATGATTCAGTAACATTAAACCATCTATTTACTATTTATAAGGCGTATATAAACTTTTTTTTTTTTAAATGGTTTATATCACACTATAATGCAATTATAAGCTTATAGGACATTTCTGAGTGTTTATAATTGTACAGTGTTTGTCAGCAATTATAATTTCTCCTATGAAAACATGTTTTATATTATATTATTACAACTGTTGTGTTTTTATTATCATTCATATGTCTTTATTCACCTTCACAGGAATTGACAGATACAATAAACACTTATCTGTTTACAACTATGTTATAGTGTGCTATAAACTATAAACTCTTATAAACCGCTTATAAATGATAAATAGGGGGACTTAAAGTAAAGTGTTAGCAATTATTCTAAGACATTATTAAAAATGTGTCAAATATCAATAATTATCAGTCACCAATAAAAAGAAAGAAAAGTAGAACTTGTGGTCACTTCAGATGTGGTCCAGGACAGAGTGAGATGTGTGTTCAGGAAACAACATCACAGTAATGTGAGTGAGTAACGTCCTTTACAATCTGTGACGGAAACTGTGATCCACACTGACGAGGCTGCAGTGAATAAGTCTTTCTAAGGAAAGAGAAGATTCTAACTAAACCGAATGTTGAGAAACCATTTTTATTTTTAGTATGTCAAAGTTCATTGGCAACGTGCTGAAATCAAAGAAGCAAAATAAAACAGCCTTTACTGCCTTTAAAGACAAACTCATGCGTCTTTGTACAGATCATTACCAGTACAACAGAATCCGCATTAGCTGGGATTTATCCTTATTACACGTAGATGGTGCTGTTGTATTGTGATGATGCTGTTGATTAGGTGGCATATACATACCTGTTTGATCACTTACTGTTAAAGGATAAGTTCACAATTTTTCGAGTCTTAAAACAAAAGTCAGGTGCTCAAACAAACAGTGACAGAGGCCATGACATTGTAAGTACATTATGAAGGGATCTGCTAATGGCCAGTATGAACAGGAGGAATAATTACAGCAAGAAAAACATGATTCATGATTTGTGCACCAGACAGTTTAATAATTGTGAACTCGTCCTTTAAGCAGGTTTAAAATTATTTTTAAATGGTTAAATGCGTTTTAAATGTCATTCTGCTTTTTATTTGTACCATCTTGTTTGTAAAGCACTTTGGGCTGCGATATATAAACAACATTACAATGCTACAAATCAACCAATGAGCTGTATTTTATATATTTAAGTTCTACTCACAAACCAATAAGTAATCAATAACCTCTTCAGTTCCAGTGATGCTCGCTCGTCCCACCCAGGTGAGGTTTGACTCTGTGGACTATGAAAACATTCTGCGCTGGACTCCGCCCGCTAACACCACCTCACTGCAGTACCACGTCCAGTGGAAGATGTGAGACATGAACACACACACACACACACACACACACACACACACACACACACACACACACACACACACACACACACACACACAGATCTGCATTTAACAGCATCCAGAGACACTTTTTCTCACCTGAACATGAATGATAATGAAACAAAAGGAGAAAGCTTTTAATTATAAAAGGCTCTCTTACTTTACTTTGTGTTATTGCTGAAAAAATATTTACCATAACCAGTCATTAAGGATATTATTGGGTCCTAAAAGCTAATCTGCCAGTAAAGTGATATTTTCTTTTACTTTTGGCAGTTCTTTCTTCAAAGGAATAATTTCTCTCCTGCGGTGAATCATATCTCGTTTAAAGAGAAGCTTAAACCTGGCAGAACTTTTATATACATACTCCTTGAGGTGTCTTCCTTTTTTCCCTGTTAAACATAGAGGATGTTGTTTTATTGGGCTGCACAAATAAAATCGACTTGACTTGATTTTAAACTACGCTGTGTCTTCTCCTCAGTTACGGCGAGCCTCAGTGGCTCGATGTAGACGGCTGTCAGGGGATCCAGAAGCACCAGTGTGACCTGAGCAGCGTGACCTCTGACCTTAGAGAGTGGTACTACGCCAGAGTACACGCATCCTCCTTGCCCTCCAGCAAATCAGCCTGGGCCCGCTCGCACAGATTCAGCCCCCGCTGGGCCAGTGAGTATTTCCACACTTCCTCCTTGTCTGCATCCTCTTCTCTTTGTCTACGATGCAGACTGCACAACCAGAAACACACACTGTTCAAACTAGTTCTTTATTTAGAAGGATCAGTAATGGAAAAAAAAACACTCAAATATTTGACTCAAGGAGAAGTAAAAGTAAAAACAAAGACAAGATTTCTGTTCACCATGAACTGTAGTACACGTTGTGATTATTTTCTTACACAACAAAACACTGTTTTCTCTTCTTCTTCTATAAATACTATGAAGTTCAACTTCCCTTTTCAAGACAAAACAACAAGAAACAACAATCACCTCTGCTTCCTATCTTTGCATTTATATTTTATCTCTTTGTCACGAAAGTCATTACAGAGAGATAAAATATTTTGTGCTCTATTATTTTGCAAACATACTAAACTAATCGATTATCTCTGCAGCTAAAATCAGCCCACCTGTGCTGAAGCTGGACGTCACGGAGCAAGGCATTGTGGTCCATGTGAAGCCGCCCCGAATGCTTGTCCGGAAGATGCACAGCAATCTGCACTACAAGATCTACCTCATACACGCCGATGGAGAAGAGGTACAAGAATCACTGTGACCTGCTTCTGTCTGCTTATTGTTCTGTTTGGTTAACGACTGTTTAACAAGTTCATCATTTCCTCATAATTCCCACGAGGAAAGACATAAAGACACACAATGTATGAAACTTGCAATTTCAGTTGTAACATATGTACATTTACATTTTTACATACTAAAACTTTACACACAGCAGGCCAATTTACACTTTTAAATATTTCATTCACATTGTCTTATTCTAATTATTATTCTATTGCACCTGAACTTCAAGAATACACCACCCTGCTTTTTACTGCACATTCCTGCACATGTTGTCTTAACATGCGACAGATAAAAGACGTGGTTCAGTTGGTGCACTCACAATTAATTCATTCCAAATGGTTGCTGGTGCGATGCATCAGCTGAACATGCAAAATGTTTATCTACAGGGGAGCATTTAGTTTAACATGTATAAAGAATTCAAATTCTGATAATAAATGAATAATGAATTCATATTTGAGTTTCAATTGAGCTTTTCTATCAACAGCATCTGTTTTCTCTGCACTTAGAACCAAATTACATTGTTCTCTCCAGTAAAGTAGGACATGACGAACCTGTAAATGTCACCAGTGATTATTTTCATTGTTGATTTATCTGTCAATAGTTTTTTGTGATTGATTGATTATGCCTTCAGTCTATAAAATGTCATAAAAACTTTTCCCAGAGTCCAAAGTGACGCCTTCAAATGTCTCGTTATGTTCAGTACAACATTCAGTTGATGTGCAATTATTTAAAACATAAAAACAGCAAAGGATCACATCGGAGAAGCTGAAATCAGAGACTTAAACAATGAATCGATTAACCATCAACTAAGAATTACCGTCACATTAACAGATTTTTCCTGGAAGCTCATGAGAAACACGAGTTCACATCAAAGTGAACTCATCAATGTGTGCACCAGAGAGAAATCCCCTTTACACTATCACAACTACTATTTCGAAATAGAAGAGGAAGAAGAAGAGGAGGCGGAAGAGGAAGAGCAAGAAGAAGAAGAACCAGAGGAGCAACAAAAACAAAACAGCAAAAAAGAAGAACAAAGATGACACAAAGAAAGAAAAACAACTGATAGTTTTTAATGCAAAATGCCTTTTTGTCTCCTTTAAGGCTCAGTTTGCCATCAGATTGCACAACATGTTACGCAAAGGTTCTTTTTCCTGTGTAGCTTCACTGTTAACCTTATCAGGGTCAGCACTGCTGGTGAGGTCATATCCTCTCTATTTTTCTGAGAATTTACACTTAACAAGAATTAAATGTTACTGCTTCTAAGCCAACAAAAAATAAATTAGAGTTTCACTATTTCTCACCACAATTTAATGCTGGCTTTATAAAAAAAAAAAAAAAAAAAAATGATGAGACCTTTGAGACTTGTATTTTGGGAAATAATAAATGGTGTGTGGGAGGATTTGGACTCCTGATCTCAGTATTTCTAAAGATCGTGCTTCTCTCCTCCAGGTTGTGTTTGACATGGACTGCTGCTCCAAAGAGCTGATTCTGGACAAGCTGAAGCATGACACAAAGTACTGCGTCCAAGCCCAAACCATGATCCCCCTCCAGGCCAAGAGCAGCGATCGCAACTCTATGAAATGTGTCACTACTTTCTGAGCACACAGGTATGAATACAAACAGTCACACCTACAACATTTCTACACCTGCAAGCGCCTGAAATATGTCTCCTGTAGCTATGAAACATCTGCACAGAAACTCATCTTTCTCCTTCTTTGCATCAAGTTTGTTGAGGAAAAGTGATGCGTATTTATCCCCGACAACACCTGTGACAAAGTGTCTGTTTTGTGTGACCGTGTCTGTGCTGGACAGCGTCGTTAGTGAGTCTCTGTTGTAACAGAAGATTACAAAAAAACGAGACGTCAAGTATCAGCTGTCGCATAACAATAACGCCTGAGGCAACGAGACAGAAAGAGGGAGGGAAAATGAAACTCCTGGAGGAAAAATTTTAACAGGAGAGTTTCTCCACAATGACTATAATTATCTCTGCTCACCACACCCTGTTCGCTATTTTTAGATGTGTGATGGACGTGTAGACACGGTGAACATTCATTCCTTCTCTCTCTCTCTTTCTCTCTTCTCTTTTTCTTTAGATGAACACGACCTACACGATTCACTGAATGACTGGACAAGAAGTTTTGCGTCCAACAAGTTCAGCTTTAATTATCCATCGCTACCTCGACGGCTGCAGCCACTAACGTCCGTGCCAAACAACACGTGATGCACTTTATTATTCAAAGAATTAAAACGTCTGACATGTTTGATTTGTGTAGGTAAAACAAAAAAAATATTTGACTTGAGTGACTGAGTGACTCCAGCCTCCAGAACGCTGTCTGTAACGGCAATGTTTCACTTTAGAAATTAATTAGGTTTGGTGTTTTCTTCAAGCTCATCTGTAGACTTTATACACACACTACAAGCACAGTGAAGCTGTTAATATGAATTATAGTCTGTGTTTCTGGTTACACTTTTAAAGAAGTCGTGTTATTTTTCATAATGAGAACTGATAGTAAAGGTTAAATCACACTAATAACAATAGATGCAACATCAGTAAACAACACATACTGAAACAGTAAAGTACCAAACTAATAACTAATATCAAGTTCAGCTTTTTACCAACATGTTACTCTATTTTATGTTTTATCTTAACATTTTAATTAGTTTCTTGTGAAGGAAAGAATACTTCTGCAACAACAGAATCTAATTTGTGTAGAAATGGATGAATTTAGAGCTGTGCAGCCCAATTCATTGATTAACTAATCAAGTACAAGGTAACAGTTGAAAGAGTGATGTTACAACTAATTTGAAGTTACTGCTCATTATTCAGTCTTACAGATCCTAAAAAGTGTGATCAGAGTGATGTTTTATATGTTACAGCTCTTTTTCTGTCACGCTCACATGATCAAATGTAGTTTGCATAAGTTAACACTCCGTGACCACAACACGTATTGGTTTTTCCCCGCAGTAGAGACGCACTCAGGCTGATGTGTAATCAATGCACCTGTGAGGATAAATGAATGTCAACTAAGCAGCTTTCTCATAAATTATTACAGGGTATAAAAGTGAAGGTGCCAAATGTTTTTGTTGTATGTGTCACATAAGAAATAAAAGCCACGCTGGTTAATTCTGTTTCATCAATTGGTGAAAACTTGACATTTAAAAGTTTTTCTTGTCATCAACAATCCTCCGTACGCTGCAGGAAAAATGAGGTCATGTTGATGTTTCTTTTCTCTGGAAGTTCTCCCCACTCATCTCCGAAAAAAAGGATGTGATGATGTCACAAATGTAAACAGTGTATGATAGTGACGCTGCAGTTTGTAATCTGGTGATCATTTGCTGGAAATTATGATGAAACACACGAAGAACAGAGAATAATCACTCATTTCCAAACTATTGCTTTTACTGAAACCAGCCACAAATTAAAAAGAAAAAAAAAAAAAGACTTTTCTGTAACAGCTGGACACTGTAGATTTTAGAAAACGCTACTCAAACAGGTGTAAATAGTGTATTTTTTGGGGACTATTTTCAGCTGCGGATTAATACACACAACTCAAAATAAACCTGCAAACAAAAACAAGAAGGCAACGTTAGTCTTGATTTAGACTTTATTCAAAATGTTGATAAACTTGATACTTTTGATCAATCAGGCGTGAAATAACCAATACTGAACTGATAACAAAAAAAAAAAGCGTTCACTGACACCGATCGTACTCAAAAGCTAAATCCGTCACATTCAGCGTGGCGGAAGTGTTCAGTGATTTAAAAGGAAGTGTTGCATTTAAACAAGAAGTTTCGTCGTTATGAGCAGAAGGCGATGGGGGGTCGCTGCACTGACTGAAACATCTGAGGTTGAAGTTTTCATACTTCAAAAAAAAGAAAAAAAGAAACTCCATACTAGCAGCTGGTCATGTTTAACTTTAGTGGTTTTGGTCCTGAAGACAAAAGAGGCCTTATAGTGCTGGACTGTGTTTGAATTTGGTCCCGCAGCCAGGCAGCTGAATACACAACGTCCATATCTCGTATCACAAATATTATTCCTGCAGTTTGTCAAAGGAAGCGGAACATTTATTTGGGCGTTTTAACCTTATTAAGACTGTATCTTTTTGTTAACAGATAGTCAACAAACTGCAGACTTCAGCTTCTGACTGAAATCCAAAAACCTTTTGAGGGGAATATACAGCACCAGTGCATTATGGTATTCACAGATACCCTTTAACTCATGAAACAACATTGGTAAATTCATTCGGTATCTCGGCCTTGTAAACTGCACCTTTAACTACTGGGTGATTAGTGAGAGGCCTTTACAGTGATGGAAATGGTTTGAAAGTAGTCAGTGATAAAATAAAATAAAATAAAAACAGAACATGGGATACTTCACATCATAAAATCATCATAAGATGCCACAGTGATACACACATCAGGAATCACAATTATATTTACACCATTTGGGAATCCATATCTTAAATGTGCCCTTGTTATGTCCTTCAGAAGGAGGACATGTTTTCAACTGAACCTCTTAAACCCGGACTGAAGTGAGACAGCGATAAAAAAATAAAAAAAATTAAAAAAAAGAGATGAGGATTTATAATCATCTGTCAACATTTTGGAGTTAAACTATTCAGTTCCAGGTTGTTGTTTTTAGAGAAGGAGCCCAGGAGTGACCAAGCGTGTTAACATGTGTGCACGCCTACAGCTGCACAGTCAGACATCCATACTAACGAGTTCACTGAGGTCTGGAGCAAAACTTGCACAACAAATCTAATTAATGAGCCCTTTTGTTAATCCTGAGGAAGCCATTTAACTGTGGGTGTGAGTTTAAGCTTTAATGAACGCTGCGTTGTCTCCGTTTATCTCTTTATCTTCGCAAGATCATGAAGAATCTATATCGTCAGGCTTCCTGTTCTCTGGCAGCTACAGACGTGGTTTAGGTGTGACGACGGCAAGAAGTGACAGATGGCTCATCACCTGCCAAATATTTTTAAAAGTGGCTGCCCTTTTGCCAAATTCTGTCTACAAATGTCTCCAGACCTTCCTGAGCTTGATGTGATGGAGATCTGACTACATGGGGGAAATGTTTAAAGCTGAAGAGCTTTGTCTCCCTCTTCTGGCAGTGAGAGTAAGGGGGGGGGCGCTCGGCTGTGATTGCCTGACACAGGCACATGCAGCGCGCTCTTGTGTGTGACAGACACGGTAAAAACGGATATGTTGTGACAGTCCACCGGCTTATCGGGATTCGTCCCAAAACAGTATGCAGTGGAGCTTTGAGGCTGTGAAACGGTGGATAAATTCCCACAAAATGACTCAGAATTTGATCCATTCGGTCTTATAACGTTTGGAAAGTCTAGAAGAGCCACCTAATTAACGGCCAGACGACTGTCGCCCCCTGACATGAGACTTAAAAACTCTGTTTACTGTGAAATACAGAGATATTTATCTGGCAGTGATTGGCTTAATCAGCTTTGTTTGAACTCGTTTGGCGAAGGCTTGAATATAACGGATGGTCATTTTTGTTCCACACTGCAGGTTTAATGTTACACTGAAAAGTGTATTAATAAAAATAACATTAAAAAATGCAAGTTTGTTGACTTCAGCATTAATAATAGCGTCTCCATAAACTATTAAACTGTGTGCATAAGATAAAACCAAAAAGAGACATGAATGAAAGAAAATGAGGGAATGACACCTGCTTTTAGTTCCTGAAAGCACAAGAATGTTCTGGATAAATTGTCGTTAGTGTGGTCAGATGGTGTCTTGTGCGGTCTGTGGTCACTCCCGGGCTGCGTAGTAATCCTTCATGACTTAACATTTAAAATGATGCTGTGTCATTACAATTCCAGCCAGTCAACAGGGGGATTAGATTATAAATTCATTAACTTGAGGCAAGTTTTCCTGACATGAACGTTCATGGCACGAACATGTTCCTCCACCCTGCTGTGCTGTGCGGAGTACAGAAAATATTAAATGAAAACTTTTCTATAAATACTCTTAGAAAAATCAACATTAGCAACAGTCATTAAACATTTGAGAAGAAGTGAAGTGAAAAGATTCCACGTCTGTTTTGTTGGACTTCCAATGTTTTTTTGTTTTTTTTTTTCTACCTGCGGCTCTAAAATCTTCAGGGCATTCTGGGAGGAAACATCTTTGCATCCCTGTTACGATTCAGTATGTAACCTGTCCCGAGAACACAAAGTGTACTGCAGCGTCGCTGACTTTTAAAACATAAAACAGCATATATGCAATACAAAACAACTGCCAGCATTAGGCTGAAAATTGATAAAAAGAAATATTTACAAACAAGGCGTAATGATTTTTTTTTTTTGTTCAACATTTTAAGGGTACATGCATGCATGATTCTCAAGTCAAAAAATCTAAAAGTGTGATCGCACGACTTTGAAAAATGACATGGAATGTATGTCCTGCTGGTTGCTAAGGTAAGGTCAAGTCTCTTCATATTAAATTACCTATAAAAATATATATATAAATAAAAAGGTGAGGGTATTGTGTTGCGAAAGCTGCAGCAGCGGTCAACGTTTAGCTGCACCGACAGAACGAGAGAGGAAGAGGGTGACAGAGGGTGGGGTGGGGGAGAGATGAGCGATCGAAGGTGGCAGCAGAGCACCGGAGGATCAGTGGAATGTTCCGCTCAGGTCTCTGAACCGCAGGGAGAGACGACTTCTCATTCTTGAATGACACAAGGCAGTGTGGAGCGCCTCTCAAAATGAGATGAGGTCGTGCGTGTTCCAGAATCCCCTCTGACACAGTCTCAGACTCGGGGTTACGTTCTAGAACACTGACATCCCTATGTTCTAGAACTAAGACAAAGCGGTGTTGTGTGTTATAGAACTTTTTTTTAAAAATGGAGGAAAAAAAAAGGCAGCCTGGTTCTAAACCCTCCAGGAGTTCTAGGCCAAAAAAAAAGTGTCTGTATGTTCTTGAATACTCTAGATTGTATGACGGGATGAGCTATATGACCACAGCAGGATCACTTCTCAACACTCCTAAGAGAGGAACTCTTTCTCCAGCTCGAAGACGGAGGCCCGTGCCGGAGAACTCTGAATGCGGCAGAGCGGCACGGTGCAGTCTCGTTTCTGGCCCTCTGTGTCCATGTCCAGCAGGGAGCAGCCCACCCCGACATCTGTGGACAGCACCATGTTGAGGTTCTGTGCCGTCTTTTCTCCAGAGTAGTGGCCCAGGGAGTAGCTCTTGTTGCGTCCTCGCAGCAGTGCCCAGGCGTGCGGTTTGGCGCGGAAAGACACCGGCCGCGGTCTGGAGAAGGCGTCCCCGCAGGAGGGCTTCTCTGACGTTCCGTCTTTCTCTTTCTCCTGCTTCTTCTGTGTGGCCGGAGGAGGCAGAGTGGGTGGGCCATTGGCTAGAAACAGAGAAGATTAATTTTGAGAGTGTTAACGTACTCTAAACCGTATAGAAATGCTGCTTCCTGTCTCCTACTTTTGCGTTACTCACTATTGTGGTTGGTCGTGTATTTCTTCCTGCGTAGACGTGTCCCTGTGTTATGGTTGCTCTGCTCTGGCGGCTGGCTTTGGGTTTGTACTGGAGTCTGTGTTTTCGCTGCAGTCCTGCTACTCTGGCCTTCTGTGGAGGCTGCTGGGCCGGGCCTAGTCGGCTCCGCGTGATGATTGACAACCACGAGCTCAACCTTCCCGGGGCTGGACTGCGACACCTCGGCCTCAGACTGTAAGAGACACTTGGTGGAGTTACATTCCATAATGGCCGACATGGAGATGAGATTGACGGGCTGGGTGGAGGTGAGGTTCGTCGATGCCTCATCTTTACGCGAGCGACCGCTCGGCGGTGAGGTGCTGCGGCGGAATCTGGTTGCGCGCTGAAACAGGCCCTCCTTCTTCTTCTTCTCCTCTCGCTGGGGCTCGCCGTCTTCAGCGGGGGCTGAGATTTTGAGCGCCTCCCTGATGTCGTAGCCGAGCACGACCGAAGCCAGCAGCGAGCCGCAGCCGTACAGCACGGAGTCGGTCTTGCGGCGAGCGGCCGTCCGCTTCAGGCTGTTGGTGGGGGTGAGCTGTGGGGTGGTGGAGGTGGACGAGGTGGATGTGGTGGTGTAGGGGTCCTCTAGGTTCTCCGCTGGGCCGCCCTGACCTGCTGCTCCGACCCCAGCGTCTCCCGGCCCACAATGCCCACCAGGGCTCTGAGGCTGCTGCTCGTCCCTCCACAGAGGTAGATCGATGTACACCTGGTTGGGGAACTTGAGCTGCTTTGGTTTGGAGCTGCTGTCCGGACATTCCTGGGAGAACGCCTCGTCTTTACCGCCCCCCGCTGGAAACACAGAGCCAGATACCATCATATAAACAAATAACTGACCGTTTACAACCTTTCCTCTATGCCCCACACAAGTATCAGCGGTTATGTAAGAGTACCTGCCAACTGACAACAACATGTCATTGTGTTTGTTTAGTGAAACCGAAAGGCAAATTAAGGACATTAAACTCAAAGCAGATTTTAAAACCTGTTGAGCGAGACAACAGTTACTAAAACTATTCTCGACTACATGTCAACATAAATTGACTCGCAAAACCCCAGTTTACAATAATTCTTTGAATATCACACAAATAAGTAAATTTAAATGAAAAAGCACAGAATAATACTGGATTCTCTGCTCACCTTGTTCAGCAAACAGGGCAGCGAGGGGAACCGACTTCTGGGATTTCACCAGACTAGTAGACCAGGGGTTACTGCCGTCCGAGAGAGGACGCACTCTGAAAACGATGCACATGTACAAATGAAACAAAACATCAAATACACTGTGTGTGTGTGTGTGTGTGTGTGTCAGGGATTCTCTATTTAACCAGGAGGCAATCTAAATGGGCTGAAAAGTTTGGACACACTTTCTCAGTAAAGGAAAACAGAAAGTGCGTCCAAACTTTTGACTGGTAATGTAGCTAGAACGTTAAAGTAGGAGGAATATAGATGCCAAATGTCATAGAAAATAACTAAAAGCAGTAAATAATACCTGAAAATATTTTCATTTGTTAGTAGAAAGTGTGTGTATGTATGTGTGTGTATTCTCTACCTCTCAGCAGCAGCGGGCCTTTCTTTGCTCTGTACTGAACTGGGGCCCCAAGTTCTTCCTTTCTTCTTGATTCCCTTTTTCACGTCATCAAACTCCTCTGGCCTGAAGAGGGTGCTGCGGCCCCACGTACGGTTGCTCTCATCTTGAGTAACTGTAAACACAGCAACCACAACAGTTACCACACACTCAAACAACCACAGCAAGCTGCTGTCACAGGAGAAAACACGTCCTGACAGGGAATGTGGTGTGGACGTATTAGAGGGATTAATAAAGGTTTCATTTCATCCGTAAAATCCCAGTAGAAATCTTACTCTGGAGTGGAAGGCTACTATTTTTTATTATGTTGTCTTCTTCCAATTCTGTAGTTTAAAAGAAAAGCCTCAAAAGCCAAATAACTCATAAATGTTCTCTCCTAAAAGTCGAGGGATTTTAAGTTAACTTTCTATACTTAAAGTTACTTCAATCAGTGAGTTTAGATTCCAGGCGGTTCAGAGTAAAAATGTTACTTTTTCACACCAGAAAATATTTCTACAAATTCCCACAAATGTAAACTCAAAAAGCCAAAAAGCAGAAACCAAAACCCAAACAGCTGTTGTTATAAAAGCTCCTTCTATGTGTGTAAGTTAGCCTCTGTGAAGTTGTTATGAAGTGTGAGAAAGAGGCCAAGATCCACCAAATACATGAAAGCAACAGACTAGGGCCACTAGCAACAAGGTCATTAACAAATATGAAAAAACAAAGTCAGAGTGTTTGAATTTAAACAGCAAACTGGCCCGAGTCTGTGGCATAAACCTTATCATCGTCCCTCGCTTGTTAGATTTTCAGGTTAAGTGGACACAATGTGAAACAACTGAAACCAGCAGCAAACACCACAGTCTTGTTTTAATCCACACATCAGGAAAACTCTGCATCAAATCTGCACACACGATGCCCACCGACGGGAAGCTGTTAGGCAACAAAACCCTTTTAATCGTCAAAGTTATCCAAACACCACATCACATGCGGCGCTCGGTGCTGTTAGTCCACACCGGCGCTGCATGTGAGCAGCCAATAGCTTGCCTTTCCTCCTGAGCCCAGAGTAGGCTGTGAGCTCGCTGGTCAGATCAACGTCCTGTTGGTAAATATACAAACTGTCTCTCTGCATATGCGACGTCACTGAGGAGGGAAACATACACGTTACGGCTACCAAACATGATGAGTATGGAACAAGTACTGGCGTTTACAGGCTCCTAGTTTGTGAACATTTCAGAAAATCAAGTTTCAAAGTCAAACATTTTTTTTGGCTGTTTAAAATCTGGAGGCACTTAGAATATTTCTGAAATAGTAATTAGGTGTTTATTAACTTTTTTTCAGGATGCTATCAATCTATATTGAAATGTATAATCTCTAAGTGTCTGTAACAAAACAGTGAGCCCAAATTCATAAAACATGATTTAAACATGCATTTATTTATTGAAGTACTCCAATTTATCACTATTATGAGCTCAACCGTTCACCAGCAGATCCACTGACATTAAGAAGTCTAACGTTAGCCTAAAACAATTCTTTAATCTGGCTTCTGCTGATTACATCTTTGCACCTCTCCCTCTGATTTTAAGTCCGCTCTGAGTTTTCTTGGGCTATTTTGCATAACTGTGATCTATATCAATGATCTCCCTGCAGGCTAATCATTATACAGCTAATGCGAGCAAACATCTGTGTCCTCTGTCTGAATGTCAGACTCTATCATAAATGCTCAAGAGGAATTTGTTCCAGTTATTGCAGGGGCGTTGGTGCGTGACTAAGTCAAACTGTTCAAACAACTAGATTGTGGCTTGTGGCTCTGCAGCTTTTCTCCACATGGCCTTTGTCATTGTGAATGACACTGATCCTGTTTTCCCCAAAGTGTATTATAGTGTATTATGATTTTTTTTTTTCAGAATCCTTATATTTGTAGATTTGACTCGATCGAGGTCAAGAAATACACCTGAGCCAGTGCAGAGCCAGGAGACAGTCAGACCTCACACACTAAATGGAAACTTGAATAAGAAAAACTAAAAAGTCTTACGCTGAATGGCTCGTAGCCGGGGGATGAGTGTGGGACTGCTGGGGGGAGATGAGCTGGTGCTATGAAGGCTCCGCCTCTTGTCCATGGAGGGCGACGCCTGCACGGTGATCTTATGCTGAAAGTCTGCAAAATACAACATGAACAGATGCAACACAGTTATTATCTCAGTACACAGTATTAATCTCAGTTACAGTTAATGAGATGACAGATCAACACGCGTCCTTAGTTAAATGTTTAATGTGTGATTGGCAGACAGCAGAAAGGGGACAGACGGACTATACGCTTAATTTTACACACTAATGATGATTTAAGAGTCAATTTTCAACTCCGACATATTCTGGTGTACAGATAATTGAAAGTTAGAATGGCTGTTCAATCTTCATGTGTTAAAATTCGCAAACTTTGATTCAAAAGCCTGAAAAAGAAAGATAGATGGATTATTTAATAAGGGATTAAACACTGCTGTATGATAATGGAGGAATCAACTATTTTGTCTCTGATGTAAATGAAGTTCTGAACACCTGATCAAAAATGATACAAACTGGTTTTCTTTTTGACTTTTGGCAATATTGTTTAAAAAAATGTATATATACAGCATTTTGAATCTGGTTTATAGGACTTTACAGTGTCTTGTGAACCCATGTGGCCTGCTTATAACTATGTACATAACAGAATACCGTATTAATCACTTGATATTATGGAGAACTAATAATAATTTGTCCAGTTTTAAGGTTGATTTTGCTCTAAGAGATGTTACAGAAGAGCTGGTTCTTGTAAGACACCAGCTCTATTCACAGTTTCACTATTTCTTAATCAAAGGTAACAGAATCATCTAAACGAGTATAACCTGCTCTGTTTAGACAAGCACAGTCTCGCACTGGACTCTGACCTCAGACATGGGAGGCAGGCGCACTAGCAAGGAGGCTGAAAACTATGGACAGAAGAGTCTGTTGCCAGCCCGTCTCTTAAGGTGTTGGGGTGTGAGGTTTACTCGCTGCACAGCATTTTACCTGCTGGCTACTGTAATTTCCATCTTGATGTTGGACACAGAAACAATCTAACTCCGCACAGCCAAGCAATTACATCTGTTTGGTCTCTTCACTCACCTGAGGGCAGGCTGATGCGGTTTCCATCCTTGAGTTTAAGGCGGGAACGTTTAAATTTGCCTTTCCTCTTCTTCACGTTGGGTTTATCTTTGTTGAGCTGGAAAATGAGGATGTTGAGTTCTCTCTCCAGCACGTTGATCTCACGCTCTGCCAGCTGCTGCTCCCGGCGCTTCAACAGCTCCTCCTGAGACTTCTGCTGGAGGGCGGCCCGCGTCAGCTCCTCTTCCCTGGAACGTAGCTCCTGGAAGAAGTAGAAAATGAACACGGACGTGTGGTCAGATAGGCAGAAACGGTGACAGATGTCTCTGTTGGGTGCGCTGACACACTGACAGATATTTGCTGGAGGATGATGTGCATCCGTTTGTCGTGTCTACAAATGAACTCCTAACAAGCAGGAGGAAAAATGATTTGGCTAATATTTTGTTAAATGAGGTGAAAGAAGATTTTCTGCTCCAGTAAAGCTTAATTATCATGAATACACACAGGAGAGTGCAATGACACCCTATTCTCTTAAATAGCAGACAGACTTTTGTAGGATAATATTGGTGTTGTTTAGATGAAAGAATCCAGGAAGTATCTCTCTTACATAATCATTCATGCAGTCCCTCTCTTACGCATAGTGTATAGATGACATTCATGACAGTTAGTGTTTAAAGTTTCATGTTATTTGTCATAGTTGTCCCTCAAATGAACAGTTTTCCTCCTAATGTCTGCACATAGTCACGGACACTGTTCTCCTGCAGAAAGACTGACAGGTAAGAAAACATTGTATAAGTCCCTTCTTACCAAAAGAAAAGCAGACAGACGTCTATAGGACATGCAGGAGTGTTAGTCGTGTATTAGATAACTCCTTCTCCAACAAGTTGGTTCCAACAGATTACTGCCTGCTGTTTCAAGCAGTGTTACGCAGCTAAACAGTCACGTCTCCTCCCATGGCTTACACTCTTTCTTCCATCGTTCTGTTTTCTCTTTAATTGCTCTCAGCTGAGTAATAATAATCCTTACTGGATGACTTCCATAAAGCAGCTTTACAGTCAAGCCCCTTCAGCCACCCACCTAGACACAAGATTACTGTGGGACGTTAACAGGAAATCTGCTGATGTAGTGGCTAATTCTACAAGTAATCTTAAGAAACTGCGATGGGAAAATGTCAGCTAAGGCTTCAGGCTAAATGATTTTTTTCCTTTCCTTTTCCTTATGAAAGCTTCACATATCCAACAAACTTCGTAGGGGTTTGTCGTGATGATGAATCGGTGCAGATTATATCAGTTGAGCTTTTAAAGGATAACTTTGGATGACTGGATGTTACAGAGCACAAAGGTGCATGTTAATAATACATAAATACATAACACAAAGTAAACAGAATGAATAAAGATAAGGCACAAATTGAATCTCTCAACACCTGTAGAGTTTTCAGTAACCGTGTCATTCGGTTCACCATTTGTTGACCCAGCTCTGTGTGCTGATCCTGCTGTTTCTCCAAACATTAATTAACCCCCCACTTTAAGCCAGTGACGGGAGACTTATACAGGAAGCAGATTAAGGTCTTAACAAGGGGAAGTACGGTAAAGCACCTAATCAGTAATGACTCGTTTTGTTAAACGCGCGATTAGCTTGTCCACTGAAAGTAACCAATTACACTTTTTAGCCCGTAAAGGTCTTCCAAGTGTGTGTGTCACGCTTAGACTAAATTGTTGTAATAAAAAGTTCAAAGTTCAAATCACATGTCAGCTCTCATACAGTGTGCAGAGTGTAATGACGGAGGCTCCATGTGTGCACGTTTGGGTTTTTAGGTTCTGTATCTGTGGCTCTCGTCACTCTGCTCTACCTTCTCTTTGGTCCTGAGCTCATCAAACATCTCCTGGATCTCCACACGCCAGTCGTCCTGCATGCTGTGGAAAGAGTCCTGGGGCATGGTGGCCATCACCGCCTCCTCGATGGCCGACAGCTGCTCCAGGATGCAGGAGAAGGAGGGACGCACATGGGGGTCCTGGTCCCAGCACTCTGGACAAACATATTACAAAGCGTAGACAGATTAATAAATGCAGCCACAGTGGATTACAAAACTTTCACCTTGATTTAATAAGATATGGTGTTCATCAACTGAAGAAAAGTGCTTGTCCTAACAAACAATTTAAAAATACACATTATTATCTGAATGCTATGTGTATATGATGATGATGATGATGATGATGATGGTATCCAAACACAAGCAGTCTTAACGACAAATACTTGAACTAACACTTAATGAGGCTAAATTGTAATTGGATGGCTGCTCTGGAAGCCAACAACAAAGTGACGAAATAGAAAGTTGTAAGTCAGTTTGGATTTAAGCGTCTGCCAAATGACAAAATGTAAAAGTGAATCTCACCAAAAATATGTGGCAGAAATTCTACATTAAATCCACTAATACTATAAACAGATACTATAGAGACAGAGCGCAATTAAGTCCCGCCCACCCCGGAGGTGAAAACAATTCATCACTCTCCATTGACTTTGTATTGTGTGAAGCTGCCTTCTTTTCACTTCGGTCCGTTAGCAAACAGAAAAATGGCTGACAGCTGCTGTGTGGTGGTGGGATGAGCTACCAACAAGGTAAAGAAACCAGAACTAAGTTTTTATAAGCTGCTGAACTGAAAAACTGAGCCTTTAAGAAGACAAAACATTACAGGGCTGTGTGCCATGAGGTGGAAGAGACACTCATGAGAGTAAAAAAAACACAACAGCTGTTTATTTGAAAGCTATGCCGTGTTTGGAATAGACGTTTAAATCACAGAATAACTAACCTGCATTCAGCTGAAACACTGACGGTAAAAAGAGCTTGAATGAGAAATGACTGCATGTCTATGCATGTAATTTACCCGCCTATGTTTACAAACTGTAGTCACCGTATCAGCTGTGAGTGCCAGCCTGTTCTGTAGTGGAGTTTGCTGTACAGTTGCGGTTTCTCTACTGTAAACGTGATGTCAACGCTTTTATTCATGTGTTGCATCTTAATGTAAAAGGTTTCAGAATATACTATAAACTACTTTTTCCTCTCTGGTAGACACAGAGTGCTAAAATAATCTATCTATAATATATATATATATATATATATATATATATATATATATATATATATATATATAAACGTTTTTAGCTAACTACAGGCATTTTGCTAGCATTTCAGCCCTTGGTTGTATATTATGGCGCTGGTTGTTTTCCCCTCTGGTGAACATAGTTTTCAGACAAAATAAGTTTTTGACAAATTAAATTAACCTTCAAATGTATCTCTATGTAATGATCTAAAAGGTTAAATACGACTATAAAAATGCCTCAGAAATGTCTAAAGGGATTGTTACTTCCTGTAATTTAAATGTAGTTCAATGCAGGTTGGCCTTCCTAAGTTAATTTACCTTCCATGAGCTTGGCGAAGGGTTCAGGGCAGGTGGAAGGGATTGGTAGAGTTAATTTGTTGACCGCCACACCGTAAGCAACAGCCAGACCGTCTATCCCGCGGTACGGCACCTCCCCTGTTAACAGCTCCCACAGCAAGACGCCATAGCTGCAGGAACACACACATAAAGGACATTTTTAAATGATCAGGCAGAGAGGAAGGAAGATTTAACAAAGGAATAAGGAAGAATAATGTCAGGCAAATGAGAACAAGGCAGATATTTTATTCTTCTGTTTGTTGGTGGTGTGTTATTCGTCGTACCTCCAAACGTCACTTCCTTTGGAGAAGAGAGATGACTTGATGACCTCGGGGGCCATCCAGGAGTAAGTGCCTGCCGCTGACATTTTTGTGGTTCTGTGCCACTCCCTGGCCAGGCCGAAATCTGTGATCTTCAACGTCTTCCTCCCGATGTCGTCATTCTCGATTGTTTCAAGTAATAAAACTGAAAAGAGAGAGAATGAGGAAAGGGGTTAATTACAGTGAGGTCCTGGAGAAATAAAGACATGTGATGCAAAGTGTGATGAGTTAGAGGGCGAAGAGAGAAACAAGATGATGAGTGATTGAGAGAAAAGGAAAAGTGGAAAGACAGGATTGGGAAGAAAGTGTCAGACGTGAGGGGGGATAGAAGGAGAAAGAGGAGTAAAAGAGGAAGGGAGATACAAAGAGCGGGGGAATAGAAAGAGACAACCGTGCAGGTGAGGAGATGATAGTCGATATTCAACAGGGCCAACAGCGGTATGCAGGTCATTTATTACTGTAGAAACAGAAGGTTGACAGCGCTACAAAGCATCTGTCCTCAGGTCCTAAAACTGTTTAATACATTAAAGACAGCGGGAACCCTCCAAACCCGCCTGTAACACTACACCTGGCCCGAGAGCTCTGCCACAGTGAAGCCACAGCCTGCTGATGTGTGAAGTCAAGACTCTTTACGCCAATGATGTGTCAAAAAAAAAAAAGACTTCTGGTTGAGGACAAAACATGGAGATTTAATAAGTCCAAACATGATCACTACAAAAAAAATCTATTAAGAAAAAAATGGACAGGATTTTAAAGTTTAAAGTTTATCTTCTGAAGGTGCTGTTCTGGCTCAGGGACGTAAAAATGAATCAAAAACACCAAGGCTGTGCAAGAAATAACTTAAACTTTATGAATTTCTCGTTTGTCATTGTCAAAAATATGTTGACTGAACTCTGTTGAACTTTTTGAGTGTTGAAAAATGCCTGTTATTAATCCAATTCTATTACAGGCTTTATACAACAAAACTAAGTTTTCTGCTCCTTCATTTTGAAGCTCTAGAAAAAAATAAGGACAAAACACAAAAAGAATATTTAAGAGAAAACTAAATCAGACTTTCTCAACCACTAGGCCATGTTGAAACTCACTTTTTGGTTTTTAGTAAAGAAGAATATTAATCTGATAATATGATGGAAATGAGTTGTTCAAACCATATAAAGTTATAACCATATAATTATCAAAATTATAAATTATTAGTTTTATGAAATAACCACGTCATCAATTTGAGACGCTCAGTTTCTTGACAGGCAAGCTAGCTACGGTATGGCGGCTAATGGAGAAGTTCCTTAACTGAAAAAACGACGATAGTGTTACTATCTTGCAGAAAAATATAAAGTTTATGCATAAATACAGTCCGGGTTACGTTAAATATGGTTTTGTTGATGGAGGTGACGACTCAGAGCCCAACGCCCAAGGTGTGGAGTGTGGCCTGACGCTCTTAAATGAGGCGCTAAAGCCTTTAAAACTGAAAGAAAATGGACTGCAATTACAGAAAAATCGATCATGGCTTTGAGTGCACAATCTAAATGTAGCGAAAGGTGTGGCGCAGACTAAAAAAAGCCTTCACGGTAGCGGAAGAATCAGTGCCACCACGAAATGATTGGAGAGGCTGCCGCAAAGAACCCGTTGACACTCTCGCTGTCAAACGACACTGCGAGTCTGCGAATTTCAGAAATGGCCTCAGACACACGGACCCAATTTCTGGAAACAAAAAAAGGTAGCCCCATGTTTTTTCTTTACAACTGGATGATGTCACCAACGCCGCATTACTGCTGGTTTTTGTTTGCTATCGTTGGACAGTAGTCTGCATGAAGATGTGCTTTTCTGTGGAGAGCTGCTGCCAACGTGAACTACTCAGGCTCAGGAATGTTTTTCGTTGCTTGGATGAGTATTTCACCCTGAACGGCCCAGAGCGGAAGAACTGCGTTGGCGTCTGCAGTGATGGTGTGGCATCGATGACACAGTGGCGTGATCATGCAGATACAGAATAGACAGAATCATTAGTTCAAATTATGTTAAGATAAATCCATTTTGACTGACAATGCCCTTCTTTTATGGTTTTATATTGGCTTCTGGCACACCCATACAACTTTAAAGAACCTGTTTGCTTTTATTGTATTTATTTAATTCAAGGGCTGTCACCTGTATAACAGGGTGTGGAGGTGTTGTAGTTCATTGATAAATTTAGAATAGAATATTAGATTAGATTAGAATAGATTAGTCAAAATAATTAGACATTGTTTTTATGGGCCTTGACCTGTCACAGGTATGAATAGGTGGGAGAAAATATGGAGAACTCCTGGTGTAAAGATAATATAATACTACTAAGGTAATGAAAGAGTCATAGAGATACACATTACAGCTGCGAAAAGTACAAATCGGGATATAAAAGCAAATGTAATGAAGGGAAACCTGTGGAGCAAACGGGTCCAAATAAAACGCTTTATAATTAAAACACACTGAGGTCAACAGCAAGATGTTGTGAACATTTAATCATTTAAAACCTGTGACACCAAAAACCACGTGATGACGCGGGAGAAGTAACACTTTCCTGACGCCTGATGTTTCAAATTGAGAAAAAAAAAAACCAAACTATCTTTGTCCTTCGATGCACAAAATGTATCTCTTGGTGTTGCATCATCAGTCAAAACAGATTCTTTGATCCTCTTGGTTATTATTTTCAACATTTGTTTTTACTCCTGCCAGCTTCTCCTCACATTACAAACTGTCCCGTTTCATTATTTAAATGCAGTCTTAACACCTGCAGGTCAATTTGAACACGTCCAATCAGCTGTGTTGATTCTACTGAACGTCAGCGCCAACAGAGAAACTAAATCTTAAAATCAGTCATTGAATGTCCCTCTAAGTGGTTCAACAGAGGCACTTTAAGAGGGTGTAAGAGTTCACAATTTAATGCAAACAACAAGGATTAAAAGAAACACTTGAGTGTATTGTTGGCACTTACACTCACTGGTCATATTCCCATGGGAAAAAAGGATTTAATGATAAAAGATACATAGTTGAAGTGTTGAAAACAAATTAAAAGCGTCTGTTTATCCAGTTGATTGTATCACAATGTACACTTGAAAGAGTTGTATGTTACTCAGTTTACAGTCTATTTTTTTGCAGTGTGCGTGCTGTCTTCACTCACTGACCTTGGACTTCCTCCTCCGCAGTCTTACCAAACTAAAACGTGCTAAAACACACACACACGCGCGCACACACAAAATTCTCAATCATAGTCCTGCATAGATAAGGGATTATTTTACAAGCATAATCTTTCATAACCATCTGAGACAAATTTTTCATGGATTAAGTTAAGGTAAGTTAATGGTTAACTACATTTCAACCTACATTGGGACCAGTGATAGATAAGAAATGTCTCAAGACTGGAGCGGACCTGCTGCCAGATGTAGGAGGGCTGGAAAGGAGGATGAGTGTTGACTTGAAGAACAGATAGCAGGGTTGGGAATGAGTGTAGAGACCTTGGGCCAGATGCATAAAGCAAAAAGTATGTGTGTTAAAAAAAAAACTGAAACAAACACACCTTTTTACCAAATGTTTGCCCACTCCCATAAATTGTAGGAATGCACGTTTACTTTTCTATTCCAGACATGAAGTACAGATCTCACACTAGAGCTCTTTTTTAAAATATTTCATATGTTTACCTCACTGTGCGATAATTCTTCAATGTAAAGTAACAATACACACCGTAACTTTTAATGAAGATGTTCATTATTTTATGCTGATGTAAATTTATCTATATGGGTCTAGAAGGTTTTAAAAATCATGTTTAAAGTCACGTTAGCTAAATGGATTAATTAGTTAACTGGTTAATTTATTGGCAAAAAAATAATCATGAATATTTTGATAAATCATTAAAGGCATTTTTCAAGCGATAACTGATGATAGAAAGTAAGTAAGATGAAATATTTAGTGGTTCTACTTTCAAAACTGTCAGGATTTACTGTTTGTCGTTGCTTTATGTGAAACAAGCTGATATTTTTTAGGTGTGATCAGACTGTCGGTCAGACAAAACAAACAATTTGATAACATCAACTAAGGAACTCATGATGGGAATTTGGCACCATTTCTGATTCAATGCACACTTGACAGTTCAAACGTGACAATGCACCGATCTACAGCATGTTGTTAAATATATTGTATCATAAGCTGTTTTGCAATCATTAACAATACATATAAAACGTGTCCTTAGCTCCCCGCCCCCCAATACTCTGCTATCCTCAGTCACAAGTTTTTATATTTGTTAAGTCTGCAAACATTTATACATCTAGTACTCTCACGAAAACCTCAATGCACATTCAGCTTTTTTAAAAACTTAAACTACAAATACAACAACAGGAAAGTAACCATCTTACTTCCACTATCATCCTAACTAAGGAAACACATATAAACTAGTTTCTATTTAAATACAGTTTGTTTTCTTTAAGCTCATTGAAGACAGACACTGCAGAGAGTTGAGGTTTTTCACAGGCATCCGCTGGCATTTCCAGTGTCTGAAATGATTTTTTTTTTAAGCAGTACTTTAACCGCAGTGCGACTCCAACGGGTCTCCACTAATAACCGGGGTATTGGTGCCATTACTAGCCTCGGGCACTGAGGGGATCCTCTACCAAAGCTGCAACAATAGGAATTCCATTACAAACAGGTTTCACTAGACCGATGATATACTCCTACTTCCTGTTGTCAAGTCCTCTCTCAGTGATTCCATAGATTCCTCCCAGCAGGCTCGCTACGCTTATAATGACTTACGATGGGTTAGTTACACAACCTAGAAGAACAGTGGTTTTGGGGATAAACCCGTCCGTGTTGATTGGCCTATAGAATATCACGCCAAAATACTTTCTTTGTAGCGCCATGATACTTCAATGTCAGCCCTCTAGAAATTTCTGATAAAAGACCTAACTCCTGTCTACATGACTCCCTGCTGACGTCATGCTACAAAACCTTATAAACCCCTGACAGCCATTTTGTTTGGCTGCTGGGTTATATTAGCAACCAAGCTAATAACACAAACGCACTAGACAGTCATTAATGTTTAACCGGTGCGTCTATCTCATGTGATTGAAAAAGTGTTACACATCACGATCACGTTCCTGCTATTTAAGACTGAGAACATCAAATAAGTAATTCAATACATAATAAATTCAATGTGATAAAATATGAATCATAGTAGCAGGAATATTATTTGTAGCTAAGTCAAATTATAGTTTGAACTGTGTAGTAAATGTAATCCTTTATACACAGTCCCTTATTTCAGGGGAACAAAATTGGACAAATTGTTATAAAATTTAATGAAGCCATATTTAATATTACTTTGCTAATTCTTTGCATTCAGTGACACGTCTTAGACATTATCAGATGGTTGGAATAATTTGAGGGATTGTTGCCTTCAATCTGGTCTTCAGGGAAACAGCTGCTCAGCCAAGGTCAAAAACTATTTGACCATTAAAAACTCTTGTTTGCTTAAACCAGTATGTTCAGAAACACTATCGCTGTATCGTGGGGACAAAATGGTCGGTAACAATGTCAACCATAAATCTCTTACTGACAGGATTCCTCCTCCAAACTGAGAATAACTACACAAGACATTAGTGATTATTATGAAGTCTGTATAGTGAAGTGAGACAAAACAAGCTTCTGAAGTAAAAGTACAAAAAAAAAGGTAGCATATTATTGTACACATTCATCCTGCTATTTGACATTTTCATTTTCAACTCCTCTCGTAACAGTGAGTTAAACTTTTTTAACCTTTAATTCAAACTATTGACAAAACAGACTAATACCACGCTTCTCAAACTATATTTAATAATAAACACGGTGTACTTAGAAAACTAAGAACTCAAAAAGCTTGTTCTAAGAAGCAGGTTTAATTCGTTTTCTGGACAACCTTTCTGAGTAAAACCTGATTTGAAGAGGTTTTACCAGACAGTTGTTTGGATACCTCTGTAAACCTGCTTTGTGGAACAATCACCTGGTCTTATTTCAACAACTCTAAACTACGCTCACTTTTTCAGAACTTTAAAGCTTCCAAAAATATTGTTCAAAATATGTCACTTGAACTTCAACATTAAATCTTAAAAGAAATGATCAAACACTGACATAATCGCGCCCTGATGAAACAAAAATCTAAGTCTCATAGACACTTATAAAACAATATAAAATATAACTTTAAATCCATTTTACAACACAACAAACTACAAACAAGTGAGGGAGGCACACATTTTTACAGAAGTGTATATTATTACGTGTTTTAAATGTCAAAGGAGTAAATAAAGTCTTGTTTGACTAATTATGACATATTACTTCAATTAAAGTTCATAAAGGAAAGACTACTCTAAATAAATTGGTACAATTTTGCCGCCAGCAGAGGAGTCGTCTTGGTCTCCTCTTCACTGATTAGTGGCTCAGCTCAAGCCACCAGCCTGTCTTTGAAGTCCACCTCCCATGACCTCTTCACCCTCTTCTCATTTCTAAGGTTTTTTTTTTTTTTTTTTTTGAAAGAAAAGTTAATCTCAGCAGATTTTCAACAAGAAGCTCCATATCAAGTTATTTTGCCTGGCTTTGTAATATTAGCCTTGCCTTTAGGAGAAAGCTGCATGTTCAAGAGAATATTTTGCTTTATTTAAATTAAGTCGTTCTTAAAAAACATCTCACTGTAACCAAAGTTTATGCTGAAATAGTGCTCTGTCTCAAAAGAAAAACAAAAACATAAGCAATATCTTGTGACAATATGTGGAAGTTGTACCTAGTTATCTTACGTGCACCTCATGAGTTGAATCATGTCTGACCTGTCTGTCATTTTTAAGAGCTGGAAACTCACACGCTGGTTTAAGAGTTTATAGACACTAACACGTCAGTAAAAACGATTATAGTAAATAATAAACGGACACCCTTGAACCTGATAGTGTGCTAGGTTCATTTCTACTGCCGAGCAACCTTTCAGTTCTGCCCCTAACTATGTGGCATGTATACAAAAGGAAATATACCATGTTGTCTGTCAATAACTGGGTCACTGCTCGTGTCAGCAATAAATAAAACTATGATTGTAAACTATTGTTTACACAGCTGTGTGTAGCTAGTTGTATAAGCAACTAAGTGGTGTTTGAAACCTGCTGTGTGATAGAAATTATTAAAACAGATCAAATCATTGCCAAAAGAATTTATCAATACCACAAATGTCCCATAATACCTTGCGATCACTGCTCTAAAAACTTATCATGTGTGAAAAGATCATAACTTAGACCACACGCTATTTTCTACTTCCAGCCTCTACTGCTTTTCCTCATCCTATATTTTCTTACTCTTTTGAAAAGAAAAATGTTTTGAAGGGGACAACAGTGAACCGCAACTGGAGATGGATATGCCTCCGAGGCAGACCCCACCCTCAGTCCAACCCCCATTTAATTCCCCTTTCCAACAGCGGGTCTCCAGGCAGACCCATCTTTCATGGTGGAACAGTGGAAAGATCAGAAGCAGAGCTGCTGCCTTCAAAGCAGGTCCCACGCTTCTTCCCTTTGCTTTATCCCCCTCAAGGTAAAAAGAAAAAATACTTTTTTTTTTTTAGGCAAACATGACCGTTTCTTCTCTCATCTATTAACTAAAAATAAGTTTTATTCCCTGCAACTCTACAGTAGCTGAAATTACACAAATGAGAAATAAATGAAAATAAAAACCCAGTTTTGGAAGAGTTTTTTTTTTAATGTACTCATTAGTCTTTAATTGTGTTTTCATTAAGAAAAGTCAGTGTTCCCATGTGCACAGTGCTTTCACTGTATTGGGGCCATTTCACACCTACCTCGCTTGGTCCGGACTTTTCGGACTTTTCAGTTTGATCTGAACCAAAATTACTAGTGTGAAACCATCCCTGGATCATGGTCCGAACCAAACAGCCAGACCTTGGTCCGACAAAGACGTCTGATCAAACGGAACCCGTGATTCAGTTTGTTTCTAGTGTGAAAATATTTTTTTGGATGGTCTGGAGTTTTGGACCAATTACAGGAAGTTTTCGGGAAAAGGAAAAATGAGCTGTGGTGGCACAAGGAGAGAAGGAGAGAGAGAGAGAGAGAGAGAGAGAGAGAGAGAGAGAGAGAGAGAGAGAGAGAGAGAGAGACCAAGATTTTTATTAAAATATGGTCCAACGACATTATAAAAAGTCAATTGGAAAAAACTCCAGACACATTCAAGTATTTTCAGAGAGGACAGGAGAGCAATGCCACCTGAAGATAAAGAAATACCATAATAATATTATTACAGTGGCAACAAAATGAATCTGTTCATTAATTATTTCCACTAATTCAAACGGCGATAGAAGGCCACCGGCTGGATCGCCAACACGCCTGCGTCAGACACAATCAACAGGAGACACGTCCCACGTAGGTGATGACAACAGGACGTAGGTATGTCATTTAAAGTTCTTCGGTGCACTTGCATCATCACAATGTGAAACCAAAACTAACCGGATCAAACATATACAATGAAATAAAAACACAAACCTTAGTTCAGACTCTCAGGTGTGATGATAACTATACCTACACTATTTCAAGCATGTTACACTGAACAGGGAGTCAAAAAGAGCAACAGTCAGTGATGAAACTGTAAAAATGAATTTGCAATCTATAAAAACTGTTTTTGTCTTGTCTCCTTATGCTGCTTAAAAATCAACAACCTGAATTAAAACAATTTCTGCATTTCTAAGAGACGTGTTTAAATGATTTTTTAATCTACTGCTGAAGAGATTTTTAATAAAAGTTCTGCATTTTCAGCATTATTCTGAAGTTTCTTTTATTTTTTTGATGGCATAACTAAGCACTGATGCAACATGGTTGCTATAAAAATTCGGACCGCAGCCTCCTAACTTGACGTGGCAGTATTTTCCTAACTGTGCCAACAGACTAAGCATGAGAGCAAGTGGGCTTCCTGTAGTAAGCAGAAACAAGGCTGCTAAACATTCCCCGGCTGGTCTGTCTCTCCCAGTTGAAATGAGAGTGGCCCCAGGCATTCTGGTTGATGGCAAAAGGATCAGGGCTAATGGCTGGCTAAATCCATCTATCATGGTCACGTCTCTCCGGGCCACTTGCTCTTTGTCTGTTCTCTTCCTCTCCTAGTTTGTGTCTGTTTAAGCTTTTAATTAACCCATAACTACGATGATTAAAACATAGCAAGTGTTAAAAGTGCACGGCTAAGGCTAAATATTTAGCATCTATCAGCACGCTACAGAGCTACGGAGGCGATTGGTTGATTCGGAAGGCAGCTCTTCTCAGCTGTGGGCCCTTTTCCTTTTCACCCTGCCCCGCAACAATAGGTGCAGTCAGGGAGAGGTCATAAAAAACACAGTGAAAGCATCTCCACTCCTCCTCTCTCCCCTCTGCCCATTCTCTCGTCAGAGAAAAGACAGGCAGTAACTGTCTGTGTGTCACCAGGGGTAATTGTGGGAAGCTGGAGAAAAGTTGCCCTGCAACACCTAGTCAAGCTTTGGTGACTCCCCCCCCCCCCCCCTCCTTTAGTTTCTACGTATTACAGGAAAAGAGCAAGAGAGGACAGAAAAATTAAAGAGGAAGGAAAATGAGGATTTTTGTTGAGGAGTCCTTTTTAGATACATTAAGTTGAACTGTTTTCTCTCCTGTGATGAGCTTTTCATGACTTAGTAAGGAAAAAAAGTGGGTTAAAGAAGCGTCTTTTTCAATGTTGTTCCCACAGAAGTAGCACCCAAATATACAGATAACTAGATAAGTTTGATATTTTAATCCAGCAGTGGGAAGAACAACTCAACAAGATGAAAAAATGCATGCAAAACATAGCATTAGTATGGAGTTGGTGCTCAATACGAGCCAATTCTCTGAATTTAGGTTAACAGAAATGGTACGAGGACAGAAAACTACTTTAGTGAGACGTTTTCATCAAGTGTGATTGGACAGTAAAAAAAAAAAAAAAACTCAACTGGGCACCCGGGTGGCCTACTGGTTAAGACACATACCACATAACTGCAACGCCTGCAATTCAATTCTGGCTGCACAGACCCCTCCTCTCTATCTGTTTATCTGTCTCTCTGCACTTTCAGCTGTTGAATAAAGGCAAAAAAAAATACCAAAAAAAGATATGAAAAGATCTTTATAAAAAATTTTAAAAAAAGAAAAATAGGAGAAACTTGAGAAGATGAGACGATCATGATTCATCACCACAAACATCCACTTCATATTTGAGTCTCAACTAATTTTTGCTCATAGCATGCTGCACAAGACACATATAACAGATGCACACAAGCAGCAGCATACTGCCCCGGTTGCTGCGACTACTAGGTCAAACTAGGGCTCTTCACTGGGGTGATGGTTATCATAATAAACCCTGTTTCCCACAAATACTCGCTCCACTTATCATTTATCTTCACCTGTTCCATATCAGAGACAGATTTTTATTCAGATTATTTTATATATACACACACATCTTAAAACATGTTTTTTAGGGGATCTTTAAATTTTTTGTGAGGCCTTTTGTAGAAGCTACAGAGTGATGGACATGTGGAGAGAGAGACGGGGGAGAGAGAGAGGGAGGGGATCACAGGGGGGACAGCGTGATGAAGTCTAACAATAGCTTCAGATTGATGGGAGAACGCTGTTGCACACGCTCCGAAAGGAACTCCATCGGTTTCAGTGGCGTTCAAGCACACACATTCCTGGCATACTATCGCTCACACCAAGACGTGAAACTCTCAAAGTTAATGTGGGTTATGAGCGCTGGCTCTGGGCCAGGTTTCAGTGTGATTGCTCCTTATCTATACTCTATGAATACAACAACCACTCCTAGCTTGAGTGAGAAAAGTTGAAATCAGCATTGGTAAAGATGAGGAAAAAAAAAAAAAAAACAAACAGGTCAGTGAGACGAGTAATGAATGGGACTAGTGTAGAGAGATAGAAGATACAACATCACAACAACAAAAAAAAACACCCTAAATTCCTACAGATACAAAACTCAACACTAAATATATCCTTCAAACAATTATTATCTACATAGACAAAGTCTGATGTGTGGCAATACTAGCATAGACAACCACTCCTTCATTACAATGAACATAGTAAGTGTAGTTCACAGGGTTATTAATAAAACAAACTACACATTGTAATGAATGAATATGTCAATACAATAGTATTAATAAGCAGTACTTAAAAGCTATATCTGGCTGCAGCTACACACACACACACACACACACACAATACTTTTAAGTAGAATAAATTCTTTGTTGGTTTTGATCTCTTGAAAATTGTGTGGGCCAAAAAAAAAACAAAAAACAAAATAATAGGGAGCAAGAGGGGGGAGAATAAAAGGAACAAGAGAGGGATGGTAAGTAAGGAGAAAAATAACGAAGTAAGAAGGGAAACCCCCTCAGTTTGTGGCAATAAAAGAGTACCGCTGCTCTCTGGGAGATTAAATATGAACGGGACAAAACAAAACGAGGGCTTTGAGACCCTCCGAGTCCTAGCCATTCTTCTGGCCACAGTAGCCTAGCAACCACTGCTTGACCAGTCCATTGTGCAAACGTATGTTAAGCTTTTATCCCTCATTAGCAACATTCCTCCCTGCAGGCTGGGATTTTACAGATTAGGTTGAAAAACACAAAAGAGATTGGACAAATCTTGCTGACTTCCAACATATTACTTTACAGGCTAATCATTGATCAAATAGCTGTATGTTTGTCTGTGTGAGGAAGCATGTATACACTGCAGAGTTGATAAATGACTGGGCTGGGTAATTGAGTGAAGGTGGACGAGTTTAGGTGTTATTCTGTACCTGTCTATATCCTGGTTTACCCCTGGAGGAAAAATAACAGAGGGACGCTACCAGAAACATAGAAGAGATTGAGCTACATCAAAATTTCTCTCATTAAATATAAAAAAAACTGTTTGTTATTGACCAACCACTTATTGTGATGTATCTATTTACGTTTTACCCCCCTGTGAAGATAATTCTTAGTCTTTTTATCCTTTTTAGACTGACACAACGCCAAGACAAACAGACATCAGGCCCACAACACCAGATGCAACAACTTCTCTAAGCTGCATTATTCTAGTTTTTTTTTTTTTTTTAACTGGGAAAACAACCCAACACACCACAGGGTGCCGTTTGTGTGTGTTTGTGTGTAGGAGAGAGAGTCTTTTGTGAACTCGCTGCCCCTGGTTCAAAGCAAACACATACAGTTTCTTTTATTCGCTGTTCACTTAGATAAGACTGTATATTGACTGCAGATGTTCAGACCTCTGACCCTAAGACGATCAACTACCTGCAAATATTAACAGCACTGTTGCAAACGCCAACTGGTTGAATTAAAAAAAAAAAAAAAAAAGACGCCTTTTCTTTGTTTTTATTCAATAGTGAGCTCTAGCGCAGTGGAAATCCAGAGCAAATATTACCTCCATTAGCTTACAGTTCACATGTAAACACAAATGTTTACAGCTTTTCATTAAAGCCCATAACTGCATTTGTGAAAGCACATAAAGTTTTCATTTCTAGCTCTTATGCTGTCTCTAGGTCACAGTGAAGTGGCAGGACAAACACATTGACTTGTGTTAGCAGCACTGTGTCTGTTCGGGGGCGGAGGGAGGGGGGGAGGGGGAGGGGGGAGGTGGGAGGGGGGTTGAGTTTGTCTGTGTATGTTCAACAAACATCCGATTAGCTGAAACAGTCTAAACAGCAGTTAAATCCTTTCTCTCCATCTGCCCTATAATTAACACAAATCTTAAATAAGACTACTTACACGGCTGGGCTCTTCTACACTGGCAGCAGACACATTGTGTGCATATCAAAAAAAACATTTTTTTTTTTAAAAAAGCACTATTTTAAAAGTTTTCTTTCAAACTGTCTCGCAAAAACTACTAATCAAATACAAACTACTTTCTACTCCAACGGCTATACTATATAAATATATTCTTAATTACTTGTACTATGTGTGGTTGCAACTTTTCAGATTTACCACAATGTACTTTTTCTATTTTCTTGTGAATCAAGTTGACTCTAAAATGAGTTCCCAACTGAAACCAAAACAATGTAAACATGTCACGTTTGTAGCGTATAAATATTATGATCACTAAGCACATGTGTGTGTATTTACCTACATGCTCAGATAATCTACACAGGACCCTTCATATCTGTATATTTTACAAATCCAATCAGGATTGTGTTAATCTGCTGATCACGCAGGGACTGGTCTGTGTACATTTCACATGTTTTGTCTCCACATTCGCACATTCACTCTCACAGCTGGAGATAAACAGACAGTCTTACACCAGAGCTGCTTACCCACATGGGTCGGTGTTGATAGATAGACGTCTCTTTTCACAAAAAAAAAAAAAGGGAGAAATACTGTGTTTGGAGTCATATTACACACACACACACATACAAACACACCTGAGTTGAAGTGGCTGGCCCTGGCCTGTGTCAGTAGTTATATGACTCAGACTCTTTTTTTTTTTTTCCCCTCTCCTCCATTCATTATTCAGTGTGGGAACTAATGTTTGCTGACTTGTTGTCAGTTACCAGTCTATGAAGGAAACCGCACAGTTGTTGCCTTAATGTGCTGAAACAAGAAACTCAGTCTTATTTATCTTCCAAAACATTAATGCCTGCAGAAATTAAATTATGCAGAAATGCCGTACCAAATAAGATGGCACCCTTAGAGGTCTTGCATCACAACACACCCCTTAAGTGAATGTTTTTCTTCAGTAATACACCTAGAACCTGACTTTCTTTTACTCTATGACCTCTGGTATCAGGCTCTGGTTGGTCAAGCACATGGTCTGACAGTGTGGACTGAGTGTGTCTGATTATGTGTTTGGTAAATCACTGACTTTGTTTGAACAACATTTCAGCTTGGGGTGGAGAGGGGGCTGGGAAGGTGTGTGTGTGTGTGTGTTTAAGGATGAGGAGGGAGGGAGGGGGGGTGAGGGCAGAGGGGGCAGCCCAGCTGAGCAAACTCTAGCTCTGATTTCACATCCTCTCGAGGGTATCCCCCACCACTTCATACATCCACAGACCTTTTAAACCTCCTTAAATCCATCCTGAGTAAAGGGCAGTGCTGTACCCTGTTGTGAAATATGAGGACTGTAAGTTTTGTTTTTAAAAGGCTATAATGGAAAAGCTATGATTTCCTATTAGCTTTGAAGCATGAGGTTAACATTTCCCCAATGCTCCCTTCTCATGAATACAATATTAAACCATCACTATATGACAGGTGGACAAATGTGAAGTTGCAAGATTGTCTGGGGTGGATGAGAGCAGCAGATCTGAACTGGGAGAAAAATATAACAACAAATAACAAAAAGAGTATGTGCTGCATGTGCAACAGGTGGATGTGACTCCATGAGGACTTTCTCCTAAAGTTAGATTATCTTTCTCTCTTATCTTGTTTTATAATTTCTCTCTCTCTCTTAAACACACACTTAAATCTTTGCTTACTGTTGCTAGACTTCAGGTCACGATGGATAATGGGTACCACGGCCTCCTCGTGTAGGTAGTGCATCCCGCGTGCAATCTGCACGGCCCAGTTGACCAGGATGTGAGGAGGGATGCGCCTTCCGGTCAACGCCCGGTTCAGGGTCCCGCCTCGGGCATACTCCATGACCAGGCACAGATTGGGTTCCTCCAAACAGACTCCTTCCAGTTTAATAATGTTGGGATGCTGCAGCATGGAGAAAAGTTTCGCTTCTTGTTTAACACTGCCGGCGGCGGCTGTTATGTCCTCATCGGGGTCTTGCCTAGCCGCTTTCACGGCGACCTCTTGATCTTTCCATGTGCCCCGGTAAACTTTGCCAAATCCACCCACGCCTATGATCTCCTCTAGGACCAGTTCACTGAAGGGGATCTGGACAGGCGAGCTCGGGACTCGCTCTCGTACCCCCACAGACCCACTCGTAGCGGGGAGACGGTAGATAGCCGGCTGGTAGGTAACATAGTTTGAGGGGAAAATCCCGACCCGATGGTTAATTTTACCCGTCCACCATCCCTCATCCCCGGAGATCGCAGCGTCCTTGGACAGGACCTCCACCACATCTCCGCGTCGCAGGCTGAGCTCGTCCTCGCCGCTGGCCTCGTAGTCATACGCGGCCGTCCACAGGGACCGAGTCGGGCACAGCGGGGCGGAGTGAGCCCACGCCCGCACTGTGGGGGAATCTGTCCAGGCATGCTCCCCGGTCCCACCGCCGCCCGGCCGCCCTTCACCGTTTGGGAAAGCGGCCTGCGAGACATCCATTTCTCGGTGGCCGTAGCGGCACCATAGGGTGTTGAGCTTATAGAACAAAATTAAAACTTTAAAACGGCAAAAAAGCAACTTCTCGAAATCCTCATGCTGCCACAGCCGCAAGACTAGCTGGTGGGAAAAGAGGGGGATTCCCTACGCAGCCCACGACAGGGTCAAACCTTGTCCAAAGTCCTGTGGGGAGGGGGGGCAGGGGGGGACAGCGTCCACAACCCTGTTATCCACGTCGCCACTCCGGTGAAAGTGTCTGAGGGTCAATATCTAGCTAGCGAAGTTAGCCGAAACACTTTTTTTTTAAGTTAATGACACCACTTTTTAGGATGACGGCTGACGAGCAATATCGTTGGAAATGATCAAACAATGTAAACCTCAAATAAAACCAGCTATGGTAGAAAATGTAATCCAAAACATAGCTTTTATGTCTGCTGCATGCTAACGCGGACAGGCTAAAGTTAGCTCTCGTTACCAAGTTTTCGCAGGTGCCGCAAGAGGTGCACCTGCACCGTCCACTCTGACCAAAAGAAAGAGTGGCTCCGATGGACAGGTTTCTCCTTGAAAGGCACCAGTAAATCTCATTTAGTCTCCGTGTTCCGAAATCTTAAGCTGGTTTTCTCGTCTGTGAACTTTTTTTATACTGAATTCTTAATTGTTAGCTTAGCATAAGTCACCCGTTGACTTAGCACGGCAGTTGGAAAAGTTTCTCCTCTCAGCTTTAAAAACGGTTATTCCCAAGTTTCTGTCTCCCGGCGGGGGGTGTGAAGAACAGCCGGCGGTTGAACACTTAAAATCGCTTTAAACATCCTTGACTTCAACGCGACAGTACGCGAATAAATACCTGAAGGGAATCCGTCCACTTTAATCAAAACAACCCCCCCCCTCCACCATCGCGGTTGTCGCTAGACGGAGTCGGACTGTGGCTGCAGCACGGAGCAGCGGAGGGAGGGACGCTGGAGCTCCTGGAGCTGCTGGCTGTGGTGGCCTGTGATTGGTGGATTCTGTCGCACGTGACCACCGCAGCAATAGACGGGGGGGAGGAGGGAGGAGCCACCGTAGGAATGTGTGAGGAGAGCGCGCCTTCAGGGACATTATGGACCATATTATGACACGCACGCACACACATACACACACTTTCTTACTCCATCCCAACACCTGCCACGTGAACGACAAAGCAGCCGTATTTTATACTACTATATTATAAATAGGTTTACTACTACTATAACTAGTTCTAGACTACTATTACTGCTACAGACATAATCAGTTTTATTGATTTATAACCAATAATCGATCAATGTAATGTAATTATAGTATTATATAATAATAATAATAATAATAATAATAATAATAATAATAATAATAATAATAATAATATCATATGACAAATGTCATCAAAATTAATCTTGTAGCAGGTCTACTCACTTAGAATATACATTTCACATATTTTTATTGTAAATTATGTCTTTCTTTTTTTATATTATTTAGGATTACTTACTTTTGTTTATATTTTTGACTGTACACCATAAACACCAATGCAAATACCGTGTATGTGCAAAATTACTTGTCAATAAACCTGATTCTGATTCAAACCTATTTACAAATAAATATGTAGTATATACAAGTGTGTATATGCATAGGATATGCATATTATACATGCATATCCTACATATATCCTACTAGGGCTGCATCTAACTATTATTTTCATTATTGATTAATCCATCGATTATTTTCTAGATTAGTTGGCAGTCATTTGCTCCAAAATGTCAGAAAAATGGTGAAAAATGTTGATCAGTGGTCACTGAAGCAACTTCAAATGTCTTGTTTTGTCCCGACCAACAGCCCATCACATAATGACCAAAGATAATGAAATTATTGTCATAGATGATTAAAGAAACACGAAATTATTCACATTTAAGACGCTGGAAACAAGAGTTTTCTTTGTATTTTTTTCTTTAAAAATCGATTATGAAGATACTTAGCGATTTCTGTCCATTGACTAATAGATTAATCGACCAATCATTGCAGCTCTGTAGCCTACATACACATAACCTATGCTGCTATGCATATGCATGTCTAGTCATATACCATCCATATTATAAACTACTGTGTGTTATGACTGATTTTACTTGCAAACCGCTTGGCTGCGTTTGATTAACAGTGAAGGTGGGAAACATAATGGGAAAGGATGGAGAGGGAGAGTGGGAAGGGGAAGGGAGGGGAGGGGAGGGGAGGCAGTCAGAGCTGCGCATCTGTACAGGCAGCTAGACAGAGGAGAGGGAGAAGGAGGAAGGAGAACAGGACAAGATGAGGACCACGGCAGCGGCAGCAGCGGCAGCAATGGACGAATCGACATTGCGATGGGAGAAGACAGACGAGAGGACCGCACCGAGGATGAGCGACGAGGCATGAAAGAGAAGGCGCAGAAGACGTGCTCTAACGCCCCAACATGGAGGCGTAGCGACAGTAGCATGCGTTAAAGGAGATCATTTCATTGTAGCCTAGCAGCAGCAGCAGCAGCATCAGCAGCATCATCCGTCCGTCCAACCTGAGCGGAGAGGAGGAGGAGGAGGAGAGAGAAGGGGAGATGGGCTCCCAGGTTGTGCAGACCCTGCGTCAGGGGGTTTGGGCATCTCTGACCGGGGGCTGGTACCACGACCCGGATCAGAACAAATTCAACAACTCCTGCCACCTCTATCTGTGGATATTTCTCCTGATGTTGCCCCTATCTCTCCATCTGGTGAGTTTTAATTTGTGTTTTTTTTTTATTATTTATTATTTTTATTTGGACGTTCAAGGCCGCGGAGGGGGTGTGAGGTACTCACGATACCTGGGCAACCTTTTGTTTTTTTTTTTCCCTCATGCGCCCTTTTATCCTTTCACGGATAAACGTGGCTCTGCAATAATCTAACATCATTCATTGTCTGGTTGACTGAGGGCTAGAGGTAAAGGCACTGTCGCAGTATTTTCCCCTGCATGCAGTGACTGAACGCATGGCTGCTCCTGGATGTGGCGGTGAGAGAGCCAGGAAGCATGAAACTGTGGATCCATAACATGTCTTCATGTCATGTCATGGCCTTTGAGACTCAACACAGGCTGCATTACTCCCATTAATAATATCTACACAGTCCCCAGTCCACCTGAGATCCATATGAACATACAGCCTACACAGTTTCAAGATGATTCAGGCGTTCTTGATTCTTTTCTCACTGCCCCCAACTTCAACTGAACCATACAGTCAAATTAAGCTCCTTTCTTTCTAGCGATCTCCTCTTTGACCTTTGTGCTCTCACTCTGCTTTATACAGCAGGATGGTAGCATGAACAAAGAGATAAGAGTTGCCACATAGGTCAAATGCCTTGACCTCAGCTGTGATGAAGCATGAATTGATAAGACACAGTGTACTCACATGTCTCATCCACTTCCTGAAATGAATAGATGGTATGATGGGAGCAGCAGCCACTCACTGAAAGGGAAACAGCTTATTGGATGTGAATGGATCATGCAAAGTGTATATAGACATAACTTCAATACTGTGTCTCAATAATTTTATGCAACAGTGAGTACATCATCTAGATTAATCCAAATATATCCTTTTTTTTTCACAGTCTGTTTTTTTATACAATAAATCAGGACCAATATGTCAGCACCGCAGTAAACATCCACTTTTTATATCAAGAAACTGTCCCTCATCAGGATGTGCTGCTGTGTAACTTTAAGGTTTAGTGATGTGATAAGCTATTCAGAGAACATTAAATTAGCCATCCGCAGATAAGAGTTAGGAAGGCAAACTGAGATGTTTAAGCGCTTTGCTGCTAAAGCTCTATCAAAATGTTTCACAGTCTCTTAAAAAAAAAACACCCACTGCTTCCTCTTCAAAAAACAAAAAAACAACACAAGCTCTTTCTGGGAGAGATGCAGACATGTTTCATATTTCAAGTTTTTTAGCATTTTATCTGAAGGTCACACACACACACAACACACAGAGCACAATAAATAACAGTAGAAAGTAGTTGAGTGACAATCAAATATAAGCACCCTTACAAGTGGATGATGGATTTGGACTTTAAATTTATACCTGCAGACACTAAAAGCCTCCAACACAGCAAGAATTCTCTGTATACTGGTGTGACTCATGTATCGGCATGATGCAGATACTTTGTCTTTAATCTTCCTGTTCTTTGCTATGGGCCATTTCTCCCTTTGGGGATCAATAATCTCCATTAATCCACCAATTAATCAAATTAGATCTTGTGGTTCAGCGAGCCTGTAATACACCCAGAGAACATTGTGGCTGTTCAACTGAATAAGCGTTACCTTTTTCGCAGTCTTTTACCTACATACAATAAGATGAGAAGAGGTAGTTGGTGGTGCTTTTTCATCAGGAACAGGCTGCTACAGCATGAAGCATAAAATCAAACACTGTTTTTGTAGCGTCAAGCGGGGATGAGATTCGAATATGATGATGATGATGATCCTCTCCTTTCCTCTTCTCTCCACAGGCCCTGCCCCCTACCACCATGGCTTTGAGCATCTACTGCACCTCCATCACAGCGTTCTTCATCCTCATCAAGCTGGCCAACTATCGGCTGCACCTGATGTTCGACGAGGGCGAGGCGGTGGTCCGCAGCAGCCTCTCTGACCTCAGCAAGGCTCCGGAGAAGAAAAGCAACGCCTCGGATTCCTGCTTGCCCGCTAGCATCAGGTAAACCTGTATGGGGTTTACCTGTCACGTGTCACATGAAATCACAGTCAGTAGGATCAATCTGAAGTAGCTGAGGGCTCACTGTTATGGATGTATGCAGAGAGATTATTATATATATTCAACAAACTGGTGATTCTGCTCAACTGCCAGGTTAGTCATTAGAAAATCTAGGCCAAAGGGCTAAATCCCTACTGATTACAACTTAATTATTAACATGAAATTGTACATTTAGGCCTGAGATCTCCTTTTAGAAAAATGTCACTTTTAGCAAGTATGACTGAGTTTGCCGTCCTTTACATCCTTTTTTTTTTTTTTTTTTTTTACCAGTTTTTAGTCTACTTTTTCTTCCCTCTGTCTTTTCTTTCTTAGAGATCAGATTGGTTTCGTGATCAAGTGTCTCAGAGTGGGATACAGACTCTTTCCACTTCATTTCAAAGACTCAGTACAGCTTTGGTGAATGAGTGAGCTAATGAGGGGAGGTCAGTGATCTTCAGTCGGCCACTCCGCTCTGACGCACTTGATCTGCAAAGGGACTAATAAAAGAAAATCCACTGTTTCCTGTTCCCCTTATGTGTGTTTTTCTTTTTTTTTTGATTTCGTTATAATCTTTGAAGTGTGTGTGGAGAGATGAAACAGCGAGCCTCGACAAAAAATTAGTATTTTTTACCACTTCCTCATCTCAGTAAATCAGCGTATTTTAGCATTCAAAACATGAGAGGCTGGGAACGGAGGTCGGATTATTTCCTCTGAAAGTGACGTATTGATGTATGAACCTCTACAGATTCCTCATCCCTCTGTCTCTCTCACTTCATTTAATTTCTCCCCATTTCTCATCTTTGTCTAATAGGAAGAGCAGCACAGTCCCCGACAGTGTTGCCATGACGATGTTGGCTCGAAAGCGTCCCAGTCCGGTTATCCAGGTGACAGTGAAACAGACTGAAACAGACTCAGGGCTGATTGGGGTGGTGAGTGACATCTGTCAACATGAACATACAATTCAGATGGTCATATTATGTCCAAATTTTAATAACGTGTCTCTGAACTGTCTTCTGTACAGGAGTGTTCAAAATCAGATGAGGGGAAGACTGTGGAAGGTCTGTTCTCTCTTTAATTTTGAATAAGATACAGATGGGTGATAAATTAAAGGAAAAACCTGAATAAATGAATGGATAAACTTAACAAATGCTTCCATAGAGAGCAGGAAGGGTCAATGAATGGTTTAATTATGAAAATAATGTGAGTCATATGCTAAGGCCCAACTAAACACCTGCTGTATGAGAGAGTTTGGACTGATTTGTCGGACAGTGCTCTCCACCGCTATAACCAAAACACAAAATATGGGAATATCTTTCGCAAGAATGGTTTCCATCCGATTTCCTTTTATATGTCATCCATCTGTAGGTGCATGTTCTGCTTTAAAACAATGAATTGACGTCATTTTGTTTTGCTGAAAGCAGAGACATCAGGCTGTCATGGGGGTTGCTAAATTCTTACAAATAAAAAAACCTGTGCTTTGGAAATCAGCACGATATATTACAATATATAGAAATGAGGGTGTATGAAAATATCGGAAATAGAGGAGTGAAAGCTAAAAATCAGTCTGGGATTGATCCAGGCAATATCTTTGCCCAAGGGGAATTGTGGTTCAAATATTGCTTCAAACATACAGATAACAATAATACAGTTGTTGCTTGGTTTAGCAATTATAAAGCTAAAGAATGTGTTATAAAAGTGACTAATGGCATTCATTCAGAGTGAGAAAATATATAGGAACCATAATAAGAATAAAAACAGAGGGAAAAAGTGAGGAAAATGTAAAAAAGAGGCCAGATAATCCCTCTCTGTCTGCTTTATCCATCTTATTTCCTAGTATATCATTCACTGTTATTTGTTTGATACCGTGACATTTTACAAAGGTCTAAAATATAGATTGCCTTCTAATGTCAAGCAGCAAGGTACTTATTTCGGGGTTGCCAAATTTGTAAAACCAGATTGAGAGAGCTTGTTTTTAAAGTAATCTTCTCTAGATGAAGGATATTCATTAGGTCATCATTATGTCATCCAGACAAATTTTAGGGGTTCAAGCAGTAGTTTTCTTCTTATATATGAGTATTAATATCTTTTATTGGGATGAAGAGAATAAGAAAGAAGTCGTTTCTGAGCTGTAGTCAGGTTCACCTTTGATTTAAGTGAGCTGAGGATGATTGGCTGGTGCTGGATTAGCTCAATGATGGACTGGGATCTGATGACTTTAGAGATAAAAACAAAAAAAGACCAGATGAAAAGGGCTGAATTTTCGAAACACATGAAAATACTATGGCTTTAAGTTGTGTCTGACTGACTAATGGTAGAAACATCTTTATTGATTTTAAAGACAGTATAAAGTCAGTCAGATCATTATCAGCTAATCGCAAGTTATTGTACCTATGAGGTTTGATAAACGTGCTTTGGGGAAACGTGTTCTCTGTTGTGTATTGTCAGAATCAGTCCCTACTGGAAGCCAACTCTGTTCCTCTTCCCTAATGCATTGGATAACTCCTTAGACAATGTAGATCGACAACTTCCTTTTCTGCTAACACATCATTGTTGTAAATACGCTCAGACAAGCAGAGAACTAGCAGCCGGTCAGTTAGCCAGCCAGCCAATAGGACCAGCTGACTGTTTCCCGTAAATTTATGACCTAATGCACTGGAGATTAGTCAGAGCGAAGTCAGCTGATCGAAAAAAGGGGGCTATAAACACTGTGGTGCATTGCATCAGATGGTTGCACAATTGTATCAAAATGCTGGTATCTTCTGGAGTTCATTATATTGCAGTTGGAAGCTATTTCTGTGTCAGTGGAAAACTCAGATAAAGCTTGAATTGTGTTTTTCTTTTAGTGGCAGCACTGCTGTAGATAATAATTGATGATGCCATTCCAACCAAATAGGAGACAGCAATGCAATATTTCCATGGCAGGAATTTGAATTTAGCTAAAAGGGATAAAGCAAAGGATTAGAGTGATTTTTATTGTTGTTACACTTAAAATCTACAATACAACTTTATATTTGGATTGATTCCAGGGCAGAGTGAGTGTGCTGCAGAGGAGAGGCCCACGGAGGGAGGCCTACACCCAAGCCCAGAGCCTTCTCCAGATGACCTCTCCAGCCCCAATCCCGACCAGGCCGCCCCCCTGCTGCAGGCCCAGCAGAGGCCCCCATCCCGAGCTGAAAGAGATGGATCTGGATCTGCTAGTGGGACAGGGAAAATGGACACGGAAATAAATGATACTGGAACTGTGAAAGAAGGCACAGATGTTCAGATCTCTTTGACGGGAACGGACAAAGAGCAATCAGAGCAGGAAAGAACAGCAGAGAAAGACTCAGAGCAGGACAGAATAGAAAAAGAGGAAGACAGCAATGATAAAGACACTGCAGACAGGGATACAGCCGATGAAGGTCTCCCTCCATCCAAGGGAAGTGAAGATGAGAGCGAGGACGAGAGTGAGGGGCAAAAAGAACCTTCAGATGCAAACAATAACTCATTGGACACCCCACTGGACCCCCAGGATGACTTCATCGACATCCCAGACCCTGCTGCACAGGTAGTTCATACAGATATACTGCAGGAACCAATGTAGGGAGTGATGTTTGCAATGTTTGAATGTGACATAATGTGATTTTTACATATTGCTCATGCTTGAGAAGAGGTTATTTTATTGAAAACACATTATTACATTGTATTTATTTAGTTTGTCAGGGAAATAATTCTCCCCTCTGTCTGTCACTTGTTGTGTGTCTGTCAGGCTGAGCGACTGGAGGAGACGTATTGTTCTGACGAGATCGAAGTGGTTCTCGTAGACAACTCTGGCCCCACGCCCGTGTCTGCTCGCCTGGAAGACAGCGACACCGTCAAGATCATCATCACCATGAGCTGCGACCCTCAGACTGCTGCTCAGCTGGAGGAGAGCGTCAAGCAGAGCCTACTGGAGAACGCACAGGCAAGACCCATCTGCTGTGAATTTTAGCGCTCTCCATAAATCACATTTAACATCTAGTTTTCCCCCTCAAGTAGCTTTAAGGCTGTTTTAAATAATCTTATTTGACACTGTCAGACAGGCTCACATTCTGCATCAGCTTGTTCCTGCTGTTTATTGAAAACGTGTGATGTTTACATTGAGTGAAATATTTAAACCCAAGGTCTTGAAAGATCTTGTTTATCATTTTATACACATTTTCCCAAACTTTGCCAAGAGTTATTTGGTATCTTTGGAAACTTTGTGATCCTCAGAAGGATTTAAAATGCATTTCTGTGGGTTTGACGATGTTTGGCTGCACTGAGTTTGTAAAAAGGTGAAAATACATTATTTTCAAGGAAGGCTAATTTCTTGAAATGTGGTCTGTAGTTTTATTATGGGTTTAATTATCCTGTGCATTTGCTGTTTTATTAATATAATATATAATGACTACTGTTCACTGGATTATCTTATTCTTGCCCCTGCCTTTACCCCCATAATCTATGCAGCATTAAGCAAAATGGCTGCAGAAGCTTGTTGTAAAATTACGTGAAAGCAATTCTTAATTGTTAACAAAGCTTTTACTTGATTTTTGCTGTGTTTATGTATCACCGTCAGAATAAAACTCCTGCAGTGAAAGAAATTATTGGGTTCTACTGCTGAATGAAAATGAGGTGGGAAATCAGTCCTCACTTGTTGCCATGGCTAAGACAAATGCCAAACACTCTAGTCTGCATCAAGTGCAGACTTGATCAATGGTTGTCAGCACTTGACAGTCCGAAGGTCACAGAAATGCACTTTCAAGCCTCTAAGTGTGTGTGAAAGTGCAGACACAGTATTTCAAATTAACCCACATTGTAATGCTCAATCTAAAATGTGAACTTATCCATGCAAGAGAAGTTAGCATGCCAGCTCATGTCTTTAGGACTGCTACTGGTGGTAGGATTGTTTCCTAAACAAGGCTTTGTTGTGTGTAAAGAACACAGTCTGTGAAACATGTCTTTGTGTGTACCATCAGGCCCAAAAGGATGCAGGAGAATGTCACATCAAGATTCCCGTCATCACCTTTGATTCCCCTGAGGAGGAGAGGCAGGAAGCGGAAGAAGGTGAAGAAGGAGCAGGCTCAGAGGACGACCCAACCCCGAAACAGCAACAGACGGCGAGCCAAAGTGAAGAGTTTCACTTGTGTAGAGAAACAACCAGCTCTGAGTCATCCACATTGGAGTGTCCAGACCAGGAACATCTTGGACTGCAGCTAACTAATGACAGCACACCGAGCCCACAGCTGACCAACGACAACAGCTCGTCGGGCATTGACGTCCACTCCCACCCTGATGACACAGACCCTCTGGATTCTAATGTGGATCCACAAGGGTTCCTCCGTCTGCCCCCAGCTTTGGGCCGCTACGGGCCTGGGGGAAGGACTCACATCCGCGGTCTGAGCATGGACAGTGGGAAAGATGCTGTACTGCTTTCAGATCGCTCCCACAACACAGTATGTTGGCGCTTCAGCTCTGTTTCTATTTCTGTGTCTCTGTTCTGGTAATCTCCATCCATCTGTCCATGCATACATACAAACATTTGTCTCTCTGTTAGACCACCATGACCAGTTCCAAATCAGATCTGGAGGCGAAGGAGGGCCAGATTCCCAACGAATCCAACTTCTTGGAGTTTGTTTCCTTGTTGGGATCCCTCAGCACCAGAGCGGCAGGGGCCAGCACAAAGGAAGAGGAAGGTCCAGAGAGCAAAGAGGAGGCAGGAGCGTCAGAGGAGAGTGAATGCCAGCAAAAGGGTTTGTTTTTCCACAGTTTAGAGATAAGTGCATGAGTGAGTGCTATGTCAGCACTGGTTTATGAGCTGCAATTACATTCCTACTGTTGCTCCTGTTGCCATATAAAGCTCCCTGTGTGATGGCTGATTATTGGCTATACTGTAGATACAACTAGTCTTGATATGGTTTTTATATGAATTTCAATACCATGTTTAAATGTTGGCTTCAGATCCTAATCCTAGTTACCTGTTTACACATCTGATGGACATGTAGCAACATTAGCTTTTATTGGGAATCGTGTTTCTGGGCATTGGAGGAATGTCAGTCCATTATTTACTCTTCTGTTAGATCTGCTTTGGTCTCCACCAACTCTTGAATGAAATGTTAGCCTTTTAGTTTGCTATGTGCTACGCTACATTCACCAACCAGTTGCTTACTTTTAACCAAAATAGTAAAACCAAAACAATTAGCTGAAAGACGCTAAAATGCTTAAGTTTCATGGAACTGCAGAATTGGGTGATAATTATCTGCCAGTTTATCACTTCCACAAGCGTCACCTATCACATACACAGTTTAATATTAAATTGTTCATGGGTGCAGCTTTAACAGCATGGTAAGGCTAACATTTTAATGGTAGCAAATATGAAATATGTATTGTCTCACCATCAGTTGGGGGCTTTATATTTAATTTCAGAAAAACAAATGTCTGTTTCTGTTAATTTGATCTTTACAAAATCCATTTGCTTTGTTTACAGAGAATCTGACTGTGACTTCCAGACAAGATGAGACGATAACAGAGACCAACTCGGACAACAAACCAGAGAGACCCAAACCACCCACCAGTCTGGCTACTGACACTCTACAGGCCGTACTACCCACACACATCCCAATAGTCTCCCCTGACAGGTACACATGTTTATACACTCATACGCTTCAATAAAATTATTCAGACACCTGAATCCACTCAGACACAGACCCACGTACATTTACAGTAGCTCTTATGAACACTTATAGACTCAAGCATCCAGGATCTCCAGTTGATTGTGTTTTCTGTCTCCAGCCCTCAGACAGACAGAGAAAAAGATCCGGATTATGATTCTCTACCCTCTCAAACCTCCCAATCAGAGAGCTCCATGCTGCAGGTCATCTGCAGACCAGAGGCTACCAACAAAGAAGAGGCCTACACCTTTCATACTGTGCACAGTAAGCAGCTGCCGTTGAACCACATTAACATTTAGTATTTGCATATATACTATTTTGCAAGTAGTTCCTGGAAATGTGATGTTTTCTGTCCTGGAGACAAGCTGAGATAAGTCACATGTAGTCAACTCAGTCAGTCTGAGCCTCTTATCAATTTGGGGAATCTATTTGGATATTTTGATCTTTTGCACAAATATACACTCTGTGTGGTAGGCTCTGCCAGCAGCCGATTGCTTTGCTTTTGAAACAGATCAAAAATCCAGTGGATTAAATAACATCTTTGTGGGCTGCCTCCAAAACGTGAAGCTGGTCAGTTTTTTGGTCTCAGATTCCTCTCTGTATTGTAACAATGCTATATCAACAAATTAATTCTAATCCCACATAAAAGATTTTACTGCTGATCAACTGGATGTCCAAAATATACATTTTCCGACCAGTTTTTTTTTTATTATTGTGCTTGTGTCACCAGGAGACAGACCTCGTAAGCTGTATGCAGAGAGAGCCCTCAACCTGCCGCTAGGAGCTGAGCTCATCACTGGCAACATGTGGTACTACTGTCAACTCTTTATTTATAACTCTCATTTTTCTTTACCTTAAAGACTCGTATTCCCAAGCTTTCTACCTGTTTGTTCTCCTCCACTGCTTTCAAGTCCTTCTTTCAACTTCAACATACACCTCCTCATCTTTTCCATCTCCTTCCATGTCTTCATGCTTGCATATAATCAGGCCTTTCTCACATATTAACATCAGCCTTTTTTTTGTGTATGTGCGTCTTCAGTGACCTGCTGTCAACTTCTTCCAACTCGGAGTGTCAGGACGGCATGGTGGGCCCTCACGCTGATTGCCCTTTCCAGCGACGCATCATCCCTGCACACAGACTACGGCCAAGACGGACACACCCTGAAATCTTCCAGGTGTCCAACTACTTTCACTGTTTCTCTTTTTCTTCTGCGTTGAAGTTGCATCCATGATTTGCTAAATGTTTTGCAAATTAGACAGCATAAAAAATTCTATTTTATGTACAAAATTATGGAGTCAGGGGTTTTTTTTAGATAAAAATAATGAGGTTCCTAAGCTAAAGTTGAGTTGGATAATATAAATAGAGCTTGATAAATGGCTTCAGTCAGTCACCAATTAACAAATAATCAATAAACAGCAAAATATACAGTTTTAAGACTGAAAATAAATCACAAATCACTTCAGAAATACAGAGTTTAAGCAGAATAAAAACAAACTGCATTTTTCAAGGTCCCAGGGGATGGTAATAGAGTTGTGATTAACTGTGATGTAAATATGATTTGCTGCTGCTGTTTGAAATGATCAGTGCTAAATCCTTCTGCCTCACTGCTGTATGCAGACCAGCAGGGGTGACAGTAGCTGCCTGGATCAGTTGGAACGACACAGACTCTCTGCTGAATCATTTATGCACCACGTTGTGTTTGAGAGCTTGTGTAAAATATGTTGCTCTGTGTACCTTTAATGATTCTGAATGTGTTTTGAATAATCCTACATAGGAAATCATGTAGATATAAATCATCAGACTCATCTTGTTTCCTGTGTCATCGTAATTGAATTCATGTGCATAAATGATTTTTGTGTTTGTGTGTGCGTGTGTGTGTGTGTGTGGCAGGAAGAGGACTCTCTGGATGAGTCATCAGAGACTTCCACTCAGGAGAAACCAACCAGGAAGATTTATTATAAACTCAAACTGTTTCCTGGGAAGTTTATCAACATTTTATATGACAGACTCACCCTCCTTGCCCTGTTGGACAGGTAAAAACAACTGCTTATTTTAGTTGGACAGGTAATATCAAACTCCCACATCTGGAAACTCACCATTCACATCATCCAGTTTGCAGATTCACAAACACCCAGATTCAAGTATTTATCTGAAATGAATCTACAACTGTTTCTTCATTTGGAGATATGTTGTTTTTGAATTCCTCTCTATAAACTAATTGATCTGAGACCAATTCACTTTTTACATTTTACACAGTGCCATGTCAGCGCTGTTATTTAGTGTATTATCTTTTCCACTGATTTCCCCCGTTGACACTGACTGGAAGATTATTGCCTGCTTTAAAAAAATCTAAAACACTGTTGAGCATATTTTTCAGGATCAGTTTCAGCCATGTTTTCCAATTTAATGAATCATCTGGGCACTAATTGAATCCCTTGATACCTGTATATATTTTTTTATTAACGGGTTAATGTGCTTAATAACTGAATGCACTGCTGTTTAGTGTATATGCTTCTGTCTGTTCTGTGTTTGTGTAGAAACCAAGAGGTTCTGGAGAATCTAGTTGCAGTCTTTATGGCCTTCCTGGTTTCCTTCCTTGGTTTTGTGCTTCTTAACGACGGCTGCTTCAAAGACTTCTGGGTCTTCCAGTTCTGCCTGGTCATCGCCAGCTGTCAGTACTCCTTATTGAAGGTAAAAAAGATAGCAAATCTCTGCACGAAGGCAGGACACTAACCACTCCCCCCTGTCAACTTTAAGCCATGTCTGCAAACTGTGGCTTTGAGCTACTGTATTGTTTGTTCAAAATGTCTTCTTTGATGATGGACTGCTGAAACCACCTTGAATGGTATTTGAGGAATAAATAATAAATGATGTGAATCTAAATGTGTACCATGGTGACCTAATCTAGATTAAAAATAAAACATGACATCAGTTCCTATTTGCTCCCATTCACTTCCTCTTCTGTTAAACTGGGTAGTAGCTCTGTTGTTTGTAATTGTTTTCATGCTTATGTGCAAATATGGTGGTTCAGTGTTGGCTTCTGTGTTTTTTTTTTGTTTTCCAGAGTGTTCAACCAGATGCAGCTTCACCAACACATGTGAGTGTAATATTGCTTTTATTACTGAACCACTGCTGAAATCATACAGAGCAAAGACAAAACACAAACAAACAAACTTTGAAGTAAAAAAGTCCTATTAGGTTGCATAAAATAAGCAAGATGTCAAGCCTACTGTACATACATTATGTCTACGTGGATTCATTTCAACTTGTGACCGTTGCTCCTCTTTATTGATTGCATGTTTTCTATTTTTTCTGTACAATGACATGATTTTTAAAACATTTCCCTTTTCTATATTAATTATTTAGCGTTTATTTTTGACTGTTGCACCAGCAATGTGGCTGCAGAAGATACAGACATATGGGCGATCAACTTTAAATACCCAACTTTGTAGCAGTGACTTACTACAGTCATTTCCATCAGATATTGGTATTATCGTGTTGTAGCGAGCAGTTAAAAACACTAAATTACTGTGTTAAAACAGGATTAAGCTCTACCGCTTCATCTAACATCCTAACCTGTGTGTGTTTGTGTGTGTTCGTGTGTGTGTGCATCTCCAGGGTCACAACCAGCTGGTGGCCTACAGCCGAGCGGCCTACTTCTGCATCTTCTGCGCTCTGATCTGGATTCTAGAGCAGCTGCTGAGGAGGAAGGACCTGCCCGTCTCCTCCATGTACGGAGTCACCATCGTCTGCCATGACATACTGGGCTTCTTGCGTGACCTGCTAGTGGGTAGGGAGAAATGTACCAAGAGAGACACACACTCAAAAATACACACAAGCATGGATACACATGTAGCCTGATTTTCTAAAAAAAAAAAAAAAAAAAAGATCAAAGTGAGCTTGCCTGTTTGTTTTCCAGATGTTTTTTTTCTTACTTTCTTGTCTCTATTTTTTATGCATAAAACAGGTTTTACACATTGCTTCCCCATCACCTTCCTGGTGGGCCTTTTCCCGCAAATCAACACCTTCACCATCTATGTGCTGGAGCAGATTGACATGCACTTTTTTGGTGGGACAGGTCAGTAAATCTTTTTCTAATCTTTTGATTTCAGTAATGTGTGAATCATGAATCCAGATCCGTGATAGATATACATTTGAAATGTTTGTATTCACTGTAAACTGTTATCTACAGATGCATCTGTGGATTTGTGCCTGTGTGCAAAATCTGTATAATGTTTAGTTTTAAAAAATACTTAAAATAATCACTTAAATTGTGTAGCCAGTGTTTAAAAAAGGAGCATCTTTTTAGTGATGGAGCAACCATAAACTAAGATGCAGTACGAGCTGATCTTTGTTCATCACTGTTGAATACTGCTGCATGTATTTTCATCTCCGCTCTGATTTGTGTGCCTCAGCTGCTACCAGTCTCATCTCTGCAATCTACAGCATCCTACGCAGTCTGATCGCTCTCTCTCTGCTGTACGGTTTCTGCTTCGGAGCTCTCAAGGTACTCTCATATCCTGTTGAAACAAAACAAAACAGAGCTTGCAGGGTTGAATGAGTACATAGGGGATGTGAATATAGTCCTCTCTTCCCTCTTCTCTCCTCAGAGTTTTGCTCTGAATCTGTGTTCTCGGTCATCCTCCTGGCTGTAGGATTAGAAGAAAACATGGAGTACAGTTATAAATAGCCTGCAGCCAGAGAGCTTTACTAATGGAACGAAGCAGAGCTGCAGTGAAACACAAAGCGATGCTAGTCATCCTTCAAAAGTGACTACAAGGATGATGCTCGGGGAAGAATTGTTGAAGCTTTTAAACTGAACTGTGAAGAACTAAAAGCAGTAATACATGATGGTATGATTCACAACAGTGTGTATGTGTGTTTGTGTGTGTGGTTACAGGAACCGTGGGATGAGCAGCATACTCCAGCCTTGTTCTCTGGTTTTTGTGGCCTTTTGGTGGTCTTCTCCTACCACCTCAGTCGACAGAGCAGTGACCCTTCTGTACTGCTGTAAGTATCATCAGTGTGTATATATATATATATATATATGGTTGCCATCCACTTAATACTCCTCTTAATACTCCTACTGTAATAATCTTTGAATGAAAAATTAGAGAGGTGCCCAGAATAAAAGAGAATTGAATTGATCAACATGATGAAACAAAGGCAGGTGGTTAATGTATAAAATATACTCTACTTCAGATGAAAAAATGTTCATGCTTTATTATTTCTTGAGTCATTTCACTTGAGCTGACAGCTAATTGTCAACATAAAATGAAAAAAATATTATAATTTTATCTAATAAACATTATTTTTCATTTTTATTCATTCTGCTTCAGTAGTTTTTCTTTAAACTGTTTAAAGTGAAAACCCAACTTTCACACATGGAATTTAAAGGAGGAATTTTCAGTTGTTTTAGGGTTTCAAACAAAAAATCTGCTTGTTATTCAACAACTAACTAACTGTTCTAATCTATACATGTGGCATTTTTACTTATAGATCTCTGATCAAGTCAAAAGTAATGCCTGCTTTGGTGGAGAATGAAGAAGAGGAGGAGGAAGACACCGACATTAAAGACCCGCTGCCGGAGAAACTGCAGAACTCTATGGTAACCAAGAATGAATATATAGACATAAACAGATAAACTCAAGCTAATGCTGCTGTTAAATCAATAATGTCATTAGTGGAAGATGATGAGTAATGGTTCAGGTTATTTTCAGCAATTTGGATAATTTATTTCAGCATAAACAAACACTCTTCCAGGCTTAATTTTAGTCCTCTGAGCATTAATTGAACAGTTTTTATGGTTTTGAATTGCAGCAGCCCCAAGCCACATTAGCTCATGTCAGCTCACCCTAATTATCACTTTAAAAATCAATACTCATTAACTCTGCACCTACAGTAAGTCCTGGATTTCGTATGTGCTGTATGTGTCCTAAACTCAGTGTTGCAAGCCAGATTATAAAACAAGCTTCGCTGTCGATCATTGTCTGTAATTACGGGAGAATTATGCATCAGAGGAAACAAGCCTCCAGTCGCCTTTTACAGTATTAATGGGGATTCTGAAACTCCTAACTGTTCTCAAGCTGCAGCTGCTTTGATCTCCAAAAACTGAAGGCTCAGAACAATTAGACAGAGATAATCACACACCTAAATGAGTCTGACAAATGAATTCACTTTCATTCAGTGTGGATTATTAATCATTGGAGCTCTCCTTTCTTCTCACGCTCTGCAGAAGGAGATTCTGCTGTCGGACGTGGTCGTGTGTTCTGTTGCCTACATCCTAACCTTCGCCATCACTGCCAGTACTGTGTTCCTGTCTCTCAAGGTGAGACTCTTGATTGCTTTGCCTCATTTTGACTCATTAAATAGTAATTGTTAATGTCAACACCCTACTGAGCAACTTAATATCTGACTCAATATCTTCTGTTCATTTAATATCTCTCAATTAAATACTCATCTTCATCATGTTCCTTTCATTATATATTGACTTGTTTCCAGCCCTTTGTGACCATCGTGCTGTACGCACTGGCAGTGACGGTGGGGTTTGTCACCCACTACTTGATCCCCCAGCTGAGGAAGCATCACCCATGGCTGTGGATCTCCCATCCAGTCCTCAAGACCAAGGAGTACCACCAATTTGAACCCAGAGGTCAGGATGCCTACTGTAGAAAACCCAGAATTGTCTGTTAGTGATGGATGTAAACCCCTGATTCAACTAGATCCAAGCGTTTACATGCATCATGTGTGTGCACCGCCAAATTATTATTTTTGGATCATAGAAAATGTGTAAAATGCATCTGGATTCAAATCCACAACAATGCTGATTGGCAAGAGAGTCAATCTATAGCCTTGGTAGCAGCTCTGTGAGGTTGTACTTGCTTTGAGCTACAGTAAATACTAATGTCAGTATGCTAACATGCTGATGTTTAGCAGGCAATAATTACCCAGTTCATTATCTTAGTTTAGCCTGTTAGCCTGCTAATATTTGCTAATTAGCCCTAAACACAAAGTCCAGTGGAGGTTTAAGTGAATGTCAGTATTGGTTTTTCTGAAATGTATTCTCTATCTTGAATGTCTGTAGCAAATTTACAGCAATCCATCTATTAGTTGTCAAAATATTTCATTCAAAACCAAAAAGGTCAGCCTCATGGAAACATTAGTGGAAAAGTGAAGAATATGTCTTGTGGGAAACATGAACATCTGTAGCAGATTTCATGGAAATCTTTGCAATGTTTTTTTTTTTTTTGAGATATTTCAGTCTGGATGAATGTGGTGGACTAACAGACGGCCATCCATAGAGCCACACTGCTTACATGGCTAGAAACAAATAAATGACTTCTGTTGGGTTATTTTATGCACACAATGTGGTTAATGTTGTATGACATTTTGTAGAAGTGTTGAAAAAACAGCTTTGCCAAAAATCTAAGTTTCGTACACCAGTTTAGGGTGAACCCATGATCTAATCTATCACCAAATCTCACTGAAATCTTTTAGGTAGTTTTTGAGACAAATAGACAAACACACAAGTCCTTAACTTTGTAACTCCTTGGTCAAGGTAAATACAAAGAAGCTTCTCCCTTTCCCCTCCCTCTGCCCCCCAAAACAAGCTTCTAAAACACCTGAACTAGAAAGTTGTCCTTCTGAACTTCTTGTGTTATGTTTGTTGTTCTTGCTTGTCTTAAAGAGGACGCTGTGCTGATGTGGTTTGAGAGACTGTATGTGGGGCTCCTGTGTTTTGAGAAGTACGTGGTGTACCCCGCCATCATACTGAGCGCGCTCACTAACGACGGCTTCGACCTCAGTCACCGCAAGAAGCTGGGAATCCAGTGAGTGGATACATAGAGCTAGCCCGTCCATCGGTGCGTGTCATCTGTTGTCTTAACTCACTGTTGTTTGTTTGTCCCTCCTCCAGCTTAGATGTTCTCCTGACGACAGTCGCTGGGCTGAAACTTCTGCGTTCATCATTCTGTGACCCCAGCTTCCAGTTCCTCACCCTGCTCTTCACGCTCGTCTTTTTCCACTTCGACTGTCCGCACGCCTCCGAGAGCTTCCTGCTGGACTTCTTCATCATGTCCGTCATCTTCCACAAGGTGAGAAAACAGATGATATTTAGGAGAATGTGTCTGTAAGCTAATGTGCTGTGTGTGGGAATGGATCGGTGTGAATCCTGACAGAAGGATTATCTCTAACATCAGTGGATTCAGACACAGAGAGAACAACAGGTACAGAGAAATGGAAACCAACGTGAAAGAGACATTCAAGCAAGAACCAACATGTCAACAGTCATATGCACACTCAGGCAGACACATGTCATGTCTGCCTTGACATCTCAATTCCTTTAAATGATTTCACTTAAAGGGGCCACTCCACAGATTTTACACTTCAAGTACAGGTCAGTTCACTCATCATGATTACCATGAGTGCAACTCAGCCTGTGAAAACAGTTGTGTAATGTCTTCTTTGGCTCTGGAAGAGCTTTGTCAGGTCTGAGAAAATGACCTGAGCGATGTCATCGGTTCATTTTGTCTGTGGAGGCTATAAATTTACAAGAAAAAGCCAGGTGGTGTAGAGTTTGATAAATGTTAGCATTTACCACACCGCAAGGTTCTAACACAAAAAGATGCTTTTGAGCTTCATTGTGGGAATTGCAGCATCTATCAGCAATACCAAATCACTGAGGAGGACTGCTTTAAAGAAAGATCAGCAATAAAAACAACAGAAGCAACAGAATCATATTTTCTCTTTGTGCAGCACAACCTGCTGGTGACACTACTTATATCACTGACATGGACAAACGCCAAAGTCTTTTTATAAAGGTGTGACATTTTGAACCGCATTGGCTTTTGTTTTGTTTTTAAGTGAGACTTACAGACATATTGTATTGCGTCCCTTTTCATTTACAGTGGAATGTAATAGATATCACTTTATTTTGTTCTGTGAGGTTGTTCGAGTTAAAAAAAAACAGTATCCCTTATAATACAACTGCTCTTCTGTTGCACTCTGATTATTGAGGACTGACCGTGCGTTATTTCTGTTTGTGTCTAGATGCGTGAGCTGTTGCTGAAGCTCCATTTCATCCTGGTCTACATCGCTCCCTGGCAGATCGCCTGGGGCAGTGCTTTCCACGCCTTTGCTCAGCCGTTTGCAGTGCCTCGTATCCTTTCTCTTAAGACCTGCGTGTGTATGTGTGTGAGAGCGCGTCAGTACCCGCTTTTCTTTTTTCTTGACCGGCTCGTGTGTGTCCAGACTCAGCCATGCTCCTGCTCCAGACTCTGCTCACCACCATCTTCTACACCCCATTGGCTCCCTTCCTGGGCAGCGCCATCTTCATTTCCTCCTATCCACGGCCCATCAAGTTTTGGGAGCGAAACTACAAGTAAGATCCTGTTGCAGTGAGTTTTTTCAGACAGCTTGGAGGTGTCACTGAAGATTGTTTGCTTGCATCATGAGTCCAGATGTGAGGATGTCTCGAATAGCAGTTAAAGATTTTTCATATTGTCAACAAATCACATGAGAAGACCAGAAACAACAATGAATTGAGCCTCCTAACAATTACTATTTGTGTATCCAAAGCCTGATATATAGTTGCTTATTCCTATTTTCCATAGAGCTCCATTATTGTCCAAAAACGATTAAAACCACATCAATGAGTTGCATGGGTGATATGTTTCGTCATTGTAATTTACTTTGACTCAATCCCATATGGTCGTCCTGCTGATTTAAATACTAACTAGCGCACCAAATGTGTATTAATCCACAGCTGAAAATAGCTCCCAAAAAAGGCACAATTCACTCCTGTTTGAGTGATGTTTATAGAAATTATTCAAACTTCAAAACTTTATATTTGTGGCCCGTTTTTAAAGAAATCGATGGGTTTGGGATGGAGACCACAAAGATGATAGGGAAGTCAGAAAATAATAATAACTGATTGTTGGTTTTGGCCTTTTCATGGGATTTGTTGACAATAACAAATATATAAAATATCCTTTTTTTATGTTGCTGTTGCCTCCTCCTTAGTGTTTATGAAACAGATATATTTGAAAAATGACCTTTAAAGTTAATATTTGTCATAACAATCAGTATTTAACAAGAGCTGTTCACTTCCCTGTCCATGTGACATATGCTAGTTCTCTGTCTAATGTGTTCTCGCTGTCTGAATATGCATAGACTTCCTTCTTATAAGTAATGGATTGAGTGTGCATTTCTCACATCCATCAGTTTATTTATTCACTTAAGGCAGAATCAATCTCATCCTTTTGAGCTGAGTTTGGCAGATTAGCAAACAGACGCCCTCCTCTTCTCTCTCTCTGTTTCACTCACACTTACACAATCCAACCCCTCTGTGTCCTCTTACTTATTGATGTGAGTGACTGTTTGTACTGCAGCGTGCTGAAAGCGCTCCAAAAATACTCCTGAAGCTTTGTTGCGAAGGAGCCTGTGATTATATTTAGACTGCACTGTCAGTATGAGAACTGAAACTCATGAAATAAAATTTATTGACAGCGTCATCTCTCCTGGGGTCGTATGATGATGCTTTAGGTGATAGATGTGCAGGCTGTCAATGTGAACCTCCAAACACAGAGACAATGTGACAAGATATTGACAACAACATCCTAAAATATTTAGTTTCAAGTGTCTCTGATTGCTGGAGGGTAAATTTACAACCAGTGTGAGCTGTTGTGTTTCTCAGACTGTATCAAATAATATACAGTTTAGATATTCAGGACGACTGTTTCTGAGAAATTATTGGGAAGATTTCAAGTCGATGTATTTTCTGTATCAGCGATGCCATCCTAAAAAAGTTTGTCTGTTTTATTCACTCAACTTTACAAGACAGCGCTTTCAACAACGCAACACAATATGAATGATGCCTTTTGATTACCTCGTCTCATCAACCTTTTTGATGCGCTAATATTTTTGCCTCTCATCCCCCGCAGTACAAAACGTATCGACAACTCTAACAGCAGACTGGTGTCTCAAGTGGATAAGGAGACGGGTGAGTTCCCTCTAACTCCAAATCAGGATGCCATATCAAAAAAATGCTTCCGATGCTCTAGAATAGTTTAGGATAATTAGTCATGATTGAAGCAGTCTTTTGTGCAGTTATCAGAGCCTGTTTTTAATAGCCACCAATCACGAAAGGCACAAGTTAACTTCTTGCAGTTTAGACTCCTTGAGGAAAAGAAGCAGCTAAACTTGATCAACGTTTGTCTTTGATCTAACTTTCCGACTGTCCTTATTTCTCAGGGTGTGACGATAACAACTTAAACTCCATCTTCTATGAGTACCTGACACGCTCGCTGCAGCATTCACTCTGTGGGGACCTTATGTTGGGCCGATGGGGCAACTACAGCGCCGGAGACTGTTTCATCCTGGCTTCAGACTACCTCAATGCCCTGGTCCACCTTATTGAGATCGGCAATGGGTTGGTCACCTTCCAGCTGAGAGGTCTGGAGTTCAGAGGTACAGTTCGACCATCCCTTCCATCCCTTTTCCATCTCTTCTTTGTTGCTATTTGTTTCTCTCTCAATGGATGTCCATCTCTCTCCATCCACAGGAACGTATTGCCAGCAGCGAGAGGTGGAGGCCATCACAGAGGGTGTGGAGGAAGACGATGCATGCTGCTGCTGCGAGCCGGGCCACTTGCCCCACATGCTGTCGTGCAACGCGGCCTTTAACCTGCGCTGGCTGGCCTGGGAGGTGATGGCCACCAAGTACCTGCTGGAGGGTTACAGCATCAGCGAGAACAACGCCGCCACCATGCTGCAAGTCTATGACCTCCGAAAGCTGCTCATCACCTACTACCTGAAGGTACGCTCTCACTCCAAAGCAAAACACACAGGACATGAGAGTGTGTTTGTGTACTGAGGCACTGCTTTACACAACTCTTTGCACACATTTTTAGATGATTTTGATTCATATCAGGATATTACCATCTCACTAGAGCTGGACAACATATTGATATTTATTGTCTATCAATGAACAGATTCTGTTTTTGTCTATATCTGCTGTTAAAATTAGTTTTGCAAATCAGTCAGCTGTTCCGGTTTGCCTTCCCCTGATGATGCAGTCCAGGGTTAAAAGCCGCAATGATTAGTTGATTAATCGATTAGTTGCCAAATATTAAATAAATTGCCAACTATTTTGATAATCGATGAGATGAGATAATCAAATGAGAGTAATCGTTGGTAGTATTTTGTGTATAAGTGTATATTCCATATCACTGAACTCTGTATTAACATTTGTGGTTTGGATGCTTGAATATTTGAATTGGTAAAATTGTTGGTGGCAGAACAATATAAAGTTGTAATAGTGTAATACCAATTTGTTTATAGCTACTCAAGAGGAGATTGTAGAGTTAAAATACAACACTGTTTTAATAGCCAAGTGGTCTAAGATGCATATCATTGCAACATTCCCATAATAATCTTGACTGGTAACCTTTGTAACATGTCACCTGGTCACTCTCACCATGTTTTCTTTCTTTCTTTGGCAAAATGCTAAATGAATAATTTAAAGAAATACACTTATCTTTTCAACCTAGGTCAAAAAATATAAAGCTAGAGCTCCCAGAGAACACAGTTTAGGTGATTTGGGGGTGAAGAAATGTCTAGTTATCCTGTAAGAAGCAACTTCCAACCATACACAGCCTGTTTTTGTAGATGCCAATTTACACCAATACAGCAAAAAGTGACCAATTTGTCCAAAGAAAGCTAGACTTAGAATAACTACATCTCTTTTTTCTCTCTGTTTCTTTTTGTGCGATGCATCTCAGAATGTTCTTTCCATAGTTTGTGATTTCTGCATATGTTTTCCTCTTTTGCTATAATTTAGAGTCACTGCTATTGAAAAAAAACTAGTATAGCTTTAATAATGCATCAACTTTTGACATATTCAGTTGCCCTCTCTCCAGTGGCAGACTGAAAATTGAATATTCCACTATTCTCAACAGGCTCTTAAAAGGTTCCCCTGCCAAAAGGTTAAACAGTTTAATTGGCAGATAAACCAACACCTTATGCATTAATCATTATCACAGATGGCAGCCTGCCAATAGTGATACCAGATGTGGTCGGCAGCTACTACACTCTGTACAAAGGCACATATCTTTCTCTTTCACTTTCCTCGTGTTGAGTATCTTGCTTTTGTCTAATCTTAACCCTTCACACTCCACCACCCTCCTTCATTCTTCCCTTTCTGCCCTCCATCTCTCCATCTTCCCTCTCTTCTCTCAGAGTATTATCTACTATCTGGTCCACTCTCCCAAACTGTCCACCTGGCTGAAGGATGCGACTGTCCAGGAGGCACTGCAGTCCTACACCAAGTGGCACCACATTGAGCGTGATCCTCAGGTTTTCAGTGTGAAGATTGATGAGGACTACGTGCACTGCCTGCAGGGAGTGACGCGAGCCAGCTTTTGCAATGTCTACCTGGAATGGATCCAATACTGCGCTGGCAAGATGGAGACAGTATGTCACAACCCTTGTTACGGGTCACAGCAGAATTATCGTCTACTGATGTGTATTATGACTTTATTTATTAATCGCTTAGTCACTTAGTCAGGAAATACAAAACAAAATTTCCCTCACCCCAAGTTGACATATTCAAATTGCTTGTTGTGTCTGCCCAAAAGTCCAAAAAACCTAAACTATCAAGTTTATTATCATAGAAGGCTAAGAAAACTAGCAAATATTCACATTTAAGAAGCAGGAACCAGTGCAAATTGTTACACAACAGTAAGTTTGTGTTTGTATTTGTGTGCAGCCTGTGGAAAGCGATGAAGAATCTCCTCTGGTGACTCTGTGTTATGCTCTCTCGGTCCTGGGGAGGAGATCCCTCGGCACGGCGTCACACAACATGTCCAACAGGTAAACCTGAGTGACACAAACGTCACACCAAAGATACTCTATGTAGATGTATATACTGTATGTTAATGAATCTAAAAATACAGTTTAAACTACACTAAAGTGTGTTTTTATGCACCCACGGTTGCTTCAGAATGGATGTCAAATTGATAAATGATATATAATTGTGCAGTTTTGCTGCAAAGTTGTTGAAAAATGTGTTATGTAAAAACAGGATTGAGGTCAGATAATAAACAGCAGCAGCAAATATTTACCTGCAGTTAGACAGATGCACCACAAGGGGGCATCAGCTACTAAATCTTCAACCATCTATATCATTCAGACAGATTTCTGTGACTGCAGTCAAATGACCATTTGTCTTTGTGTGGATTATATTCTAAAAATATGTAACAATTTCATATATCTACTCTTTCTTTCTATCTTTTTTATCCCTGCTCTGTTTCCCCACAAATCTTCACCATTCACCCCAAAGTCTGGAGTCATTTCTGTATGGTTTCAACACGCTGTTTAAAGGCGACTTCCGCATCGCCACGAAAGATGAGTGGGTTTTTGCTGATCTGGACCTCTTGCAGAAGGTTGTGGCTCCTGCGGTCAGAATGAGCCTCAAACTGCACCAGGTACAGTAAAGTGCTTCTGTACTCTCTGCTCTGCTGTGTGCATCTGCTGATTTTCACTATTTCTTTTGTATCGTAAACATTTGTGCCTCATTTAATTAGGTCAAATTAGGTCCTCATGATGGCCATTTCTCATCCCTTGCAGTAGACCTTTTTGTATAAATCTGATTAAATTCTCTAGTGCTCCATCATGCCTCTCTCTCCTGCTCCTTCAGGATCACTTCACGTGTCTGGAGGAGACCGAGGAGGCATCTATCTTGTACGAAGCCATCACAAACTACCGCAGCAGCCTGGTCATTTGCCACGAGAGTGACCCCGCTTGGCGTAAGGCGGTGCTATCCAGCCGTGACACGCTGCTCACTCTGAGACACATGATCGATGACGGCACGGACGAGTATAAGATCATCATGCTGTATAAACGCCATCTCAGCTTCAAGGTCATCAAGGTAAAAAGGTGGAGGGTTTCGGTGAAAATGTGGCTTTGTATGTGTGAAGGGTTTTTTTTCAGGCTGCTGCGATAGCATAGAGTCTGAAAATGTAGGTTTGGAAACAGAATGAGTAATGTGAGATGGTGAGGGAAAGCCGGTGAGCAAATGTGTGGCGCAGTTTGAATGCAGATGTTTCCCTGACTGCCTGTAAGGTCTAGTCGACTTTGTAGTATGCATATAGTATGACAAAAACTCCTACTTATACCAACTTGGACAAGGTTTTGTAGTTTGTCCTTGCATTGTAGAATCCGGGCTGATTTGTAAAAAGCATAGTACAGTAGGCCTGAACAGTGTCTGTGATGCTCCTCTGCAGGAACTTAATGATTGGAGGCAGAGTGTCTCTTGAGAAGTGCAGGCTTGCAAAAATGACCACAATAGGGTTGATGATCAATATATTTGACTCTATGATTACGACTATTAAGTGCTCAAATTTCCAGCTGACTCTCAGCACTTAAAGTTCGACAACAGATAATAGAGGGTTATTTTCTACATTCTGCCAACCAGCACTTCTATTTAAGATGTTGCATCTTGTTTGTTTAATCTGTACAAAAGCTGAAATGTGAAAATGCTTATTTGCGGTTTTACGGGGGTTTATGTGCTGGACTATTTCTTGGCTGAGTGCAGTGACTTCCATGAGTCTCCGCTGCTTGTCTGGTAACGTCACTGTGAGGACAAGACTTCAGGAAGTCACTGTGCTGCTTGGCCCAAAAATAAAACTAGATGCCATGTTCACGTCAAACTGTTTAGACTGTTGTAGGGAAAGCACATCACATCAGCCTCCTAGTTGTAAGTCCAAGTCAGTGAAAGCTAAGATTCCTCCTACTTGCCTAAAAGAACTACAGAAATGTCAACAAAGTGCTTGCAACATGGCTGAAAAGCAACAATCACTGACAGTTACATCTAAATAAAATAAAATCCAATACTATTACTTTATGAGAGGAACCCAAAAATTCAGGGAATTGTTAAAAAACAAAACAAGTCATCTTCGATCATAAATCTTTCAGTCGTATGTTTCTAATCCCCTTCAAAGTACTCTCCTTGAGACATTTGTTGATGGTGTGATCGCACTCGTATTTCTGGAAACACATTCCTGTAGTCATCTTTTGTTATTGTGTCCAGAGCCTCCTGATTTTCTTCTATGGTGGCGAATCTTCTCCTTTTCAGTCCAAGTTTTAGTTACACCAAGCTGCTAGTGTACGCTACCTAGCAGCAAATCCAATAACTCCAATAATTTTAGTGTGTATTCTTGTAGTCTTGTATTACATGTGACTATTAGCTAACCAGCTAATACAAAATGAGTTCTCCACTGTGCAACGGTTACACTTGTTAATGAACTGCTATAATTACATCACACAGCACAACAAAAGTAGCTAATTTAGGCTGTTTATCTCAAAGTTAACAGTAAGAATACCCATTTTGGAATCACGCATTAATGCTCCCAAGTTAGAATAACAGGATGCTTTTCTGTTCTTCCTGTTCTTCTGATATTACCTCAATGCAGCAAGAGCCAGCTAGTTGTTTCCCCCATACTTCAGTCTTTATGCTAAGCTAAGCTAACTCCAGCTTCCTATTTAATATACAAGTATGATTGTATCTATCGTAGGTGTCGATCTCCGCATCTGACTCTTGATTAAGTGTAATTCTCAAATTGTCAAACTATTACTTTAAAACTAAGACTTCAATGTAATGAAGCCACAGAAGCAGGTGATAAAGTGGTCTCGTGACAGCAGGATACACTGTCTCTTCACCAGATATTTCTACTGAATCTCTGTTCTCATTATTGTTATTTGCTTATTATTCGGCTTTTAGAATAACTTCAGCTATAGACCAGTTCATTTTATTGCAATTAACTTGTTGCAGATAGAAGATAGAAGAACATTTCAGATTCACTCCAGTCTTCTCTGTTCTCGACCTGTAATCTGTCTCATCTTATCTCTTCACCTCTTTGTCTCTTTCTGCAGATCAATAAGGAGTGTGTGCGAGGTCTGTGGGCGGGCCAGCAGCAAGAGTTGGTGTTCTTACGAAACCGAAACCCGGAGCGTGGCAGCATTCAGAACTCAAAGCAAGCACTAAGAAACATGGTCAACTCTTCCTGCGACCAGCCGCTGGGTTACCCCATGTATGTGTCAGTCACAGGTTTTAGGACTGAATTTGAATGAAAGTTTGCATTCAAGGAAATCATTCATGCGAAATAGTGTATACAGTCTATTTTCTGCTGATAGCATTAAAGTTATTTTTTCTGCTATTTTTAGGTATGTGTCACCACTGACGACATCGTACGCAGGAACACACCGTACGCTCCGCAGCATCGGAGGAGGAGCTTTAAGCCTGGATTCAATTCGTTCCTGGCTCTGCTCTAAATGGCTACGGTCAGTTCTTTAAAATAAATACATTTCTGCATTTTAAAACATTATTTCCCACCTCATGACTGAAATTCTTCTAAAAGGCAAAATTCATCTTTTGAGGCTCAACCTCAACCAAAACTCAGCCTATGACTGTGCTCTTAAATTAAAATTCTTCACAAGCTAAAAATAGAAAAAAAAAGACTCCCTCATATTTTTTTAATTAGTTCAGTCTGGCGGGTGAAGAGACGGTGCTGTAACTAAAAGGTCATGGGTTCAATTCCTAGAACAACCATGAGTCTCTGAGGATCCTTAATACGTAATCACTCTCAGTGAGTGAGTGTTATTGCTCAGAACCTCCTTCTTCCTGTGCAGCAAGATTTATCAGGGAAGACAAAATTAAGATTGCATGATATAATATTCTAATTGTGAAGTAACTAAATAACTATTGCAAACACTTCTGCAAAGTGGGACAAATTAGATTACATGCTTGCAGTATTTTCTCAACCAAACCACTAGACTCATTGTGGTTAGTTGCAACTTTTAATGTTATCATTTATTTAGTAATTTTGATAAATGTGCCTGCAGTTTAGGCACAAATGAGTTTTCCTTTCTTTTTTTTATGCACTAGACTTTTTGATCAACGGTTTAATCATTTAAATCAATTTTTCAAGCAAGAAATCTCTGATTCGAGCTTCTCAAATGTGAGCCTTTGCTTAATTTATTGGTGTTATGTGATTTTAAATGGTAGATTAGGTGCTTTAGTCAAACAAAACAAGATGTCATCTTGGACCTCCTACATTTCTGACAAAATTATTAATTGATTAATCCAAAATATAATCTGTAGATGAATCAGTAATTAAAATAATTGCTAGTTGCAGCCTTAGACCCAACTTTTGTTGTAGCATTTGTAGTTGCAATAAAGAACTGATGCCTTTATCTGTAGTGTTTTCTACATGATAAGATGTTCTTTATATCTTTATATTTTTGCCTCTTGCTCTTAAGATGATGTCAAACAGGCAAAAAGGTTTTGTGTGTTACAGTTTTTTGAGATTTAAGCATAATCATATAGGTTTGACAAACCACAGAAAAAAGTAAATGAATATAATCCTTAATGTCCCTGCCTTCATCTTAATAAAATGAAAAAACAGACAAAAATCTAGAAATAACAGAATCTTATTTTGCAGCGCTCCGAGTTGAAACTGTCATTACTAAGAGGCAAAAAATGGTGACGAATGTCCACCTACAGTATTAATCTGGCTGTATTTGGTGTAAATCACTCTGGATGAGGGGTGATAATACAGCTGAGTGTTTCTTTGTGGAAGAAGTCGACGCTGGGGAGAGATTTCCCCGTCAACTTAATGTAGTTTTAAATACATGTGTGTGGACAGTGGGAGTGTACGCCTGACAGAAAGAGAGAGCTGGATTGCAGACTGGGAGGGCAGCCAAAGGCTTTGACTTTCTGCTGTTGCAGCAGTGTTGCTCCTTCCTTTCCCTTCTTCTCTCTCTTCCTCCAACTCTTCATCCTTCTCTCACCTACCATCTCTCCCTTTATCCTCCCTTTTATTTTTCAATCGCTCCTTTACGCGTTGCTGCATAGCTTATCGTATAGGCTATGCATTAACCTCTGCAGGTCAGCTAATGGTGTGTGTGTGTGTGTCTCTTTGTGACTGTGTGGCTCTCTCTTAAGCTTCTTAAGAGCTGGGTTTTCCTTTCAGATTAGATTAGATTGTTAATCCTGTTTCATCGGCCTTGAGTTAAAGGCGTTGTCTTAATTTTACTAAGTAGCCAAGGAGACGGACCGCGCCTCGTCAGCCAGAACACATTTAACTAATTTAAGAGGAAGACTGCGCTAGTATGTGTCACATATGCTAGCACAGTTATGTAACATCTGTCTCTCTCTGACTGTAAATTTATGCGTGTGTGTGTGTGGTTAACCAGCTGGAATAGTCGAGGCTTGCTAAATTTTTGATGGCCCTCTGCCAGTTTGTGTCCTTTTCACTGATGTGGACATGAATAAATAAATCAAAGCTGTGTGTGTGTATGTGTGTGTGTGTGCGGCAGGGTGCGTAAGGACAACCTGACCAGCTGTAACAGCGGTGTGAACATGGAGGATGTGGAGTGCGGTGCGGGTGGTTCGTCATCGCTGAGCCACAACCGGCCATCCTCCGTCACCTCCAACAGCCTGAGCCTCTACCAGCACAGAACCAGGACGACACACAGCCACAGACACCACAACGCAGGTACACACACTCACACACACACACACACAAATGTGTCCTTTTGGAAACTCTTCATTGACTACACTGATCCCCAAGTTCCTTCCTGTAACCTAAATGTGAACCTCATTCAAACTGTTTTCCTAAAATCAAGCTTTGATCCCAGAATAAACCTGTGCAGAGGAGCTTCTGGTCCCCAGGTTTCGATATAAACAAATGCAAACACACACAATGCTGATACATGAACAGGCTACAATGCTACCCATATAAACAAGATGTTTTTATACATTTCAGATAGTTTTCAATATATATACTTTCAAATCGAGACTATGTAACTTATAAAAGTCAAAATGACATATTCTTCCTCTTACAAATTAAAGGTGAAGCAATAAATTGCACCTGTTTCCTCAAGAGTTTTGTTGCTACATCTTCACTTGGTCTGGTACGACCAGTAGCTTATGTCAGTGGTTCTCAAACTTTTTCACGTCAAATTAGACCACAGACCCCCATTCGATAAAATGTTTGCTTTTCAGTGTTTTATTACAGAAAGTGTATGAAACCCATGACCAAAATAGTCGTACATTCAGTCACTGTGTTACTTGCATTTAGCCCCATTTAGCATTATCCCATCGTTGTGGCCACAGTGGCAGCTGGTCAGTAACTGTTACAGAAGCTCGCTTTAATAAATTTGGTTTTAAAAGCAAGTCTGGTCATCATTGAATTTTATCAAAGCATAAATCAAGTGATATTCTGGGTTCGCATGAGAAGTGACATATTTGTGACTCGTTCTTAAAGATTTACGTCTTCAGTAGGAAGCAGTGGGCTCAGGGCTGAGAGCCACAGCTGGAGTAGAGGAGTCAGAATGATGGACGACAGTTAGACGGACAAATGCATTGTTGGTTTTGGATCTTTTTGTGGGATTTAGTGACAGTAAGAAAAATGTAGATTTACACTAGACTTTTCTGTTAATTTCCAGTCCTAATTTCATCTTCAAGTCCTAAACTTAATGGTTTCATATTCTTTTTTAATTTTAAATGATTTCTTTGTACAAATTCCAACAAACAAAATTTTGTTCTGCAGGCTATTTTGTATTTTATATATTGTCATGTGTTTCTCCAGCAAGGAGAGAGTATCGCAGCAGGTCAGTGCAGCCTCAGAGTCAGCGCCCCCCCGTCAGCAGCCAATCAGGGCCCATCCTGGACTCAGGCTCCAACCACGGGCTCGTCCAGCGTCTGTCCAACAGTCAACTGTCCTTTAACACCTCCATAGCCTCTATTTTCTCACAGGTAAACACACACGTATACAAATGAACTGTTAAGTAGCTTAAAATGCTCAGTTGTAACTGCTTTAGTGTTCTTATACTGAAAAAATAAAGCAACAAGTGAATCTGTCTCTCTCTCTCTCTTCAGGTCCCTCGTCTCTCAGGGGCCGGTGGGATTAGCTCACAGCTCCAAGCAGCACAGCATCAGCAACGCTCCAGCCAGGTAGGAGCTTATTACACTTCTATTCATACACACTCCCTGTTGGTCAAAACACTTCAACACAGCAGTGGTGACAGATGCTTGCTTTTTAGATAAAAATTTGAGGAAAAATAACCTTTCTATGTGATCATGAAAAAGCATGAAGAACATTTACGGTACCACTCACATGCCGAATGATGACATTTCCAAGTAGCTTAACCAAAATACAAAAAAACCCAACATATTTACACCTGAGACATGTTTATGCCATAAGTATTCATAAGAAATAACGGGAGTCTCAGGTTCAAGAGGTTAAGTCTAATAGATGAAGAAACAATTTCACAGCTGATGGCCAAAGCATGTGATTACAGTGTATCGACTGCAAGTTATTATTAGATACAGCCTGCTGTCTCTGATAATTGTTTGTGCATGAGCATGTTTGTCTTCCGAGTGCTTGTGCTGTATGTAAGAACGGCATTTTCTCGCTCTGTGGTGCCTTTCGCCAGGTGTCCTCGTCCTCGTCCACGCTCAGCCTGCTGTTTGGGAAGCGTAGTTTTTCCAGCGGCTTAGTTATCTCTGGGCTGTCCGCCGCCGAGGGGGGTAACACCACTGACACGCAGTCCTCGTCCAGCGTCAACATCGCCGTCGGGCCATCGCACAGGTCGAGCAGCAGAGCCACACAGGTAAGGAAACAGATTAAAAAGTGGACATACAAGGTCTCTGCTTATTTATACATATCCTCTCGTTACAATATGGCCCTCAGTCAGGCCAGCAGTAAGATAAAGGAGCAAGTGTACGTTATACAAAAAGATGTCTTGTTAGAATTAAATTAAAGGTGCATTATAGGTCCCTGTGAAATGACTTTTCTTGTTGTTTGCTGTTGTTGAAAACAGCCACAAGGCAATGAAACTTATCTCATAATGAATTAGCTGGCATTCAGTACATGCTATAAAGGAATATTTATCTAATGTACATCTCCCATGACTTTTCCCTGCCTCCTCTCTCTTTCCCAGTGGACATCAGAGCCATATGAAAGTATAGATGCAAGCTATTCCAACGCCGCCGTCACGGCGAAAGACAGCACGCAGTCAGGTGACCGAAGCTGCAGCCAGGGATTAGACAAGACCCAGGAAGACTCTACATCTGCCTCAACAGCTCCGGAGGCGACGGATCAAAAGACTGTTTGAGAGAGAGAACACATACACACACACATGTACACACACATACTCATGCCCATATACAGAGAGGACTGTATGAAAAGTTACACACACACACACACACACATATATACATACAGAGGATTGTATGAGAGAGCACCCATGCACATGAACCTCCTCTCCTGTCCTCAGCATGTGGTCTCACCCTGTTGTCTGAATGTAAACAAGTCTGAAAACACGATCTTGGATCCGGTTGACGAAATAAAGACGTTTTTAAATGAGGCCGCCTCTTTCTACCTCTAGTCATAACATGTCATCTGTGATTTAACAGGTTTGCTTGACGATGTTGCGTCGTCATTTTGATTCTGAGACAATTTTTTGGGTTCGTCACGGCAGCACAGAACCTGGATTGTTTTACTGTTTTACAAAAATACCTTCATGCATCATTTCAAAGGATACAAGGCAAATTTCCAATGCTGTCTCGGTCACAGGATAACAAACAAGCCTGTATACTGTGTGTTTCCTCTTTCCAGGAACTGAGGGCAGAGTGTATGATCCCTGACCCTGACCTCCTCTCCTCCTCTAAATAGTTCTCCCCAAAGCGAAAGGAAAGCCTCCAAGGTCTTGCTGACTACTTGTGATGAATAGTTTAACACAGACAACAGAAAAGATAATACCCAAATCAGCTCCTACAAACCCAGTGAATTACACACTGGGGTTTAGCAAACTGCAGGAAGTTTCTAATTAAAAATGTACAGATGATATTTAATGAGCTGATTCATATATTTTCAGAATCAGTATGTTTTAGCACTTACATCTACAGTAAAGGCAGATAATAATAATAATAATAATAATAATAATAATAATAATAATAATAATAATAAGAAGAAGAAGAAGAAGAAGAAGAAGAAGAAGAAGAATTCCTTTGCCAGAATTTTATTCCCGCCATTGCGAGGTTGAAGGCTTCATTCAGAGATTCACTTTGGGAAATAAAGTTAAAAGTTTTATGAAGCTGTTGAGGACTGTGCTTGGGGACTCATGACCACTCTTGGCGAAGGCTATGAATCCATAATGTCAGTTTGAACAGTTCATCACTTGCCTGCTACAGTCAACAAACTTTCTTGTTACCGTTTCTCAAATGTTTGCAAACAAGACTAACAGTCATGCTAGCAGCTCTGTGAAGCTGCACTTTATGGTGTTTTTTGACCTACGACAATGCTAACATGCTAATGTTCAGCAGGCAAAATATTTACCATGTTCACCATCTTTGTCTCTTAGTGTATTAACGTGCTGAGAGGAATGACATTAAACATGTAGGTATTTGGTAATAAAAGAAAACGTTTTTCACAGATTAAAATTTCAACTAAGGCACTGAATCAACAAAGTCATTACACTTCTTCCTAAAGAAAACATGAATGTGTGTATCAATTTTAAAACCGTCCATAATATGGCAACTTGCTGGTGGCACTAGAAGAAAGTGAAGGATCAAGTCATCAAAGTCATCATCCTCTGGGGTGGTTGTGCAAAGCTAAAGGAAATCTGGGAACTAGAGTTACATGTCAAAAAAAAAAATCAAATTGCAGTACAATCTTGAACAGAAGTACAAACTGAATCTGCTGGTGATCTCCACACCTCCAGTCAAAAAAAGACACAGTCACATTTGGCAAAAATCTATTAAGTATTTATTGTAAGTTGTTACATTTAGATTTCTTTCTCTAGCAGCACTATTTAAATTACAGATATTCAAGGGCAGTTACCATAGATTGGAGTTTTCTCTTAATGCAAGATGTCATCGTGTAAACAAAGACAGAGACTGAACCGTAGATCAAAATGTACCACAACTGTACACGCTGTTAACGTGACTGTAACTCATATGAAGTTAAAGGCTGATGAACAACAATTTTGTGTCTTTTGAGATAAAATAACAAACAATGACTGAAATAAACCCCCTGTTAAAATAAATTAAAACAGTACAAAACAAATTAAAAATAGTGAACAGCTTTTTTTGTGTGTGTGTGTGACACAATTACAATTTCAGTTGGATCTGATATGGCAGCTTGTAATCCACATCAGTCATGCTTCACAATGTTCAGTGCGTGTTTACAAAGTCTTCAGGTTTGTTGGTTAAATGTCGATGAAGTAGATTATATGCAGAAGACTCAAGAGAGATGACACAAACCCACAACAGTAACGTGAAAATACAAAGAACAAAAAGGAACATTTTGAGTCCAACAGAACATGTGAGTTCATTTTCCAACAATTCCTCTGACCCCTTTACATTGAAACAAAAACTAGATTATAATTTTGGCACATTTTATCCACCAAAGAGTATTGTTGTACTTTCTGGAACAGTTGCATTGACCACTGTGTCAGGCAGACTCTACCTTGTTTTTCCTTCTTTTTGTCTTTGTTTTCATCTCAACTCTATAGGTGACGCATTTCTTTCCCCTCTCCTTTTTTTTTTTTTTTTTTCTTAAAGGAATTGTTTGACATTTGAGGGGAATAAGATTATTTCTTGTGGAGGGTTAGACAAGGAGATGGATCCCACTCTCAGTATCGATCTTCTCATCTAAGTGTCGGCAAGAAAGCAAACAAGCGCATTTCCCAAAATGTCAAAATAAACCTTTAACAGTTCTTCACAATCATCACATTGTATCCACATCCTTACACATCTGGATTTAACCAAGTTGAGTCTTGACCAAAAAAAATAAAATATTTCTGTCTTTAATGTTGATTCTACAGTCCTTGGTGGAAACTACAGTCACATCTGTATCGTACTATCATGCAGAGAATTGCCAATACCGACATAATTAAATGTTCTGGAGTACAGATTTACATCCCTGTAAGGCAAGGCCAGATGAGACGAGTCCCTGTCGAGGTTGCACTAATATTATAGAAAAGTCTTTTGAATGCTACAGTTGAGGGTTTCCTGCATCTCAGGGCGCTTTAGACAGCAAGTGCTGATCAAGGACTGACAATCAGTTAAGTTTCCTTTGATAAAATTCAAAGTCATCACGAAAAAGCAATCAGATCCTTGGGCAGCACGACCCTGAAGGTTAGGGACACAGTGCTCTGAGACGTTCGAGGAAGTTGCACAATCTTACCGAAGCTCGCTCTGTTTCAACGGTCATTAGTCAATGGTCGCTTTCTCATTTCTGCGTTTTAAACGTGAAAACTAGAGCTCACATCTGATTTGTGTGGCAAGATGAGGCTCTGCTTTTCACATCATACTGCCTTGTTGACCAACAGTGACCACGAGGATAAAAATGTATCCTGTCTTGTTGTAAATAAAAAAAAAAAAAACAGTCAGGATCTCAGTCATCATCAAAAGTTGTCAAGCAACGAGTGAAAAACAGTGAAAAGCTGAGCTCAGCTGACCGAACTCAGCAGCACTAGCACTGTCCTGGTAAATTTGCTCTGCAAGTCATGCATGTGGAAATAACCAACCATAGTCTTTATTTGTTAATACAAAGAGGGTCATTTAGTCATTCTGGCAATTCATGAGACACTCAAAAAAAGAATTAAGTACCCATAACCGTCAATATTAGTGAAACATACTAGAAGAAAAAGATGAACCTCTCAAAAGAGTTCTGATATTTTTAATTGTCTGCATACTGCAGTACTTGAATACATACTCATACAGTATCGTTTATAGCAAATAACTGAATTATTTCATTTATTTAGCAAAAAGCATGCTGAATAGAAAAGACGTCACTTTTTTTTAATCGCCTAAGTGACAGTAAAATCTTTTTTTTTTTTATTTTCACCTGCCGATCATCTTTCAACGAGTTTGATCTATCTACAAAGGCATGACAAAAACCAAGAGGCTTAGGCATCTAAATCAATAAAGAGAAAAGTGATTGCCTAAAACTGTTGAACAAGTTGAAAACCAACTTCAACCAGTACCTGCACAAACATAATCTCTTTCCTTAAAGTAGCACAAACACCTCGGGAAGAGGTCCGAAAGAGACAATACGAGAAGTGTGTCCGTAATCGCGTAAGAGACACAAATATCAGTGTGTGATTTTTGCTGTAAAAACGGGAGAGGGGGGAGGGGGAGGGGGAGGGGCGTCTCTGCTCTAACAGCGTTGCATGTGTGATGTTACCGAGAGAGGAAGTGAGAGCCCGAGAGAAGGAAAGTGAGACAGACAGTGAAAGAGAGAGAGAGAGAGAAAGAGATCTTGAGGTCTGTTGTGAAGCATAAAGAGGCACCAAATCCAACTGAGGGAACAGCCAAGCAGGTCGAATTTCAAACCAACATCAGTCGATAAACCTGTCTTTCTTTAGCCATGACGCACTGTGAGGAATTGTGAGAAAAATCTATACAACATCAACCCCTCCTATTCTCATTTCCATTTCAGTTCAGGAATTAAATTGTCTGTACAGATAAAGAGAAACTATTAGATCAAACCTCATCACAAAGGTATAAGTGGCTCATAAGAGCTGAGTGAATGGTCTTGTCAGTAACACATTATTGACCTTTTTTTTTTTTTACTGTACATCTTGCATCTGTGGAGTATTACCAAAAAAAAAAAAAAAAAACACACTTCTGCTACAACAAGAAAACATTGAAGGATAGAAAAATAAGTCGCTGCTGTTTGCTGACACGATGCTGCGCTCATTTAATTACAAATCCAAAAACAGCTGTGCATCGTCCACTGACAAACTGCAAAAAGATGATCGTAAAATGTGAATTGTTTTCACGGGAAGTGGAGTTTGTTTTTTTTTATTCTATAAAAATGTGACCTATGGATGGACAGTGCAGAAAAACCACTCAGAGCTCAGCTTGTTTCCAGGTTTTGCTTCAACTCAGCCCTTCAAAAAGCACAAAGAAAAGACCAAATGTTACAGAGAAAAAATGACAAGGACGAGTCCTCAGTGGACTGAACACCTTATTTAGCTCACAGGCTGGGGCTGGATAACAATATTTTAATGACAGAAGGTCATGATGTGGTTGCTCCTTAAAGAAATAAAGTTAGTTTTTTTTTGTTGTTGTCCCTCAGTTAGGAAATACTGCACAGGGTTCAGCTACCACTGTCGTAGCCTGAGTAATGAGAGTTTTTGCCTGACAGTCAGTCGGACAACTTCTCAGTCGGTTTGTCAGTCGCTTAATTGTCATTTGAATTCCAGTCGTCTATATCATTTTACCAAGACTCCAGCACACAGCCACATAATGTCAGACAACAACACATTTATTTGTTTTCAGCAAGGTTTCTTTTTTATCATCACGAAGGCATATACTATTTTCTCTGTATACTTGTTATATATATATTTTTTATATAATATTTATATAGAAACAAAAATAAGCGTACATTTTTGCTGAATAAGATTGAAGAATATCAGCAAAGGGCAATGTAAACCATGGTCCATCTAAAACAGGTGAAAGGTGCGGTAGCTCGCCCTTTCCCAACTCACCCACAGTAACAGATTTGCATAGGCAAAAATGGGATTAGCCCTTAGACAGTGGATTCCTGAATTCTTTATAGAGATGCAAAATCTAGTTCAGCTCAACACAATTTAAAACAAATATACATACAAAAAAGAAAAAAAGTCGACTAGGCCAAGCTCTCTTTAAACCCTCTGGTCATATACATAGTCATTTTTCTGTGCACATTTTTGTTTACAGTGTTAGGCTTCAAGTAGATCTAAAAACAACTTGTACATTGACAACTAGATGTGAAATAAATTAACCAACATGAGAGGTAGTGAAAAGCCTACAGAGACGTTTGTTGTTTTCTTTTTTATATATAAAGGAAAAAAAAATAATAAAACGTGTCAGTAAGGCCAAAGCTTCGCAAACCTCCTCCATCCCATCAGGACACTTCAGCTCTCAACCTTTTTTTTGTTTTGTTTTTTTAACGTCAATAAAACCACACCCACGTTTCGAGAAAAAAAAAAGAAAAAAAGAAAAAAGAAAAAAAAAAGCCCACTCGCTTGGAACCCATGGAAATTTAAAGACAAAAAATCTGAACTCAGCGATGACACTACATCACTTCACATCATCATCATTGCTTGTAAAATCCACATTTGAAATGCAGTTATTAAAAATAAACAACCGTGTACTTTTTCCCCCGCTGTGTAAAAGTCACAATAAATTAAGAGGAAAAGGACGTAAGCAGAAAACCTGAGTCTCTGCTGCGTCTGTCCTCGTTGTAAAACACTCCCAGTTTTTTTTGTTTTTTTTTTTAACTCATGACTGTCCGTCAGCACTGCGCAGAGACTCGTGCCAGCCTTAAACCTGCTGGCTTCTCTGCTCACAGTGGGGACAGTTAGCTCCCCACTGTTATGAGTATTTAATAAGGTACACACATCTCACAATTTATAAATGTAAACTTGGTTTAATTGCACCATGATTTCATTATCTGGTTCTTGGTGAAACATTCTTGTGTTAATTACTGTATAGACTCAGCAACAAGGAAACATAGCTGTATTGTGCAGAGGAGGGATTTTTGTCTGCAAGAGAGCTTTATGAGTGACAGGCATTTTTCTACTGAGTCAAAAAACTTGTCCTACATCTAAAATGCTCTAAAATGTTTCCTGAAATCAAAACCTGTTTCAAGGAGTAAGTGTGTTAATTGATCCTTCAGTATCAGAGTTTGTTAATTACGCTGTTTTTCCTCTGCTTCTGATCGACTGGGCGCATGCATGCACAGCTCTTCATTAAAGCAGCTAAGCAATATCAATCAAGCCCTTATGGAGATAAATGTAGTCTGCATGTGAGTATTGTATTGCCAAAGGTTAAATATTGTATATATTTAATAACATTGCACAACTGTTGGATGATTATTGGTTTAAAGAGGTCTTCTATTCAAATTTACTGATTTATAACCATTACTTCAAGATAGAAAGTTTTTGCAGTTAAGTTATAGCTTTGTTTTGAACAGGCAGCTTCATCCAGTTAGCATTTTTACCAATGCAAGTGAAACTGACTCTAGAGGAAAACTCAAAATCCCATAATACTTATTCCTTGGATTTGGATTTTTTTAAAAAAAAAAAAAAAAAAAAGATAAATCAAATTGTCTGTTTTCTCATTTAGCTCCTCTAGTAAAACTTGCAAATGCTAACAATTGAATAATGCAAGAGTGGCATTAAAACATCTTGAGTATCCTGTAAGGTGGCGAGTTTAGTAATTTATAAAATCACCTGACAATCCAAAACCAATCAAACACAGTTGGACACAGCTTCAAATAGACTCTGATCTATTATCACTAACTACATCCAATTGCACTTCTGAGTCCGCTGGGCATGCTGTGCCGCGTACTTGTAAATTTAAACTCGACCAAACTTGGCACGTGAACTTCAGGTAGTTAGAGGAGGTGGCAACGTGGATGCCTACATTTATCAGTGAGGAGCGGCACTGTTTCATTGACACTTTAAGACTGGACTACCCACAAAAGAGGTCAGCTATCCATCATGTGACATGATGAATATACCTGGAGACCCAGTTAATTTAAGGAGAAAAAAAAGCATATACTGCACTCATGCACTTTCTACTGCACATCCACAGGCCAGGAACACAGTTCATGTTCAAATGTTCACATCATAAAACAAAATGTCCTTTTTTTATATACTAAAAATGTTAGTGGGACATTTGGCAAGACCCCCTTAAAGTTTTTTTTTTCTAAATTTTTCTGTTAAGTGTGTAACTGTACCATACACACACATTATCATTGCATGCTGTCAATGTCAGATTAGAAAAACAAACCAGAGTGTGTGAGGGCTGGCAGTGAGATGGAGGATTAGCATGGCTAGCACAAGCATGCTAACTTGCTTGCCTACAGCATGCTGAAACCTAGTTAGCCTTGTTAAAAAGGCCAGCATGTAGCATGACTACGTAAACATCTCCGCTAGCCCTGTGCGGTAGCATGTTAGCATTATTATACCAACCCTCCTCACTAGCTCTGGTAAAAAAAATGAGTGTCTTTGAACAGGCAGTAGCTAACTGAAGGACTACCATAACCTCTTCCAGCTTCATCTGCTTCATCTGCTGGCGAAACAGACATGCACAGAGACTCTACGGCCTGGTGACAAGTCACGTCTAATATCTCTTCACAGCATCTTTGACATCATGTTTGGCACCCAGTTCATGTATCTGCGGCGTGATATTGAACGTCCAACTCAAGCTACTGTCACGTTACCTACGGCGTCTAAAGCTAAAGCCTTTAAGACAAAGCCCAGGGCTCGACAACCTTCGCAATTATATCAGTGTCTACTGCATGTTGTTATATTCTCCCAGCAGATTTCAATTCATGATTTAAGCTAATGCTCATTCAGTTTAAAACACTAAAAGGTAAACCTTCTTTGTCTGCTCAGGAATTTCAAAATGTAGATGACTAGTTGGAGTCAGTGTGGGTTTCTTTTTATTTTTTTTCCAGCAGTGTTTTTTCCCCCACATTGGGCACCTGTGCTTGTCAGGCTGTGATGGTCTGAGTGGGAGGGTAGAGGAGGAGGAGGAGGAGGAACGGGAGGGAAAAGATGGGAGCTAGGTATCGTTGGACAAACTGTGGTTGCTTTCCAGAAAAACTCCAGCAGCGCTTGTGCTGCCTTTCCTTACATGTAAAGGCATTGTGATTTTCTCAGTGGAGAGATTTTTTTTGTGTTTAAAGTTCATGAGTAATAATTATACATGTAGCTGCCCAACCACAATTCTAGCCCTTACTTCTCCCGGTTAAAGAATCCTAAAGAAGGAAAGTGCTTGGACGGATGGATGGATGGATGGACAGGTAGATGGATGGAAGGGCAGGTGCTCGCTGCTGCTGCCGCCTTTTGTTGCAGAAGCATCAAATCTCCTCAATAAAACAACTGCGTTAAGCTTAAAATTGGCAGAAGTGTACTTTTTCCCTTCACTGAACATAGACAGCCAGACAGAAAGACAGGTCCCCTGCCTTAATACATCTCAAATTTTCAAAAAACGGTTGCAGTCCGCGGCTTACATTGTCAAGCTACTGTAGAGAGAGAGAGAGTTACATGCAGAGCCAGTGCTTCTACTGGTTAAACGGGCAGAGACGCCCCAAAACTCCCACCATCAACTAGGTGTCATGTTTGAACAGTAAAGATATGAAAAAGTAAAACAGAAATCAAATCAAAACATCACGTCTGAGGAATGGGGCAGAATTAGAAAAACAAAAACATATGAAAGAGAGAATATTAAAGTGAGGGTAGAAAGCATGAGGTCTAAATATTACAGTACAGGAACAGTTGGCTTGTCCTTTTTGTCTCTCTCTCTCCTCTGTCCCCACCGCCTGGAGGAGTCCTTGTCCACAGTTAACCAACAGCTGGCCATCATCAGTTTGGCCGTTTCAACCGATAGCTGACACACGTGGGTCGGCCAGTCAACCGAAACAAATAGCACAAATCGCTAGCGAAAACAATCACTGGCCAGCATTAATGGCCTTAAATTGACCAATAACCAACCAGCAAAGGCCGACCTGGCTCCAGTGGAGAACTGGATATAAATTGCTTAAAAAATATAAATAAAAAAACACAACCAGCTATCTCGGATGTCATTCAGTCTTTTCAATCAAGAAAGAGGGAGAGATTTTTCCAAACCCGACTTCTGGCACCATAGTAGTATTTGAAGTTTAAGTAGTAGTCTTGTTGGCGTAGGATGGCGACGAGGGAGGGCGGAGGGGTCTAGGTGTCGAGGCAGGTGCGCCTCCTGTTGGCCAGGAGGTCTCTGTAAACGGTGGAGTTGAGGAAACGGGGGAAGGAGTCGCGGTGCATCAGGGTGTAGATCTGAAGCTGGGCCTCCTCGTACATCAGGTTGCTGGGCTCTGCCAGGCTCTGGTTGATTCCTTCTCTGACCCGCGAGTCCAGACTCACCTGGAGTAAAGAAAAAGGGTTCAATTTATTTTTTTGGAGGCTATTTAAATGGTTTGTGGAGTACTAGTAGCATTTGATGTAAACTGGCAACAATCTGGAAAATCACCAACTAGGTTCCGAAAAACTGGTTGGCATCTTTGAACATTTTTTAGTGAGTGCAAAGACTGGATTTCATTTCATCACGTCACTCATGTCACAGTCATTTCCTGTGTTAAAATGGCTGCTTCTCTACGTTTCTGTCCTTCAGGATGTAACTAGAGGAAAGTTTGTTTTGATTTCACAAGCCACAGAGGAAGTTTTTTTTGCTCTATTTCTGTGGCGTCTTACTTCTGCTGGATTAACACAAATGTCGCTGGTACCTCTTTGGGTGACAATATGGACACGTAGTCTTCGTATATGATCCTGGCCTTCTCATCCACCACTGAGGGATTGGTCTCCTTTTTCAGCTCTTCACAGGCCAACCAGAAAAGCAGGTTGTCCTCGCTGTACTCTGAGCGCAGGAACTCACGGAAGATCTCCCGGCCCTCCAGCGAGCGCAGCATCATCTCAAAGCTCCGAGACCACGACAGCACCTCATCAAGGCTGGGGTGTCTACAGTCAGACACACGAAACATGAAGATGTGCAAGTATGTGTGTGTGTGTGATATAAAGAAGCATCATGTGTTCATAACCACGCAAACATGCAAGACTGAAGCGATGACGGCTGGACTTACTGTTCTTCTGCAGCTTCAATACTGTCCATCTTGGTGCAGGTCTGTCGTTCACTCCTCTCCATCCTGTCTTCATTCCTGGATTGGAGACAAGACACGACTTTGATCACCAAAAGAAGACACTGGAGGTGATCTGGACACTTTAAAGGGATCAGTTTCTTTTCTCTTCAACAGTCCAATAATCACTTCTAAAAGATCCACCATGATTTTATCATTTTCGAGCAGTATTTCCTTTCCTTTGTTACCATCTACACTATATCCAAAATACTTTATTTCTCAATAGGGATGTCTTGTTCCAATCAACAAGAACCAGTCAGGGTCATTTTTAATTGATTGATCAGTTATTCCAACACCATATTCATTTCCAGCTGTCATAAACATCCCACTGCATCTGTTAACACCCTGGAATCACTTCCTAATGAACAGCATCATGAACAGGTGAACCGTGGAGCCGCACAGGCTAATAAATGGCAGCCAGCAGTTTCAGTTAATTATATCTACACAGACAGCATGCACCAGCAAGAGTCAGCAAGCATAGCAGCTTTAGGTAAATAAACACTTTATATATTTCAGTGATATTTTGCCACCTCTAAAGTGCTTTTTTGTGCTTGAAAACTGCTTTTCACCTTATAGATTTTGTACATGCTAAAGAAAAAGTGTCTGAACGTTCCTGACACAACATTTTATAACTGTGTTTTCCAAAGATATTATTCCAAATACTAGGAAACATACATCACTTTTATTCTTATTCAGCAGTCAGACATAACTTATATAAATTAGAGTAGTTTTTCATGTAGGTTTACATCAAGCTAAATATATTCAATATACACAAGGGAAATATATGATATCAGTATGGGATCAGGACTCAGTATCAGCAGATACTCAGTAAAAAATTGCCCCAAAATCTATTTAAAGGGGACGTATCATGCACATTTCCAGACTTATATTTTTAATCTGGGGCTTCTGGAATATCTTTGTGTGATTTACAGTTTAAAAAACTCCTTATTTATCATATATTGACCCTTTATGTAGCCCCTCAGTTCAGCCTCTGTCTGAAACGGGCCGTTTTAGCTCCTGTCTCTTTAAGACAGGAAACTTCTCAAATACAACTTGAGTTACAACCTTAGTAACAAAGACTGCAGAACGGATGGTTGTTTGTGGGCATGTGCAAATAATCTGATGTGCAAAAGGAGCGTTTAGAGCATTTGACTTTCATGCCACATTTTTATATACATTCACCTCAGGATCTGGAACTTTGACTATGTTTAATATAGGCATCCAACATCATAACAGTATAAAAATAAAAGCAAATCACTAAAAGCACAACGTCTCCTCTTTAAGCCTCCAGACTACTGACAATGAAACAACCTAAAAAGACTGCATATGCACCTTGATCCACAGTCATGTGTGCACTAATCTCTGAAATCTAGTGTTTAAACTAGTCGATTAGTCGAATATTTGGATGACAGGAAATTATTCTATTTTGATAATAAATTAATTGTTTAAGTCATCTATCAAGCAAAAATTCCAGGTTTTATCAAGCTTCTCATTTATGAGGATTTGTTGCTTTTCCTTGTCTACTATGACAGTAAACTGAATATCTCTGGTTTATGGGCTGTTGTTTGACAAATCAAGCAATTTAAAGACGTCACATTTACAAAATTGTGAAATTGTGATGGTAATTTTTCTACCATTTCTGATCAATTAATCCAGAAAAAATAAAAATTAAATAACAAAACTAATGATGGTTGCAGCCATACTCAGTTGATTTGTCTCAACGATTTATCGCACCACGAAGCATCAACATGAGCTTTGACTGACAAAAATAATCTACGGTATAAAATAATCTACGGTACGATTAACAATAAAGCTTCAGTTAAAGCCTTCATGTAAACACTCTCAACACACACGGTAGCCTCTCTGTCTATCGTAGGTCAGTCACACTTGCTTAGTCCACAATGCAACACACACTGAGCTGTCTATTTTTGTCCCACCATAGAGGATCTTTCCTTCCTCTTGCTGTCTCTTGTCAAAGTCCCCATTGTGCGGCAGTAATGGGGTAAGCTAGCCACAGCCCCCGGGCGCCCTCACAATACCGCTAAATATACAGGCTGTTCTTCACAGCTGTTTTGCATGTGATGTGTCGATGGAAATAGAAGGCACCCCAACCAGATAAGGGAGGAGGGGATAAAGGGTACGAGGGGGGGAAGTTAGATAGAGAAGAAAAAATAGAGAAAAGAGAGGATGAATAAAAAAAAAAAAAGTAACAGTATGCCTTGACCCGTTAAGACTCTCGTACACAGCCATCCTCAGTCTCTGTAACTTCACCACAGTGGCAGACGAGATCTCCTGTGATTCACACACTCACACAGATCTCAAACCACTTGACTCGGCATGATAGTAAAAAAATGTGACACAAAGAGCATTCAGTGATTTACATGTAACCCATACAAAGGTTTCAGTTGTGCAATGCAGACGTGCACTGAAAAGGCAAACTATCCCCCCGAGCTTTAACACTAAAATAAATAAACATAAAAGGTGCTGAGGACAATTTTCGAGGCTCATTTCTGGAGACCCGACACCGGTATTTGGTTGAAAAACACACAGTGCAGAGTCGCAGAGCACTCACTACCGGCCCAGTCCACAAGCTGCCACCACTTCAGATGAAGTGGTGTGAAAGAAGCAGCACATTCACCATTCACTGCCTGAAAACAATGTTTCATTCACTCCTCTCTCCCGGCAAGAGTACAGCCAAAGAAGGGCAGCTGTAGGAGCTGTACAGACAGCAGTCACTGGTTTTGGTGCCTTGCTCAGGGGCAGTGTGATGCAGTAGGTCTTTGTGCAAGTTTCTGACCTACAGTGTAGTCTTTAAGTATTGTACTGTACTGTTATATGCATTTTCTTGTGTTTACATGCACATCAGATGAACAGTGTTCAGTCCTAACTCTTAGGGGACTAATACTTATTATTTGGTTGCAAATACTTAAAAAATGAGATTCTTAACTTTCACCAGATGTTAGTCATCTTCCTGCTGATGCTCTGCCAGACCTGTGCTTACATATTGCTTGTTTTGGAGGCTTTGGAGGTTAAACACTTACTCACTTGAGTTTTGGTGATGTAATTGACTTTAGGGTTAGGGTTAGTTTGGCAATTAGTTTCAGATTATTGTCCTAAAATTTGTGAAACTATGTCTAAAAAGGGCTACTCGTCCTACAATGTTCACTCAGTATGGTTGTGAATACTTAAACATTTCATAACATTTCTTATTCACTTTTTTGCTGAGAAGAGAAAAAGACTGTTTGCTAAATATGAAGCTAGTGCATGTAGGAGATTAGCTTAGCTTAGCATAAACACTAGAAGCAGGGGGAAACAGCTAACCTTGCTCATTCCAAAGGATAAAAAACTCAACTTATGAGAACCTCTATATTTTACTAATGAACACACTGCATCTAATTGTTTTACAAGGATCGCTATTGGCAGTGAGTTTCTAATATCTGCCAGGCAACAAGCGGAAAATCCAGGAAGTCACCGGTCAGCACATAACGCCAACATTCAGAGGTGCTGGCAGACTCATTTTTTAAACTTAAGACAGAACCAGGCTGGCTTTTTCCATTTATGCTAAACTGAGCTACTCGCCTACTGGCTCAAGCTTCATATTTAGTGTGATTGATATACGACAGTGATATCAATCATCTGTCACAAAGAAAGCAAATAAGCATAATTCATTCTTTTAAAGATGAAAGTCAGCACTTTCACTTCCAGTGGGATCAAGATAAAACAGTAAAATCTGTGTCACTGTCCTACTATTCACACTTTGAACTGCAGTTGTTTACCTTCCTAAAAAGCAATGTATTAACTCGTACAAAAGTAACCTCTTTCAATCATCACCAGAAGTGTGTGGTGGTGTATTTATCTGCAGGGCCGTCTGCCTTATTTTCTTATTATTTTGCCGTGTTTGAGATGCTTCTGGGCGTCAGCCTTTGGGCACTGGGTGTGTCGCCTCCAACTAATAACAGCACACACGTGTGACATCGAGACTCATAGCGTAGCCACCAAGTTACATCACTGTCTCCGTCTCTCCTCTGCTCCGCTCTGCTCTCTGTCTCTGTGTCATGCATGTATAAAGAGCTGCAGGTCTGTGTGTCTGCTTGACCGAGGACGGGGCTCAGCTACACACACGCAGAGCAGAGAGGCCACATTCACACAAAATCCAGCAATGCAGCACCTTTCTGCAGGTTGTGCGGAGGTGTGAGCATGTTTATTTGTACTTTAGAATATAACCGCCATGACACAATCAAGAAATAACATTTTATTTATCTGATTCACGGCTTTGTTCTCGACAGCGCCGAACACTCTCTTCATTCTCCTTTCTAGTTCATTTGACCACCGCTGCTCTCTCTCGCTCTGTTGTCAAGCGGGGGAGGAGGAACTTTGAATGCTATGTTTATAAACACCAACCGGCAAATCATGCATGGTATACCTATAAATACAGCAATATCACATTAAAAATGGAAATACTTACTATCAGCATCATTTTTTACCCCACAGCATTTGCATTGCAAAGAACCACTGGCTCTAGTTTAGCCTGTTAAAGTCTTGTGGCAACCAACCATTTAATGTTTGACATAGTTTCAAACCCGGGGCCTTCTTCTGTTTACCATCACACCCATCTCCTCTCAAACAGCTGCAAGGTGGTGTAGCGAGCAGACAGGCCATCCTTGAAGTAAAGACTCCGGGTTCAAGCTCGTCTATTTGCCCCGCTGAGGTTTACTTTTGCAAGAAACCGGGTGAGAGTTTCTCTTTCAAGAACGAGTAGTGTGGGAATAAAAAGAGCCACTGAATGTTTAATCAAATACATTAATCTTACGATATGTAAACATCCCTCAGTAAGACATACTGTATGATTGCATAATTTCCATTCACTCCCCCAAAAAGCCAAAAAACATGTCAGTTGAAATGAATCCCACAGGGCTGGGACAGGGTTTTCCCTACTATTATAACATTTAGGCACAGATCCCAAGTGGTTTTTCTCAGCGCCTCAGCCAAATGAACAGAAAAAAAAAAACTATGCTGAGAGTTCTCTACTGCTTTGCTGTCATTTATGGTCATGCTAGTTTCTCTATCAAAAAACCTGTTCAACAAACAAAAAAATAGAAAATATTTTCAACTGCTTTGCCCGCAGTGTCCCGTCCACCAGTGGTACGTTTTACACAACGACAGCGCGCTGGCTAGGCTAATAAAATGAAAGCTGTCTGTATGTAGTCTAACTTAGTTTGTAATGTATATTAACTATATACTATATAGTTACTACTATATACAGAGGACAGGAGGAATGACCGTTAGTGACTGATGTCTGTGTTCTTTATTATTTTTAAACTTTACTCAGTATTTTGATGTTAGGAATACTATTTAAAATATAAAACTAATTCTAATCCTGTTCTGAATTTATTATTTTTAAATAAGTAAGAGAACACATTCCTGACTTCCCAGTAAAACCATGTAATTATAACTTTTACGCTTCACTTCTTTCACAACCAAATTCCAAACATTTGATTTCTCGCCTTATCACTTCTTTTGAAATGCCGGTGAGCACAAACCATCTCAGGGAGGCATGGGCAGAAGATCTGGGAGTCCCACTGTCAGAAGACTGATGGGAGGAGGGTCTCTCCGGGTTACAGGAGTGTTCTGTAAACTCTAGATATCAGTTGATTCAATTTAAAGTCATTCATAGACTGCATTATTCCAAAATTAAACTTCACAGAATCTTTGAATCAGTGTCTCCCATGTGTGATAGGTGTGGCAGGGCAGAAGGCTCACTCACATCTGTTCTGGTACCGCCCAGTTTTAGAAAACTTCTGGAGTGACATATTTCAGTGTTTCTCAGGGCATTATAAGATAAACATTAAACCAGACTGTGCCCTAGTAATCTTTGGTTCCTCTGAGGATGTGTGGAACCTCCCTGACCATTGTAAGCAGGCCCTGATGACAGGTATGGCTGCAGCCAAAAAATTGATTTTACTTAATTGGAAGTCTACTTCACCCCCTTGCTTTGACAGGTGGCGCAATGAAATGGCATTGCCAGGGTAGAACAGGTCCGCCTTAGTAGAGTAAAGGCATCAAATTACTTTGAGAAGGTGAGGAAGCCATTTCTGGCTCAGCCTGATTAGATTTTGTTTTGTTTTTTTGTTGTTTTTTGTTGTTGTTTTTTTTTGTTTTTTACGGCACCATCAGACATGGTGACAGACATTGCATTCGACCATTTTTTTTTTATTTTCTCTATTGTGTCAATGGCTTTATGTAACAGATCCTACGAGCAATACTGATGCTGTACTGAGGTGTTTGTATTTTTGTAAAAATGAAAAAGCAGCTGCTGGCTGCTCAAAAACTTTCTGGCTGTCACCAGATGACATCATGCACACGGCTGCTCCAACCTGTAAGTGCTTGATTGTGTAAAACCTTTTATAAAGTAGCAATAGTGTGCTGCAAAATTAACAATAATTTATATAAAACTGTTGCTGACTATAATTTCAACTTAAAGCTCTATATGATGACTTTTTTTTTTTTTTACTACAAGCATACAAAACTGGATCACATCTGACTCTTCAGAAACAAAGTGCATTTTCTTACCAGAGACACTTGCAGCAGCCGCACCAGCAGAGGCAGCAGGTGTTGGGTCGGGGCTGTCCAGGGGCCTGGGGTGGGGCCTCGATGTGTGCCGCCTGCCTTTTTCTCATCTCCACTCCACTCACACTCCGGGGCTTTGCAATAATACACACAGAAAATAAACACAACCGACATTAAATACTCTTAAAATAAGTAATAATATAACAGAAAGTGCAGTTTCTCACCAGCAATATATATTATTAGAGAGGGGTGTGCGTGTGTGGTTGTGTGCGCGTGAGAGAGAAAAAGAGATGAAGCGAGAGAGAGAGAGCACTGAAGCAGGACAGAGAGGATTCCCTTCCTTGTACGGTACAAGGGTTTCTGGCATTAAGCCAACTGCACTTGGCTTTGACAGACACTACACATACATCTCAATGGGCACACTCACAGAGAAAAGAGATCTACACATCACCTGCACGGATAGACACACATGTAAGGCTGCAACTAACGATCATTATCAATTAATCTGTTCATTATGTTGATTATTTACTTGATTAATTGATTAGTTGTTTAATCAATAAAATGTCAGGAAATTATGAAAAAATCTCAATCATTGTTTCCCGAAGCCCAAGACGCAACCTCAAATGTTTTGTTTTGTCCCAAACAATAGTGCGTAACTCAAAGATATTCAGTTTATTGTCATAGAGGACAAAAGAAACCAGAAAATATTCACAGTTATGAAGCTGGAACCAGAGAAATTTGTCATTTTCTTCTAAAAAAAGACTCAAGATGTTTAATTGTTTGTCAGTTGGCGATTCATTTTCTGTCAATTGACTAATTGACACTTCAGCTCTACACATATGTGCAGCAAATACACAAATTCACACACGTTTACTCATTCATCTAACCGTCTATATTCATCTTCTAATGCTTCAGAACATGCAACATCCTTTGCACAGATGAGCTGCAGATGATGATGAGGATACACCACAAAAACTTTAAAAATGTCTTCTTATTTCATGTAGTGATGCTGTGGTCACACTGAAGACACTGAGAGTGCTGCTGACTTTCATTTGTTTTAAATGAGACCAATGCATCATTCTGCTGCAGATACGCTGCACTGTGGTTTCTACTTGATGTTTCTGTTTGTGAAATCTGCTCTTTAACGTATGAAACATGTGATGAAAATGTACAGTATGTTGTCACACTTCAGTCCGCAAGACTGAGGCTGTGCTTCGGCCCAACGGTGCTCTGTGTGTTTGCTGGTTTGCAGGTATGATGTTTACCATGTTAGCTTAGCGTGTTAACATTTGTCAAATAGCAGCACTAAACACTAAGTACAGCTGAGGTTAATAGGTATGTACTGCATTTGGTCCGAGTTCTGACGCTCTCAGCTCTGGTGTTAAATGCAGTGAAGGTGGTTGAACTCCTGTTTAAACAGATGTGCACCAGTGTGTCTACGTCTCCTCCTCGAGTGTGATCAACTCTCCGGCTGACAGTGTTGTTAGCAGCTGGCAGGAGAGCTGTTGTTCTGCTGAACTAATACACCGACGCAAGCTTTTTATTTCTGTGACGTTTTCACACAACAATGAACAACAGCATTAAACCATGTCATAAGTTTTATCTTGTAGATAAAACACGCGACTCATATAGGCTATTCTATCAGGTAAGTGTAGAGCGGTTACTCTGGAAGTAACAGCGATAACCGACTGGAGATAAGCCTCTTGAATTTGCAACCAAAATACTGACAAAACTTTCATTTGCAATTTCCACCGCACACTCAGTGCGCTGTAAAAAACGTGAGTCATCCGCGGAGTGAAACAGATTAAAGAGCAGGGGGAGTTAACAGATCATTAGAATAGCTATAATTAGAATTAAAATAAGTTCTCTTTCAAATCAAACATCCCTAGATATGAGTGGAAGTATTGTTCTTGCAACTGCATTTATAACCTTTTTTTTTTACTCAAATGTAGCTTAACCATGTCATGTGATATGCTACTTCAGTACACTTTAGCAGCAAATATTACTGGGACCACTTGATGAACATTTAATAGTGAGGAATTCACATTATAGACACTACCATTGACTATCCTTATAACACACTGACCACAATTTCACACACTGACCATACTCGGTCCAGCCATATATTAGGTTTCTTGTCTTGTTGATTACCAAGTTGTACTTCCACATCCTCTTTCTAAAAGGTTCCAGTTATCATTTCAGACGTTCTTTGCCCAAAAAACAACTAGCATGTCCACCTTGTCTGGTTTCAGACAGGAGTGATGGGCTGACAACATTACAGTGTTAAAAGCTCTCTCTCACAGCCAGGAGATGTTTATTTTGTGGCACTTCTACCTTTTCATTTGATCTTCCCCGTGATCTATGTATGTAAATTTATGTGTTGAGTTCAGCAGCAACTGCTTCTCTAAAGTGTGCTATGTGATCAAATGTGGTTGATGCAGATGCTGTTGACAGTGTGCGTCTGTTATTCTTGAAGTAAATAGTTTAAAATCTGTTACATCGAATTATTAACAGCTAAGTAAAATATTGTGTGAGTTTTCACACACAGACTCTCTTTCAATGATTTGGTCAGGTCAGTGTCCTCTTCCTCTTCAGCCAGTACTGAGGTGTTCAGAAGATGCAGAACAGGCTTCAGGTAAGACATGCTCACATAATGTTTACCTAACAGGGCATCTGTGAAGTCCTGGAGCAGGCTGAGTGCCTTGTTAACAGATTCCAGGACCTTCAGGTCCTGCCATGAGGGCAGTAGGTGTCGTGCTTTGTGGTCTGCAGAGAGAACCTTCAACAATGCACTTTGTTGTTCCAGGACTCTTGCTATCATTTCCTGTGTGGATCCCAATCATGTTTGGCAGTCTGTCACTATGGCATGCTCTAGAAGGTTGAGCTCTCTCTGCGCCTCCCTCAAGGCCAATCGTTTCTTCCAGCTGTGGAAGAGGTGGCCAACAATCTTTCCACATGTCCCAGTAGCCCTGTTAATGCTTTGAGCATCATCTTTGAGAGCATTTTCTGAAAATGAGAAGAGGGTGAATAAGACCCCCTTGGTTCGGTATGCTCCCTGACCCAAACAATTACTGTCAAAATAGTTTAATAATCCACTTACTCCGATGTGCAGAACCTGCTGTGATGGTTGGCCTTTCACTCCACTTTTGATTGAAGCCATTCGCAACAACTATAAACACATTTGATAACCAACGTGGTTGGACAACACGTCTTAAGAACCAGTTCTGAGCAAACATAAATCATCATCGTAAAACAGCTGCCAACATGTGTCCTGACTCCTCGCAGGAAACAGAAGTGTTGTTTTCCTTTTCCAATGCAGCACAACTGAATTGTTTCAGTAATAGTTGTCAATGAGCCATTGTTAGAGGTTTGCATTTTTCAAAACAAATGACTAAAATATTATTTTCTTCCTTGTCTTTTTTTCTCCTGCTGTACCAAAATCGTACCAAAACATGAATTTTGTGTACCGTTACATCCCTACTAAGAACTCTTTCTAATGCCTGAGATAGTAATATACATAGTCTACTAATATTACTTTTTTTTTTTTTTTTTTTAAATCTTCCTCCAAGTGAAGAAAATAACACTCAGTGGGCTCGTTATGAACTAAACTAATCCCACTGTGAAGTTAGTGTAAACTCTATCAGCTCACTAGAGGTGTCACCATTCTCCAAAGCCATGATTTGATTTGACTTTTCAATTTTAAGGTCACAATTCAATTCAATTTAAACATTTTATTTTTCAGCACTGACGGCTATGCCCGTGTTAGTTAAGTGTGTAGCACAGCCTACAAACTAGTCTCTCTCTAAATGATGCGTTTGTTGTTGTTGCCACACCAGTGACTTCAAGGAAGCAGAAGGATTTTCCAGGTTTGTTGTTTCTCCATCATCTCCGACTCCGACAGTGGCCACGGTGTCTTGGAATGTAATGCAACTGAAGGATACAGTTTTTGAAATGTTGTTTGGACGCACGCTGGATCTGTGCAAGTAGGTGGGATGTAGAGAAAAAAAAATACAGGGAGAATCGCTGATCCTGCTTTTGATTTCGAAGGTCGAAATTGAACGCTCATTTCAATCAATTTTCGATTTAGAATTGAAATTGTGAAACCCTTATCTCTCACAGATAATGCAGAATTTCAGACCAGGAAACACTTCAAACATCTAAGAGGAAGACACCATGTCAGAACTGATGACAATAAACTCGCCTTTTGTTACCAGACAATAATGAACACAGACCCCATTTCATATTCCCCTATAAATTTGGACATTTAAGTTTAATTTCATCAAGGGGTGTAGTCTGAAAAATGTACTAATTAACTGTAGTCTTGTGCTCAAGGAATCAAAAGTACAACTAATGAAACAGAACTCTTACCTCTAAAGTCATTGTTCAAATTAAACTCCTCATTAAGACCTTGAAAATCCAAATAAAAATAACAAATCGAGTGCCAGCAGAGGAGCCTTCTCTCTTCTTACTCTTTCCCTCTGCTCTGCATGTACGTGTGCAATTAACTACAATGATGATACACGGCAGGTAAGGCTGAAATGACCTGTTTGATATGCAAATATGGTTGTCTGACCACTGGAGTGGTCATCAGTTATTCAGTGACAGGGCGGCATCCTTGTAAAAACAGGCTGCTATAATGCAAACAACAGCGACGTACGGCTTTGTTCTAAACCTGGGGAAGGAGGCGCATAGACAGGACATGCAAATACGGAGTGGAAATACAAATACACTGAGATGAGAGGAAAATATAGAGATGAGGAGCAAGCAACCGTTAAAGATCTGTCATACACGCAATAGTTTTGGAAGGTAATCAGATGATCCTGTCAGTTTTTCCATATTTTATTAATACGGACATAAGTAAAAATAGCTTGATGAGGCACAAAATGTAAACTACCAAAATAAAGGACGTCATATCAGTCAGAAGCACTGTAATTCATCCATCCAATCTCCTCTCTACTGCTGCCTCTACTTTCCTTTACAATAGTTATATTAGCTAGTTAAGGAACTCGGTACTTTAAGGGCTAAATTACATCGGTACTACTGAGTTCCTGTTCATGTTCAGATCAATCGGTGCCAAATTTCTGTAACTTGAGAGCAGGTTCTGTTGTGAATTCAAATTAGTATTGATAAGATTCCTTGTGAGCCTTTTGAGAAATCCCTCCTAGCTTATCGACCTTATTTTACTGTTCTCCTGATCACTTTCAAGCTATCAGAGCTGTGTTAAGTTACTGTTGCTGAAAACCTGTTGCTGCTTCATATTAAACACTTTCCACTGACAAACTAATATAAAAGCTTTTATTGTGACGAACTTACAGGAAATGAAATGTTTCTTGCTGAGTTAGCAGAGCTTTGTTAGGGGTGATATTCAATCAATTGTTTTTATTCAAGTTTTTTTAAAAGTGAAAAAGTGTCTGGAATACTTATATACAGTAAGTGAGGAATTTCTATATTTCAATGACAATATATCTGCAAAGATTTCATACATGTTTTCTTGTCGTAGTGATGGGATATTGTCTGTAGACTGATGGAAATAAATCCATTTCAGGATTAATTTATCACACACACACACACACACACACACACATAAAAAATACACATGAATACTTCTCTATGGAGCCCTCAAAGTCCATTTATGATTTTAGTGTGTTTGAACAAAACTTTAAGTTAAATTTATCAGTGTATTGTGATCAATAACTGTGATGACTGAATGAATAGTTTATGTTTATTCTTTTCTGCTGTTGTCAAAGTAATTAAACTGGAACTCCTCTGCCTTTACTCATCTGTCCAAAAAGCCACTGAGTTGTTCGTTATTATCTTTAGGATAATAGTATTTGAGCTAAATATTCTCTATTCGTTTGTATCTTTACTTTTCTTTGTTGAGCTTTAACATCAAAAAAGATTTTAAGCGTTCAACTTTAACAAGTGGCAGAGTTGTAAAAACAGTCACCCTTTTTGCAAAGACAATTTAGGGCTCCGACTGTCATCACACCAGATCTGATAATCTAGACCTTACAGGTCTGGGCTAAAGACATGTTGGCCCTGCAGAAACCTTGAATCTCAGACAACTTAATCATTAATCCTCCGTAAAAGGCTATCAGACTTTTCACACATTTTCACACCTTAATGGCAAAAACACTAACTTTTTCTTTATCTTGGTCTGAAAACACTTTAAACACAAGAGGGTGACTATTGGCTCTTGAGCTGCAACAATTAGACGATTCATCAATTAGCTGAACTAATATCAAACCATTTTGATAATTATTTTACTTATTTTTCCGTTAAAAATGGCAAATATCCATTGGTTAAGGCTTCTTAAATGCAAGGATTTTATGTTTTTCTTTGTCACACATGATAGTAAAATGAATATCTTTGGGTTTGGGATTGTTTGATAAATAAAACAAGCAATTTGAATACTTTGTGCTGTTTTGCACAACGTTAGGAAATTATAACAGGCTGATATTTTATAAATGAAACTGAGAAAATAAAAGATGAATTGATAATGAAAATAATTGTTGGTTTTAGCCCTAATTAGCTCCCAATTACAGTCTCTCTGATTCACAAGCAGTAATTCTGGAGATGTATTAGGAAACTGACAATAACAGCATCCAATTAGAAAACAGCACAATAATACTGGACAGAAGTCCAACTTACCATGAATTAGTGAGTTCCTAAAAACAGGTCAGACAGAGCAGTCATGGCGTGAGGTAATAGGTTGCTGGACGATAGCAGGCTGGTTGACGGAGTGACTGACTGGTGGACTGTCTGAGCGTCTGTTTGGCTAATGGACTGGCTGTTTGGCTTGCTGGAGACGAAGGGCAAGGCGAGGAGGTTATTTTCACCACAGGGAAGAGAGGTTACTGGTTTCACCATCCCTGACCGACTGGCACAGAAAGGGACACGAAAGCTGAGGTGAAACGTAACGACTTCTTCTCCTTGTTTCCTAATTTCACTCGTTTCCTTTTGCTTCTCTCGCCGTCGCCTCCTAGGCTTCCTTGGATCTCAGCAAATTAGTCATTTATGGACTTGAGAGTACAGGGAGCAGTGAAAGTACAGCATCTGAAAAACACATCAAACAAAAAACAGGCTTTAGAGTCAAAATCACAACAGAATCATTTTATCCACCAGGTAACGTAAAGGTGCAGTAATTTATCTTTGGAGACACTAGTATATATATATATATATACATATATAAAATAAAAAAATGCACAATGGCAAATGTGACAGGATACATACATACACATACTGTATCACTACAAACATTGCACCATCTTTAAAGATGGACATTTTGCATTTGAAAAATAAACTTGTCAATGCTCTCTGGTGGACAAAATATGGAATGGTCACACTGTTTGAGGGAAGTTAGGCTGCTAAATTGACCATTAATTAATAATTAATAATTAATTTATTGGACATTATTGAGTTTCAGACTGTGAGTTGGACAAAATACGTTTTTTTGAAGACGTTGCCATGGATTCCAAAAATTTTAAAGTTTTTCACTACCCACACTTTTTGCTATTTCCTGAGAGTTTTTGGACTAAACAGTTAAGCGGTTAATTAGAGAAATAATTGACAGATTAATCAGTAATTTAAATAATCATTCTATGCAGCCCTAAACTGAGTCTAAATTACATTAAACATATCTTTAACATTTCTGTCGTGCAGCTTCTTGTTACTTAACAGCCATTATAAATGCCGATATTGATGAATCTGTGATAAGCTATTACTGGCTCATATATAACAAATATATTACTGACTCTTTGACAATCAGAATCAGTGTTCTCTCCCTCTTGTGTTGAACAGTTTGCAACACTTGTTGTGCAGGATCACTGTTTGTTACAGGGCTGTGGTCAAGATACAATAAAATATACCAAATCAGGAAATAAGCCAAATGTGGTAAATGATTGATGATGCTGTCATCATCGCATTTAAACACTCATCATGAAAAGGATTTGGCCCATCATCAGTGCCACAGCCCAACATTCAAACACAATCAATTTGCCATTTGCTGTGTTTTGACCCTGAAGGAAACTGAATCAGAGCCTTAAGACTAAAGAGCCTCATAAGTTGCTCTCCTGCTGCATGTTTATTACACAGAAAGGAGTGACAACTTATTTACTGTACTCAAAATCATGTTGATCTCACAACTGGAGACTATGTGTTATAAGAAATCACTGTTAAAACTCAGTGATTAAAACTAGAAACTAAAAGACATCGACAGAAGTGTATAAATCATTTAAAAGGAATTCAGGAACTGAGTGAAATTTTAAGCTATTTCCACTTTGGTAACATCACTTTAGAGAAACAGGAACACAACGTAAACCTAATGTTGCTACAATCTCTCACACCACACAACATACTGTCTCAATACGCCTCTACTGTACAACCGTTCCCTTAGCGAGAGACAAGTCTGAGCATCAATATCTGCTCATGCCAGTTCAAACTGGTTTGGAAACAAAAGTTTCCCTTGTATATAAAAAGTCTACAAAGAATGATTTTGCATAGCTGTGTGCAAAGATAAGGCTTTTGTGTTGCACTTGCAAGATTTTCAACCGCCTGTTCCCAGAAGGACGACGACCACAGAGAGCAACTTAAGTAACATGCAAAAAAAAAAAGCCGGAGAATTATGAAAGTGTTGGGAATGTTGTGTGATGAGCGAGTAAAGAAACGAGGCAGCAACTTAATGCTGTCTGTTTTTATCTTGGCCAAATCAGAAAAGAGTTCACAGATGATTAAATCATGTAAGTGATGATTATAAAAAAACACCAAAGAAAGATTCATAGTCGTGTCAACTCCTCGCTCAATGTCTTTCAGGATCGTTTTAACTTGGGCTGCAGCTAATGATTCTTTTCATTATCGACTGAATCTGTTGATCATTTTCTCGACTAATGGATTAGTTGTTTTGTCTATAAAATATCAGAAAATGGTGAAAAATGTCTATCACTGTTTCCTAAAGCCCAAGATGCGACCTCAAACATCTTTCTTTGTCCCCACCAACAGTCCACAACCCAAAGATATTCAGCTTACCGTCATAGAAGACGAAAGACACCAGAAAATATTCACATTTAAGAAGCTGGAACCAGAGTGTTTTAGAATTTTTCTTTAAAAAAAAAATGATCAAGTTATCGAAATAGATGGCGATTCATTTTCTGTTCGATTAACTGACTAATCGTTGCAGCTCTAGCTGAAACTGCCTCTGCTGCTGTAGTTTTTTTTTTTTTTTTTAAAGCACAAGTCATCAAATAAAATATCTATGCAATATAAACAGGTAATATAAATCTCAGCTATATTGCTCTGACAGCTGCTGTCTCTCTGAATGGATGGTAAAAGCTGAATGAGATGAATCAGGAAGTCTTCCAGGATGTAGTAGACACATAACCTGGGCTTCTCTGACTCAACACACCCATGGGTGCTCACTCAGCTGTGCACTGCATGATCGCTACCCAGTGCGTGACAGCAGAAGAGGGAGGGAGGGAGGGTGGGGGAGGAAAGGGGGGGAAGGAGAGGAAAAGGAAAGCAAAAAAAGAAATGTGAAGTTTAAAGTGAGAAAGTTGACAGGACAGTTTGTGAGTGGATCTGTTGCATCTGCCTGAAGGCCTGTGCATATCTCCAGATCATCAGCAGGCAGGCTCATCGGACCCTTTTCTCTCTCTCTCTCTCCCCTCTGTGTGCACTAGCTGTGCTGGCTAGCTGCTGGTTTAGGGTGTTTTGCATGGTTTCTCCTGCAGCTGTCTGATCCATCTGAGCCTCAGCCGCTGCAGGTCCGACCAGCCGGGGAGAGAGGAGCTCCCCTCCCAGCTGACACCGCGGAGTGACAACGCAATTAGAGAGAGAGAGGGAGAGAGAGAGAGAGTGAGAGTGAGAGAGAGAGAGCTGCACACTGCTGCTGACTGTCGCACCGACATTTTTTTTTCTGAAAATCAAACACCACCCACTTTCTTCTTGCTAGCTTTTAGCCCGAGATCCGCTATCTCTCGCAGCGAGAGGAGGCGGTGGCAGCTGAGCAGCAGCTAGCGCCGTGCTAACGTCAGCTAGCCAGCCCGTGTGGAGCATTAGCGCAGAATAATCCACATCTTACCCCCTTTGTGTCGGGTTGTCAGTGTCCTAGGGTGACAGGTGTGAAAACGCGATGTCCCGATGCTTATTTAACGACATCGTAAACGGGAATCCTGCGGTGTAATGTCCATCGCCGCTGATTTTCTGCCATCCGCCCCACTTCAGCACCGAACGCCGCCGAGCCCCTGGATGCACTGCGCAGGCGCGCTGCCACCGCTGCTCTGTGGCTGCAGTCGGAGAGAAGATGCACTGCTGAGGCTCCACATGCAGTATAATGCACACACAGGATCACATTACATCTCTCAACCACCACGCTCCAGAATACAAGAAATTCATTTAAAAAATAAAAAACAACCACTGCAGCAATAAGTTTATTCAATATCAAACGTTAACAAGGAACAGATCCATGTTGTAAAAAAAAGCAAAGAGCTTAAAATATCATGTCTTAAGGGAAACAAAGAATCACAGTCAGTTGGTCATAAAGTTCAGAAGGCAACTATTCATATTAGAGGAAATGTATCCTGAGGGTATAAACCCGTGAAGAAAAAAAAACGCTGCTATAAACTCTCTCTCTCTCTCTCTCTCTTTCTCACCACAGCCTCCTGTAGAGTTACATCAGAGCAATATCTGTAAGAAATAGTTACATCCGTGGTGTTAGGCAGATTTATTTTAGTTACAGCGTTTTATAAGAGTGAGTGTAACTTTTGTCAGATCTTAGAATGGCACTTCACATATCAAACCCTGTAATATACTGTATTATTCTCCTTATTTTCTAATACATAGCCTACTATTGCTATAGGCTATGTTGTTTTAGTGTGTCCATTCAATGAATTTATAATGACCTTATTATAATTTATGATGTGCATATCTATATATGATATTTCTATAGTATATATATACAGTATATGTGTGCTTTTTCTGAACAAGTGGACATTTCTAAGAGGATAAGCAGATATTTTAAATGTGGGCTCGGCTCACAGTGTCCGTCTGTCCATTTTAGCAAATGTCATTCCAAATTAAATCTGCTCCTCCTGCGGTGGATGTTTTCTATCATCTTCTGACATAACTGTTTCACGAGAAAGAAGCCACAGATGGCTGTGGTCAGCTGAACTCAGTTTGAGACTGTTTCATGCGGTCAAAAATGTTAAAAGGTGAAATGACGAGCCATCGGAGGCAGATTATCTGTTTTAAATTGGCATCCGTTTTGTCAGAGGTCAAGCAGCCAGACTTGTAAATGGTTGTTTGATGTTTCACACCTGCTGGAAAAAAATATTTGAAACCAACACTTGACATTTGCCCAACCATTTCTGAAATTTAACAGATTAAAAATGTCTATTACAGTTTGAAACACCCAAGTGCTAAGTGCAGTTTCTCTCCATCCATCCACTCATTTATTCATTCATCTGTGCTGTAGACACAGGATGAAGTGGACCATCTTTTCCTGAGTTTTCTCTAGTTTATATAGTCATACTCCATCTGTTCTGTTGAAATCACATTTTTAAAAACACATCTTTGTTGGAATTTTATTTTCTCACTCAGTCAATGTGCATCTGCAGTGTGAGCATAAAGCCAGTCATCTTCTCCGGTAAACATCAGCAGTGATGACTGTTTAAACTATATTTTCCCTCCATTAACACAAGGGGGCACCAAAACTCTGCTCTCTCTCTCTCTCTCTCTCTCTCTCTCTCTCTCTCTCTCTCTCTCTCTCTCTCTCTTCCTCTCTCTCTCAAACACACACACACACAATATGACACAGCAGTGACAAATCTGAATGTGTGTAAATCTACTTGTGAACATGGCGTGAAAGAAAATGACAATAACATTATAACTGCTGGAGTGACAATTAGATGCTTTTAGCTGACAAATAGCACATTTTGTTCCCACAAAATTACAGACCGGAGTGCATAAAAAACAGCCATCGTCTGGTTTTGTGGTTGTGGTTACGTGCAAGCATGGAAATTGCAGTGGACTGGATGTGTTTCATCTTTTGAATTTACTGTTTGGTAATCCTCCATCTTTATGCATCTGACATACTCAGTATTAAAGATATGAAGAACCGAGGCCTCACTTGAGGGATGATGGGGAAAAGGTCATGAGAGAAAAACCAAGATGGAACATTTGTATGTTCCTTGACACCGTTGGCTCATTAATAGGGATCTAAAGTGCCCTGGATAAACTCCTGTTTTCTTCATGCACCGAGCAGGATCGGACTGATTTGCATGTGAAAAGGTCAAGAACGACAAAAGCACTGCTCTGTTTCATCGGGGCTCTTAAAGCATGCAGCAGTGAGTTTCCTGGCAGAGACAAGAGAGTGTAGCATCAAAGAGTGTGTGTGTCTAACTGGTGAGCAACTACTGTAAGTAAAAAAGACATTTACTGTGCATCAAATCCATATATACTGCACATCCAATAGATTGCTATTAAGCAAAAACTGAGTGTGCAGTCTGTAAAGGAATCAGTGTGTGTGTGTGTTTGAGAGACAGAAAGAAGGTGTGTATCCTTTCAATCACACCATGACCTGCAGACCTCAATACCATCTCTGCTCCGAGACGTGTCTGCCGAGTTATCTTTCACCCTGTGGTCATTGTGTTTGTGTGATTTATCAAGATGAGCCCACACAGCCTTCTGGGGCTTCTCTGGAGTTAATTCCTTTGACTGCCGTATATGTATATAGTGTGTGAGGGTCAGTGAGATACAGAGAGAGGAGGTGAAAGACAGATGGATGTATAGAGAGGGACCCACATAGAAGATGGAGCCTGCAAGTCGTACTTACGGTACCTGTCTGACTGTCTCACAGAGGAATCATGAGGGCTGAATGCACACTTAAACAAGTTGTGCCGATTAATAGCACAGAACAACAGAAAATGTGTGGTTTCCTGTGTGTGTGTGTGCACTCTGGGAAAAAAATAAAGATTTTGCCAGGATGAGTCTGAGTCCATAAACCAAAGGGGAAATCTAGTCAATCTAGATAAAAACTAAGCAAGTTAAAGGAGGACGGGGGTGTAATGCTACACGTTTGTCTTTTGTTAAACACAAATTAAAAAATCTCCTCCAGACATGTTGTAAGAAGACTCAGTTTGGAATAATAATCTGTGTCTGATATTGTATGTTTTTTCACACATCAATTACCTCATTTAAATTCTTAAAATTACATCTCCTTCTTCTTCCTCAATGAAAAATCCAGAGTCTATGAATATGCAAAGATTTTTTTATTTAAAAAGTCTGACTGTTGGACACAAGATGTTTATTACTTTACTATAAAGTCCATTGTATGTGCACCAGAGGCTTCAAGTTTCCACATCACACTTGTATAAGTTCAATAATGGACCGTGATTGGCTCCAAAATTGTTGTGATGTCACAAATCATACTTGTAAGTACACACTACACACAGATTTTTGGTGAGCACAGAGAAACTTTCCCCCTTCAGCAGATGAATTTGAAACAACCTGGCAGCATCAAACTCTGCACATAAATCATTCTGCACAGTGAAGCTCAAACATTCAACAGAAGGAACAATAAGAAAAACACATTTGTGAATGACAGAGGACTTTAATAAACACTAAATACTGACAGACACCTACAACTGAAGCTGAATACAAATGTTAAACCACTTTATCTACATTCAGTACGAGCAGTTCAAACTCTTATCTCCCTTCAAGCAGCTCAGCATTGAGAAGTTTAAGAAGAATATTCTGAATTGAACTCTTTAAATTATACTGGGAAAAAAAGCTCATGAAAAAAAAATTAGATAGCCTAGCCGTTAAAGATGCAAGAGCTGCCACTTCCCGAATCTGTCACATTCGGGGGCTCCTGTTCAGTAAACCATTCAATAGTCACGATAGCCCTTTTCCACAGTGATGAATTTGAAGCCTGCACAGGCGAGTTTGAAGAGTTTATACTTTTTCATTTAAAGCTTAATATTCCTCCATCAGTCCATGACATAGCTTTAAAAACTGCGGTTTTTCATATTTTTAGACATTTTTAGACAGTTTCAACCATTTACCTGTGCAGAGACTGATCTGCACATGAAATCTACCACTTGATGTTCCCCCTTAAATACTTCAATTTGTCCCACCATCTTGACATCTTGACATGGCAAGAGCACCTTCCCTTCATTTTTTAATCTTGCAGTGACTCAACCTCCTCTTGAACAATCTCCTCTATTCCATTCAAACCTTTCCCATACATAGTGGTTTCAACTAAACTCCTTCAACTAAACTATCTTTAATACATCAGAACATCATTCTTCATCTTTTTAACGTCACGTTGTGATGTATTTTACATGCCTGACTGCTACATTTCAATTGACATCTTAAATCAGAGGTTATAATCACAGCCACCATTTGTTCCGCTCATATGTTTCATCATCATGGGCAAATTGACGAGAGGGAAATGGGAAAATCATTTAATGTCCTCTTTAAAGATGGTTTCCATCCAATTTATGCTACCTCAGCCACAGACAAAAAGACAGTAGTACAAGAGAAAGCAACAATGGTTTGAGGCTGGATTCAAACTCAAAATTGTTACCTGGTAGGGCTCTTATCTCAGTGAGACAACGTGACAGCTCTGAAATTGCCCTTTCACGGGATTTCACTGCTGCCCCCCAACATAGTCTCTGCACGTTGCTGTCCTAAGGCCCGACTGTCAAAGCTGATTTACCAGAAGCATGGTGGGCTACAGGTACATTACCGGTACTTTATAGTTTAATATGATGTCATGTGCATGTATGATATCAGCGCAGATGTTAATGTGGAATGGGGTCCGGTGTGACTCTGTGTCTGCCAAGCAACTCAGTTCAGTATTATGTCTTTGCATTTACATAGAGAGCTTTATTATTTAACTGGAAATGCTCACATGTCCAACATCCATTCAACATCTTCTGTTAGCGAGATTGACAGTCTTAATTATGGCTGCAAAGGCTGTAATTATAGATGAGGTTACAATTACAATATGTGAGAGGGGATGACCTGTATAGCAGCTATGAACAAGCCCTCCAACAAAGACTATGAAAATATCATTAATGGGTGTAAAGCTTAAGCGCAGACACATTTATGTCTCTGTATTATCCTTTCTTCCTTATTTTTCTGTGCTTTTTCTTCTGTGTTTAAACAGAAGGCTACAATGGGGGATGTATACCTAAATGTATTTACAGCATGTTTCTGAAAGAGAGACAGTTGGATAGAGATAAAAAGGACAGTCTTGCACATCAAAAAAACATATCATCTCCGCATTCACCCTCCAGTCGTCCTCCAGTGATTATTATTTTACAGAAAGCAGAACGAATGTGTAAAATATGAAGCAGCAGCAGCAAGAAGAAAAGGTTGCCTTTCTTTGGTTGAGATGTAAGTCACCTCAGTGGGAACAAAGCCTGGATTTCTCTATGGCTTCAAACAAAAGCCATCATTATATTGTTCTGCTGCTAAAACCGAAACGTATTATACTGGCACCCAAACTATGCAGAAGAGCAGGTGGTTAATTGATATGATTAGCAAAGCTTTCCCAGGACACACAGTAATAAACTGGGAAGTGTTTGAAAGGCTGATGATCAAAAGTGGGAAGATCACAGGTTTTTGTTTTGATGCCACATCTTATTCAAGTCAATGTAGTCCAAAGTAATAAGATAAAATAAATGTGGTGCTGTGGAGAACCAGCGGGTACAAGGTCACAGTCTAGCCCAGCGAGAATTGTTTATACTCTGAGAGGTGCTGAGGCAGAATACAGCACAGGGAACTGAAAAAAACACTATCAGAATTTTAAATGAGTTCCTGTGGAAGTCGCCCTCAGCCATCGAGTTATGGCTCAAGTCCTGATAGTTTGGAAATAAATCTTTGTCTGAATGTACACACCTTTTCTCATTTAATTGGACACATTTCTCAAAAGGTTTGTGCTTTTAGTCAACACGGCCAATAAAACAGTCTATTGTGTTCCTCCAGCCTGAAATGAAGTGCTGCTTTCAACTCAAATAACTTTATAACAGCCAGGTATGAGATCTGATGATAAAATAAATAAATAAAAACATTCAGAGAGTTATAATTTGATAACCATATTCAATTGAATAATTTTGAGTGTAATATTTTGTAAGTGATTTCTATTGTTCTATGTTTTTGTGACACTGTATGTAAAAAAAGGAGTAGAAAATCACAATATGAAGAAAAAGCAACAACAAATGTTCCCTCAGTCAACCTCATGCACAGTATATACTCCACCCTATTATTAGTTTATTTTTGGGATGTGTGTAAAACAGTTACAGGGCATTATTAACCAAAGTTGTTAAAAAAGGTTAAACAATTAGGTATTAAACTTGCAGTAATTGATTTCACTAACAAGTATATTTGCTGTGCAGCTAAAGCCTGATGAAGCTTATTCCTCTCCATTGTTATCCAAAAAACATTAAAAACATACAGTTTTTTTTGTTGCACTGAGTGATAAATGTTCCTTCATTATGATGATCACAGCTATGGTAGTTTCATAGAGTGTATCTCATTTACACCATCCTGCTGACATAAATACTCACCAAATGTGCACCAAATATTCTGCAGCAGAAAATAAAATTTACTTTTGTCTGAGTGATGTTGTCTGAAAACAACAGTGCCCAGCTGTTTAAGGAAACTCTTCTTGGTTTCAATCTTTTCATAAGAACAACAGCCTTATACTTTGAAGAGCTCTGGAGAGTTGCATGTGTGCTTTTTATTGTATTGTGTAAAAGTAGAAAAGTACACAAATACTTGCAGCATAATAAAGTATAAGAGAGGCGATTTTCGGCTTTTCTTATTGTTAACAAATCTCATGTGCAGAGGCAAACCAACAATGAATCAATCCTTCTAACAAGTATTGTATGTATGTATTGTATTGTATGTGCCTGATATATCTTATTCATTCATTCATTGTTGTCCAAAAACTATTAAAACCACTTCAATGAGGCGCACCATTGCACTGGGTGACATGTTCTGAATTGCTTGGAGAAATTCAGCACAAAGAGGTTGTGATATGTGGCGCAAAAAGCTAGAGAAGTTGTGTAAACGGAACCGCATTCCCATGTTCCCGCGCATGAACAGCAGCATCTGCTGTACAAGCAACTTCTCTCCTGAGGCTTAAAATATAATCGTTGTTATTAATCTTTGGAGCTGTTTCTAAACAAGCTACAATAACAATTGCCTTCAGGGTGAAGGAACATGTCACCCAGTGCAGCAGTGTGTCTCACTGATGTATTTTTAATAGTTTTTGGACAACAATGGAGGTCTACAGCACAGAGGGTAAAAAGATATATCAGACGCTGGATATGCACACAATTCTGGTCGGTAGGATGAGTTCATTGTTGGTTTGGTGCTGCAGATTTGTTGATAATGTACAGTCTTCTTTAAGATAAACAGAATAGTGTAATGGAAAACAAGGAAGGAAACAAGGAAACAATACAAAGAGGAACGACAAGTCCAAACTTCTCAATTTAAACATTATGTTTGCGTATTAACTTTATGTATTCAGAACATTTTGCTGTAACACACTACAAAAAATTAAACTCCTCCCCAGCTAGAATTTTTTTGTTCTAAAAACCTAAAAAAAATGTTGATAACACTGTTAGAGCATTATTCCAATGTAACATTAGCCAACCTCTTTCTCCCCTCCCAAACAAAGAAGACTTGAATCTCATCCACTTGTCCCTCCCTTACAGTCAAGATGGCGGCGAAGCTAAAAATGGAGATTTATTCATCTCATTAGTGGATCATAACATATCAGATATAGAAAGAATCTGCAGATGCTCCTGTTTGAGATGGGACCAAACTTTTCTAATGATGTTTTTGAGCCATGACAAAAGCCAAAATGTGGCCTGCAACAGACTTGTTTTTATTCTAATCGATTGCTGGAAATGCCTTTTACTGCAGTTGTTGATCACTTGTGGCTCCAACTGGCCAGTTAAGAGGAGTCAGCAGTCAATGGTGGCATAAAACGCATTATAAAATAGATTTTTCAACCACTAGAGATCCTTGAGCATACAGTCATAAATGTGCACAAAAATATTTGGCTGATGGGAGATGCAACATTAGCTGCAGATAGACATGCATACAGTAATACCATTCTTAGATTATAAATTTATTTTTTTTATCTGACAAGTTGACAGTTTGTTGATTGGAGATAGCCATTTGACATCAATGATACGCAACTATGCAGAAGAGTCCTGAAGTTCAGTTTTTGTAGTAAAACTGCACTAGTCAACGTTATGGAGATGTCATCTCTCATCATTTATCGGTGAAGTATCAAAATCCTGTCTACTGCAGTGCACTGTTTGGATGCTGCATCAAGTAAATACACCCACACAAACACACACACACACACATGCACATTCACATTCTACCTCCGTTTCGACCTCTTGCTCTGTCTCTCTCTTTCTGTCAAACCTACTTAAAATTACGTTAAATAATTTATCTTCATTTCTGCAAAGCTGAACTGTGTGAAATTCATCATTCATTGAGTCTGTGAACAGACACTCAAAAAATATTCACCATCAGTTTTCCAAGTCAATGAGACTTTCCATCTACTCATGACTGATTGCCAAATTTGAGAGATAATCATTTGAGATAAACGTTTCAGTTTTCTTGATTAAACTTTCTAGATGCAGAGTGTCAGATATGGTCATTTCTGGGAAAGTTGGTTTTTGGAAAGGAAATTAGTTTTCCATCCCCTCTGGGTACCTTCAGACTTTCAAATGCTCACACAGACTCAACACATTTGCCTGCATAAAACTATTTTTTTAACAACATCCCTCAGGAATTTCTCTCTGTCAGTATCCTTACAGATAAATGAAACATATTTTTCCACCCTCTAGCTATGTGCATCTTATCACGCACTTTTATCTGCTTGACATATTTGGTTCGTATCTCTGGAAAGTTTGACATCTTCACTCTGATCTAAAGTAAAAGTGATGAGAAGTTGATGAGAAGATTGATACTACAGCTAGGAGGGGGTAGCTTAGCTTAGTAAGCCCGGCACTATCGGACAGAGAAAGCGAGTAAGTATATTTTCCCAAATCTAATTTAATTTTATATTTTCTGAGTAATATGCAGGTATTCAACAGTTAGTTTTAGGGCATTTTTACAGAGAGGGTGGTGCAATTTGGCAAAAATTTGAAGCAAAATTAGAAAATACTGTACAAGTGGGTGGGCACTTACTAGCTAAACCACCTTACCACCTTTTTCTATTTTTTTCAGTTTGTACCAAATTGACCCTTTCTGTAAAATGTCCTAAAAAATTAACCATTAATACCGGCTAAGTGGGTTGGAAAAGGCTAAAAATTCTGTTGCTGTCTCCTGAAAGTTTCTCAGCATCTTGACTCTTACACTTTGAAAGTCCTCAAATTATTACGTTTTCTGCCTATTAAAGTTTTTTTATTGAGGTCTAAAGATTGAGGGTGTCACAAGTTGCTAAGATTCTGACGTAAAAGTGGTAATATTTTTTTCTCTACATAAAAAAAACTGCCATGACTTGACTTTTTCTTCTGGGACGGTTGCTTTAACCGCTGCACCACCTCTGCAATCCCTCGATTCCAACAACACACTTTGGTTTATACAGTGATTTTTTTTTGTGACACTGCAAATACTGATCAAGCCATTCATCTTGCGCTCTCCCTGCAGCTCTCCAGCCTGAATTAATCATACCATATATCATACTCAGGGATAAATTCTCCTGCAGGAAACCAGATACACCGAAGGAGAACATGGCAGTGCAGGAAATACAGATCCTCTTTGGAGAATTTGTGTCATATATGAGTTATAACTATTGTTCAACTAACTCAATTTCTGCATGTACACTAACCTATATTTGCACACTTCATTTCCCCTGTGTACAGTTGGTATTGATTGTGATTTTGAAGATGCAATTTCCACTTGAACTGTAAATTGCTGTTGCAATGTTCTTAAGGGCAATAAGCATATATGCTTTCTTCATGTTAAACAGATCATTTGGGTATGTACTATATAATCGTCCCTCTAGGAAGGTTTCTGCTTGCTTTTGTTCCATTTTGATAATGTTTGCTATCCTTCCTCTTTTTGTTGTCCACCCACCTTTCCTTTATCTAGAGCATACCCCTCTCCCCTGTGACACTTTCCTATTCAGCAGGGAAGGTCACACAGAAGGCTTTCCTTTACTTTTTTTTTTTTTTAAATACAACTGAGCAACAAGTGCAATATCTGTGAAAGGTCAGTGCTTTTACCGATTGGTATTTTGAATCCAGCATTCTGAATGGTGTGCTTTCCAAGGGGACATGAACGAAATGTACCAAAAATGCAGAATTGCATGTAACATCTTTGCAAAAGAGATTCTGACTCTGTGTGTCAAATAATTCAAAAATGGAAAAGAAAAGGAAATGGAGAAAAACTGTTGTATACAATACAATATAATGTGTGTGTGTGTGTTTACATGTATGCCTTTGTGCATCTAGTGTGTTTCACACTGTTGCTAATATATTGTTTCTGTAACATTTCTTACAGGTCCATCGTGTAAAATGTCAACTCTGCAGGTGTGTGTGACATCCTGTACCAAGACCTATCATTATAGTGACAATGTTTTATCACTCTGCTCACCTGCTACTTCAATTGTCTAGTGGGTGTTTGTAGGTTCAGTGTGTTCAGTCTGTAATATGAAATCTATATAAAATATGCAGCGTCCGGCCTTTAAAGTCATATTATAATTTAAAATGTTCAAAAATATCAATGTTATATCATCAACTAGTTTCAATATCTACATCTTCATTTAGATTAACGTACACTATTGCAGCAGCCGTTCCTTGTGATGAATAGAAAGAAAAAATCAATAAACAGAATTCCTCTTTCCTTGACTGATATCATTATCATCATTGTCAAATGTCAACTGTTTGAAGGTGTGTATGCATTTGCTTACTATAGAGTAATCATTAAAAACATGAGTGACAGCTCATAATAATAAAGATGTACATGTGTAGACCAACAGTGTGTTAACATTAAATGTTATAGTGGTGTGAAATTTCCTTTATAGAAATATATAATTGAAGAATTAAAGGTGGTGTTTTGTTGTTGCTGGCTTTTCTCCACTGCAAAATGAAAATGAATATTCATTCCTTGAAAGTATATATAGAAACTGAGCTTGCACCTTTTGATAAAATACAGAAATGACCATAAAACATTAATGTCACACCAAATAAGTAAATATTTCATGTTTTATATGTCATACGGACCATGCATGAACAAATAAAATCTTTTGTTCGCTAACAGACAAAAGCCGAATCGACGTCACCAGAAAAGTCTGTTAGATCTCCTATGAACATAAATCGAATGACAGAAATCCAAACTTATTTGGTATTGTCTTTATTTATTTATTTAATGTTTGTCTTTATTAAACTTATTTTACAGCTGGAGTCTCTCAGACCACAAACAGCAGTAATGCACCATTTTCTGTAGCAGACCTCTGGAACATGTCATCAGTTAGGTGTCTTTTTTTAAACTCATTTTTCTTTATATCCCAATTCAGGATCAGACTTAAAGCACACAACCTCACATGGTCACCTTGAACACCCTCCACACCCCCCTCCCTCACATACCCTCCCGTATCCTCCCACATCATCCCTCTACCCACCATCACATGCTGCTCACATAACCTGCTTGCATTTCATGGTCGCGGAAAGTAAAAGCAAGATTAATAAACAATAGAGTGAAAAAATAAGAATAATGACAGTGAAAACACGAGGGGAAAAAATAGATAAATAGATCGTTTTTTGGGGTCTGAGATCTCCAGGACCTCAAGTAGAACATTTAGGGTTAAATCATATTTTAATTTGGTTGTTTTGTTTCCAGTGGACATTTCAAATGATGAAAGTCTTAAATCCACACATTTTTTCTCCACTGTAGGGTGTTTCTCTTAATTGGCATTCCTCACAAATCCATCCAGTTGGCAGCTTTTGAGCTGGAACTCATCCACTCAGCAGGGTTGAAGGTCAGTTAGAGGAGCTGCTGTTCTACCTTTTAGGATCAAATTTGTGAAAATGTCTTTATTTTCTTATTCCCTCAATTCAACTTTTGACTAAAACACATTAATCATGAAAAGAAATATATGTAATTAGAGCCACAGCTGACAATTTAGTATCAGAATCAAAATATTTGAATACTCTGAAAATGAATTGTATGCATTTGACTTTATGTATGATAATTTCCAGTTGACTTGTTTTATGTTGTCCTTGATAATAATGTGAGTCTCATTCAACCTCTGCACATGCCCCCCACCCATGACTCATGCTCTAGTTGGTTTCCATGGCTACACTAACCAACACATCAATAAACTAATAATTGTCTCTTCCCCTTCCCTAGCTCCTCTCTTCCTGCACATTACCTTCGCACCTCATCTCGTACTCTGTTCTCTGATTCTTCTTTTCATATCCTCTCCTCTCGTTCGCACCTGAAACCTCTGACTCTAATAACTTAATGCTGGAAATGAGTTTTCGTGATTTGAACAAAAGGTAAAATAAAATAAGAGCCTGAGGTGCTCGGTTGGATTTGTACCCTGCAGTTGAAATTATGTAGCTGATTCTTCACCCTCTCTGTGCATTTGGCCGTATGACCTCGTGCTTTACGTGAATTGTTTGAAGTGGGGTTAGTGGAGCTTATTAGATACCATCACCTTAATGATTTTTCTGCCGAGAGATGTTTTTGATGTTGTCCTTCAATCAGCATTGTTTTTGTTTTCATGGATTATGGTTTCTTCTTTAATCATCATGCTCACCCTTGGTACAGAGAGTAAATGCACAAGTAATACAAAGCCTCAACAGTGTGCACATTTAAAGCTGGTTTGAGCTTTCAGGCAAATTTACATCTGTTGTTTTCTCCTTGCCTCTCCTGCCTTTGCCTACAATTCTCCATTTTCTCCTCTCATTTGTGCACTCATCTTTCCTGTCTTACAAAAACTACTGCCCTTTTCTTCAACACTCTCCTCCTCCAGCTCCTCCATCCATTTCAACATCCCCCAGAGTACCTTTTACAGGCTCTTCTCTTTGAAAATAACAATCATTTTTCAACATCTGGATGTTCTGGCTCCCATCTCTCTTCCATTCCACTCTGAGATGGTCCTCTAAAGAAAAGAAAAAAAAAAAAAAACGCAGAATCTGTCATTTCATGAAATGCCCCAAAACAACAGACACTAGCAGTCTCTGGTAACCATTACCACATGTTTATCATTGTAACCATGACAACAGAGGTATTTAACTTAACCAAATAATAACTTTAATGAAAATGCTTATTTTCAGAAAAGATTTCTATGTGTCAGTTCCTCCTTTCTCACTTCCACCAAATGTACAACGTTTGTCATCTTTCTGCCTCGCTACAAATTATGAATGAACTCTTGTTTCTTTGTTACTCAGAAAGCAAAAGCAACACACAGAAAAACATGTTAAAAAGCAATAGGTGGGAAGAAGCAATATCTGGTCTGAAGACCCAAATGACTGAAGAATAATCAGAAAAAGTCAAATCAGTGCAAAAATTTTGTGCCAATCCATAGAAGATGTTTGTCAGAATAAACGAAAAGTTTGATCTGCTGTTGGTGCAGTAGGAAAAGTTAGGTGATCGAAAACTCAGGGCTTCAAACAAAGTGCTCATCGAATCATTATGCCATAAGTATCTGAACCCCCTTTTCTACAGTGACATTGGGGGGATGCATCCAAAAATTCCCACAATCCCACAATCACGCCTACTTCACACAGGGATTGGCCGCGTGTGTGGAGGTGAGAGCATGTGCTGGATTTGAACATCTCTTTTTCATTTTTCACATTATTTCTGTCACTTTTTGTGTACAACCTAGTGTGATGCTATGAAAGCATTGGAGAAGTTAAATGTCTTAAACTGAGTACCATTAACAATAAACACAGGCTGGAGGGAATCTATAGGCTGTAAAACTAAAATGAGCTGAAAGACGTTAAAATGCTCCGTGGAGCTGAGGGGAACAGCAGAGTTAGGTAGTAGTAGTTTACTACTACAAGTGACTGCATACACATAGCCATTTTTTACCACTGTTCATATAAAAATATGAATTAGTGCAGCTTTAACCACAGAGGTGTCTGATCAGAAAACACTCATTTGAGTTGATTTGAAAGGTGACAAAGGACATTTAGTTTGAATGAATGAATGAATGAATGAATGTTGGAAAGGACTATTGTAAACAGCTCTTTTTACACCCACACAGTAACTGTAGAACAGAACAGCGAGACCTTCACATCACATGTCACATCAAGATACGAATGTGTTATCCCAGCTGTGTAGTTATCAGGTGTGTTGTACCTTGTAAAACCAGTAAAAAAAAAAAAAAAAAAGAGAGAGAGAGAACTGCATCAACCACACTACAGTTTCCTGCCATTATGGAAAACATGAATGAATCACAACATGTTAAAGATTAAGCCTCAGTCTAAGTGAAAGTCAAAATAATTGATTTTCATAAGTCACAGTGCAATTTTAGAAACTTTCAAATGTCAGAAATCCATCCACAGGCAGAAATATAAACAATTCCTACAAGATTGCGAGACTTTTTACTCTACTTGGTCCATTTCAGGCACAATGTACCACTTGTGATTAGAACAAATTGTATGTACATGTGTGATTCACGCATGAGTAAAGTCCCAGTGATCAGAGAAGACATGCATAGAGCATGCTCTGGGACTTTTGCTTGAGCTTGTATTCTCTTACAGACAGTAAGATAGTTGTTATAGTTATTATGCAAAAGAATAACCTCCTTACCTTCCTGTCACACTTAACAACCCTGACTCTGATTCTACATTCAATGCAGTGAATTGATTTTATTCTACCTTTTCAAAAAACCTCACAGGGAATTGAAAATCTATTCTACCTTTAGTGATGTAAAATGGAAATCATCCTCACAAGCATTTTCATCGAAAGAAAAAATCAGTTATTTTAGTGGGACTTCAGCTCGGTAGATCTCGAATACTTTGGCAGTGACATGCTTACCCTGCTATCGTCTCTGCTCAACTGTTACCTCAGCGCAAGTCTCCGTGAAAAGCATCTCCTCTCTGTAATTAAAAAGCCTAATTAAAACCAGAGGGATGATCTTCCTCTGAGTCCCGTCTGCCCACTCAGAGCAGGGAAAGGGAGGGGAGATGCAGCCGTGAGAAACCTCTCATGTCGAGGCTGTCGGCGGCATGACAGACTGACGTTCCGCCGGGAGTCTGAGCCGAGGCGAGTCGGAGTCAATAGCTGTCATCGTGGCTGCCTCTGTATTCACTGTGACAGCCTCTTTAAATGCTAACAAACTAATTAGCTACTTCATGTGAGAAACAGCTCATGCAAAGGAAGTTTGCAACGACTAAATCATGCCCACAAGCCAGCTGTGGCCACTCAGCATAATAACCCACACAGGCCAAATCAGTCAACACCTTCACACCTCAAACTGGGCTGCTCACACTTCACAGTCTGGCTCTGTTTCCAACAGACATTAAAATGCATCTTGGGTGATCTGATCACAAGTGGACAACTCTAAGTACAAGTGTGAATGCACTCAAGACGCATTGAGGACACATTGAGATCTGACCATTCAGACCATATTTGGAGGTGGTCTGGGACATCCTTTTAGCAGTGTGTACTGAATGTGTCCTGGACTACACTGAAGGACCTTCTCAACTGATGTCCTCTGTTTAAGTGGAAGTTCATACTCATTCGAATGACAAGGGCTTCATATCAAAATGAAAAACAACGAGGGGGCTGGCGACCGGAGCAGAGTATGAAGCTAGCAGTATAGCTGTGAACCAAGCAGTGCAATGTTTGTCAGTGAATAAATGCTACAACTCCTCAAGACTCAAGCCAAGTTCCCAGGTCTCGCTTGCCACCTCTTGATTAAAGTGAAGGGGGTTATCCCCGAAGTGAGCAACAATGGGTTAGCCTAACCTGAACAGACTCAGTTAAGGTGCACATTTGTTCTTTGCAAACAGAAATGATGTAAATGTATATTTGCATATAGAGCGGGGAAGATGTGAGAGGTGAGTGGTCACCCAAGATGCATGTGGAGACGCTTCCTAATGTGAACTGACATAGTGAGAGCTGTCCACTTGTGATTGGATCACCCAAGATGCCTATTAATGCCAGGTGTGAACAGGGCATCTGTTGCTTTGAAGAAGCACTCAAATGTCCAAGAGTTCGCCTGTAGACATCTATGCAGGGCACAAAATGAGAAGTTGAAGTTTTCTCTAAACACAAACGCAGTAGAACTACGTGTCTGGAGAAAAAATGACTGAATGAGTTTATTCTTTAAACAGAAGCTCTGAAAGTCGTGGAATGAGCCAACTGTCAATCAATGTGCACACAGCGGACATCGGAGCCTTAAAATAAGCCTTCAAATCTTATTAATAGAGCACTCATTTCCAAAATGACCACCAGCACATGATTGTGACCATAATGGCTTGTTGAAATAAAATGATTGACTTACTATTTCCAGTGAGAAGTTGACGTTTTTTGAATGGGAGCAATTTGGAGCCGGCATCTAGCAGCCGTCTGCACAAGCGGTAGTTCACACTTGGTCCAAACAGAGGATGATGGAGATTGAAACAGTGTGTCTCTAGCTGTGAGGGGACAGTGCTAATTACCAAGATACTAACTAAAATAGATACTTATCACACATTTGTTTTTATGTACAACAACATAGATAAATACATCAATAAGAGTCTCTTTGACTGAATATGAAAATGGCTTTATTATAGTGATGGGAAATACATTAACACAAGTACTGTACTTTACTCACTTTACAGAACTTTTTTTTTACTTCACTACATTTCAGAGAGAAATCTTGTATTTTTTATTCAAACACATTTATCTGACAGTTATTTGCAGATTGAGATTTTATAAACAAAACTTATAATCATCCTCTAAAATATGCAGATTTTTGTAATAGACAACACTAACCCAATTTTAACCATATATAAAGTAGACTGTCATCAAAACCAGGACACTAAGGCACATGTAAAGATACTCATAATTGAAGATGACTTTTTATTGATTTTTATTAATGAAATCATAAACCATTGTTAATGCAAAATGTATGACTGATTGATTATTTGAAAGTTAGATCCATTACCCTTTACTCAACATTTGTAACAGCAGAATAAAACACTGATTATTATACTTTTTCTAAACACTCCCCACTGTCAGTTTTACTCAATATGTCGAGGACTGTAGAGCACAACTTCATGCACACTGGGAGAGAATTTACTCAACATCTTCATATAAAATATTGATGCAGGATCGGTCAGAACTGCATTGCGTGATGTATTTCTCTAGTAACTCAACACATCATTTTGCCCCATTGTGCATGCACACACACAAACAAAAAATACACTAGTGGTGTTTTTTTATATATATTTTTCACTTGATGTTTTGTGCCTTTTTCAAACTGTGTTGTTTCTATTGACATTTATATTCTGCAGTCTTTGCAGTTGTGTCTTGTCAGAATCACTAGATTGTTTTACTATTTCTTTTGATAAAAACTGTTAAAGGCCTTTTGTTGCATCTCTAGTAATCTAAACTAAACCTTCAAAAATCTTTTTCTCCTCTGTCAACCACACGGCAACAAATCAGTCAGATGCTTTCAGAAAACCTAAACCCTAACTTAAAAATCCTACTTGAGTGAGCAACATAAATCATTTTGGATTTTACTTAGACGATGAGGATCAATCATGTTTAGACAGTTCAGTTCCTTCCTTCAGTACATTTAAAGTGAGTCCTCTCCATTCATTCAATATTAAACTATAAACAGGAAACACCAGTGTGCATCTTGTTGTCCACCAGCAGAAAAAGGGATGAAAACAACATAACAACATAAGAATTACCTCCTTACAGTATAATTGGGTGAGAGAAAAACGACACTTGAGCAGTAGCAAATCAAGGGCAGTTACTGTGGCCAACAATTGCTGACAGATGAATGTGTTTAGCTGTTAACTTTTCTGTCAGTATCAAATTGTGTTTAATTAATCAGTTGCTGCTCAAGTTTAAATTCTTGATTTCAGAAGATTTGCTGTGGTGACAAGATGTCCATGTGACTTTTGTATGACGGCCAAGGGAGATCAACACACTGCGAGCTAAGAGTCCACGTGCAAACGGACAAAACACAAGCAAATAATAAAGCCTACAGATCACACAAAACATGCTGCAAATAAATAAGACCAATTTGACAGCAAATACAGTAAGCGGCACAAAGCAGCACACAGCCGACATAGAAACGCTGTGAGTCATACGGAACAAAATGGAACTAAATGACAACACAAAAGATGTTTTGAGGGGACAATAAAACATGGTGCAGATGTTTTATCTATTTGCCTGTGTTTTCACTGCTGTAAATAGGACGATTTCTTAAAACTAGGTCACCTATGTAGAAGGAATATGCAATTATTTTCAACAACTGGCACCCTGTGACTGAGGCAACTGAGAAAACAGCTGTTGATTCCTTGAAGGCAGCACTACAAAAAGTGTAGTTTGTAGTCCAAGGTAGATCTCGAGAGATCTCTTTTACTGTTGGGTTAAGAGGGAAAGTTTAATGTCAGGGGCTTTCCACATTACATCCACAGGAATCATTTTTCCTTTAAGTTGCAGTGATGTTATCTCTCTGCCACTGCGCTGCTGGGTGAAGTACAGATTCCCAGGGTTTAAAAGTGACTTTAGCCATAATACTGTTTGGGCATATCTGGTGCAAGTATTTGATATTTATAGTTGCTTGTGGATTGATTAATCATGTACAAAAACATGCTTAATTTAAGGCTAATAAAGAGGAGAGTGTCCACATTGAAATCATGTCCAGTACTCGGCAGCATGATAAGATTAAAATCATCAGATTTAGAAGATGATTTGAAATTTCTAATGGGACAAAAATCAAATTTAGATGGGATTATAGAGCACAAACAAGCAGGAATGGTTGAATACAAATACAAACAAACAAATTATTCGGCAAAGCACAAATAGTGGGTTTTTCATGAATATTTGTTTCCTGCAAATATTTTTTTTAAAATTATTTGTTTTTGGGAAGAAAAAAACATGTAAAATACCAGCATTCAGGTCGGTTATGTCGCTATCTCAGTCTCTGCTTTGCTGTTGTTATGTCTGTCAGCAGGTCTCAATGAGGGGAGTCACATCCACCTGCAACATGATGCACATTTCCTAATTGAACATCACTCCCAGAGTTGGGGGTGATAAATCTGAGCTACTGACACATGCAAAATGCTTACAAGGGACTCTCCATAACCTGTTGTTCCCCTTCTCCTTTCCACAAAGTTAGGCTAAGCAATTAATTAAAAGTACAAAGCAGAAATTGCCTTTGAAGTTATTCCCTACATGTTACACAGTGTGCTGTCTCTGTGTTATGGGTGTATAAATAAGTAGAAATATTTCTGCAATGAGGCGATGTGTAAAGTTTTAGCTCAGTAGTCAGTGCAGTCATCTATAATCTAGTCCAGTTTGAGACCCAGTGTGGGGACCTCCTTCATAAGGCAGTTTATTAAGTTTATTAAGCCTCTTTCCCTTTTTATTCAAATACAAACACAAATAATTTTGCTGCCTCAACAAATAAAGATACAAATGCAAATACTGGGCGAGGGACATTGGACTTGATTGTTGGTGAGAGCTCAGTAAAAGCTGTTAAACAAAATGTTTTTTTGGCAAATTCTGCGATTTGGAGCTATTTGTGCTATAATAGAACAGACCCTCGGATTCAGCTCATGGCCGTTGTCATAAAAGTGGACACAGCCCTGGGATGCTTGATGGTTTGAACAGAGTGAAGTGGTGAAATCCATGATAAATGCACAATCATGCTGTGAAAAGCTTTTCTGCTCACATAATCTCCACTTTTAGGGGAGCTTTAATTTGTTCCTCGGTTTCACTGATGTAGCGAATGACACTTCCTGAGATAAAGACCATTATTAATGTGTTTAAAATGGTTCAGTGGTCTTATCATGGACTTGGACAGATGGAAGTAACCAACCTTCAATTCATTATGTTAAGTAATTCAGTACAATTCATGTTTGGCATCTCCAGTGTTGTTAAGAGAACAACACAATAATTCACATAGAAATGAGATCAGAAAAATGGTTTGAATCCACTTGATTAATTCAGAGCTTCATCAGTGATTGATCAAAAAACACATCACGGGTATGTCTCTCAGTAAAGCCGCCACACTGTGCCAGTAGCACTGTCAGGTAGCTTAATCTCTCATGATTTCCTGTTCAGTACTTTTAGCCAATGTAAAGATTTACTGTTCAGTGCACATCAGCTATTATCAACAGATTATAAGTGTCAGAACGGTTGAAAGACCTGCATGATGTAATTTCTTTAGGATAAGTTTACAGTTTTTCAAGTCTGTCTTAAAACAACAGACAGGTGCTGATATGAACATTGAATCATGTTTGATCGCTTTAATCATTCCTCCTGTTCAGACTGACAATTAGAAGATCCTCTCATTTTGAGCAAAAATATATTTCAAAGCTCATCTGAACATTAAAAGAGGCTTCAGCCATCTGAGATAGTTAGATAAAATTAATATCTTCCAAAGTTAGTGTTTTTAATGAAAAATTCCTTCTTTGTGTCTCAACAGACAGTGTTTTCTATTCAGCTACAGTGGAAAGATCTGACAAAAAGAGGGAATTTGGTACTAATTTGGACAACTGAAGCTTCTTATTTGCTTCAAGTAAACTTCTAAATACATTTTTACACAGGAGGATTGTCAGTTTTGTCCCCCAAAACACATCGACTCTAGTTTCTAAGGGAGGGAGGAGTGTTACTTATGAGACTCATCTTTCTGCTTCCTATACTATATTACATTACTTTGCTTGTCTTATTATTGTATGCATCTCTTATTTTTAATATCACAAATATTTTTGCCACAAACACACTTTCCTTTTTGTTTTACATCTCCTCTATACTTGTTTCTGATGTAATTCTTTTACCCAACTCCCTGAAAATATTGACTCATAGTGCTGCAGTGTAAGTGAATAATCACCATTATCAACAAGGTTTTGATAATCTCTGATTAAAAAATTTCACTCACAGTCAGTTATACTCAACCCTGAAAGTATTTTAAAGTGGAAAATCTAACCTGAAAATTCTCACACCCTTCTCAGCGAGAAGCAAGTTATTGCCAGCGTGTTATTGCTGCCATTTGTTTCAGGGATGATGGTGTTTTATGGCTGGAAGTGTAATGTGTGTTCAGAAATGATCCTGCAGGGAGGGCGATGAAAATCTTCTGCACACCTTCAACTGAACCGGTTCGGATGAGCAGGCAAAAACATTCTGATTAAACATCAGCAATAGCAGAGGCCAAGACAGAAGCGCTGATTATTGTGTGTGTGTGTGTGTGTGTGTGTTTACACACTCATCAATAAAATGAGTCAGCATCCTTTGGGTTTTATTACCCTCATCTCCCTGGGTTGGCTGTGTACGTGATTAGGAGAGACTCCTTGAAGCTGTTTTCCTGGAACACAGTCAGTCCGTCTGTTTGTGTGGGTGTGTGTGTGTGTGTGCTTGTATGGACGCATATCAGGTGTGAAGGGTTGCTGTTTGTACATATAGGAGCAATATTGTCGTACATGCCAAGAGAAACATCTGTCTCTCTCTCTCTCTCTCTCTCTCTCTCTCTCTCTCTCTCTCTCTCTCTCTCTCTCTCTCTCTCTCTCTTTTCATTTTTGTTCCTCTCCACTCTCGTCCCTCAGACACCATGTAATGTTTGTTCTGTACTAAATGACTGTGCCCCTGACAACTGTAGCTGGTGGCTTCAACCTGTTATCTGAAGCAAATGCCACAGTAGTGAAAAGGCTCTGCCACTCCCCACAAACCCTGCATCCTGTACAGCCAACAAAGGCAGGATCATTTACCTACTTGGAGTGGTCCAGCAAAGAGGATGACCCTTACTTTCTACTGTTTCTATGTGTGTGTGTGTTTTTTTTTTAACTGAATCATGAAAAGAGCACAGAGAAGAGGCTACATTATAAATGTTATATTTACATATCTTTCTTTTCTATCTTCTAGTTTTTTTGTTATCTTCTGTTATCTGTCTGAAATAAAGTAAAATGAATGATTGATTATTGATGCTTTAATCTTCATTAACAGTTTTTTTGACCACTTGAGGGCAGCGCAACAAACTCTAAAGACAACATTGACATAATATCTTATACAGTTGATATGGCTGTTGATGTTTGCTGTATGTGAAATGGCACATATAGAGCAACATTATCTTTCAATTAGAGTTGTGTTTGTGTCCACCTGAGAATTGTAAGTCCAATACTCACCCTCCTTTTAGCTCTGTTTGGTCTTCCTCCCATTTGTGAGAAGAATATCTGGCTCTTTAAGCTGCTAAAGCTCCACTGTGTTCACCAGTTGCTAACTTTGTCTTTCTACTTTTGTTGCTCGACAGGTAGCGTACAGTGGGTTTGTCTCTGCATTTTCTCCTGAACACAGACGCTTCATGAGAGCATTAATTAATAGCAATTAATCAAATCGTTACATTTACAGGCAGGGAAACCAAAACACTGAACCAAAAGAAAACGCTCTGCAGATATTGAGGAGAACCGCAGAGTCGAGCAGTGATTATCTGCGGGTTTGTCACTATGAGAGGCTTCTTTCACATTAGACACTTGATCCACTGTTAATATAAAAATAGATATTTATGCAGCTTTAAATACATTATTCCATCTTCTAATGACATCAATTATACATTTGACTTATTATAAATGTTATGATGTTACTGTTATATTTGTCACTTCAATAGGTTTTATTTAACTCTAACACACTAATCAGGTTTACATGTTCACAGTTTTTTTAAAAATATTATTTTCAGTAAAAACAGCTGCATTGGCCCAAACACAGCTTGATGGAAATTCTGCATTAGTCTACTGAATCAATGAAAATACTGTATTAAAAAAATTAGGAGGAAAACGGTGTATATTTCAAGCATATTTCATAAATAATGTATTGCAAGTGAGGGACAATATGTTTCCTTGATTCACTAAAATGATAAACATCACAAAACTCACAATGTTATGAGGGCATACACAAAGTCTTAATGTCAGCAACACAAATATTTCATCATCATCAATCATCCTTTAATGGATTCAAAACATTGGAAGATGAATAAAAAAATGAATTACTGAACCTTCAGTTTGACTGGTGGCTGGAAAAAAGCCACAATCATAAAACTTTGCACAGATGCACTCATAAAACTTATCAATATATGCAAATACGAGTCAGTGTGTCCTTGTGACTCTACACACAAGCCCATTTATTCTGTATTTTACAGAAGTTCCTTCTCAAAATGAATGAGGGTAATTTTCTTGTTGACCATAAGGTCACTAATGTAAAACAATTTTCTGAAAAATGTGCTCTAAATAAATATAATTATTTTATAAAGGTACCACTGAACAGATTTGGGTACCAAGGTAGAAAACAACAAATCAAAGTAAGTGCTGTACTTAAGTATAATCTGACTTCCTGGATATTTCCAATTTGTGACATTTTATAGTCTATTAAATTTCAAGATGGAAATATAGTAGTATAAATGAGAATGGGCACATTTTGAGAGAGCAAACCTTCTACAGTCACACATTGAAATACCAGAGCAGAAGAGAAGCAGGTAGTTTTGTATTCAGAAGGAATGACTCAACATATAAATCATACATGAACTGAAAGGTGCTTATTAAGTCCCATGTTTTGCTGGATTTAGTCTCTTTTCATGCTGCGCTAGATGTTAGAGGCCATGGTCATACAGTATGTTTAGAAAGAAAATGTGTTACTATAAATGACTTCTATGCCTACAAGACTCCAAATGTGCAATGTGTTATACAGGAATGCGTTGGCTTCAAATACTCATCCCTTTTTATATATATATTTTTTCAATTTGAACACTAATAAAGTAATGTAAATTTGTATGACGATAACATGAAAGAAATGATAGAGCAGTGGTCTTTATTTTTATCCGTACTTGACTTCATGGGGGAAACTCAAACAAAGAGTCCAACAGCAATAAAACTGCAGCTACAACAATACACATGATAATACAAGCAGAATATCTCTTTGTAATGCCATATTACTCCACTGTGGTACGGTATTGATTGGGTATTGTGCATCAAATCAATTGAGTATCAAAAATATGAAAGTTTTTTTTAACTGAATTGAATTTTCTTTTTCCAAACATTGTGAAAGATAAACACCCTCAGAGCACAACCTTATATTAAATGTGGTTGTTTTTATTGTACAAAAATGTAATGCTGTTCTATCTCAGGTGTCCTCAAATACAAGTCTTAGAGGTTCACTCACCAAATTTCCACTGCATCAAAAGTACAGTAAGTATTACATAATATTTCAATACAAAAACTCCAGAGCTCTGTACACAAACAGCATTTCTGTATTGATGAGAGGAGTGGCACCTGCATTGTGTCACCAAGTCATTTTTCATAAAAAAGCTTGATTTTACAGTTATTGACTGGAAGCTTGATATGACGACTTAAACTGGTTCAGTTTTGTGTTTGCTACCTCTGTGTTTTTGGGATAATTATGTTCAAAATGTGCCTATTTGGTATTACAGTGGTGTTTTACCACTCTTCACTATGGCTGCTGTTCCATAGCAAATCAATGCAGGGGCAGAAGAAACCGGAGAGCTGGGCTTGGCTCTGAGTTTGGGCAACAGATCCTCTGACAGCACAACGGAGCATACGGCGCTGACAGATCCACAGGGTTGGAGGGAAGCCATGGCAGGGTGGTGTTGTTGTCAGGGAGCTCAGATGGTTCCTCCAGAGTGCCATAGCTGTCGCTGATTGCATGAGATGAAACAACTGTAGAGACAACCATTATCATGGCAATTTGTGAAATAGTCATGAAATTTACTTGAATGATTCTTTTACATGGACACGAATTTTACAAATTTTTCGTGACACTCAGCACAACTTTCAAACTCATGCATTTCAATTGGAAGTATCTTTTGTGCCTGCACCATGCAACACCATAAATGCTATGGTTATGGTCTGGTTAAATTTAGGCACAAAAACCACTTGGTTAGGGTCAGGGAAAGATCATGGTTTGCGTTAAAATAATCAGTTGAAACATGGTTGGAAGCAGGAAGTGAACAGCAGTCTCCTTCAGTAAGGTCCATTAAGTCCACTTTTTGCAAGTTAGGATCTATCCATCCACCCAACCCACCAGTATGTAAATTTGTCATAGACATCATCTGAACTATGCCACTAGACAGGCTCTTTGAAAGTCGTGCTGAGGGTCACGAAAAAAAAATTGTATGTGATAGTTTTGAACAAGCCATTTTACTTTTTCAACTGGAGATCCAACATCCAACAACAACTGTACGTCTAGCAGGAGATGTGTTACTTAAAAGCAGTCTGGGTCAGGTTGAATTGACATTTTATTCCTGGTCCACTTTAAATTGTCATTCATTCTGGATCCATTTAAGTATGTATGTTTTATCTCCATGTAGAAAGAAAAACGGAAAAGGAAATATCAAAGTAATAAGAGATAGATAAAGAACTGTGAGAAACTGACTTCTCTCCCTGGAGGAAATACAACCACAGAATCAGCTATAGTGCAAAGGAAAAGGTGATCATCGAACACCTACACGTATCACATGGTCAATTAACAGAGTGATAGGAATTCCCACACAGTGAATGAGCAGCTCATAATCTATACACCATTAAGGGCCCTCAACACTCTTGACAAATTGCTCAACTATATCAAAAACACTGTGGGTGAAGGCTGAGCTCAAACAAATTAAAACCCATCCAGACCAATGGCAGCCATTAACTGAAACTCTTGTCCTATTTCTCCTGACTATCCGCTCACACAAACTTTTACTTCCACCTGGAAGATGAGTGTGTCCTCACCATGTCCATGCGGCGAGAAAAACAGAACAGAACAAAAAAATAAAGAGTAACAGATACATAAAAAACTGTGATAAGTTGAAATTGACTTCTCTACCTGGTGGAAATATTACCAGGCTTTCTTCCTATCAGGCTTTCTATCTCTCCTCAGTGTCAGCTCCAATCAGCCACAGCACAGACTGACATGTTGACAGACCTGTCAAAATGAGATGAGGTGTCAGCAGCTCTTCTTTTCAGCGTTGGAGAAAGATACTGTGAATCTGTGTGTGTGTGTGGAATTTGTTAAAACATGTCAAGACACACAGACACAGAGCCATGGCCATGCACCCGATGACATGCATGTACACGCAACACACAGATGGCCAAGCATGTGTCTCATATTGATAAAAGAAGAAAGGTAATAGCTTAGGAGATTGCGTTGTTGTTTCCGTGGATACTCAAACAGAGAAATCAAAAGATATTTTTTGAAGCAGATAACCCGTGTTGGTATGTTTCATTTTCTGGAGGGTTTTGAGTTCACAGAGCAGTAAACAGTATTATCATTTGACATCACAAAGGGATATTGAGCCAGAGCCAGAGTGAGGAACAATAGTGCTGAGAAAGCCCAATTACATAAAACTTTGTACACAGAGTACAGCACCTTTGGAGACAGATGAGAGGCGAGGACTATATCTCTGGGACTCCAGTCAAACCAAATGGAGCTAAGCCATCCAATTAAATTGGAATTATTGTCTGTGATGACTCTACTAAAATGACAGGAAATATTTGTGCAGTTGTAAATATGAGTGGAAGACTTTGCACGCATTCAGTTTATAGTCTACTGATGAATATGTCGTGCATGTGATCAGATTTGTTGTCAGAACCACATTTAGTGCTGTTTTGGTTCATTGAACACAGATGTACAATGTGTTCCTGCAGCTTAATTTACCACATGCAGACTTGTGGATTAAACTGGAAAGTAGAGGCAACTGTTTCACCGCAGTCTAATCCTCCACCACTGTAATCAGATCCATCACTTAAAGCTGCTCTAATGAATATTTTTATATTAACAGTGGCTCAAATGACCAGGTGTAATGTGAAGGGGGAGGCACATTATGACAAACACACAGAGCTACCAGCCAACTCTGTAGCTCCCCTCAGCTTTACAGAGCCTTATGGCGCCTTTTAGCTTTTTGTTTTGGTTTCATGGCCTTGCTTTCTTTCTATCACAACCTACTGTGCCTGAAAAATATCAATAAATGAATAAATCAGATATTTCCCTCTAGAGTTGGAGGAGACTAAAACAGAGCTAAAAGAAGAGTGAATGTTGGGCTTGCACTACATTCATCAGGTGGATACTTATATGCAGGCAATGATTTGCCATATGTTTACCATATTTATAAGGTGGTAGTATGTCAGTGTTGTGTTTAGAGTGTTGTGCTGCCCCTGAGTAAAAATATGTTTGATCTGTTTATTAGTTTTAAGTAAAAGTAGCAACACCACCATTGACAGATACTCTTAAAGTCCTACATAAAAGTACTTGGAATTCAGAGCAGCCACTTTCATCATATTATAATATTATTATATAGAGGATATTATTTGATTATTATTACTGATGCATTCATGTGTAAGTTTTTAATGTTGTAGCTGTTTGAGGTGGAGTAAAAAGAATAATATTTCCCTCTGCAGTGAAGTGGAATAGAGGTAAATATAGTGAACGTACCTTTTGTCACAGCCTCCCCCCGCCCACAGCGAATGATTGCATAAACTCAGGGGAAATATGCAGGACGTCAGTTTCCTTTCAGGCATTTTCTGCTATTATTGATTTGTGCTCCTGCACTCCGGAGCAGCATTGATCTAGCTAGGTATGTCCAGGAAATTTCTTACAATGCTCAAGATAAAATCTCTCTATGAGTATAGTTGGTTTGAAAATACATATTTTGGCTGAGTGGAATAGTTTTTTTTTGTGAGTGAGACCTAAACGAGAGGGGTGGCTTTGAGGGTATACAAAGAAAAGTACAAAAATGCTCTGAGAGAGGTAGAACACTGTCCGCTCCGCTTTTTTCTTTGCTTTTCTGAATAAATGCAGAAATATCGGTTTATATGCTACACACATTTCAGGGCGACATTTGTATTTTGCTATACAGGAAGTGTGTGTTAAAGGTCACATTGAACTGAGAGGTTCTTGATTGAGACTCACTCCCTTCATTATTGCAGCCTCTTCCTATGACTGCTCTAATTCTAATCAGCTTTTGAAGACCGATGCACACGCACATGGATGTAAATACACTTAAATACACACTTATTGTCTATTGTGACAGCTTGCTACAAACACTAAGGCTGTGATATATGACTCGTAATTCCACACCAAGAAATCAATTTGCACTCCGGAGGTTGAGATTACAATTATCAGCTGCATTTTTACTCAGTGCAAAGTATTTACCTTCTTTTGTCATTCTATTTACATATAATGACCATCAGAGGGGGCTGGAATCAGCGTCACAGGAGGGGTTATTCAACCAGCACACTACTTTCCTTCACTGAGTCCAGAAACACTGAAGGAAACAGGAGAGTACAATCTGCTCCTGTTTTTCTTTGTCTGTCTTTGGGTGCATATACTTTATCTCATGCCATTTTAAACATAGAAGAAAACAAGCTGACACACATCAATATCCCTGCAGACAGAAACACACACTCTCACACATGCTACTTTTCAAACAAGAATCTATTTTCTGAGTAACTACATCTATACATTGTTATACCTGGCTTGTTCAGGCTATAACAAAGGAGGGAGGCCCACACAATAACAATTAAATAAACAAATAGTTTATTAAATATAACTCAAAATAGGCCAACCATGATATATAGAATCAGTGATCAATGGTGTAGTCTAGATAGATGCTAATCCTAAAATTAACAAATGCTAAAAACTGCAAACCAAACCAAACAAAACCAAGATGGGTGCCAGGAAGGCACCAGCCTTCCAGTAGGGAGAGAGAGCATCATCTTGGGAGCCAAAAGGCTTAATTATACAGGATACATCCCAATTCCCTTAAACTGCATCCATGTTTCCCTCACTTGCGTCTTTTCCTTGCGCTGTAGTCCCTCCCACCAAGGATGCATGGAAACCATGCAGTGAAAGAAGAAATGAGGAAATATGTTTTTAGAGAAATGAAATGTCTACAATGGCTACCTGTCTCTGGGAAAATTGAAACTATGTAACTCATATCAAACATGACGCTCATGAATTTTCAGCCTTGTGTGACTGAATGGTCATGACAATGGAAATGACAAAGGGAAATGATGTAAAATATAAATGTGTTTCTTGCTAACAGACAGACTCTCCCTGACTTTAATTTAATATTATCCATAATAAAAGTTAATGGGAGAAATAAAAGATCATGATAAGAAAAATCATTTTTAATAAATGTTAATGTTGTTTATGGTTCTTTTGTTGATCAGATCAACAGTTAAAACAGATTTTTAACTAGATGGTAAATCAGAAAACAAATAAAATATAAAGAGTGATACATCTGAGTTTAATCTGTTATCTTTCTCCACTCAGTGATGTATCAGAGCAGTCCAATCAGCTGCAGTTCAATCAATGACTGATATCCAATAAGGGGGCGTGTTGGCTTGTAAAGACTGCTGTGAAAGCTGCTCTCATGAATCCTCACTCCTCGCTTCTCAGCAGAAATAAGGGAATTGAGATGCAACTCTAGACTCCCAACCAGGTGAGGCTGCTCCTTCCAGTCAGGTGGGAGGCGAAAAGCAGAAAGGACCTGAAACAGGGAAGCAGAGGAAGGTAAAAACAAGCAGCACTGTCACACGGCTCAGGGCCGTCACAGCATGCCAGGATCAGACTACATCTTATATTTGTCTGATACAATGGTTACTCTTTCAAGTTAGGTGATGTAAAATCATAAATTCTTGCCATGACTTTGACAGACTACACTACCAATCATAGCTTGCCATCTTACATGATATATGGAATGTCATCAGAAGGAGGAAGAAGAGCCAGGGGCTGTCCTCCATGAATAAGAGTATATATAAACAATGACGTCTGAAGCAGTGTGTATGATATTGGATGTCTGGTTGCCATAGTGCCACAAACCTTTTTTTTGCTTCACAGTTCCACTTTAGAGCACAAACACAACATCATTCCTCTTTTGCCTTGGTATGTTTATAGTCCTCAGTGGAAGAGTGCACTGTGCACCTATTGGTCAACGTCATGGAACATGATGTGGAAGTTGCCGTACTACATGAGAGAAAATTAAAAAAAGTCTTCTTTTTGTCGGGACATCATGAAGCATCCCAGATGTTGCAATGGTTGTCATCCACTATATACACACCACACAGGATAAAATGATTGCCCTACATCTGTCGGGCCGGGCTATTTTTAGGCTGATATCATGTAGTCTGATCCTGGCATTAAGAAGACAGTGACATTCATTTCTTGGACTTACCCCAACATTAAACATCCTGTTCAGCCAACCATACAGGCATTTTTTACTCATGCTGATTAATTAGACCTCTTCTCAGGGCTGCATTGGCATGCACAGGCTGTGCTTGATTGACATCTCCTTGACTCTCTTGTGAGCTAATGTTGTATTTATCTCATATGGGATGTACGGTAGAGATGATTAAAGGTAAAACTATGGTTCTCCAGGCTGCATGTAGATGATCATGTATGGAGGGTGCTGGGAGATGTACGTGAGCCTGTTTCTTTTGTACTTGTATGTAGCCCCTTGACTGCAACTGTATCCAGCAATCAAATCGCTTGATATGCAGGTCTGCACTACACGTTGTTGAGATTTTGAAGATGTGCATGTTGGCTCCTCTGTGAGCTTAAGAAACCTACAGTTACACATAACAACGTTGTTCATAGGTTTGCAGAAATGTTTATGTGTATCTTCAGAGAATCATAATTACAGTATAACATGTGAACAACTTCACATCATCTGACAACTGAAGAAGGAGCTTTTCAGAAAAACTAGATTTTCCAAGCTGCAATTAAGAAACAGAAACTCATAATTGTGATAATACTGATATGACATAAATGTGGAATTATCTGCACTTACAATCACATAACTAAATGTGCTGCTGCATTTATTGGAGTTGAATCATGAAGGTTTCAAATCTAACATAAACTGCTGTTGTGGATGTTGATTTGTCTTAGAATATGGACAGTAAACCACAGGACCACGCTTCATTTTTTCCAGAAACATAGATAAAAGAAATGGTGAATGAGAAGCTGCACTGAGTTACAGAAGCTGGTGGAACAGAGGACTTCAGGACACAGCTCTGGAGTTTGGTGATTTTACGTTAAGGATTCCTAGTGTAGCTCCACCTAACTTTAACATAAGCTGAAGTCTAATTAGCTAAAATAACCGAAAACACCAGTTGAGTGTAACCCTAACCTTTAACATTAAACAGAAACTCTGCAGTATCTTAACCCTGAAATCTAATGGTTAACCCCTGGGGACTCAGGAGCTTTTTATCCTCAAATCGATGGTGAGTCTGAATGATTTGATTGTGCGAATCGATTTTTGTCCCCACATTGTAAGCAATACAAATACAAATCTACAAACAAAGGCACACACACACACACACACACACACACACACACACACACACACACACACACACACACATAAGCACTGGGCTTCATGAATATTTAATACTGCAGGCATATTGTTTGTTTGATGTATAATTGAAGCTTCTCTTCCTCATCTATTCTCATTTCACTCACATCACAAGCTTACATATGCTGAAAGCTGACAGGAAGCTGTTTTAACTCTGCCTTCACTGTCTGACATTTGTCTTTGTCTTTGTAACCAAATGATTCATATGGATGGAGCACACATCAGCAGACATCTGTACACCCACAGCTACCCCTATATCTGTGGGTATACTGTAGCTACTGAAACTAGCCTGCTCCAGTAACAGGAATGAAATTCATGGGAGTAATTTAAGTCTGGGTTATTCCGGCGTAATTGGTGACAATACATGGTTTTAAAGTGAGGGAAAAAGCAGACGCCTCTCATTACAACCTCTCTGGGGAGCTGCAAATTAAGTTTGAAGCAAACAGGAACCCAACCAGACTGCATCACCTCAGAGAGAACCTTTCCACACTGGTGAAAATATGCTTCCATACTGAGAGGGCAAAGTAAATTCATTTGTCTGTACCTTTATTTAAAAGCTCACATATGGTATAACAAGAAGTCTCAGACAATGTAAACCCCCTTCAGTTAAATACATTTCACTAGATGTCATGTCAAAATGCATTTTACAGTAGAAGCGATTTATTATTTTGTCTCCTGCTTGTAGTGAAAATTGTGATGTGTGGAGGCAATTAATATGTCCGTAAACATACAGTATCCATAACCTACACTGACTCACCACCAGCTGTTTTCCGTTTTCTCCTGTTAGATTTGCCCCAGTGCTCTTTCCAGTGATAATCTGCTGGCCACCACTGTGAATTCAATCAGCATGAAGAGAGGTGAGAGATTGGGATTTCTTTGAGTGATGAACAGTGCTGTTTACTGAATGGTTTTCAGATTGAAGCAGCAGCTCAGTGCTCTGTGAGGTATTGATAGCCAGTTTCACACCACAAAACAAAGTGTAAAGCTTAAGCAGCACAACTCTGTGCAGTTTCTGAGAAGTTAAACTGCAGTTATATTTGAATAAACAGTTGAATAAACAGTATGTGGAGATTTTTTTTAAAGGTGATGCTTTGTTATTTTTTTTGATGTAGGATGTTTATGTTAAACATGGTCAAAGTTCCAAAAACTTGAGGTGAATGTATGCAAAAAACACTCCCTTCAAATCAAAAGCCCCAGTGTCAGTCTGCTCTGAATGCCTTGTTTGCAAAGTTACCTCTTCTTCCTCCTCCATGATGACGTCAGATCATTTGCACATGGTTGTTGCTAAGGTCGCTCCATGGGTTGTTTGCCTTGTCCACCCACGTATCTCAGTTCAGATTCAGACTCGAACATGTACTGTATGGGTGTATTTGCAAAGTTTCCATTTCTGGTAAAGAACGAGAAAAAGAAGTGAAATCCTACTGTTTGTTTTCGTAGCCTCTGGACTGAAGTCTAACTAATCGGAACAGAGTGTGCTCATCTGGAAGGAGACTTTAAAAAGGAGCTGAAATGGCCTGTTTCAGACAGGGGCTGAATTGAAGGGCTGCATAAGGGGTTAGTATAAGATAAATAAAGATTTTTTGAATTATAAATCATGGAAAGATATTCCATTAGATCCCCAGAATTAAATATCGACCTGGAAATGTGCATGATACATTCCCTTTAAGGTCTCCCTTTTCTCTAGCTTTAAACTATTTATCGATATTTTCGATATGTTGTTATGTTGATGTATCATTTTTGTACTTCTACTTTTTAATAACTGTGGATTCATTTGGGCAGGTTGAATGGCTGACCACACGTTCCACCATAGAGGCAGCCAGCCTATGGGTGTGTGTGTGTATAAGGGTGTGGGATTGATTTTTAAAAGTATTTTTACCTGATGAACTTGGATCCAACTCCAACTTGGATTGAAATGTTGTGTATGGGCTCTTTTTCCATCACAGGATCGTTTAACATAATTCTCTCATCTCATTTTATGGGTGACAGGAGAATTACAAGGTCAGACCTTTAGCCACATTATCTGAGTTGATTTTGTACGCCATGGGACGATAGATTTCTTCTTATCGCCTCTACTCAGTCATTCACCGGTAAAGGTTGTGTGTTTGAGCTCAACAAAGGTGCTTTTCAAATTCCTGTAAGGAAAGAGAGTGTATTTGTAATTTAACACAAATGAATCAACATGGGTGCATCGAATTTGCTTCGGAGGAGACATTTAGAAACACCCTTTCAAAGGAAAGGATAGCTGATTATCATTCGTTGACCTTGGTGAAATAAAAGAGACATGATTCAGAGGGAAATTGAATTTGCAGATTCGAAGTGAAAAGAAAATGGTTACTTGAGGACATTAAGTGACCATGAGAGTTGGAAGTGAGGCAAGAAATGTACAACAGATAAGAAAACATTAAATTAGGAAAAGGTGTTTGTTTACAGTATATGTTTTATTTCCTCATATTAGAAATGAAACTGAATATTTAATAGCAGGAAAACAATTCAGGGATAATAGAATTAAGCATTTACATGCTGGTTTTTCTCAAATGGGAGATGAGTTTATTTGGGTGTTTACAAGACTAAAGTGGCAATTATGGTACAAATAGAATATTGATGTACTGAACTCTGACTTTTCAGAATATACTCGCTCAGCTCGGTGGTGATGTGGAAAGAATACACTAATTTTACATTACTTCATAGCCAAAATCAGTAGACTTCCAAATATCATGCTATTATATGATTTTTGAAGATCTCGGTTCAAAACCTTAGGCATTAATACACTTTTATAAGAGTGTAGGGTAAAGTCTCTGCATGGTTTCAAAGGCACAAACCTCAAACAACAGACTAGCTCTCTCTTCAACATCACTGGGCAAATCGGCATACGCCATGCCCCAGTGACATACAGACACTCACTGGCATTTATTGGAACACACGCACACACACACACACACACACGCACACACACACGCACACACACACACACACACACACACACACACACACACACACACACACACACACACATAAGAGGGGACTGACTCTGCTCCCCCAGAGCTCTGCAACCCCTGGGATTGGCTAGGATGCACCTTTTCGCTGGGCAGACTGAAACTTTAAAACAGTGTCTTATCTGAGACTCCAGGCTGCTTTTTTGCTGGTTCCAGGCTGACTGGCTGCTGATTTCTTCTCGCTTTTGTCTGTCTCCAAGGAGAGCCTAAACCAGGAGCTCTCTTCCAATGGGAACTTTACAAATCCAGACCAGCCGACTCGCTCATCATTATAAGATTTTGACTCCAGCTCCACACCTCAGCACATTGGACTCCACAAGAAGCCATCCCTGGGGAGCAAGCAAGTATTTGTACAAAACCTTTATCAACTTACTTAAGAACTGCTGCTTTCATTATCTGTAACTTCAATTGGCAATTCAGAGCTAAGCCATTGTACTGTTGATTTGACTTGCTGCTTCCCCGCTAACAGTCATCTTATCTGCTTATCAGGTCTCTCATACTAACTACAGATAACTCTGCATCATGCATTTGAATCATTCACTAGCCCTAGCCTGTGTGCCAGTTTCTCTTTTCTCTCTTGTTTCTTGTTTGTAAAATGTTATAGTGTTTAGTACTTTGTGCTGTATTATTAATAATAAATGTGTATGAAACTAAAATGGACTTGTTTGTGTTCTCTTACGCTTGCATTTTAGTCATTTAACCTTAAAAGACCTCTACTCTCGCAAAATCATAATTAAGATTAATAACAATGGTAATCCTAATTGACCTCTCTTGTGTGACCAACAAGGAGGCCTATTTCCCTATCATTATACCTACTCTAATATGAGTTATGTTGCTGGATGAATAATTTCATGTTGGAGTTGTGAACAATAATAACTCATAATTACCTCATAAAATCATAAAGTTGTTCGAGTGCACAAATTCAAAAACAGCTTCAACTCTTCTGATGTCAATAAGGTTTTGTTTCCTACCTGGGAAGGTCAAACACTGATGATAGGGATTAAGGTTTGGCTCGATGTCGATATTTTAATGCATCCAAAGGTGTTGGACGGGGTTTAGGTCAGGGCTCTGTGCAGGTCAGTCAAATTCTTTCACATCTCAAACTGTTTAGTCTTTATTGAGCTGGCTTTCTGTGTAGGGCACCTTCATGTTGAAACTGCCTCAAAGTTACAGAAGAGGGAACTTTATATATATTGAATATCAGTGTATGCTGTAAGGAATAGTTCAACATTTTGGGAAATATGTTTATTCTCTTTCTTACCAGCCATTCTCATTTCTTTCTGTTAAATATGACACTACAGGTAATGTGCTGCATTTCCTCTTGACCTGGCCAGTGGTTTCCTGGTGTCTCCGCTGGTTGATTTAACTGACAGCAGTATCAATCTTCTCATCTAACTCTCAGTAAAAAAGTGATTAAATGTACTGTATTTCCCAAAATATCAAACTACTCCTTCAGACCTATTGTCATTGACACACACAGATCTCACAGAACAAAAGTTGTTATTGAATGTAATTTGAGGTTTTGCAAAATCATCCAATATCAACGTTCTTGTCTGGCAGAAAGGTTAGTTTTATCTATAATATTTATGTCAAACCTAAAAAACATTTGCAAAAGTATGACATCATTTGTTCAGCTATACTTTGGGTAAAAACAAAGTCATGTTGTACCTGCTGGTTTTGAAAGCCTTCTGGTTAGGCTTCATTAGGACGGCCTATTTAAAAATCACCACCAGACACCTGATTGTTATTTTGGATAATAATCTGATTCCTCTGTGTATAGAAACGGCTGCCAGGCTGCTTTCATGCCACTCAGTCCCATTATCTTATTGGTCCAGATGGATATACCAGTTGGCCAATGGCAAATTGCCTCAAACTGACACAGAGACCATTTTACATGCCTTCATCTCCTCACACCTCGACTATTGCAAAAGCTTATTCACCTGCCTCAACCAAAAACCAATTAATCAGCTGCAGATTGTAGAGAATTCAGCTGCCAGGCATTTAACAAAATGCAGGAAAAGTGATCATATTGCACCTGTTTTAGCCTCCTTTCATTAGCTTCCTGTATGTTTTAGAATTGATTTTAAGATTTTACTATTGACTTTTAAGACTCTTTGTGTCCTCTCTCCATGCTACATATCTGACTTCTTAGTTGCATACAAGCTAGTAGGTAGTCTGAGGTCTTTTATCTTTTCCAGTGATGCAGCTGAAAACTAGAGATGACAGAGTACTCCCAGTCAGAGCCCCGAAGCTATGGAACAAGCTGCCTGAGGAAATCAGGTCAGCAGAATCAGTGACCTCTTTTAAATCTCTTCTTAAAACATATTGCGGAGCTTTTCCTGTTTTTACTTGATATTTATCGACTGCCCTTTTGCATGGTGACACGGTAATTGGTTTTATTTGTTTATTTTGTTTGTTATTTTCCGCTTTCTGTTTTTTTATGATCTGCTTATTTTGTTTTTATGATCTGCTTGTTTCTAAGTTGGTGCCGTGTGTGCTCTATAAATAAAGATTATTGTTATTACTACTTTTTGTCAGCCATTTTTCAGAACTGCAAGACGAATGCTGAGACAGAAGATCACTTTGGGAAAGCTGCTGGATAACAGAATATAAACTGACCAGACCTTGGCTAAAAACCCATCGAGATTTACAATTTTTCCATTTTTCAAATGTAAGCCTGTTGGCCCAGGCAGACCATTCTGCGAAATCATAAATTCCCTCTGAGGTCTGTGAAATGTGCGGTCGTTGTCCTCCAACATCTGATGACAACCCAAACATTAGACTGAGTTATATAATGAACTCTAATGAAATGATGAGTTCATAATAAGCTGATATTAATTAACAGTGTCCTTCCTGCTCTGCGGACAGCGAGCGTCACATCTGGGAGGAAGACACAAACTCTTTTAAAGGTTATTAATTAAACTCATTAAGTGGCATTAAACTGTAAAAACTGATGAGCAACAGGATGTATTGAGAGTCCAGAGTGTGTGTGTGTGTGTGTGTGAGAGAGAGAGAGTTAAGGAAAGTAAAGTGTCAGAGAGGATATATACAGCAAGAACCATCAAGACATAAGTGAGACAAAATATTTGTCTCAGTTGTGGTAACTCTGATGCTTAACAGAGATTTCTCATTTTGAAGATAAAAAATAGATATTACAGATGATATTGTGAAGTGAGGTGACAATAACATCACGTATGTCTGGAGATGAATAAACACAGACACTGGATGAAGGTCTATGTGTGTCTTTGTGTGTCTACATATTGTTTGAAGCTCTGTCATCAAAATCATTGCTATGAGAGGATGACAGACTGACATCTGTAGTAATGACAGAAGCTGAAAGAACGAGTGGAAAACGTGAAGAGATGAAGGTCAGATTGAATGCTTGAGAGGACGTGAGCATTGACAGCTTATCACCTACAGGAAGGTGCGAGAATAAACGGGTCAAATGATAGAAGAAGCTGAAGAAAAGTGACAGATGGTTCGATGCAAGAAAATCATCAAACTAGTTGTACCGCGACAACAGAAATTCCTAATATTAGTGCCAGCTTTTCTGATTACAAATATTGGCTGTGATGTCCCAAGTCCCAAGTCAGTTTGTCATCAAGTTTGTACAGTGAATTTGCTGCATTTTCTAAAACATTTTTGGGCTAGGTAGGGAAATAAAGCTATCTCAAGTCAAAATGCTAAAGTCTAAATGGTGTTAAAGACAAAGTATTTTTTTTTGTCATTTGATCCATGATTTGAGTCTGACTCAAGTCCACACCTGTGGTCTTTGATTGGCTGGCAGGTGTCAGTGCTGAGTGACTGAGTTAGTGTGATCCTCCAGGTACAGTCAGAATTTTAGGAACATATGACGCCCAATATCCCAAAAAAGACACAATAATTACAAAACGAGTTATTCAGGGTATCACAAACACTCGTCACAAGTTTCTCACAATTTTGTTGGAGACTTATTGCAGTTAATTGATGACACAGAACCAGATCATTATTCTCCTCTCTCCTCTTACTTCCCACTTTATCACATTTAATCACTGCGTATGTTTGTGTCTTGGTCCTCTTCCCATTCATAAACTTTTTTTTTTTTTTTGCTCATTTGTAGTCATGCATTTTCTCACTGCCACCTCACCTCCACCTTCTACCAGGGGACTCATGACTCAGGCTCACTTGGGCAGACACCTGCTTGCAGACTGCTCAGTCACATGGTCCGCAGAGCCTGAGTCTGGCCCAAAACCATAATAAATCATTAATAAATCTCATATGTTTGTGAAGCAAAGCCTTTCCTGGTTGAACAATACAATTTGAGACATTAGATCATATTAATCAAAACGTCTCACGGAGCTGTATCGATATATTATTTCCATGCCCTTCATGTCAGCAAATTTTTATGCTTTGGAGGACATTGCAAAGCTCTAGTCGATGTGTGCCTCCGATGTAATAATAATGGGGGATCATAACCTGGACTGCCAGTATCCTCCTAACTCCACATTAATTGATATACTTACCAACAGACCACACAAATACCCTGATTCTGGAGTTTTTGCCCTTGACATTAGTGATCAATGTCCCGTCATCGTGTCAGAGACTGTAAAAAATACCCAAATCTCAATCTCAAATTATCACCACAAGAAATTATGTATGTAGATCTGTAAGAAGTATGTTAATCTTCAGGATTTTTTGAACGATTTGTCCATCTCTGACATTGATAATACTTTCTCTATTACTGATCCTATCATGGCACTGGAAAGGTTTTCACAATATTTTAATGGTATTGCTGATAGACATGCCCCTTATAAAAACATATAATTAAAAACAGATACAGTCCTTGGTTCTCCCCACAGCTCTCCAACCCTCTGTTCACAACAGAGACAAACCTGGTTCATGGATAGATCCAGTGGCACCCCTGAGGACTGGTTAACCTTTAAGCACCAAAGAAACATCTGCACCAGTATGATTTGGATGGCTTAATCAAATTATTATCAGTCAGCTCTCTCTGCTTGTGATAGTTCCACTAAATTTTGGAGCACTATAGCATCTCTTAAGAATTCATCACGGTCACATCTCCCACCACAAATCAAACAAGTTTCTGGTCATATTTCCAGTAGATCATCCATAGCTGAAGCTGTTAATCACACTTTAATCTCCTCTGGTCTTTTAATTAATGATATACCTGCATATTCAACTGACAATGATTATATCTGTCCAACAGATGGGGTCCCAAATGCCTCAACTTCTTCTGACTGCAAATTCTCTGTAGTTTGGTAAGCAGTGCAGATGTTCACAAAGCCCTGCGTAGGTTAAAAGACTGCAAAAACACTGGTACAGATAATCTTGACCCATATCTTCTTCATCAAGTGCCCCCTTAATCTGTTCACATTTAGCATATATTTTCAACCAAACATTTTTAACAGGCATGATTTCAGCCTTGTGTAGCAGTAACAACTGCAGTTTCAGTCACTGACAACATTGTCTTGTAACTGGATAAAAAAACATTTTGTGCAGCTCTCTTCATTGACTTCTCAAAAGTATTTGATACTGTTGATCATACAATCCTAGTCCAGAAACTACAGTCTATAGGTTTAAAAGTCAGACTGTTGTGGCTGATGGTGCTCAGTCAAGCCCTCTTTCCATCAGAGATGGGGTGCCACAGGGGTCTGTCCTTGATCCATTGCTGTTTCCATTACACATAAATTACATAATTCTTCCTAATCAATACTTAAATGCCCATTTTGATACAATTTTAAATGGCCCTTCTTCAGTCCACCTTTGATGCTCTCCAATTATCACTCCTTAATCACAGATTAGTTTTAAATGCAGAAAAGAACAAGTTCATGGTATTTTTCACCTCCACCGGTGACTCTGACCATCCTGCCATTAACACTTTAAATGGCACCCATATTATTCTTGCTGAGTAATACAGATACTTAGGAATTTGGCTTGACAGCAGACTATCATTCAAGACTCAACATTTGGCTGAAAAATGATAAATTAAACTAGACTTCTTGTATAGAATCAAAGGATATATCTGTTCTTCCAACCGTAAAACTATTTTGCAGTCAACCTTCATGACTGTCCTTTATTATGGGGATATTCTGTAATGTCATGCTGCCCCATCAACACTTCAGCAGTTAAACCCTGTGTATCATTATGCTTTATCACATAGGGCAAATCTCGAACTCATCGTTCTCTGTATCACAAGGTTGGTTGGACTTTGTTACAGTCAAGAAGAAATAGCCATCTCATGTTATTCATCTATAAAGCTGTACTGTTGCAGCTTCCAAACTACTTCACATCTCTTCTCTCATTTAGATCTAGTAACTGCAGCACACAATCCACTAACTACTTAACCTCAGATATCCCTCATGGCAGAACTGGTTTCTGGTACTATGTACCTCTTGGAGATTTTAAACCTTTATTATCTGATTGTTTTTTTTCTTCTTCTTGTAACTGTTTTTATTAATTCCTTGTTTATTGTGTAGTCGTGTTATTTCTGTCTGCTGATTGTGTTCTTGTCTTATGAATGTTTCTTGGAAAAGAGATCTTAATCTCAATGAGACTGCCTGATTAAATAAACATTAAATTTAAAAAAATGTGTGGGGGAAGTCTGAAAACACAAAAGCCTGAGACTCTGTTCTGATATGTGCGTCTGGTGAGCAGTGTTCACTGAAATGAAAACGGCATCATCTTGGAACATGTTATCTAGTTCTCTCAATGCAGCCACAGGTTAAACCAAAAGTCAAACATGTCTCTATGACAGCAGAAAGATGTTTAATGCATGATGATGTTTTGTTTTAATGTTAATATTTAAGTTCCAGACTTCTCCATATGTTAGCACTGTCTGATTAAACACACTGTGGTTGTGGGACAGTGGAACAAGCCCAAATTTAGACATTAGTTATTTTAGGTACCTCTATCTTGAAGTGGAGACTGCCCTCAGCCATTTTTTTGTCAGAGAAGTTCAGTGGTTGCAAATTGAAAGAAGTAGAGTCAGACTGGGTGTGCTATAATGGCGGACTGTAAGTGAAATGCACTCACATTTGCCTTTTGGTGTTCTCTTTTATCTGTAAATGGAGATATTACTCATCATCCCTTTATCCCCTCTCGCCTTCACTTTAGTGTCTGGGCATAAAAAAAGATGAGAGGCAGAGTGCTGAAGTGACAGAGTGGATACTGAAAAGCACTAGAGTACCTTCATGCAGTGATGGCATGAATACAGAGGAGCATGGATAAGGTAAAAGAGAGAATACAAGATGAAAGTGATGATACGAAGCAGAAGGACGAATGGAGGAACGTATAAATGGTGTAACACTGTGTAACAGAGATAAGTCCCGCTCGTTTCTCTCTCGCTGGCAGCTACTGCCCTCTAGCTCTATCTGTTCCTCACATCCAGATCTCCGTCTATCGCTGGCTCTCAGATGTAACCTTTTTAAGTCATTTGGGACATCCACATATAAACCGATGTGATTTACAATCTCTGATGTGACACCTGTTGTTCTTACAACAACAAAGAAACACCAAACAGGGATTGAAAACTATGGCATAAAAAACAACAATCCTCATTCTTCCTCAATGGCTAGATAAATTATATAAAACCAAATATGGATGTTATATATTGCTAATCACTCATCAATCATCAGTTTGGTTGGAAACGCAGCTGATCCCGTCTGTATATTCACTGGAAAACTTTTTTCTGATAAAGAAAGTGTGGCATCCTTGTACTGAACCACCAAACTTTAAACTTAACTGTCTTAACTGAATTGCCTGACCATAACCATGAAAATATTAATCACGCTTTATTTATTATCTCATTTTTATCTGTATTGGGATAAATGCAGTATTTATAGCCTAGGCTAGCTTGGAAAGTCCGTCCCTAGAGGGGGCTTTAAAATACATAAAACTCCAGACAAAAAATACAGAAAATACAGACAAAGCAACACAAGACAGACTGAAAGCATCATAATGACATGATCACTCATGACTACATGACCACATGACTCAGACTGACTCAGACAGCTGAAGTCTCATATTATCTTCAGATAATCTTTCAATTACATTTTTGCTCAAAACGAGGACTGTAGATTTTGATCTCCATCACTTACATTTAAAGTACATTTGGAGGATCTTCTAATGGTCAGTATGAACAGGAGGGATGATTACAGTGAGCAAAACCTGTTTCAGTGTTCATTCACCTGACTATTACACCTATACATATTTAATTTCTAACTTACCAGCAGTGGATATTGTAGGTCAAACAAATGAAATATTGTATGTCCATAGTGAACATTTTGACAACACTTTCATTATAAAGATTTGTGTTGGAATACCAAGGAAACATTACAATATCATTATATAAATATGTAAACATGTGTTAATAAACAACATACAACTTTAAATTTATAGACAAACATGTCGATAAAATATATATTAAAAATAATAGATATTTTTAATTTATACTGTTTGTCTCTTTATGCTTAAAACAAAATGTGTATCCTAAACCAAGATTTTTCCTGTTGTGTGTGTGTGTGATTTTTTTTCTTCCTTTTTTTGTGGACGTAGGGGAGCATGTGCAGGTGGAAACTAACTGAACCGAGGATTGATTGTTGGGTTGTTCATTGTTGCAGACAGAAAGATTAATTAAAAAGATGTGGCAGATGTGGGACACCTGCCAACAGCTGATGATGCTCATCCAGTGTTTAAACTTGATGTCTGATCCTGTAGTGTTGCAGGCTCCATTGATATCTAAAATGATTCAAATTGTGCAATCCCCCGAGGCCACTGTCGAAAATTTTGCCATTTACATGAAAGGCTCCCTCTGTTTTATGTGAAGCTTTAAAACCAAATAGACCAGACTGAATATGAAAAATTCCTGTAATAATGACATAAGGTCACGAGGTACCTGCAATTTCACCACCACGGGGACTCACAAGATGAATGGTTCTGATCCCATCATCATGTTGTCTACCTTGAGGCCAACTTGCTGATAGAACTGATTTGGACAGCTTTTTTTTTGCAACAAAGGACACATTTGTGGGATAAAAACTGTGTGTACATGCTTGTTGATCTAATTTTTCACACCCAGCTTCCACCATGTGCCTCCACCATGTGCCTCACACAAAAACAACTCACAGGAATAGCTGTGTCGCTCTCTTGCTTTTATTTATTTCATTCGTTCAACGTTTTCGGCAGCAGGTTGAGTAAAAAAATTCTTCCTTGTGTAAGCAATTGTGTGTGTATTTAGTTTTCACAATATTGGTAGTGGTGAAACACCCTGGAACCTCCTCCTCACTCCCATCCTCCTGTGGGCTTCCCTGGCACCCTCTCCTGTACTGTTAATGATGTCAATGCCGTAACATTTTGAAATTATATAACATATTTTTGTGATAAAAAAAATCTAATTTTAACCTGTCCTTTATTGCAGGCCATTGGCCAAAACAACGACTCTTGACTCTTTTAAAATCTAAATAAAATGTGTCTGCTCCCGCTCTGAGTGGCGTCATTGGATTCTTGTAGTCTGAGGTGCCCTCGTCAAACTCTGTTGCTTCTAATTGCTGCACTTGTTGGTCTAGGCTTTGGTGACCGCTGTTTCCAGTTTGATGTGATTGTGGCTGCCTTTTTTTTTCAACAAACCTGGATAGTCTGTCAGTGAGTTCACAAAAAATATGTCTCTAGTTTGGTGTGTTGCTTCGTGTTGTGTGCATAGCTACAGTATATAAAGCGAAATGGTGTTCATCGTTGCTGTGTTGATATTTCGCTATTTCCTGTTGCTCTGCATGGCTTGTGTTCTGTCTTGAGAATTCTTGCTTTGTTGTAGTCGCTGTCTTTATGGCTTCTTGTTGTCTTCATTATGTAAATTTGATCACTTTATTGGTTTTAGAACATCTCGCCAAAGGACTGCAGTTGACAATTAGCCAGCTGGCTAACACGGGCACATTTACAGAAATATTGATTAATGTGTGTTGTCGTTATAAATAAATAAATAAATGAAACATATCATTTTGTTGTTTATGTCTTCTCATCCTTATAGTCACATCACTGTAAATGTCAAAGGCAACAGTCTCCCCACAACTCATGTTAGCGATAAAGGGGAATTATTTTATATTTTTGAAGTGGAATAAAAGAAACTGCTCAAGATGAGGCTTCAGATTTACAACAGCAGCTGTGAGATTTAACTATACAGATATATTTTGCTCTTGCCTCTTTCACCAGTTTGATTTTTTCCACTGCTGCTTATAATAAACAAAAAGACTAAAGGCTGTGGCCATTTCCACAGGATGAAATTCAATATATATATTTATATATACATCAAGGGAATAGGCTTCATCAAAGGGCCCATTACTTCAAAGATGGAGAGGTGCAGCACAATGACACATACAATATGTGCAGTTCAATGAAAAGGCGAGCCATCACTCACAGCCAGTGACTTCAAGGTGACCACTTATGCCTAGAATATTTTCTACAGTGTAATTCAGAGAGGAAGCTCTAAATCACAGTCTGATGTCAAAACACAGGCTTTGAATTTCACCACCTCTGTGTTACAATCGTGTGTCTTCATTTGTTCTGAGACAGGAAGAATCCTCCGGGATCTGACCTTGTGGTAAACTGAAAAGAAAGATGCAAAATATGGACAGCATCAGTTGTTTCAGCAAATACCCCTGAACGACAAAGGTTTACATTCAAGTGACAAATTACACCATTATAGAGCTCTAAAGTCCAAAGACGGAGGAGGTCGATATGATTCGATGGATAAACAAAGTGTTGGACTTCAATGTTTTATTTCCATTTCCTGCAGCCAGTTTTTGTTTTAACCATGACCACGATCATTCCCTTACCTTAACCAAGTCATTATTGTGCCTAAACATAAACCAAATTTAACCATAGCGGTGTCAGAAAACTGTTTTATTTTGCAACAGTGATTTGTAAAGCACTGACACATGATGTCCTGCCCATAGAGGTGTCAGATCAGAAAACTGTTTGTGTCCAATCGTGTCTGCAGATGACAGAAATGTGTATTGCATCCATGTGTGCTCACGACGTATGTGCATAGAGTTACCAAGGTGGCGTACCATGACGGTGTGGGTGTTGTGTCAATGTACAGTGTATATTCATATTCTTGAATTCTGAATTGGAAAGACAAAAATTTTGTATATTCCAATAGGCCAATGGCTTTACTAAAACTGTACCATTATGTAAGGTTATGTGATAAATTATCAAAGAAATCACAATTTGGACTTTTACAGCCAAAAAAACCCAACAAAAAAACAAAATAAAACATTTCAATGCAAAAGAAGAAAAGAAAGGCATGACTCACCATGTTTACTTTTTCCGTGGATATTTTTTTTGCTGCTCTTGACTGATCCAAGCAATCGTTTGTTCTTTTGCACAGCCAGAGAGAAATCCCTGCATGACAAATCGGCTCACAGATATTTGAAGTTCATTTTTGATCAGCTCTGTGCTGCATCTTTTCTTGAGTCAGACCATTTATTGGTCATCAGTGAGAAAATCCTCTCTACAAAGGCTTTTCAGCCTGGCACACTGAGGACAAATGAAACAAAATATTGTCTTTCCGTATGTTTTGGAAGACTATCACCCACTTCTCACCGGTGGATTTTGTGGTATCATGTCCGGCTTTGTGTATTTTCTCTCAGTATGGACCAACTCTTCATAGAGTTGGTCCATACTAACTGTCTCTGTCATTTTGAGGGCAGCCACCACCTGCTCCAGGTCAGTGAAGGAGAGCTCCTCAAAGAAATGGTGAAAAATCAAACCAAACACACTCCACATTATGGAAAAAGCACAGATGAATCTCAGCAGCTCCAGTTTTTTCTTCATCCTCAAAACTCCTCTTCAGTGCCACAGGACAGGTCTCCCCATGGGACCTGAAGTATGACGTAAGAGTTGGCAAGCTTTACAGATGATCGACAGCTGGATGAAGAGAGAGCCATTGTGCTCAAACATGATGGAGACTTTCACACTATCCGATGTCAGCAAAGGCAAAAAATGCACCCAGTTCCTCTCTTCAGGAGGCAGATACTGAGAGTGGCTGTAGATCAATTGACTCAATATCCACTGACAGCTGATCGCAGATGTGCTTGCAGGTGTTTATGAGCTGTGTGAGACGGGCAATTAGCATTCAGAATGCAATTGTTGGCACCGCTCAATAACTGGTAAACAGAGTAATGTTTTCCAAAGTAGACATTGGCATTATCTGTTGCATAAACTGTGGCCATTTGCAGTTTCATCACTGTCTTCATAAAAGTCAAGTAACTTGCACTGCACTCCATCAGTAACAGAGAAATACACACACACTGGAAACATTTTTCTATTTCTCTTGTTTGAAGCATTGGTGGCAACTGAGAAATACACCTTCAGCCTGGAACGGATCATCCAAAATATCTTGCACAGTGTTTGGTCCTAAACCATTCACTGTAATCATCTCAGCTTTCACTCTTCCCAAGTGCATCTTCATCACAACATTTGGGTCATGTAAACAGTATAACTGAGCTTAATAAGACAGTCTGTGTTGCTGTAGTTGAGTCTGTGTTTAAACGTATGGTACTCATATGAGGCTTCACTTCTACAGTAGATGTCACAAAGAATGCACCGATATAACTTTCAATTTTAGCTCATGTGGCCTTCTTGTGTATTTCTGTGAAAGCATTTTGAGTCATTCTCACCTCCATGGCCAATTGAGCATTCCTAACAGCACAAAGAACAGAAGGCTTTTGTTGAGTCACCACTGCTGGGCTTAATCCATGTCTTTTTTGCTTCCCATTGTTTGTTGTACAGTAGCTGCTCAGTCTTTTCTTTTTTGCAAGTTTATCCATATTTGCACATGTCAAACCAACCAAACAACACCAGACATTGCAAAACCCTTTTTATTGTTGCAGGAATTGATGCATTTATGCTACACATACAACACCTGTGGTCAAAAACACCACCACAAGATACCTTAAATGACACTTCACACTATCGCTCAGCTTTTCTAAATCACACTAAACAACTAAAGAGCTTCAGACTGATATTGGCTCTGCATAAAAAAATGACAGCCTTGTTTGTCTTTTGAATGGGGGAAGTGCATTGGTTGCCCACACCAACAACCGAGAGAAAAACAATGCAGGGACATCTGGCAAAAATGTTAAAGCAGACTGAACTTTTGCTGCAAAGCTGCATAGCGATGCTTCGTCATCCAACATGGATCCAGCTTGCATGTATGTGACCAATCATATTCATGCAAGTGCACATTCCTGGTGGATTACTCTGTAATGTGGATGCTGTGTTTCTGCTACTCACAATTGTCACAACAAAAGCTAAAATAAGCCTTTACATGTATTAATGTGTAGCTCCAACTGGACTTCTTGGGTCGTATTTCATCATCTCACCTTAAACAAAATTCCCCTTGCATCGTTTTAACGAATGGCCTTAATCTGAGGATCTTTGTAAACATTAGGGTACAATGATCTATTTAAAAATGATTAAACTATACATACAGTATACTGAGTTGAAATTAACTAAACCAAATGATGCGAAAGGTAAATTGACCTGGCAAACTTAAATGAACTGAATTTAACTGCAAATTAATGGAACTCAAGTTTACAAAAGTGAACTTAAATAAACGAAGCAGCTAAATGGAGAAAGGCTGTCTAGCCTCATTTTACTAGAAGCACTGTGCTGATGGAAAGAAGAGGAAGATCAACATGTAACCCCCGGATCTGCTCCTCCAATAAGCCTCTCTTTGTTTGACAATATTTACACTACAGAAAGACAAAGACTGTATACAAGCTGATGTAGGCGGCTTCCTCTGGGGAACGAATAAGTACCTGTGTGTCATTTGTTTACACTTGTTGGAAGCATTACAGAGCTGGCATTCCTATATACGACGTCAGCATAATCCAAGATCACAGGAAACACAAGAAGACTATGAATATCTTGGGTGTTATGCTTGGTGATGCACAAACTGTCTATCTGTAGTTAGTAAAGGGATAATGGGTGAAAATTACAATTACTTAGACAAAATAAAGAATTCAGGAGGCAATGCTGTACACAAAGCTTATATTATCCAGGAAAAAGCTTTCTTCTGAGTTGCAGTCATATTGCAGATCACAGCCAGTACTACAAGGCAATAAAACACTTGATAAAGATAAAGATCTAGAAATGATTTTGTTTATAATTTGAAGTATTGTAGTTTGTTAGATAGTTAGAGGTTAATTTTACAGTTTGAATGAGTTCTCAATCAGATGAAATACAGCATCTACTGATTTTTTTTTTTTTTTACCATCAGTACTCATGGCATTCCTTCATCCTGCCATTCTCAATCTTTATCAAAGCCTTGCTCGTAACGCTGTCACATATTTTATCATCTGTGTCAAAAAAGTTTTGTTTCCCCCTTGTTGAACAGAGTGAGATATTCCATCACAGTAAATAAATCTGTTAAGAGTTTCCTGAAGCAAAGAGAGACAGACACTTATATTTGTGAATTACCACAATGTCTTCATCTTCACCACCCTAAGTTGATGTAATGAAGCACGACTGGTCATGAATCAAGAGTCAAGAAGAAGAATCAAACCATTTGAAGTCTTCCAGCTCAAGGTAAAGAGAAAATAATGTAAATGTCTCTGTATCATCCCGCTGAAGAAAAGTTTTTTTAGTCAGTCCACGTTCTCTATTCCAGCACAGATTAGAAAACTGATTTAGAGCTCACTTGAAGAAATAGTTAATACGCTGTCAGCTCTACCAATCAATGCCTTCAGTCTGTCTGTGCTGTGTATCTTTCTGTTTGCTGTCATCTTTCACTATCTTCTATCTTCTATCAGTCTGTCCTCATGTACCTGCATTTATATCTTTTATTGTGGCTTTCCTTTTTTTGTGCCAGAGTTATTGATATATTTGATGTACTGTTTGTGCTCTTTATGTTTCAGTTAGTCTAATAATGCAGCACAATGTTGTCTTAATGCATGTCTTGTATTACGTGTATCTGTTTCGCATGTTTTAATTAGTACCTGACAGTATAATGTCTTGTATATTTTCTACTTACATTAACATTTTCTCTTTTCTCTTTTTATTATTGCTGCTGATGCTTGATCTGAATAATGTGATATTAAATCTTATATTCTTATAGGGTGACTTTGTAACATCTGTCCAGAAACTGCAGGTGAAAAACAGCCTCTTGGTAAACTTTAATGCATTTACAGCAATGTTATTAATGGATACAGTCCTTATGAAATAAACCAACAGATAAAATAAATAACTGAAAACATTTATTTTCTTCATTTGTCAGTATCAAAAGAAGATCTTCTTCTGGCTTGACTACAGCTAATAAAATTCTTATTTTAAGATGTAAAACCCTGTTTCACTCGGTTCACAAGTTTTTGGTTTTAGAAATGTTGATGGCGTCTATAAATGCTCTTAATGATGAGGCAACAGCTGCTGGTTTAGTTCAATCCTGTACTGTATCTAAGATGTATCTAACTGTTTTTGAATTGCAAATCAGCAGAGGGATGGGTAGGTCTGTGTGGGTGGATGGATTGTGTGTTTTTTCTCTTTCCTCACTTTATAATATTCTTGTCTTATCTTGTATTTATGCTTGTGGCACTGTGTTGCTCACAAAAAATAAACAACATTTAATCAAAAGCGACTTACTGTGATTTGTTAGTATTTGTTAAACCTCCAATACATTGAATATATTATGTCAACAAACATGTTCCCCTCACTCAACTGCCTTCAGTTATCACAGGAATAAGAGCAGCAGTGAGATCTTTTGACTTTTTATGCCCTGAGTTTTGCATACAGGCTGACTGATTGGAGTAGCTGGTTGGGGCGGCACTCAGAATATCTGCAGACTACTTCCAACTACTCTGCATGATTTTAGAGTAAAAAAAGGATCAAATTTCTTCTCTTTATTTTCTATATTTTGATTTAAAGTTGATATTTTCCACAAAAGAGACAAGAGAGTTTGTAATACAGTGGTTTACATAAAATTTCATTCTGTTGTTAGACTACCATTATTATTTCAGCATGTTGTGTCATTTGGGAGTATGTATTTGTATTTTATTTGCAAATGTATGAATATGTAAGAAACTGCATTTACACATACAGAAACAGAAAAATAGTATTCACAGTTTTCAAGTCCTGATTTGTTGCCCTGCACCCCAACAAACATAAGAGTGCAAAAGTTGAACTTATGAAAGTATTGAATAATTTGAATTTTGCTTTGTTTACATTCAGGTTTGCTTGCTTGCTGTTTCTTCTTCACTGTCTTTATTGGATTTTGGGATATTTGCGTTTCACTACCAAACAGTGTGAAAACAATGACAGGGATCTGTATCATGTGTATTCTCTTATGCACACCTCACACACAAATCCAAATATTGCTCTATAGCACCACTAGTGGTCAAAAACTCCACAGTGCACCTTTAACTTGAGACCATAGTCAGATGCAATCATAATTTTCAACTCTGATCCTCTTCTCCTCCAGCTTTTTTTGACTGATGCAACCATAGTTTGGACACAGATGATTTGATCTCTTCAGAGCTGTTAGTTCAGAAGTTTGGATATCAAGTACTCTGCCGATAGCCAGACTTCTGATATAGCCGACAAGTACTGCTAATTTGTATGTAGAGTTAAATTCATTCTTCAATAATTGTTTTTGATATTTTTTTCCGTTGTCTTCTGTGTCTAAATTGTTTTCAGTCCTGCTACCGACATGAAAAGAAAATCTTCCACTGTCTAAACATCCTTTGTAATGCTTTACAGCTGCTTAGAACAAACATGCTATAATTTGAGCCTTTGTTCTGAATTCAGAATGCCAGTCACTTGAGATAACATCACAATAATCATACAGTTTGTAGATTTGCATGCCTCGTGCTTTAAGATGGTTACATAAACTCCCTCAGTTTAAACATATTTTATCAAATACAATATGATAAATAGGTGAAGCAAGCTAGAATGAATAAATATTTGTTTTATATAAATAGTTACGAGTCTAAGTGTTGTAAGACAATCTCTGACAAAAACATTGGAAGTCCATTGGGAGAATACTTCTGGCAGATCAGTGATGCATGTGTCTGTTTCTGTGTTTGGTAACAGGCACCAGTCAGAGGAGAGCTGTGCCTCGCTGAATATTTTCCAATACTGTTGCTGGTTTTAATTGTTTGGAGCTGAATTTTTGGTGAAAAGAACATGTAGCATTTGTTAGCACTACGTGGTGTTTGAAAACTTGAATTTCTCAAGTGTAATGAAGAACTGGGGGGGAAAAAGCCTGTAAATGTGAAATCAAAAAGTGTAATGTACTCCCCATTACTTGAATAAACAAAGATATTAATGTGCATGAAGTGTACATATCAACCATAATGCCTCATATTTGCTGCTTTTGTCTATCTGCATCTTCGCTGTCTCCTCAAGAAAAAGAAATGTTTCCAAAGACAGTTGAAATGTGAAACAATGTGGCTCACTGATGTGTTTTTGATAAATAGTTTTTACCCGCAGAGTTTTACATGCAGAAGAATAAGATACATCAGGCTTTGGATACACACACCATACTTGCAAGTAGGATCAATTCATTGTTGGTTTGGGTTCTGAAGATGAGATTTGTTGACAATAAATAGTCACCCCCTTGTACATTTTTTAAGAAGATTTAGACACCCTCAGGATGTTTTTTAGTTCGAGCTGGAACATGTTGAACATTTTTCTTTTTAAATTTAAACAGATAAATAAAAACCCGGGAGCTGAAGCACGTATTGCTGGTTGGTTTTAAGGCAACAAATAAATAATTAAATCACTTTTGCTTCTACAGCTCATGGTCACGTCTCATTTGACAGGTTCTTCCGGCAGGTAAAGTACTGTGAATTTCCTGTTTATAGTCACTTAAGGAAATATATCCAATATACTGTGACTGCAGGGTTAACAACCACTATGTGATATACAAACACTCACACACACACACACACACACACACACACACACACACACACACGGCTCACCTGTGGAGCCCGTAAAAGTGTTGCCTTTGTGAAATGTGAATGTTCATCCTCACCATGGCAACAGGATGAAGCCCCCGCCTCCCACCACTTCACTGGAGATACACAAATGTGATGGCAGCACTTCAGAGGAATAATGATGATATAAGTAAGAGTGTGAATTTTACTTTTCAAAAAGCAGTATGAACATCTTTCTATCTTTCTTCAAAGCACTTAAACAAATGTCTGTGTGTCTATGTGTGAGAAGAAGAAACTTGTAAACGGTAACTGTTTTTCACAACACTTTATAACACAATAGGAAATCATTTATGTGATTCATACCTGTAGTGTCTAATCCTAACTTCTCCATCACATTTTTTCAAGTGTATCTTCAAACAATACACACATATGTACGATAAAAGAGTTGCTGTAATCATTTCTCTCCCAAATACCAGCTGCAAGTGCCAGAATTTCAAAAATGCTGAAGTCTCTAAAACATCTAAATTATTTTGAACTTTTCATAAATCATAGCTGTTCATTTATTTTCTGCAACTTGGCAAAGTTCCTTTAAAAGCCTCTACAATCAGCAAATGCTGATAAAAATTAACCCAACTAACTGAACTCCATCTGAAATTGTCAGAGAACTCAGAACTGTTTCATTTTTCCTTTAATTAGTGCCAGATTACGTAGGTTTTCTTTGTGAAGGAAACTTCTTAGGAAATTAAAATAAAGTGTTCCCATTTATCTCCCAGTATGTTGTTTCAAAGCTCTCTCTCAATACTGCCAAAAACTAAATTCTGGTGAGGAAATGATCTAAGACTACTGGAATCAGACTAAAAAAATGCATGTTTTTAACTATTGGATGTAAACTAAAACTATGAATTCTCAGAAAAATGACAGAGGTCTAAATCTCATGTGTCCTTGATGGTAATTGCCCTGCTGTAAATGATCCATTCATAATGTGACACAACATAAATTTCTAATTTCAGCTGTACAAGGTTTGACCATTAGAAAAAATGGACCTCTTCCATAATAACCTTTAGTACAACAGCCTTTTTAGTACAAAACTCCCTCTTGTCTTAACCTATCCTTGAAATTTAATGACCATCTGTGCCCTGTTCATGTTAATAGGGACTGCAGTGCCTCTTGATGCAGTACTGCTCAGTCTTGCACCAATGAATCATACACCTATCGGCACAAAACACAACCGAGCAAAAGGTTGTTCAGAACAGAGCTCAAGGGAAATGTTTTGGCCACAGAAATCAATCCGCTTGGTAAAAGAACAAGCACAGAACTGAAAGGCGTGTGAAAACCAAAGAGAGAGGCAGCAAAGCAATGTCCCGACTAAATAAAACCCTGGTGTTGGGTATTTGAAAACATCTCTGTGCACATAAAGTGACAAGAAAGCTCTCTGCGTTCATTGCTGCTCCTCAGCTTTCATTCTGCTGATACAATTAGCCAACAAGTTCGTTTTGCTGTGTGGATTTTGTTGATTAAAGCAACTTGAAAAACAAATTTACAACAATGACTTTGAGCACTGGTAATTCTCGTCTTGAACAGTTTTACTCCAAACAGGCCTCCGGCACGCTTAGTAAATGATCTTTGCCCGTTTCGCGCCTCTCTGAAACTGTAATGAGACAAGCAGGGACATTATCTTGATTAAAATCAATTCCTATTGGATTACACTGCGCCACATTCCCTTGTCTGGCTTCACTCATTACAATGCCGTTAGAGCGCAGAAAACAGAAATCAGGAGTGAGGAGACTCATCAAAGCGCTACATGTACACGCGTGGAAGACTCGACAGATAATCCCCCGACTCCTCCCTGCCAGCCATTACTGTCCTCGTACTCAAGTTACTTGCTGCTGTCATGATGGTTTATTATCCAACAAGCTTTTTGTTCTTGTATTATTACTGTGCTTGATTATTTCACTGAATGGAAAAAGTAGTTATAAGTACTTCCCAGTACGTTGTCCATAAAGAGAGAAACTGATGGTGGTGAGATTGATGTTTATATTATCACCTTTTCATTTTCTATGGGTAAAGGTGATAACATCTGTGATTGTTTGCATGTGTGACAAGTGTAAATGTAAAGCGCTTTTAAACCTGGGATGAAAAGAGAATAAAGAACTGAAGCAAGGAGCCAAAGGAAGAAAGATGGGAGTATAGGAAAGAAATGAGGCAAGAAATAAAGAAGGAGAGGAACAAGGAAGGATGCAAGGATGGAAGGAAAGGACAGAATGAACAAAGGTAAGTGACAGGGTGGTGGATGGTTGGTTGGTAAGATTGGATAGAGGGAAGGAGAAGAAAAAAGGAAGAAAAGAAAGAAAGGGAAGAACAAAGGTGGGGGGCTGAAGGTTTATGAAAGAAGGGAGGAGAGAAGAAAGGACAGAGGGAAATGAAGGAAAGGAAGTATAAGAAGGACAGGAGGAAGAAAATGAAAGGAACAAGGAGAGATGAAAGGATGGATGGAAGGACGGAAACAAAGGAAGAGAAAAGGGAGGACATATGAAAGAAATTATTAAAGGTGAGGGAAATGTGGTGAAAAAGGGAGGAAGAAAGAGAAGAAGTAATGTAGATATGAAGTGGAGGAAAGAGAAGAGAAAAAGAAGGAAAAGATGGGATGAACAACGATGGAAGTATAGAAAAAGAAAGAAGGAAAGAGGGAGAAGAACAAGGAAGGATAAAAAGACGGAAGGAAACAAGGAAGGAGACAGAAGAAAGGAAAGAGTGGAGGATGGAAGTGTAGGAAAGAAGGAAAGAAGAGAGGAGGAAAGGAGGAAGCAAGGGAGCGAAGTAATTCATTTTCACACCGTCGCCTCTGCCCCGTGCAGGCTCGCTGTGCCGCGCGAGGGTCGTCACTAAACTCAGTCTCGCGCAGGCTGGCGTTAACCCTCACTATATCACACGCGGCCACATTCTTCAACGCGGTGATTTCACGTTACCTGCGGTCCGTCCCGCTCCTGAAACGCAGCGCATCTCTGCACAAGCACTCAGCGGGGCACCACAGAGACCGAGTCCGCTGACAGGCACCTGCGGGAGGCGATCCACGCGCGCAGCACCCACAGCACATACCAAGTGAGGACCATGGAGAGCGCAAGCAACGGCACGGAGGCGGATTACCGGAACCCGATCCCCGTGCTATACAACAACATCAACAACAACAGTTTGTGTTTGAACTTCGCCGAAGGCAACAACACCACGAGCTTTGTGGAGGCGCGATGCGAGGACCGCGGACTGACCGGGAGCCTGGAGGACGACGCGAATCCGGTTATCATAGCGATCGTGATCACCGCTCTCTACTCCATAGTGTGCGTGGTGGGGCTGGTTGGAAACGTGCTGGTCATGTATATCATTGTCAGGTAAGACAGCCAAAGTACTCAAAAAAACACAGATATGTGAGGATTTGTTTTGTCCTTTTCTAACATGACATGCAAGTGAGAAGGAACGCATAACCTGTTGCTGAGTATTGTACATAAATGTGTGCGTCTGTGTGTGTGTGTTTATGAGGCCGAATGAGACCATGTGAATGCAGTGTTGACAGTGTTGCCAGCTCAGCTGCCGCTCGTGCGTAAAATGCCTCCAACCTCGCAGCCAAGTTGCGCCAGCGCGCAAAAAAAAAAAAAAAAAAGAAGCGAGCCGAGCAAGAGGTTGGAGAGGAAAGGCTGCTGCGCAAAAAAACACACGCTTCCTCGTTTACACAGCGACAAGCCATTATCTGTCACAACAAAAGGAATAATATATGTTTGTGTATGTGTGTATATACAGCATGTAAAGTCACACAGCATCATCTCTCATCTACATAACCAGAACTAAACTGGAAAATTCCACTGATGTGACACGATGATGTGTATTACTCCCATGTGAGCCTGCTAAACAAAAACATCATGAACCATGAATCCTGTCAGATGCTGCTTTATGAACAGCCGCTCAGTGTCCTTGTATATGAATGTGCTTTTTCTTTTAAATTAGATTTCTATTTGGCACTGATCTGAAAACGAGGTTGCTCTACAAGACTCAACTCCAGCATCAATGATTTTATACAAAAGATGCAAAGATGGAGCAATAGACGGATTCTTTGATCTCTAAAACTCATGGTAACAATATAAGAGTTCAATTTAATGTCCCAATATGTCCCGCCTTCCTAAATCTAGGCCACTCTCAGGCTGAATCTGTTCACTCAGCTAACACGTCTCATTAATTAATATTTCAAACTAATGTCACACTTTCAGGATCTTGTCACAGGAAGAACTTTTATTCTCTTTAATCACTTGCCACAAGATTTAGGAGATGATAGTACATGATGAGTGGTGCACCAGTGAGAATTTTCAAGGCCACTTGCCCACAGAATAAGTTAAACCTCTGCTCTTGCAGTCATTTCACACACTAAAAACTTCTTCTTTTTAAACTTAGAGACCAATTGAGTGAGAAATCCTGCAGGGGAAATAAATCAGTATTAGGAAGGGCTATTAAGAATTATTAAGAGTCTCCCACGAGCCAATTATTTTCCTGATTAGAAAAGAAACTCACTCAGATTGTAAATGCTCTTTTGTGTTAACTTCAGATATACAGTAATTGCATTGAAAATTACCTATTGTGTTAATTATATCAGCCCACTGAGATGGACTTAACTGCAAGGAGCAGTATATCACCAGTGGCTTGTAATTACACAAGGAAAATTTAACACTTATATGAGTTAAATCCTCCCTGGCTAGTGCTACATCATTCCAGGTAATAAAAAGCATTAGATTGGAGGAGCGAAATGAGGACAGGACAGGTGAGAAATGAACTGGACGAAAAAAGCTGGAGGTGTGTGAGGGGTTTCAGGGAGAAGATTGATCAAGTTGCGAGCGATTTAAGAAGTGAATAGGATCGAGATAAAGGTGAGGGTGCTCCCCTTCGTTTTCCCACCTTGTGATTACCCACTTTATTGGTGTGATGGAGTCAGTGAAGAGTGGCCGAGTGGAGGATTTGCTGAGCTGAACTTGTCAGACAGGTGCCCTAATGGCTTTGAAATTGAAATACCCCCACTTTATTAGCGAATTTAGAGCGTTGAAAGACTTCTCTATTTTGATTTACCTCTTCATTACCACTATAATATACTGTATCACGCAGTATCAAGTAAATTCTCATTTGCCAGACTGCGCACATCATCCCCTTGAGTGTTAGTGCTTCCCCAAATAGTTGTTTTCCTGAAGAATCCATGCACATTTGCAGGATGTCTATGCAGGATGTTTTCTATCCTAATTCACTTATGCCAGATCTGCCCCCCCTGGCACTTCCATAGCAACAAGATGTAGTGGAAAACAAAGAGAGAGCAAATGGGAAGTGAAATCACCTTTTGAAATACGAGATATACACCAGCCTTGTTTTAATGAGAGGATCTATGTCTGTAGCTGTCTGGCAAAAGTACAAGAGTCATTATGATATATGAGCTGGTATATAGGTTTGCATTATTTATTCTAAAGCAGTTTGTCAACGAAGCAGATGATAAATGGTGAAGGACATTACTTGAGCTCACCCATCCTTGGCTCCTTTGTGGGAACAGATTTAGGTCGACTCACCTGTCTCTTTCCTATTCTCAATGGTAATGGGCATCAACCCTGATGCTGACAGATAACTACGAGTGTGTGCGTGGTTTTAACTGAGAAAAGTTTTCTGCAAGTAAAGTAAAGATGTGTCTGTAGTTCTTCTGAAAATAGGGTCATTAACATTCATCAAGCTCTTTGTCTTTCTCTTTATCTCTGTCTGTCTCTCGGTCTTTTCTCTCTGTGTTGGCAGATTGAGAGTGAACGGCCATTTAGGTAATGACACACTGGATATTTACTTGTAAATGGAAATGTAGTCTTGAACTCTCCGTCCCCACTTTACAGTCACAGCCTTGAATGTCATTTTGCCAGATTATATTGAGACAGCGGTGGATGAGAGATGTTTTCCCCCCTTACTGTCTGAGTAATGATAACCTTAAAGCCATAAAACATTCTCTCTCACTCTTTATCTCCCCATCCTTCTTTGTCTGTCTCTACTCGTTGCATGCGCACATCCGCAAACTTCAAATAAACACGGCCTGAGATTTGCACGCTCAATTGGAAAAATCAATTGCGGTTGAACAGAAACCGTTGGGTTCCACATGGAATATGCCGCCAGTGCAGAGTGCTTCATGCTACCATGGAAACACTGGGAAGCGTTTTGAGCATGATGAGAGCAAAATGACTCTCCTCTCTTCTCCTTTCCTGTCACACCACTACCACCACCGCCACCACCACCTCCCCCAAAGCTCTGCCTCCATTCAGCTAGATGAGCAGCTGTACTTGGTCAGCCACGTTCAGCAGGCATCTCTTAAACTTTGGATGATTTCTCATTTCCTGACAGGAAACATCTGAACCTGCACGTAGCAGTGCAACAAAACGTGACAGTACACAATGCTATTGCTCTTCACATGAGGCACATTTTCCATGACCCTGTTGTCTGACGTCAAAATAATTTCTACACATCTGCGTCCCCGGTGTTTACACGAGCGTTTGAACCCAGTCGCGTGAAAGATGATGTTATGATGGGAGTCAACACAATCTGGTTCACAAGACTGATGTCACAGATCCTCACTGATACCGCTCTGTAATGGGTTTCACTTAGCTCCCCATTACCTGACGTGACAAATAGTCGGGGTCTCCATTCTCAGGTTGAGTCTCATATAAGTAACCTGCAGTCACTTGATGTGCCGTCAAAACCTGGCAATGATTAATCCTCAATTAGGAGGAGATGAGTTGTGAGGGATGAAAGAGAACGGCGTCCTCCTCATTAAGACAAATTAGTCCCCGTGTATGCGTAGTATTTTTACCCAGTAATAAATGCACACAAATCACCCCTCAAGATCATTGACTTTGCTTTAAATCATGTCTTCGACAGCACAGACTTGTGAAAAGATAATAGTTGCTCAGAAAATCTGGTTACCTTTCATGTGTATTCACAAACATCATGCATAATAGATGTGAGCTTGTTCAAATGTGGCTATTCACACTAGTGGCTAACGCAGTGCAGGAGCATCCAGCATATAGATTTTTTTTTCAGGTATACACAGAGGAGCTGTGGATTTAATCCAGCAGCAGACATTTTTGCCTCTGGCTGGTCTGAACTTCCTACCATTCCTCAAAAACTTCTGCCTTTCAGAGTTACATTCCACTGAGTGTGTTTGTGCGTAGTACTTGCCGCATCCTTTTCTTACCTGTTCAGAGCTTGTAAACATTTGAGACCCTGTGCTCTGATCTGCATTGTAGCAGCTGTTCTCAGAGCTGAACACATACCCTTTGTGCACTATGGCCTTCAATCCTGTTAACCAATGACAGCTCAATAATTGCCGCTCGCTGCAATTTATGACACAATTACTTTGTTTGCTTGATAAACTCACCTGGCACAGAATGAGTCAAGAAAAATGCATTCAGGCCGTAACCTCTGCCTCAAGCAACAAAAAAGCAATCAACAGGTAATTAAGATGAATTGTTTGGCATGTGCGTTTACCAAAAAGCTGCCTGAATTTTAACAATCACCATTATTATCAGTATTAAAGAGTTTGACAACACAATGTGAGACTCAGGGGAAGGAATTCTGCATGCTGGTTTTACTAAATGTGTGTATCTGCACATAACAGGATGGTACAGGATTTAATTTCTTGTTACAGAGCCAGTTACGAGTAGAGAGTGCAGAGAGGCAATTAGACTGCCCTTCCTGTTTGTAACTGTCTGTGTGTGAGAGAGAGTTATGAGCTTCTTAACACAATTGGACAGTGCCGGAGAATTACCGCGCTGTCAGTCTGGATTCAACAGGAGACGTTCTGTTGAATTTGGCAAAAGAGAGAAATGAAGACAAAGACGGAAAGACAGAGGTAGGTCATTCACTCATGTCTTGTTACATGAAGTTGTAAGGACTTCGGAATTTGTTAGAAGATGGCTGCGGAGAATGAAGTGGAAGATGAAATAGGTGATAGTTACTGTTTTGCACAGAGAGAAGAATGAAAAAGCGATTAATGAAAGAGGAAGGAACAAAAGACAGTTTTGTCTCTTTCTCCACTTGATGATTGATGGGAGCTCTTGTCTCTTTTGTCCATCTGTCGATTATGAAGTGAGTCACTCACTTACTCTGATTCTGCTCTTTATACGCTATGACAGGTACTGTTAAACATGTCTTTCTTCATGAAGGCTGGCATTTCAAAGTACAGTCGGTATCTGAGATTTGTCCGATAAATCAATTTGACAATTCTGTTCCACCCCTCCTATTCCCCAGGATCGTCACCGAGGATCTGGCTTTGGCTTAAATTGGCTTTGGTCCCCATTTCTTTTTGTCATATTTCCGGAGATAGCAAACCATTATTGGAATGAATCACACTGAGGGCACAACACAATGCAGTGTTTGTTGAATGCATGTATTGTGTGTGATTTATGTCACTGTGATTTTGTTAATCCAATTTGGAGGCTGTTTGAAGTGTTTTGCAAACTAAATTCAAGCATCTCTCAAATAGGTCAAGTTTGAATTGTTCTGCTTGTCATTGCCAAATGAAAAATTGTGGTTTTGCGGTTAGGTTTTTTATTATTTGTGGCTTGATCTTCTCATTCCTACAAATAATTAATAAAACATTAAAGGGAGCGTATTATACACATTCATAGGTCCTTATTTATATTCTGTGGCTCTATTGGAATATCTATCCTGGAGTATTTTTACTTATTCATACTGATGCTTTACACAAACCCTTCAGTTCAGCTTCTGTTTGAAACGGGCCATTTTAGCTCCAGTCTCTTCAAGCCCCCCTCCAGATGAGCTCGCTCTGTTCTGATTGGTCAGCTGCCCCTCAGCAGACTTCCAGTGACTCTGAAGGCTATGTCAACTAACAATAGTAGTAGGATTTCATTTCTTTTTCTCATTCTTTCCTCAAAACAGAAACTTCTGAAATATATGTTCAAGTACATATATCGAGTAGTGATATGAATGGACAATATGAACAACAGAACAACAACATGAACAATCTGACATCATTGTGAGGATGAAGCAGAGGTTACATTGCAAACAAAGTGTTCAGAGCAAGTTGTAGCCTGGGCTTTTGGAGCATGTTTAGCATAGACATCTGACATCATAACAGTCCAAAAATAAAATAAAATCACAAAAAACATGATAACTTTTCAGCAAAGCTGCAACTTGATAACAATTTCAGCTATCTTATCTGGTTGTTTTCGATATTTCTGCCTGTTGAATAGAAATGAGAATATATTTCACATTTTGGCCTTTTTCAAAAGCATATCTGATTTTTTTCATTGATTTCCTACTTTACAGTTAGTCCTTGGTTTAAATTAATTTCACTAAAAAATTAAAATTAACTTTCAGGTTCATGAAACTTGCTAATCCATAACACTGAATATTCAGTTGCCTTGAAGTTTTTTGTCAAAGTTATAGATACATTTTCATACTGAAATGCGACTGCATTCAGGGCTGATGTAAAATATGCGTGCTCCCAAATCATTGAATGTTGTATTAATTATGACAGTGATGATTGCTTTAAGTGTTACAGATTGGCAGTATATTACAGTACATGAATATTCATGTATGGATTTTTACTTAAATTGCAAAGTGTAGAGGGACAAGGAAGCAGTTATAAAAATAGAGAGCGAGAAACGTACTGGTGTGTGTCAGAGGTGTCTGGTCATGTCTGCGGATGATTTGTATCAATTACCAGACAGTTTGCACGACCTCTTTCATTAGCCTGTGTGCGTGAAGAGGGTTGTGTTATACCTTTTACTGTAACTCTGGATCAATTAAACATCTGCTGAATCCCCCCTCCCACCCTCCCTCCTGACATTGTATTTGTGTGTCTGTGGATATTGATCTTCTTGCATCAATTTCAGTAAGGCCAAGCAGGACCGTTCCGATATGTCACCTTTCACTGTTGATGGATGTTCTTGTTAAATATTTCTGTCAGTGAACGCATGATGTTTCTGCAAAGGACACAGAAAGGTCTAGCAGCGTGGAGCAAAGAAACAAAGTATGTGTCAAAACGTGAAAAAATAGAGCAAAACTGTACTGTACTGAGAATCAACCCCCTCCCCCCAAGTTCCCACCAACCATCATGTTAACAGTGTAGCAACAAAAACATGATCCCTTACTGGCTTCCGACGCCTGGACTAGAAATTGTGTTTGATAGCCAAGAAAGAAACACCACTGCTGTTGGACATTGAAGTATGCCACTTTAACTGGCTTTATTGATTTTGTTGGGGACGCATTTAAAACATTGATTAAGTGGTTGGAAGTGGACTGAACAGCGAAGCAACACACTGAGACAAAAGGAAATGTGTACAAACACTTAGCAATGTTTTAGCTGATACTAAGGCTGCAAACTAATTATTATTTTTATTATCAATTCATCTGTTGATCAATTAACCGATTTGTTTTGTCGCGATTAAGAATCCACAATCTGAAGATATTCATTTTGCTGTCATAGGAAGACGTAAATAAACCAGAAAATATTCATATTTTCGAAGCTGGAACAAGACAATTTTGACAATTTAAGACAATTCATGGATTATAAAATACTATATAATAATAATTAATTGACCAATTAATTGACTAATTGTTGTTTTTGAATGTAAGAAAAACCCAGATTAGCTGAATCCAATATAGTGGCAACTCTGCAGTTCTTGCGGCTTCTGTAACTGAAAACACAACTATTAGGTGGAAGCCAATAACTGTGAAATGTTGGTGTGAGTTCTCATTTGTGGGTTTGTCACTGTGTATGTGTGCATTTTTATTTATAGATGCATGCATGTTTCTGTCTCTAACTCTCCATAACATGGAGAGTGTGTGTGTATATATGAGCTTGCATGAATGCATCACCAGGAGCCTTTCGACCCTCACAGTAGCACATCTATCACGAGACTGTCCGTCTGTCTCTGTCTGGCAGTAGGAAACGCACTCAGTCAAGCTGTTTGTCTCTCTGACTTTTGGATTAATAGCCGTTCATCTTTTTCTATTTATCTTCCATTTCTCTGTGTGTCTGTGGTATGTGTGTGTTTACACATCTGTTTCTCACTGTGTATGTGTGTTATGGCAGATGTTCTAAGACAGCTAAGGAAATGGCAGCATCAGTTGATTTCAGGCAGGCATATTGATCCAAACACACACATACACGCAGCCATACATGCATAAACACCTGAGCAAACACACACACTCCTCTGTTTGTTTAATCAGTGTAGTTCATCAGGTTTTTCTTTTATTTGTCTGGAATATGTTCTGCTTTCTCTGTTTGTCTGTCTGTTTATTCTATTAAGGTAAAAGGTGAAGTGATTAGAGCAGTGGAGATAGGAAAGTTTAAACTGGGCATAAGACAAACCAGAAAATAGAACGACCGGATGTAATAGAGAGGAAGAACTCATGCATGGCTCATAAAACTGATTAATGCCACCAACTCAACACGTTGCTACTTTCTAGATCCTAAAATACACTATATCAGCTGCTATGGTCCTTTTGGCTGAGGATGATAATTAATCACCTATTTTTGTTCCACTTCACCATGCCCTTTTGCACATATCGCTGGTACTTCTGTGAATGGAAATTACAGGTGTGCCTGGTTACGCTCTCATTGAGCTTGAATACATGACCCTGTGCTTTGTGCTTGTCTTCGTGATTGTGCTGCTAAAATAGAGCCTGATGTGATAAAAATTATTAATCATTAAATGATCTCTCTCTCTCTCTCTCTTTCTCTCTCTCTCTCTCTCTCTCTCTCTCTCTCTCTCTCTCTCTCTCTCTCTCTGACAAACACACACACACACACACACACACACACTAAAACAACACAGCAAAATAATTTCAAACCAAAGGTTGCGAGTACTCGGAAATGTTACCACCCATTGAGTTTCTATGACAACATGCAGTTTTTGTAATGATGAGAAGTTTAATGAAGTGGCCAGCTTGGATATGGAAGTGCTATTTTACAACAAAAAACCCATGAATCTCTCTCTGCATGTTTGAATCAAATCCCATTTCTCTGCAAGTGGATTTTAGACCTCAATGAGAATTCATTACAACCCACTGAACATGGTGCCAAAATACTTTATGTGCTTTTATTCCTTGATTTCTTTATTTCCACTTTATTTCTTTATTTCCACTATTATTAAGTCAACTGTATTAACATATCCTCTAATAAGAAATCTGTATCATCCTGTCAACTACGTGAAATAACATATTTTTGTAAACCCGTTTGCAACATACTCTGCGTGAGGATGAAGAACTGCATTTCATTAGCATTTAGCTCGTGAGCCTGTTATGTTTAATACAAAAGCAAACAACTGAGAATGTATTGAACACATCCAACTGAAGCAGAGTGACAGCATCTCTTTGAAGCGCACTTTGTGTCCACCTGTTGAATGCATTAGGCTCCAATGCAGGAAGTTTCACAGGGGACCACAAGCCGTTAAACCTATTTTCTCAATCATCATTCTATGAGCCAATGCGATCCTACATGGACACAAACTTTTCTTGTTAGAACAGTTTTGGTTATTTCACATGAGACATTTTTGTAATTTCCATGTGCCAATCAGGATTCAGCAATATTTTAATCGGAATCTGATGACGTTTGTGGTTTTGTTGTTTTGTGTTGTCAATCAAATCTGATCAAACGACACCCATCCAGTCTTGATGAAGCAGAATGGTTTAATGTTTTTTACCCAAAATTTAACTTAAATTGCTTCTTCTTTAGTCATAAATCTTTGATGTTTCAGAGCAGTAATTAAAATTTGAGACCAAGTCTTCAAGGGCTTTAAAGGAACTCAGGAACTTTACTTTGCCACTATTTGGTCCATTTGGTCTTCCATAAGACTCCCATCTGATATTTTAGTCCATTTTTGGTCTTTTTGCCACCTCCTGAGAGTTGTTCTGTCACTCTTTAGCTTAAATGTTTGACTTTACTTCAGCTCTTTATTGTTTTGCTCTGGACAGGTAGCACACACTTACACAGTGTGTTTATTCTACAGACCAATCGATGCAGGATTTTTGGGGTTCATACCGATATTTGAGAGTTTAGAATATCTGATAACTATATATCAGCTGATATTTAATTTTCTTTCCTTCTTTCTCTAACTGCAAACATAAAATGTTCAAAGCAGGGTGTTTTACATTTAAAATGTAAACTTCTCACTACTTCATATCTTCAGCACTTCTATAGTTCAATTTCTTGTCATTCATCAGCCAACACGTACACCAATACTGATGTATCTGCAATAAATTATATCAGCTGATATATCTCATTTGTTCTAGCTTTCGGTACTGGCAAACCTTTCACATAACTGTGTATTATTTGTTTCCCTGATGATTTTCTTTATCAGTTAAAATACATCTCTATATGCTTTTTATTACCATAAAAATAAACATTATATCTCAACATCAATTTGTCATGACCTCTGACATTCTGTGTAGGTCCATTTACCAATGTGTGTTCACCAAAGGCTACGTGAGGATCTTTCTCTGCTGCAGAATCTTCCCAGCGGTGGCTTTTATGACTTCCATTTACTGAAATGATTCCCAAGAGAATTAAAAACATTAATTTTAGCACTTCACTTCAGCTTAAACCACAAAGGAAATGTGGTTTTCCTAACAGGATTAACAGAAAAGCAAAAAGTATCATCTTTCATGAAAACTGAAAAGAGAAATCATTTATTTACTGCCTCTAATGTCTCCTGGTAGTAATTTCAATCTTTCAGCTCATTGTTTTTTCCCAACCAAAGGCTAAGGCATGAGAGAAATATGTGTTATTAGTGAGCTTTTTCTGCTTTTCAGTTCCTGCTGTTTTTATTTTTGGCTTTTCACAGCTATGTCACTCTGAGGATCTTTCATATAACCAGCACATCAATACAATTGTTGTCTCCATGGCCAGGTGTAACAAATGGCTAGAAAACATATGTGGAATGTCATATACCTCATATTTAATAAACCCAATGTCTGATTATTCATAGGTGATTTTTAACATCTCATGTTTTATGTTTTATTTTTTTATTGCACCTTGTAAATTATTTGGTTTGCACCTCTTAATAATTATATTAAACCTAACTTAATTATAGTAAACTTAAATTAACCCCCTGTAAGCCAAATTTAAAGGAAGACTTCACTGAAAACCACTGTTCTGAGTAGCAAACGGGAAAACAGACATATCCAGCTCTAGAAGCTTTCAAACCACACAAAAGCAGTTACAGTGCTCTTAGCATCTGTCACAGTACCAGCTAAATGTTTGGACACACTTTCTCATTCAAAGGGAAAAATACTAGGAACACTTTTCAATATAACAAATGAACTCCAGTATACCAGTACCACCCACTACAACATTGATAAAAAACATAAAGTAGAATTAACACCTTTCTGACAATGTCAACAAAAACTGAAAATGTATAAGCTTCGTAAAAGTAGAATTCATGGCAGAGCTTTTGTATTGGATTGCATTAGATTGCATAGCTGTTCCTAATAAAATGCTCAGTGAGTGTAAATACAACAGACAATATAAACTTGTCAACCATTGTGATACCATAGTGGCTGTCCTTTTAAATGTCAGTGATGAATGTGGCTATTTTTGGCAATATTGCAACTCTGCACTGATCAGCAATGTGATGAATTACCTTAATTTATTAGCCGAATAAGACAGGATATAAGCCAAAAACAGATATTCTAGTATAGTGTTTTTATCCATGCAGTTTGCAAGTTGATGCCAGTCAATGTACTAAAACAAGATGATGAATATGTATTGATATCTAGATTCCATATATTATATTAATATTGCAAATACTGCATACATGCAGTGAAGACAGACAAACCTCAACATCCTAACACTGCTCACCATGGAAACATTTACCCAGCAGTCAGACATGCACAAAGTCACACCCTGTGCATCCCAATCCATCAGGCACAGCGTGCATGGACAGCGTCATTGGCCAGAGGCATACAGATGTCTGTTCACATGAGCAGCCTCTGTTTCTGCAACCCGCGGCTTAATGGTTTATCTGTACCCAGCAGCAGTCGGTGAATCATATACAAGGCTGCACATAAACTGGTCAGCTACGCAGGCTAATGATGTATTGTGTTTAGCTCGCTGTATAACAAGAACCATGAAGATGAATCAGCTTCAGTTCCAGACTGTTGACCATGAGTGTGTAGTTTTCACTTTGACATATTGTTCAAATACAGTGACAAGTTCACTACAGGTTTGTTCCAATGATAGATGCACAACACTTATACTGATGCTTATGGTTGCCTTAAATGTCCGGCCAAGATTTTAGTCTCTTAAAATCTGTTAGCATTCCAGAAATATCAGTTTGACACATCAAACGCCAAATAAAGACAACAAAAACTAACCAGACCAACTAACAAGAAATTAGGAGTAAATCCTAATCCAGTATACTCACATAAATTAAATCAATTTGCTTTTATGTTTTATTACTGTGTGATTAACATATTGAAACTAAACTGAATTAGGTTTGTTTTAACTGGATTATACAAGAGTGGAGGTAATATTCAGTGGTTGATAATGACAATAACTGAACATATACATACAGAAAAACACCCGAATGCTCAACCAAACCTTCAAAACAACACAATACATGTATGCCACGGGTATTATCTAATATGATATTTGGACACAAAGAAATAAAATTTTCTCTTGTCGCTTAAATTGCTTTAAATCTGAGCTTCATTCACACAGAAACAAATAACCAAGGCAAGCGTTCTCTTTCTGCATCATTATTTTCTTATTATGTTGTATGTTATAATCAGGTCCTATATAAGATTCCCGTCTGACTGGTCACAGTTGTTGCCATGGTGAAGCAAGATCCTCACATGTGAAGACAGACAGTTAACAACTAATTAACATTCAGGCACATTTGGACGGCTCCATGCCGTGTTCTGTCTTGAAACAGGAACATGCTGTGTGAGCAAAATGCGTTTTCTTTCCTGTCTGGTCGTCCCTCGTGTGTTCATGTCACTCACTCTATCTGTGTTTCTTTAATCAAACCAGAAGGAAACAAGGCTCAGAAATTATTGGTGGCCAGAAATAACTGGGCCAGTGTTCATCCGTTGTTATTAAATAGCTTAGCCTGGTTCCTCCCAATTACACAGACCGCATCTGCAGCAATTACTGGCACCAGCAGAGAGTTTTTTTGTTCTAAATATGTATGAAAAAGTGGAAAATGTGATCATCTTTAAAATCGTAAGAAACATTCCCAATTGGTTACACTTGTGTATAAAATACGAGAAACAGAATCATTTTCGAAGCGGAAAACATCCATGTTGTATTTTCAAAAAATAAATGAATTCAAAACAAAAAAAACGAACCAATTAAATAGCTGTTTCTGTGTTTCTACATTACAGTTTCAGCAACAGATGAGACTCATTAGGGAGGCAAGCTAGAGGTTATTATAATTTTCTTTCAATAATTTGTCATGCAGAATACATGTAAGATCATTTGGTCCTCAGTCAGAGCAGGTGTAAAACCAAAGTATTTTCTATCATAATTACAAACTTGTCCAGATGGCCACATTAAGCTCTGTTGAATTTGTGCGTATATTGAAACGACCAATCCTCAACTGTCCTGAGGGCCTTTTTTTATGTAAATGTATTCATATGAACACATTAACACTGTTTCACTGACACAGTTGTGTAAATGCATATGTGCCAAATGATTTGGATGCTTGAATAGAGCATCCTGGGGGGAGCCTGTGAGGCTACAGGTTGTTGTTATTTCAACATGGAGCATATGTGATGAGTTTGTAAAAACAGTTTTTCATCAGAATCATCTCAGGGCTAATTTACCGTCATTATTAAATAATTTTTTTTCTCATTTAAAGAGAATTAAAGACAGATGATAAACAGGAGCGAAGAGAATCACACCAACTCAGGTGGGAACCACAGCTAATGGGTTGATGGAAGGCTCTGAATTATACATGATTTCACTGAAAGGACTGTTTTGATGATTTTAAGGTCCATTACTGCACATCTTTCTGCCGCCTCTGTGCTTCAGTGGTCCAGGAAAAGAGCAAGTGAAGGTAGTGGTGAAGCAGATGTAACTATTTTCTGTTGTCGAGCTTTTTTATTTGCAGAAGCAGAATAATGGATGTTTGCTCTCTGTAGATGTTTACTCCTGTCTAACCTAACCTCTCTGTGGCTTCACTGTCACTTTTTCTGTTTGCTGTAAACATTTTTATCTGTTGTTTGTTTACTGAGATATGAGATAACGTCCTTATCTTATGTTTATGTGGAATAGTAGAGAAGTTTCTTCCAAAATTAGAAATCAATCCACAGGAGATCTGTATCCTCTTTATGAATGATATTTATCAAATGATTACTGCTGGCATGAAAATTAATTTTACAGTTGATAAAGTAATAATGTGGGCGATGTCCTCAGTAATAACCGTTTTGCAACATTATGGTATCAATTAATACAACACAAAAAAACATTCAAGCTATGCATGGCTTCTCAAAGTGTTTAATGAAACAATTTAATGAAATACCTGCTGGTGGGTATCTTTTTTGAAACATCACCTTGTACAGAAGGAACCCTGACTCTTAGAAATTCTGTTAATTGTAATATAGAAAATGTCTTTTCTCAGAAAGCAATGCCACCCAAATTACATTTTTAATCAACATAATGAGGGAATGTGTTTAATCTGCAAAATTGCAAAATGGTTATGCACATTTGCAAAACATTCAACATATCTTTAATTTGTTTTCCTACAATATTCTTATTGCAACTAAAGCATGATTAAAATCTTTGAATAGAGACGGTGGTCTTGGTTAAATATTAAGTATAATATAAGTATAATATGAGTATAATAATAAGTGTAATAATAAATATAAGTCAACAGTGTCGTAAAGCACAACATGTTTACTTTGTCAACATTTAACTGAAATCCCAACTTTTCCTTCAACCAAAGTGCTTTTATTGCCTGAACTTGAAGGTTGAAGTCTGGATGCAAAGCACCAGTATGAAAGTTGAGTGATCAGAGCCTCCCACATGTTATAATAAAATGAAACACTTCCCATGGTAAAAAACAAACAAAAAAAAACACTCTAGGTTTCTGTAAGTTACTGTAAGTTTTCCTCAAAACAGATGTAGCAAAACAAATCAGTAGTATATAAATGTAATTTCTAGGAGAGAGAGTTAGCCCAGGAATGTTAGCTACATTTCCAACTGCAACAGCAAAATTGGAAAGTTATCAGCAAAACCGACACTTAACACTCATGCTTACTTATTGTTGTGTTGAGTAATTCGCAAACCCTCAAACAATATTTTGGAGTGAAATATGGACAGTTCATTTAACTTTTGATTTCTGTCTGGCTCCTGCTAATTATGTTTAAAAAATGTGATATGAGGAGGAGTAGAGACTTGGCAACACAGTATGGCTGTATTCAGAACTGCCTACTACATACTACCAATGAACGGAGTATAGTACTGCATACTACATGCTGCGTTTCATAGTAGTATGTACTGTAAATTGATTTAATTTCCAGAATACTAGGCCAGGCTTAGCCGAAATTCCTGGTTTGAAAAGCGGAGATAAAAAAAAGGTAACAGTGCCGGTCTCACCCAGCCAGTGGCTCCTCACAGCTCCAGAAACATCAGAGCAAATTTTCAAACAGCCATCATTTGGAAAAACTGAGCCCATATTGGGAATCTAACAACAGCTTTTAGCTGGCTCAAAAGCTCTGTCATGTCGCTGTCCACCTTTTCAGAAATTATCGGTTTTTGTTACCACTTCGGAGCTTTGCGTTGTGGGACACAGAAGGCGAGGTAGACTGGTTGAATGTATACTGGAGATTTTTTTCAAAATCAATACAACATCTGGGTATTTTTGGCGTAATGCAGATTTACTTTTGTTTGCATATTTTATACCACATGTTATATTTTGACCATGTCATTATGTACTGCCAGTATTGGTTTCAAATGCAGCCCATGTAAAGACATTGCAGGGGAGGGGCGGGGAGGTTACAAGAGACAGAAACATATTGACATGTTGCCCATCACTATCACCATCAGCCACTTTAAGCTAGCATGATCATGGATCCTCACCTGTTTGATCCTCTGGCTGATTTCACCTCACTTGGACCTGAATGAATGAAATTTACCTCGCCTCGAGGAGGTGATCACAGAATTTGGCTTGACATAATATGCCAGCAAGAATCTAATTATGTGCACAATGCAAAATAATTAATTGACACTGTATTTAGAAATAAACCAGGTTTCAAACATCTAATTGATAAAGACTGCAAAGAAATCCTTTTATTTAATAAACAATATACAACAAATGGGTGTGACAAAACCTCAAGGGCAAAGAATAAATTAAAGCTGAAAACTCATTAACAAAATAACTCACTCAGCTAATTTAGGCGAGATGAGGCCGTTCACCTCTACACAGCACGGTATACATACGTAAGCCTCGGGCATACGACACGCACAGGAGAAACACAAGCTCATCATCTGCAGCCATGTTAACAACATTCTCAAAGTCAATAAGGAGATGTTGAAAATTACCTCCAGCTCCAGTTCACTACTCAGTGTAGGGTGACAGCTTTTACTGCCTCTCGAGCTGTCTCGTCAGTCCCCGTGCAAATAAAGCCTGAAATAACAAACAGACTAAGCTGTCAGTGTTGAAGTTAATCAGAATTTAATGAACTAACTGTCATCCCCGATTGTTAAGAGGATTTGGGATTATTGAGAAGGGTGCTAGTACAATGCAGAAGTAAATTACCTTGGAGGTAGAATGGCAGTTGGGGTTTAATAAAGTGAAGGCCAATGGGTGTGATGTATCATTGTTACTCAGATTAATTCAATAACCTAACTGCAGGGATATGTCGAAATAGTCGTTGCTTGAAATAGTGCAGCAGCAGTACAATCACAGCTGTGCTTTGGAAATTGAATCAGAAGGAGCCGTAATAATTTACAGATAAACGGAAAAGAAATACCATCTGAACATCTTAAGTGCAAAATTAATAAATGAAAGTAGAATAGAATTGCCTTTCATTGGGAAAATCTTCTAATTCCTGGATTGCTTCATAATGGTTTCATTATTTGGGTTGATTAGCTCTTTACTGCATACTGCCATTCTGTGGAGCTCAATAATTGCTCTCGGGGACATTGACATCACTGAGAGACCCAGCTGTTGAGATGCTGCTCTCATTTAACGTTAAAGAACAAAAGCAGCTTTATGAGTGTGCCATATTACACTCCGGTTTGTCAAAGGTGGTCTCATGCTGAGGGCTGTGGTCAAACTTCTCACACTGTTTTCACCAGTAGTGGAAGAAGTATGATACTTAAATGAAAGTACACAAGTGTTTGCAGCAAAATGTACTAAATTATTAAAGTAAAAGTACTTGTTTCGACCCTCTGACTGATAAATTAGTATATATGATATCATTAGATTAAATTATTTAAAAGCTTGTTATATTATCCATTGTGTCCAATTGTAGTGGAGTAGAAAGTACAATACTTTCCTCTGAAATGTAGTAAATTGGAAGCATAAAGAAGCGTAAAATGGAAATACCTCAAAACTGTACTGAAGAACAGTACTTGAGTAAATGTACTTTTTCATTTCCATCCCTGTTCTCACCCATAAATACATATTTACATTTACATATTTATTGTATATTTACTAAATATTTCTCATTAATACTGGATGCCACTTGTATATGTGTTGTCATCATGAGGCTAACTGGATTATAATTGTTATTTCTTACATATTTCAGTTGGTTCTTGGGTGTGTGGGTTATAACATGCAAGACAAATCACTGCGATGAAGACAGCGACCGTTAAACACGCCATATTTCTTTGCTGACAAGTGCTTTAAACAGTTGAGCCTTTTCAATCGTCTGTGTTCCATCCTCCCCTCTGTGCTAATGCTCTTTCTTCTGTTTTCTATAAACATTTCAATATTCTCTACACTCAACTGTCTCTCTTCTTAGCCCAATTTTCCACCACGTTGATTGAAAGGACATTTTTGTGATACTGTATTGGATCTTCCTCTAATCACCCTTCATTTAAACTTTGAAAAACTATGTTACAGAGTGAGAAGCAGGTTTACATGAGGACAAATGTCTTTGTCCTGTCAGAAAATAAAGTGGAAGTGGACCTAACTGTTGAATTCACCTGTAATAAGACTCTTTTTAGTCACTCTGATCGAGTATATTTTACTGTTGGCAAATTTGTGTTGCTTCATTTCAGACTTGGTCCCTGTGCCAAAACCTGAGTTGTAAACAAGTTGTTAGTATTTGAATTGTATAAAATAAACTCTGTTTTTTTCAGGAGATCATACAGTTCATGGTGAAATTTGCACAATATTGTCTGTAAACATCCAGAGGAAAGTCATTTCTTTGTGATAAACCTCAAGGAGTCGGGGACTCCTGTGGGGATTATCTTTTAAACCGAGTGATTAGAGCTGATTAGACTAGACGTTTGCCATCACAAAGCGGGTTGGTAGATGACACAAGGGGGCCTGAAATATTCACAAACCCCCCAGGAGACTCTGCTCAGAGCCTTCTGCTATGATTGCAGCATAGCTAAGTAACAGGGGAACAACATGTTGAATGTTGCAAAGTTGTTTCTTCCCATGCAGACCCAAACTGAGCACATTTGAATAATATCTGTGTGCTCCACTCGGGTACCTCTTTATGTTAAGGGTACAACTTCATTTGCATGTTCTCTCTAACTTTTCCACTATCATTTCCTACTAACATATCTTACATTACCATTCTCATAATCAATTAGAATGACTTGTTTTTACTTTGTTTAGCAGTCTTCTGTGCCTAAACATACACATAAGCTAATTGTAAATGTCACAACACGCACAGCATTTAAATTAACCTTTATTTTCATGCTATTGCTTTCCTGTCACAACTGAAAGGTGGGAGTAATTTCTCAACCCATAAAGCAACATTTAATCCTTCAGTTTATCTAAAAAGTACATGGTTTTCTTTGGATAACTACAAGATCAAAATCCCATTACATGCAATTCAGCAAGGGAGATGGCCTCTAAATGCCATTTCATTTAAGTATTCATCTTGCAGGAAATGGTCTGTATCTTCATATATACATATAACTAGATTATTGGAATCGGGGGGACGGTTATGCTTCTGAATTGAGTCCTAAATGAAGATTTTATTTTATTTTTATGAATTATTTCAAACTCTCAACTGAATCCAGTCTTTTCTCCTGCCCCCCCCTTCTGTGCAGATATACCAAAATGAAGACAGCCACTAACATCTACATCTTCAACCTTGCCCTGGCCGACACCTTGGTCACCAGCACGCTACCGTTCCAGAGCGTCAATTACCTGATGGGGACCTGGCCGTTTGGGGATGTGCTGTGCAAGATGGTGATGTCCATCGACTACTACAACATGTTCACCTCTATCTTCACGCTCACCACCATGAGCATCGACCGCTATGTCGCTGTGTGCCACCCGGTCAAAGCGCTGGATTTCAGGACGCCGCGCAACGCCAAGATTGTCAACGTCTGCAACTGGATTCTCTCCTCTGCCATCGGGCTGCCCGTCATGTTCATGGCCTCCACCACTGTCACCATTCGTAAGCATGTGCACACATGTGCACCATTGCTGAGTACAATGGTCCAAATACACTACAATAGCTTTTATTGTGTTTATAAGAATTGTGCACTTCACATAGATACCTGTTCTCCTGGAAACATCCTTGGAGAAAATAACTTTACTGTAAAATGTGTATATTTCATCCAATGGATTTAAAAGAATTGAATAGAGAAAGTGATGACCTCAAGAAGTAACATTCGTCAGACCCTCAAGCAGCAACTATGCATAACAAACATGAACTTGGTGGGTTGTGAAAGGAGCTCATTTCTTTCTTATTCATTAGTAAACAAACAGGTCAACAAGGTCTCATTAAAAACTGCAAGTGCAAAACAGGAGGAAAACTAATTCAGCTTGTTCTCTGTATTTTGAGCAATTATGTACTCTGCCAGGCTGTGGAACAGCAGACAGCCTTGGAGAGTTGTTTAGGTTTTCCTGTGTAATTGGACAAAAGAACTATTTAATACTCTCAGATAAAATGTTATATAGCTGGCTGGTGACTAATATAACTGGCTGCTAGGGCTGAATGATTTTGAAAAAAAGATGTTTTCTTAAGTCTGTAGAATATGATGTGTAGGCCAGGCCATCTTAGCAGCATGACGATATTTCATATAAAATGGTAGTTTAACACACATTTCACCCTTAACAAATAATGAGCCTGCTTAAATTGCAGTAGGTCGTACTGCGATTTCAATAAAATTTGGAGAGAAAACTGCCTCTGAAATTGCTCAAGTGTGATCCTAGCTCGGTTTGAGAAGAGAGAGTAATGAAAGATTTGCTGACACTGTGGTTTTATCACTCAGAGGGAGGCTTCAAGATGTTGCTGCTGTAGCTCCACAAAACTTAGTTTACACAAAGGAGTTTAGTTTATCTCTGTACTGTTGGCTGAAAACATTTTAGTGAAAGAGCATAAGAAAGACACAGACCTACATAGACCCACCCTTGATGTTAAAAGAGTGATGAATTAATTAGTTATTGACTATATGTCTAGATAAATGACTACGTGCCAGATGTACTCATCAACAGCAAAAGGAATTTCCAATACATATACATACACACCAACATCTTATAGTTAAACAGACAGCATATGTACACATACAGTACTGGCCTCATAACAATTTAAACAGACTGGCTATATACAGCATGTACACCAGATCAAAAGATCTCAGTCTTTAAATGCACACAGCTCTGATAAACATAGCCTGCATAAACACACCAAATACACTTATAACATGTATTGAAATGCCCATCAGTGGTATGGACAGTTATATTTTGGGGGGCATTTTATGCCTTTTAGAGACTTGGACAGTTCAGAGGTGACAGGATGAGAGAGGTGACAGGGAGAGAGATGGGGAGTTTGGGTTTATTTAAATATATAAAGTCATTCATTACACATAACAACAAGAAAAAAATCAATGTGAAGGGGGGAGGAATAAACCCTGGAGTAGGTTATTGATTACCTCTACCTGTATAATGTACATGCATGCATATAAAATAAAGACAAATTCACATTGTTAGAAAATAGTGTCATAAAAACAAAACTAAAATCTTTTAAAATATGCTCTAAGGGACTTTAAGGAAGAAAAAAAATTAACCCAATGAGAACAGTAGTTTCATAAACCTACTAGTATCTGACTGAAAATTGACCCCTGGTTGTCAGTTTGACATGCAACAAACAGACAGACTCGATGGGAAATTGTGGTTCAAGGGTGCCACCATATTGCAGATTAGTAAGTAGCAGGTGAAGAAAATGTAATATCTAGCAGCGATATTTCCCTCAGGAGTTGGTGGAATCCTAAAAGGAGAGTGAATATTGCACTTACATTTATCAGGTGGACACAAACATGACTCTAAATGAATGCTAATGTTGCTCTGTATGTGCTAGATCCATCATTAAGTAATTGTAAGCAGGTTTAAGTAATTTATGATGCAAAATTCACTGATTCCAGTTTCTCAAATGTGAGGATTTTCTTCTTTTCTTTGTTTTGGTCAATTGGTCGGACAAAGTGAATAACTTGGACATGTCATCCTTGGCTTTTGGAAATTGTGATGAGCATTTTTTTTCTTCAGTTTTCTGACAGTTTGTAGAGATTGATCAAACAATTAGAGGGATAATTGATAGATTACATCCATAATGAAAGTAATCATTAAATACATCAGTAAACACTACAACACTGCATTTGGTTGCATTTTGTACAACCAAATTAAATAAACACATTTCAGAGGCAGGAAGCACAGATGTCCCTTGCAGTTAATTTAAAGGGAAAATAAAGTGGATAAAAATAACTACTTGTGAAATCGCTCATGTGCATGTAGATGAACGTTTGTGGAGATGTGAACATGTGTGCATATGTGTCTCCTCACCCTGTACAGCCAACAGCATTGTTGACTGCAAGATGATTTTCCCCCACCCCCCCTGGTACTGGGACACCCTGCTGAAGATCTGCGTGTTCATCTTTGCGTTCATCATGCCCGTCCTCATCATCACCGTCTGCTACGGACTCATGATCCTGCGGCTCAAGAGCGTGCGCATGCTGTCGGGCTCCCAGGTAAAAGAAAAATCTGTTTTTCTTTTACAAACATGAGCCACAATCAGTGCGTACAATGAGTTATCTTTTAAGCTTTGTGCCAAAAGCTTTTAATCAAATGCAAAAGAGATACAAGCTTCAGTGAGCATTTTGTGAAATTCTAAAAGCTTGGGTCTACCAGTGACCCACATTAACCACATTATTTACTGAATAACCAATTGATTGTATCTCTCAGAATAGTGAAGCACAATAGAAGGCTGCCCAGAGTACGCATGTAAAAACAGTGCACTCGTTGCTCTCAAGAGAAAGCAATTAGGGAAAATCAACTGAAGCCTAAGGTTGTGACTGAGTTTTAATTAACTGCAGTAGAAGGCGAAATGACCTAACAACAATCGTTTCACACTCAATATTTTATAAATTAATTACCATACACTGCTGCAAAATGTGTACACATTCTAATGAGGATGTATTTAGATGGAAAATAAAGATGATTTGTTTCCACCTATAGCTTTTCCACTGACCTCCTCCTGTTCATTATCCAACCACCTCTGCACTTCTCTTAACCACTTGTCTTTGCGCCCATCATCCTTTTCCTCTTCTCTCTGCCACTTTATTCTCCAAATCCTTTTTCTCACCTTCCCTTATCCCTTCTCTAAATCCTCTGTCCCTTTCCATAACCCCTCCTCATTTCCTTCCTTCTCCTATCCTCCTCTCTCCTCTGCTCTACCTCGCCTTCTCCTGCATTTCCTCCTCCTCTTCTGTCCTCCCACACTCATCTTGTACTTCTACTCATTCAAAACACTGAACCTACTCCTTCACACTCACAGGAGAAAGACAGGAACCTACGTCGGATCACCCGCATGGTCCTGGTGGTGGTTGCCGTCTTTATCGTATGCTGGACGCCCATCCACATCTTTGTCATCATAACAGCTCTGATCAACATCCCCAGCTCCACGCTGCAGACTATCACTTGGCACTTCTGCATCGCTCTGGGTTACACCAACAGGTACATGTCTAGCAATTGTCTTAGAAAAATACTGCATAGCCACTTAAGTACTGAAACTATTAGTCCTAAAAATTCATGTTATTTCTTAAGTATTGTGAGATTTTGCTTAATTTTCTTGGTTGGTGAGTTTACAATGGGAAGCAGATTTTGGGCTGATCTAGTGTTGGGCTGATCTTTTTTTTGACCGTTTTTGCCTCCCTGCAGTAGTCTGAACCCAGTTCTTTATGGCTACCTGGATGAGAACTTCAAGCGTTGTTTCCGTGAGTTCTGCACACCGAGTCCCTCGGTGCTGGAGATGCAGAACTCATCCCGCACCGGAGCCACTGGCCGCAAGGCCCCACCACGTGACAACAACAGTGCACACACAGGAGAAAGATCCAATCAACAGGTAGTCAGTGTCTGTGTGTATACTAGGGTTGAGATCTTGGTATTTCCCAAGAATTCTGGCCAAAATCTGCTTTTGTTTCCTGGGAAAAAATACCTGCAGGAACCTAGAATTTTTGTAATGTGTGTGCACTTGTGTCTTCATGTACTGAAACAAAGAAGCCATAGTTTGATCTTGGAATATTGTTGTTAAACTGCTGTTTATCTGCGATTATTCCTTACAGGGTTTTTTTTTCATTGTAAAATGTCAGCCTACTGTTCAGCTGTGTGGCAAAAAATTTCTAGAAATGTGAAAGACCATGAAGGCAGTTCAACTCTGCCTTAATCAGACATGCAGGATGGATGCTCCATTCCCAAATCAAAGTACAAAGCAGTGTTCATCGGGTTGAGCACTGCATGAAAAAATAGCCTCCACATTACAAGTAAATGTCCAAGAACAATGTTCGGGTTCTTTCATTGATTAAAATAGTAATAATAATATAATAATATCCTAATAAAAATAGTGTTAATGAGGTGGGAAAACAGTTAGTCCAGTGTGATCATCAGTGTCACTCCATGCAGTAATAACCTCAGGTCAGCACTATAAAGATGGTCATAAACTCCCCTATACTCGCACATATTAAAACTGATGAATAACATCATAAAATACAGGTAAATGCCATTTCATGATTGACTATCTGCAGCTCTGTGTTTTAAATCAAACTCTGTTTATGGTGAGAAATCTTTTTCCAGGAAAAGATTGCTGTCTATATGGGGAGTAATTATTTTAAAATCACTGGAAACCCTTCAACCCAAATACATGCAGTACCGGTACATGTATTAATAATAGTGTATGATGTTGTAGGGAGACCTTCATGAACAAGAACAAATGAATACAGTGCATGCAAAATGACATAAACATACGTCTCTCTGCAGGTATGACTAGCCTTGGAGGGGTCGTCGGTGGACTCTCGCTGTTGTGGCGGCATTGCCAACGACGATCTCAACTCAGAGGTCACGCAGGTGACCACAGGGCTCTGACCAAACAGACACACCCACATGTATACACAAACAACAACAGACTGAGACTAAACAGCCCACACTGTTCTGACAATATGTTGCAAGCTTAACTGCATCATGTCAGTTCATTCACCTGCAGACCAGCCCTGCTTCTGACTGCACGGCTACACAAGACTTTTACTCTTACTGAAATCGATACAGAAATAGTTCAAACCAGACTTAACAGAAAAGAAAAGCATCATTGCAACACAATGGCCCCTAATTAAAGATGTTTACTAAATTGTGTTTCCATTATTATTATTGTTGTCATTCTTGCTATTAATATTATCATTACATTTATATATTTACATATATATATATATATCAATATATTGACTACACAGACCGAATATGTACAGTAAACAAAGACAGATGTACAGATAGAGATCTATAAAACTTAAAACTCATTGACCTACATCTCCTGTCCTAACCTGCACCCCCTCCAGGTTGTAAAAAAAAGATCAATTAATTGTCTTATGTTTGTTGAGTTCATATGACTTCACATCAGTCATTATTTTTCCTCGTGATATTTCCTTATTGAATTCATGACGTGTGTGTGGACACTGTAAGCTGTAGGAAATGTGGTTTTATAGGGATGATTGGACTGTATAGAACTTAATCCGATGCCTTTACTGAATGCTCAAAAGATTGTTGGCTCTAATGTCATCACCACACAAAGACATCACAGGAAAGGAAGTGCTATTCAAAGTCATTTACAGCACCGACTGTGCTGCTCACCCTCCTTCAATATGGATTCACAAAATCACACCTTACACCTTATTAAGTCTGTTCACCATTAATGGCACAGCACAGCACCATGCAGGCTATGGTCACTTCGGGAAGGACTGTTGGATGGATGTACAACTGTGCTCTCTCCACTCAGCCCAGAAAACCCTTTGTTGTCATTTACTGCCCCCTCTGTCTTTTCTCTTTCCTTTCCTTTTACTTCTCTCTTGTCTCTGTAAAGCCATTTTCTACCCATTTTCTGGATTTATCATCAAGTGGACATACAATAGAGATCTGTATGTTCTCTCTCTGATGAATCTGACAAACTTCTGAATGTACAGAAGGGAAACCAGCTGTGTTTATCACACTGGATCCTTGTGCTGAACTGTGGATCCTTCAAACCAGCAAAGAAGACGCATCAGTCTGTTTGCACAGCACACAGAACGTGGTGTTGTGGCATATAGTACAAATATACGGTACTACCAGTGCTTGATTAACTACAGCTTAACAGCCAGTGCAAGAGCCGAGCAGAATTGTACATCTGTTGTAATCTTTAGAATTGCTTGTGCTTACGTGTTGTGCTGTATGCTTTACTTGCCAGTTGCCTTTACAGTAGCTCTAATCGATATTCTGTGTAGTTTAGTATTTTTTAAAACAATCTGTAAAGATGAACATGATTGTATTGCTCTACTATGTAAAATACTGTAAGTATCCTGTTGCTTTTTTTTATAAACACAGAACCATGAAATTGCCAGAAAATGATTTCCGATGACGATGGCGGACCAGCAAGTCATCGCGCTTCTAAAAATAACTTTTGTCATATTGAATCTGCCTTGTTGACTGAGGAGGTGTCTATCAATCAGAAAACAATGTGTGTAAAACCTTAAATTGTGAATTTGAAAATGTATGCAGAGTTTAACTTTATGGACCATTTCATATGTTTGTTTGACAACCAATGAATAACAATGTCATACTGTACATACAGTCAATCCACTTGTGGCATCACTGCTTTCATTTTATTTAAAAGACTATACAGTGAGACCTTGAAAAAGCTGTTTATCCACCTATGTATCTACCATGAGAGAAAGACTGTTTGAAACATTGTTGCCCAATTATCTACAATTGAAATATTGTTTGTCACCAAACAGCAGAAGATTTTGGCTGGTATGGGGCATCAAGTGTCACACGTTCTATTTCGTTTCATAAAACACATCATGTGAACCAAAATCACATGTTGAAGAGCCACGCAGAGAAAGATTGAGCCCTTTATATCTACATAGGGAAATATCCATAACAGGAGCGGGTCCTCTTCATCGTAGCCTGCCATGTTTCTTCAGCTGGTTGCAATCTGCACCTTTGAATAACAGCCTTATTTCACATACTTATAAAACTGACTAATTAGCTCTATACTACAATATAAAAACAATGCTGTATCTTTGTCTCCTAATGCATCATCGACTGGTGAGGACGCTAACATTTTGTCTTGGACATGCAGAGCCACCGTCTTTTTAGTATGATATCATGTATTTAGCTATCAAGCGCATTGACCCCTTTCACAAGATTAACTGGAAACTGAAGAAAGTCTGTTTTTCGACCAACTCATGGAGCTAACAATAGCTTAGCTTGCTTGCTATGACTTATAAAATCTGCCAGTGACAGCTCATACAAGAGACAATTTTTCATACGTAGATATAGTTCTTATGGCCTGAACAGTTCTGACTAAATACATACTAAAAATGGCTTTAAATGCACTGAAGTTTGATTATGGGTTTGAGAATTTGCTGGTGTGAATATAATATTTGTGAATATAATATAATACCCTGCAAACTGCATGTGCTGTGCCACAAATGAAAACATAGCAACAGTAATGAATGGGGCGTGGCTTGGTGAAATGTCAATTATGGTAATGATATTGTAATTATATTTATTCATTATGAGATGAAGAAAAAGAAGGGTACATACACTCCTGATTGCATTAATGTAATATATGCCATTAAGACATATTATACAGCAAGTGACATTTGATGCACCATAAAGAATATACTCTTGAAAGTAGCATTAATTCAAATGAGTTTAATTCTGTCTATGATCACAAGGCAAGATTAAACTCATTAAACCCATGACTCATATATGACAAAATATGGCATTTCTTGTAATTTACTGTACAGAGGATAATTTCTACTTTATGGATGACACTATAACACAAAGCTTACAATTTTACTGTTAATGGGTACATTGTCTATGGAGTAAAATCTAATTCTGAATATCACTGAATGCATTTCCTATTGCGTCTGAATAAAGTATCATCTGCATTGTGGTCTATCCTTTCTTCCAGTTCATGTACAGTACCAGTTAAAAGTTTGGACACACTTTCTCAGTCAAGTGAATGTGAATGTGAATATCTTCCTTTCTCAGGATGAAACACAACACAGCTTTTCTATGTACACTCTGAACTCTGTACACTCGGAGATGATGAGTACAAATAACAAACAAATAAAAATGAATTACGAGGAAATGTGGACTTTCATTGCAAAATATATTATGTTGGCCCTATGAAGACAATAACTCAGACCCAGCAACCATATGAGGCTGGAGCTTTTGCCCCATCAATCACTGCAGAACGGTAATTTATTATCAAACAATTTCTGTAATCTAACACTTATTATTGTGACATTTGGTGATCTCCATTTTTCATGAAAGGCTGTGTCAACATGTGCGTTTGGCTGTGGATTGAGACACTGCAGTGGAGCAGTAGTAAAAGCGCAGGTGTAACAAATACCATTAATGATGGAAATGACCCCATACTAGGGAGCCATACCAGTGAGCCAGGATGCACAGCTGATACACATGAGATTGACAAAATGAATGTTCGTGTCTGTGAGGAAGGTGTAAAGGCTACTTACACACACATTTGTGCATTTCAGCAGTGCCTTCCCTTGGTATTTTCCCTCATGGGAAATCCACATTGTCATCTTAAATGACGGCAAATTACTCTGAAAACTCAAGTGGACTAGTAAGATTGACAGTTCAAAACCTGAGGGAGTGAGGAAATAATTACATACACCAAAAGGGCATATGTGTTATAATCTTCCATTAATTTTTCTACACAATGCCTGATGGAATATGCAGTAATATACTATCATTTTTTAGCAATTCTGTATTTCATCCTATATTAAATCTTAGCTATTATTTAATGACATTATGTTCTTATTCTAACTCTTCAGAGTATCCCCTCATAATTAGACTCTATATCAAACTTCTGAACCACAAATCTATTTTTCATTCATAAATACTTTATTAGTTATTAATAAATGTTCTGAATCTTTAATTAAGCTCTCAGGGAGCAGAGAGAGTGTATTCTTGTATAGGTTTTACACTGTTTTTTATGGAGAAAAAACATTCACAATGACACTATGTTACCAATGTTACCTAAAGCAGGAAAAGATAACAGTCATAATTATTTCAATGAATGTTATTGGATGTGAAAAACAACATTTTTGGTTTTTGAATTTTTTGATCAATATTAGTTCAAATTTAACCCAGAACTCCCTCTACAGTATGTACAAATTTTTTTTTTCAAAAAGTTGAAATATTTCCATTTTTTTCAAAGTCATACAATTTCAGTATGTGTTTAGGTGTTTTACTGCTTGCAAATGTAAAAATGAGTCAAAATTACAGTATTTATGAAAGTAAGCCATCTCCAATTTATTCTTCCTTATCCTCTGTATTTGAAACAATTCATTTTACTCAATTATTAAGCTTGTTTGAGGGCAGTTGCTTTTCACTTTGAATCCTCTGCTCCTCTCTGACCTGGCCTCTCTCACTCAGCAAGAGGCCACTCACTTGACATATGGTGCCACGTATAGCATCACCAGTGCTCATCAGTGCTGAGGAGAGGTGAAAGAGGGCGTTAATACCTGTTTCCACCGCATCGTATTCCGTCACACTGGCTTGAGTTTGACTTGATTGAAGTGCAGTAAGCGTTTTATGTTTGTTTGCTGTAAAAACCTACTTATTTTATTCATTACCCACATGCTATGATCAGCCAAGGGCCTGTTTACTCGAGGCTTTGGTCATGACCTGAGCAAAGCCACTTGTAGCAGTGAAGAGATAAAACAAGACTCTAGCCTGTGGCTTTTCCCGCTGGAGCCTTTAGAGTGGAACAGCTATGTATGAAGCAGATAACCACAAGATCCGGAGAGCTGTGTGACCTTCTCAAATGAATAGAATCACATTTCCTGTTGAATCTCATTATTTTAGGTCATGACCATTGCAGGAATTGTAAATATTCTACAATTCATGATTCATGTCCTGGATTCATGTTTGAAAAAAAACAAAACATGAATCCAGGATATATAAAACATGCACGTTTAATCAATGATACAGATCATAAATATATTGAACATGTTTGCAGACTAACTGATGTATTTACATGCATCATAAAGACACATATAACATATAAAATGTGTTCTTGTTGCAGAATGTCACTTCAGATTATGTCTAAAATTCAGATGTATTTTAAAGGTCACATGTGAACATCATCAATCTAGACAATCTGTGAGATCACTGTGGATGTCATGCGTTGCAAGTGAGATTGTGCATGAAGTGCTTTTATTTGTGTCTAAGCCAGAAAACGTCATCATCATGAATCTAAGAAGTGAGTGGATGTCTCCGCAGCATGTATATCTATGCACATGCCTTCTCCTCTGACTTGTCATGTTCGGAGCTGTCGAGGAAGCAGACATCAACTTATTGGAGTTGGCTGCATGATTAGTCCTGTCATAACAATTATTATCAAGTGGCGTTGAATGCCCCCTCTTTCTGCAAAGACGGTGCTCTCATGCGGATGTGAACCTGCCCTTGTCTGTATGGAAAGCTAATCAACCAAACCTGTGTTTAATGACCTCATCCTTCAAAGGTCAAGTCTTTGTCTTGAGGAGAAAATTTAGGGTCTGTATGAGGAGATTGAAGATTTTCATGTGAAAAAATATACAGAAATATAATATGGCTCATTTCTTTCCCCTGTGTGGAGCCTTAATGTGTTGTTTTGCACACAGAGAACAGCTGTGTGCATTCTGTTAATGTTTTCTCTAAATTGGACATACTTGATAAGGTGCATGCAAACATATTAGACAGTGATTACACATGTCTAGTATATTTATGATCTGATATCATTAATTAATGGATTCATGTTTTTTTTTTTTTTTTTTAAGATTTCAGTCTTATAGTTTGAAGAATATCAGCAACAGCCATGACTTAAAATGACAGGAAATGTGAGAAAGGCATGCAGTGCACTAAATCTTGTGATTATCTTCTTCATACATTGCTGTTCCACTTTAAAGGCTCTGAGCAGGAAAGCCAAAGGCCAGATACTCTTTTTATCCTTTCCACTGCTACAAGTTGCTTTTCCCAGGTCATAACCAAAGCGTTGAGTAGACAGGTCCTTGACTGGCCACAGGAAAAATGTTTTTTTTAAAGCAAATATAAATCCTTTATGAAACTCCAAACAGCAGAGTGAAATTGAACAGAGCCATGCCAAATCCGATTTAAGACCTCCAGGTTTTGATACCCAAGCAGCTCAGCACTATCGTAGAGAAATAGTTTCCTCAGGCTATTTCACACCTAGATGAATGGCTAACCGGGTCTCATTATCTGACCAAGAGGAACATTGGGTTTCTGCTGGTGTGGTTCACAGCACAGCAGGAGGTGGACACTGCAATTCCTGAGAAAGAATCTCAGGTGTGGTGGGGAGATGAGAGTCATGGTTTGTCCTGAGATAACAGGCAGGAAGTAAGCCAGACAGTTGGTTGAGCTAATGTACCCATAAGCAAATGACCACTGAGTCCTACAAAGCTGCTATCCACCTCATCAGTTTGTCCGCCAATAAACCAGAAACCCAGCGGTCAAAAGCCAGCAGTTTGTCAGCTGACCAATGAGCCACCTCACTTTGTCCACCAACCAATCAGCCATCACTATAACAACCCTACAGGGTGTAGTTTGTTTTTACTCCTTCTCTCTATCTACCTCCGCTGCCTGGTGGTTTTGAATGGCTCAGTCTTCTGTTTAAATCACTGGAAAGATCGCTGACTCAATTCTTTACTAGGCTATCACTCAGCAGGACTGTGGGGCACAGGAGCCATCCAGTCAGGTAATATTCACATCCATCCACCTCATTTCATTACCCTTTCCTCCTGCTAGTGCTTTGCTTTGCTGTTCCCAGTTCTGCCCACTAAAAGATTGGCTATCAAAGTTTGATTATCGAGCCCCTGTGACTATTTGTGTAGCTCTGCAAAAGTTAAATAGAAAAGCAGCCATCTCATTTCTGGCAGAGTGCAAAAAAGAGGAAAAGAATGTATAGTGAATCTATACTCCTATATACACACACACACATACATTCAATGTCTGAGTGGCCCTTAAACACACTATATATACTTTTCCTTTTCTGCTAGAGCTTGTTCCACCGACCTACATGTACATGTAATATCATCTATGAAGAATCATTCCACTGTCCCTATAGTTCATATTAATGTGCCAGCCTTCGTTTTCTATGGTATGTTTAAAGGGGACCTATCATGCTTCTCCTTATTTTAAGTCATATATATGTTACAATCACAGATGTTCATGTTAAACATGGCCAGAGTGCCAAATAATGAGGTAAGCATATGTAGAAATAATCCCTGTGAGCAAAAAGCTCAGGCTTCAAACTACTCTGAACAATTGGTTTCCAAGGTTTTTTTCTACTTTCAAACCAAGCCAACATCGGCTCGTAATGGATTTCTTTGTGCAGTCATCTGCTCCATTCTGCTTACATTATGGCATTTTTCCATTGTTTTGGGGGTAGTCACGCAGAGCCATGACTCAAGTTGACCTGGCGCACTGTCAGTGTTTTTCCATTACACAGCACCGCAAAGTCAAATCAGTTGTTTACCTCTCAGTGGTGTGCTGGTCATTTGCAGCTCTTCATCAATCATCATCATCAATGTGACTGTTTCTGCTTGTACTCTTCCTCCCTGCATTATTTCTAACAAATATGCTGAACAAAGAGCTCCAAATATCTCCATATTTTTTTTGTGTCAACTGTTTTTTAGTGCCACTAAAGAAACTCTTTTATATTTCCTGTAAATTCATCACAATAAAAGTCTCCTGTTATTTAGTCATTTAAAAGCTAATGAAGCAGTAAACCAAGAAATCAGCGGTAACTTAACATGATTCTGATATGGCTGCAACTGGCCAATCAGAACAAAGTGAGCTCATCGGGAAGGGGGCCTTAAAGAGACAGAACTGGCTGAACTGAGGGGGCTCTTCCTGGGAGCCTGGCATCACAAAGATGTGGATGTTTACCAGGCAGGGAAGGTCAAATTAAAGATGGTATTGAGTTGCATTATGGGAAATGTAGGATTTGAGCTTGGAGCTTGACTAGGTGAAGATACCTCAGGCTCTTTGATTTTTACTGTTCTTTGTTTAAATGATGTGCACAGCAATTCTTCTTTTTTTTTTTTTTTTGTAAAATGCAATCAGGATGCTGGAAGCATAGCCTATGATTTCACAAAACCTTAGCTCATCTCTCATTTTACTTTATTGTACTGTATTTTTGCATTTTTACCAATTTCTACTGAATTTAAATTATGTTGTTTGTTGTACTGTATTGTCAATTTCCCTGTTCTGTGTTATTTTCTGGCTCTGTGTGGTGAAACCAAAGATAATTTTCCACAGTGTGGACAATAAAGTTCCTTCCTTCCTAAATTGTCTCTCACTGTTCTCCCAGATTTATGGAGGCTCTAAATTGGTGGAGTATTCCTTCAAAATGGATCATTCAGTAATTAAATTCTGAGATGGTTATTTTAATTAGTTTAGTTAGTTTTGTGGAGTTTTTTTTTCAGAGACACATCCAAGAAAGAACCGATCCATTTAAGCCCAAGTAAATATTCATTACTGCAAACTTTAATCTCCATATTGAATTTCATACTTGCATGGATACAAATTTAACATTTTTGCATGTTCAGCTAACCTGCTGTACATTGAATAAAATAGAGTTGATTGGAATTGAATACTACGTGTACAAATTCATGACTGTCTCAATTTCCCCAATAATTAGTACCAAATTACATTCATTACAGTCATTTCCTGGAACCTTCCTATGAATTTAGAGTTACGTATCAACTCCTCTCTAGGAAATTATTTAGGAAAATCCTGTAAATGTTTCTGTAATATTTTATTCATTACATAAAATCTATTATAAATTTGCATCTTAACAGAGATGTACTCTCTCTTACATAAGGCCATAACACTACATGGTTTAACAGAGTATATTTATTCAACTATATCTCCACAGTGCCCACTAATTAAAATGTAGTACTTATTATGTAAACTCTTGAGTTTCTAAGTTATGGAGAACTACAGAATGAAGTATAATGGAAACTCAAGAGAAGGCCTGGTAATAGTGGTCATGATCACACACACACGCACACACGCACACACACACACACACACACACACATACACACATACACACACAGAAAATGGAAAGAGGTAGCATAGTGTAACACGCTATATAAGCAGCACATCTCATTCTTTTCCTCTTCTATCTCATGTCTCCTTCAAGTGGGTGTCAGGAGACTAATTACACACATACAATTGTACCTTTATTCTCATTCTGATGCAAATCTCACATCTTTTCAACTGTACACTCTTCTCATTCTGTATTCAGCTTCTTTTAGGCCAAGGGACTGTAGATACTGTCCAGTTTTATCCCTTGGACCCTGCTGATCTCTTCCCTTTTCCTATTTAACCTGCAAATAAACCTGAATACATTGTTATAATACAAGACCATAAAGGAACAGAACCTAATCAAGGCTAACACAATTCTCGCTTTTTTTCTTTAATGAAATCAGGACAATATCTCGTCTCCCAGCAGTTTCTGCCAGGACGTGCTATGAGAAATGTAATCTCTATCCCTGTAGATCTCCTTTGTGCAACATGATAAATGGACCTTCCTTTCTTATTACTGTTATCCTTCTTACCAAATGTAAGATACTGTCATTAGATATTTTTCACAGAGCAGGTGAGCAGTACAGACAATCAATAGTGATGAACAGCAGTCCTCATGGGACCTAATTGAGCAGTTTATTCACACTTGATGCAGTAATACAACATTTGGTGAATGCTTTTTCCATACCTAAACTTCTTACAAAGGCTTGTAGCTTTTAGCATCAGTGGGAATTAACTTCTGACGTCAGCATTCTTCTGCTCTTAAGGAGTTCCATTATAATGGCAACTTTATTGATTCTTTATGGATTTCTAGTCATTTTTATTCATCACAGGCTGAACACATAAAACCAGAAGCAGTACTGCCATCAACATTTCCACACAATTGAGTCCCTTTACCACATGTACCTTAACCTATAAATGCTCAGGCAATTTTCTCCTTGTGTGTCTTGTGGGAGCAGAGGCTAGAGTCAATTTTCCATGTACAGTTTGCCAGATCAAGGTCTAAATCCTTCACAGAGGTGGAACAGAGGCAATAACATTTCTAGGAAAAGGTTACAATATTTTTATGTAAGAGCAGTTTATGTAGCCATATGTATGGTGTGGAGACAGTCCAATGGATGTCAGTGGATGTGGTCTGCTGAGGACAGCAGTTTGTCTGCTTTTGCAATGAGTTCTTCTGCCTTCTGCTCTCTTGTCACATCTCCACTGCTGTTACCAAGGAGAAAACACAAATGAGTTGACTCAGCTAACAGTGACATGCTAATAATAAAAAACATGAACCTGAAAAAAAGACACTTGTGCACAAGGCAAGTATTTAACCGAAGTGCAAAATATTATCATTACAAGACTAGAGATGGGATTAAGCTTTGGTAATAAAAACATATTAAACAAATGTTGCTGCAACACTGCTATTGCAAAATCTTATGTGACTTACCTTCAAATAACAGTAAATAAAACCTTTCTTGTTTTCATTATATTTTCATAAATGTATGTGATATTGAATATATTGTATTATATAATATTGAATTCACAATATTTCCCTGATTCCCTCAGTAATATTAACTTTATGAGTAAGATGAACAACCATCCTATTGCTCTATTTTCTTTGTGTACATGATTTAAGACCATGCAGACATTCTAGACATGAATGTCTACAAAATTTCATGACAATCCGTCAACCTAGAGGTGATACTAGAGGAAAACTCTGTAGGATTCATCCTCCAGGGATGACGAATGACAGTACAACATTTCACCTTAATCTGTCCAATAGTTGTTGAGATATTTCAGTCTGTACCAAAGTGGAACAACAGACGAAATGACAGACGTTGCCATCCAGAGTGCATCTAATATGGAAAAAGACATCAAAAGTGCATTCAGCAGATTTAGGCCAACATAACTTATGTTATAAATATTCAAGAGAGTACTAAAGTTCTCCTGAAGATTTCTTGAATCTAGTTCAACAAACAGCATGAGCTATGAGTTGTTAACAGCTCCACCAAATAGTGACTTTTCATGCTACACTTGTCACATGGTTTCATTTCAATAAATGTTCAAATTATCCAATATTTCACCAAAAATCAAAGATTAGAGAAAAGATCCAAAAACTGATTTCTGTATCAGAACTTTGTTTTTTCTTCTTTCCTCTGCCATTAATCATCCCATGACCCCTCAGATTTATATGGTGACCCTTTAGTCTGTTTAGAACCACTGGACTAAACTAGATATAAAGTACACTAAACTGTGTCTAAAGTAGTTCAAACTAGCTCTACCTGCATCAGCTATAATGCTGTGTCATAAATAATAATGTATCAGTCAGAGGAACCAAACCACTACTTTTACTTTAATAATTTAACTACATCAAGCTGCGAATACTTATCTACTTTTACTTTTACCTAAGTATGATTTTTCATTCAGGACTTTTACTTGTAATGGAGTATTTTGACCCTGTTGTTTTGGTACTTTTAAGCCTTCAAGCCTTTTTCTTTCATCTGAATCAGAATTAGAATCTGTTTATTAGCCAAATATGAAAGCATAGAAAGAATGTGTCTTTGTGTTTGCTCCCACAGACGCAATACAGAAGAATAAAAATAGAAAATGTCCGCTGGAGGTTTTTATGGATCTCAGCCTTTTTCCTGAGGGAAGAAGTTTGTCTGTGTCTGGGGTAGGATGGGTCGGAGGCACTGGTATGGTATATAGTAATGTGATAAACAGTAACTTTATCTTAAATTCTGAATTATTATGCTTACATTGTAAATCTTGTACATCCTTGTTTGACTACACTGTACTTATTTATGGTATAAAAGCGACAACAATAAGTTGCAGCCTTTGTTTCCCCCCCGGTTCATTTTACACGGCGTACGCACCGGAAGTCGTCACTTGCATTACGACGAAGTACGAGCATTATTTACACCTTCTGTCTAAAACTCTTCACATCTAATCGAGTAAGTGTGCTTTATATTTCGTTTTGAACCCCTTGGATCACAAAGAAACTGATAATTAGCCAAATGAGCGTTTTTATTAAGCTAACATCAGTTAGCTTACAGCACGTTATTATTAGCCAGAAATCTATTGAAACCAACGTTAGCATGCTAACGTTAACTGCCTCCGTGTAAAAGCGAGGAAGGTAACGTTATTTACCAGGTATGGTTATATTTAAGAAAAACACAACGAGTACGGATAGCAAAACCAGACATGTTCCGATGCTAAATAGCTGTTAACGCCATGGCGGAAATTCAACCAGGTTCACAATTCTTCAAGTTTGTCTTGAAACAACACTGTTAGGGTTCCCATAACAGTTGAACAATGAAAGGTTTTCCTCGTTGTAATCACTCCTCATGTTCATACAGACTTTTTAGCATCAGATTCCCTCTTTGGCTTTGACTTTGGCTCTAAAAAACACAGCATTGACCCTGAAAGATATCTATTTAAGTTGACTCATTTGAACGGGTGAAGCGTCATATTAGCTTAAACTTTTTTTAAATACATTTTTCACAGAAGGAGACTTTTGGATTTTGCTCCCCATCATTTACATTGTAAGTGCATTATGGAGGGATCTGCTAATGGTCAATATGAACAAGAGGAATAATTGTGGCAAGAAAAATCTGTTTCATTTTTCATTTGGGCACTTGACTGTTGTTTTAAGACAGACTTGAAAAATTGTGAACCTGTCCTTATTATTGCACATTCTTTAATCACACTGTGTTGCCTCTGTATGCAGGGTACATAATAAGCACCAGCCAAATGCTAGTAAAATATACAAGTGGCTGGTAAATTTGCTTCACTCACCAGCCAAAAAAACAACGGTAGTCTATTGAGTGGCTGGTAAAATTTGAACATTTACTAGCCATTTGGCTGGTGGACAAAAAAGTAAATTTTGCAACTTGCCTGCATGAATTCATTCACATGACTTTTTGTTCCTTCTTCGGTTAGAATGACCGACAGATACAACATCCACAGTCAGCTGGAGCATCTCCAGTCGAAGTACATCGGCACAGGACACGCCGACACCAGCAAGTGGGAATGGCTGGTCAACCAGCACCGGGACTCTTACTGCTCCTACATGGGACACTTTGACCTGCTCAACTACTTCTCTGTGGCTGAGAACGAGAGCAAAGCGCGTGTCCGATTCAACCTGATGGAGAAGATGCTGCAGCCATGTGGACCACCAGCAGACAAACCTGATGACGCCTAAGTTACACAGGAGTGAGCTGGAGTGGAAGTTTTTTTATGGGATTTTTTGGGGGTTTGATGGACATTCAACTTGATTTCTGACAAACATTTTCAATGTTGTACTCTCTAAAATGTCACATTTCCATAAAATTTGAACGGCTGCGTTTTTATTACTGAATGGATGGTTGATTTTCACAACAAAATATACCTGGACTCAGATCTTTATATTTTTTTTTGCATCTGGACCACTGAAAAACATTGATTCTTGCCCCTAACAGCTCTGCAGTTGTCAGGGAAGTTGGCTACTAAAAAAGTCAGAGTGAGGGAAAAGTAGGAAGGGATCCATTACCATTTAGAGAAAATAATGAAAATGTTTGTTATTGCTAAATTACAGAGAATGGAAATTGTTAAGTGACACACTCATCTGTCATGTGTTGGTAGTTGTATTCTTTTTTTGAAATATTTGTTTTGATTTAATTAAAATTTGTATTTCTCCATGATGACTGCAGTTACGTGTTTTAATATGTGGTGGTTCATGAGTCAGATTAATCATTAGGCACCTGTTAAGTCACAAGTGTTTGTGTGTCTAAAATATGAAATCATTTCTCATCAGAAAGTCTGAGTGACAAATTTATTTTTACATTTATTCTTTTGTCTTAAGTGACACAAATGAGGTGCAATCTGAGCCGCAGTAGATCAAGGAAATTCATTTGAGAATAAATGTAACACTCATCAAAGGCTTGCCAAAAGCTAGCAGATCACTTTTTGAGAGGGGGAGAGAGAGAGAGCATATTGGAGAAGTACCCTAGGAAGAGGGCACTCAATTGCTGAGGGATGATCACAGTGACAGTAGGACAAGTTGTCTGTTTTTGAGCGTGAAGGTGCATAAAGTGTAAAACATTGGGTCACTATGATCCTCCAGAACAGCTTTACTGCTCCTTAGCTTAGGTTCTGCAACACCATTCTCACAAAAGATATTAACAGATTTTATGTTTGGTCAAGGTGGTGGAGAGATAGGCGTTTGGTTGGTTTCATGTATATATGTATATATGGGTTCATACCCATCAAACCATTCAGTGACCCTCATGCCCTGTATGGAAGCGTCTGTTATGTTTCTTTATTCATTTTGTTCATTTCTTTTCTCGAAAATGTCCCCTCTCTTCAGATTCCATGCTGTTTCTTGTATATACTATAATGTTCATGGTTGATGGAGCTGAAATTGCCGGGTCTGATACTTATAATCAACATATCTGAAAAGCAAGTAACAGCAATTAGCTTGCAGAGTGGATATTAAATTCTCAAGCAGTGACACCAGTTTAAAAGCTGCCACGAAGCACAGCTCAGGGTAGACATTAGGAAAATTATTCCAGTGTTGAATTTGAATCAGTGCCTTTGATCAAGAGTGTCAGCTTTATATTCTAGTAGCCATTAGAAAATATTTTTTATACTGCATATATCTTCTGGCTGGTTAAAGTTAGATAGATGTTTGAAGCTGCGGTTTGAACTGGAGCAGGCAGCAGGAACAGTGAGCCAGTGAGAAAAGAGCAGCAGGTGTTGTGATTTGACTTGCTGACTTCAGGTGATTTTCCAAAGCACATTGCTGGCAAAATTCACACACACATGCATACACACAGAGACAGACAGTGGGAGAGGATGCAATGCATGACTCATTGTTGGATTGAATGATTAGTCAGTGGGTGCCAAGGAAGTTCTTGTGTTGTGCATCACGTCTGAGAGTGTGCATTAGAGGGTTTCTTAGTGGGGTAAGTCCTTGCCATCTGTCCTCACTGTGAGAGTCGTGGAGACGGCGCTGCCAAGTCAGGCATGAAAGCAGCATGAGGTCTGCCGTCGCACACACACACACACGAAACATTCACATAAACTGCTTGACTTGTTCTCACAGAGAAACAAGCACATAAATAGATGCCTGCTCTTCAGTTTCCAGATAGTTCATAGAGGCGGTCTCACCTTTTTTTTTAATGGTAATAAGGTTCACAGGAGGGTGTACTTTGATTGTAGGCAGTACAACTGTAGGTCAAGCACTCTGAGAGAAACCTGCTCTGTACTGTTTTTTTTTTCATTTCCTAATGTTCTCTCTGACAAAAATCTGAACATTTATTTAGATTTATTGTTAAGTCGTCTAAGAAAAAAAATCACCTGCAGATGGGAGAAATGAGAGAATAGGCTGATCAGGATGTAATATTCATCTTGAAGGTTGTTCATTTGCCTTGACGAGAACCATTCTTTGCTTTTTCAACAAAGCTTTTTGTTAGAGAAATATACTTTTACTGTACTAATATGTAGAGCAGCAGATGCTTTTCTTCTTTAAAGCATATTTTTTAACGCACAAGTGATAGAGTGTCTTCATTCTGCTAAGAGGGAAAGCAGTGGAAATGAAACAGCTTGTTCTGTCGTTGTTGATTTCTTCTGGAGCCCTTCACAGTGACTATAAATACTGTGTCCTGCCTGCCAACACGCACACACATGCATGCACACACACACTATAAAGACTTTAACAAAACAGGGACATAAAAGCTGTTTTATACACTCACAACGAACGTCTTGTATTTGCAGTTAAAACTGTTTTGAATAAGTCCTGGAAATAAACTGTCATGTATAAAATGAGGTGAATAAAGATATTGAGCACCAACGGGCCACAAGCAAAGGAATGGCCCCTAATACTGTACATTTGGAATAAAATTTGCTTTGTTTCCACCAAGTGTATGCTTGGGCTCGAGATATTTAATACTTAGATTTCAGACTGCTCCAGTTTTGAAGATGTTGATCTAAATCCACAAAACACAATACCACAAAGAGATGAAACTACAGACAAAATTGGAACAAGCAGAGATATAATTTGGCCCAACACACAAAAACAAAATTGTCTTCCTGTACAATACCAGTCAAAAGTTTGGACACACCTTCCCATTCACTTGAATATATAAGTGTGTTGAAACTTTTGACTCGATGTATATATGTAAGCCCCCAATTCCTGAGGATATTTTGACCAGATGGTTCAAGTTAGTGGGTATTAGTGTCAGTAATTAGTGCCACATTAACAGAATTTCAATTAGGTTTGATAATTGAACCCCTGCTGCACTACGCACTTACTTATTATTATTATTGCTTACACCCTAATATAGAGGATCACACAGGTGCAATACTGCATAGTGCCTCATTCCCAGTATTTTGTAAGAAGAAAAAAAAACAGCTTTGTTCTTTCCGATTCACAGTATGTTAGCTTCATTCAGGCCTCAGTTACCAGAAGGACGGAGGTCTGAGTCATTGAAATAGTTTTTCAAGAGACCAAGCTTCGTTTGTTTTAAAAAGACTAGATACTGCCCAAAATAATATGTCTGTAAATCTAACTCTATTTCATCCTCACTCAGACCCTCTCCAGGGTCTTTACCTTGAATGATGCTATCATCTACCTATTCTCAAGACCATATATCAACAAAGTCATGTGACTGACCTTGGCTCGCCGTCTATAAGAGCAGCCAGGTGACCATGCCTCTTCCTCTTTGCTTCACTTGCCTCATCCGAGACCTGTAGGTAAGACGTGTATGTTTGGGAATCCACTATCAACAGTCATTTACTGTGGTGCAGGTGCCTTGTGTCCCTGAGAATTGAATGTGTTTTTTTCTTATTTCATTTGCATGTAAATAGCAGAAGGTTACACTACCTGTGTTAACTTATTATTTTCATTTCAGGTAGCCTAATTTGTTGCACCTGATGCCAAGCAATTACTGTATTTTGCAGCAGTAAGCGCTGTTTGTTTCATACAATTTTTCCCTCAGGAGTAAGTTAAAGAAAAATATTTGGGCATAATTACCAAGTAACCTCTTCCTATATTAATTTGAACAGAGTTCACTTATTCTCCCTGTTTACTGTTCGTAGTGGGTGGTTTTTTTGAGTTAGTCCCCCTCGTGCATTTTTACACAATGAGCAGGGGAGGTGAATTTTGAATAACTGTTCCTTTATATGTCATTCGCTATTGGCAATTTCCCTTTTCACCTCTGTGTGCAGCAGGTGGGATTGTTTAATTTCTTCTCCCTTTATATTACATACATTAGGGTTTAAGTTGGTTATTATTGTCATTGTTAAGCGCTTTTTGTGTTGCCCTTAGCCCCTGTTCACAGTAGGTGAGCTTCTGATTGCTTCCCCCTTTGCCAGTCCATGCATACAGTGGGTGTTTTCAGGTGAATTACATTTGTTTAATCTTTTATTTTATTGTAAGTCATTGTGGCCATCTGTGAGTGGCCTGATTATTGGTTCCCCTTTTTCAGATATTTGTAGCTGCTGGGCACTGCTGTTTATTTTCGATTCACATGAAAAATTACAAAGAAATGGCCTCACAATTTTATCATTTTTTTCCAGGGCAAATTCAGGGGGAACCCCCGTGATGGCCATAGTGAATGCCTTTCTTGTTTGGGCATGGCACATTTATTGGAGGATATTGAGAACCCGTGTGGGGCAGCAGTTGAACTGCCTGTGGAGGAGCACATTCAAAGAGTCAGGTGGGTGAAGCAGTCTGTTCATGCGGGGGCAGTGCAGCCTCCACCCACCCAGCTATGTAAATGGGGACAATGCTCCTTCCTTTGGTTCATGGTCACCATTGGATCTTGTTAGTCAGGGCGGACCTTCTCTCCCAGACAGAGGGTCAGATATAGCATACCAAACCAGCTGTCCTGCAGCTCTGCTAGGCACCTTCTCGGTCCTTCTCTCAAGGGTTAGATGAAGCTGTCTTGAAGACTGTAGTCAATGCCAGGGCTCCTTCCACTCGTGCTTACCAGTGGAGGGTGTTCTCTGCGTGGAAACACAATAGGCTCAGAGAGAGTGGTTAGCACTATTAAGGTGCACACTGCCACTCTATCTTAGTGCACTTAGTGTCTCAGTTCATGAAAGGAGTGTACCACCTGTAACCAGACAGGGCTCTCAGAGCTCCATTGTGGGATGTCCCTTTTGTGCAAAGATCCCTGACTCAAGGTCCTTATTAACCCATAGAGCAGTCCAATCTTGAGTTTCTGTGTCACAAAACAGCTTTCCTTGGCTATATGATCTGTCAAGAGAGTGAGTGAGTTATATGCTTTGTCTGTAAGTGAGGAATGATAGATGGAAGGCTGATAACATAGGTGTGTCTCTGTCACCGTATCCCTCAATTTTGCCTTAAGTAGTAAACCATCAGACGGTAAACCAAGTGGTTGAGAAAGCGCACTTCAGCTCAATCCAGCTCTCCCACAGGGGGAATAGACCTGCTTATTTTGTATCCAGTGAGGGCACTAAGGGCTTATATTGCATGCACTTCATGCTCACACTTTGTTATTTGTCTTTTTCAATAATAAAAAATTGGGGCTCCCTGTTTCAAAATAGTTAATCCTACACTCTCTCTCTCTGAGCCCTATTCTAGACAGAACCTCCTAGTCCTGGGTAATCTGGTAGCTCACTTCACCAGTGTGGTGGGCCGCTTTAAAAGGGGTTCTGCTTTCAGAAATCTGTGCAGCAGCAACGTGGAGTGCTCTCTGTACATTTCCAGGTTTTAAAGAGTCAATGTGGCATCCCCTGCACTGATTGGTTCTGTTGTTCTGCTCTCAGCAACTGGGCAGGGAGGGGGTGGAGTCCTCTGTTCCTTATGACGCTGATGGTACTAGTCATCCAAGGTAAAGACTGTGGTGGCGGTCTGAGTGAGGTTGAAGCAGGTCATAAGTTATGACTACAAATATGGATCTATGAGACCAAATGATGACTGTCACCATCTCTTGATGCACAGAACAGGCTCTGAGGCAAGAGGAAGAGGTGTAGTCACCTGGATGATATTATACATGGCGAGCCAAGCCTCCATAGGTCAGTCACATGACTTGTTATCAATATGTTACCATATATCAATATGGTCTCAAGGATAGGTAGACAATGATATCCTTCAAGGTAAATACAATGGTGACGGTCATCGTTCAGTCTCATAAATCCATTGTTATAGTCATAATTTAAGTTATTATTGTGTAATTGATATTTCTCTTGGATATGCAGAACTTTTTTCTCACCTTATTTCACTTTGTTTTTCTAATCTCCAGAGCTACTCAAGCTAAAACCTAAAGTTAAATTAAGTTCAGCCCCATTTGAAGCAGTTCAAGCATGTTAGCGCTTATATTTTGCTGGTGAGGTTCAGCAAAATTGGAGTACAGGAAGTACAGGCCTGTCTGAACATCTCACAGCCCAACACCCAATGAAAGATCTAATCTCGCATAGCAGCTTGTTATCATCTCACCTCTGTCTCTATTCAGGACCCTGCATTATCTTGATAGTTGAGGCAATTAATTCTGTTCCTTCATATGGCCTGTTAAAAGCTATTGTTTGAGTGGAATCTGCACTGGCATCTGTGAGTGTTTGCATTTTTAAATGGTGCCTGACAGAGTGAATGGCACCTGTTAATAACCACTTGGCCTTTCTGTGTTCATGCTGATGTGAGCGTCTTATTTGGCTACTCGTCCACATCAGCTCTCTCCTCTGATTACACAGGAACTCAGCCAAATGGCAAGGAAGTCCAGGAAAAACATTCACCCACCCCCGCCCATGAACGCCCCCACAATCCAATTATCTCTGCCCTTCTCTGCCACCCACCTGTTTTATCTGTCTATCTCCATCTTGCATGAACTCTTCCTCTCCATTGTTCTCCTCCATGAAACTCTTCACTCTTGTCCTCCTTACTGCTTACACCCCCTCATCCGAACATCTTCTTCTCATGCATTCAGCTCCTTCTTTCTCTCTCCATCTCTACAGTTCTGATGGGTTTCCCAGTGGAGTGGAAACATTCAAGATAAAGCACACCAGTAATCACCCCGCAGCAGGAAAAACACATGAATATTTTGTGTGAAGAACACAGGAGTGCGTGCCTAGCATCATTTTCTCTAAATAAATGCAAACAGAAATACCCTGAATAATGGCACTTAGAAGATGAAAGTAAATGGACCTTAACAGCGAAAACACTTAAAGCATTTGTTCATAATTTTTCAAGTCTGTCCTAAAACAACAGTCAGGAGCCCAAATAAACATTGAAAAAGGTTTCACTGCCATAAATATTCCTTCTGGTTATACTGGCCATTAGAAGATCCCATCATAATGCACTTACAACATAAAGATGGGAGCCAAAATCAACAGTCCTCCTTCTGTGCAAAAATGTATTTGAAAATGTATCTAAAGCAAATATGAAGGGAAACACAATGAGGAAATTTTATGATAAAAAAATAAGACTGTAAATATACACAAAATATGATTAACTCAGAATGCTGAAGCCTCATATAAGCTTCACATAAACTGCACAAAATGACTGTGTGGACACGCTGTGGATTTTGGCCCCCATCACTTACATTGAAAGCACTTTTGAAGGGGATCTTTTAGCGGCCAGTTTGAACAAGAGGAATGGTTTCAGCTAGGAAAGACTCTTTCAATGTTCATATCAGCACCTGACTGTTGTTTTAAGACTGACTTGAAAAATTGTGAACCTTAATGGAGGGTCTGGCCTTAATGGCTTTTGAAGCGGTTTCCTGCTATAAATGTGCACATTAAAATCACATTTGGGTTAATAAATGTGGTTTAACTGGATGTGAAACAACTTTCTTTTTAAATACAGGTTATAATCCAACTTTTTTACTGAACAATTACCTTTTTATAAAATTTCTGAGCACAGAAAATTAAAAGCTGACTTGGTTTTAGTTTTTTAGTTTTTTTTACCCCCTTTCTTACCTGCATTGTTAAACTTTTATAACCTTTCACTCATTTTTGCAGAGTGCAAGTAATTTGAGAAGTGGAATGACTGTAATATGAACAGTACGACAGGGCAGAATAAACCGTCTCATAATCACATTTTTTGCAACCTAGGGCGGCATCAGACTGATGATTAATATCCAGCCTTTTCCAATTGAGTAGTAGACCTGCATTATAGCTGAAACCTCTGGGCAAAGTGCCAGGGACAAAACTGCCTTCTGATCTTACCTGCGAAACTACATTAACATGGTGTATATGTGTGTTTTATACTGGTTTGACTTTTAAGACTAAAAAGTGGAAACTTTTTTGAGAAAACTGACTGTTTAATACCTTGAAAAAAGGGCTCAATTTAGATTTAAGGTTTTAAGTTTAAAGTTCAGGCCCTGAAAAATATGATCATTGTCAATTTAAGGATAAAGTTTAAGATAAAGGTGAGAATTTAGGGGGTGACTGTGAGTCCTCACAGGTAAAAGATGTGTGAGAGAGAGCAGGATGTTTATGATCACTGTGGGACAGAGGGGCATCTCTCAGATGTAAACACCAGCTACATCAGTTATCTTGCTGTCCTCCTTCCTTTGCTCTATAAAACTGATTATCACCACTGTCAGAATGATTTATACCGAACGAGGGAGCTGCAAAGTCGAAAAGTGGGCGTGCACCACAAGAAAATCAAAAACCTCAATTTACACCCTTCACCAAGGTCAAGCTGTAGCACATATGTGTCATCAAATCAATTTAAGCCAACGGCCTTTTAAAAAGTTGAGCATGAGCCCGACTGGTGATTCACTTCTTCAACAGTCTCTCATTTCCTACCATGTCTGTCCCTTCAGCCTCTTCCAAACTGTCCTCATTCATTGTATCCTTCAATTTCTAGTTCTCATTTCCTTGTTCTCGTCTTCAGAACCAACTCCATTACGCCCACATCCTCTTTAAAAGCAGGCAGGCTCGTACGCTGGATGAGGCTGACTAGATAGGGCTGAAATTCAATACTTTAATGGTCATTCACGTTGAAATCTCCCGCATAAACCAAAATACACACTGACTCAAAGGTTCAGAGATGTTTGCAACACATGCATTAAGATGACATGCACTCTAAGACCACGAAATTGTACGTGCAAACCAACATGAGGTCATGTATACATTACAGTACAAACAAACAGAATTCACAGAAGTCACATTCATCTGGGGAATTTATCGGAAATCTAATTGGCAAAATGTAGTTTTAATGGCACGGCAGAGTAATGCGGTTCATCTCAGTTTCTGTCAGATTTTGTTTGCATATTTAGACTGAAAATGTATTTTGAGACTCTGTTTGGGAAGCAACTATCAGAGTTACTGGAACCGTCTTGTTTTGCATTTGTCAAATTAAACTGATGTGTATCATGACGGATTTGATTAGACTGAACTCAGTGCACTTGGTTTATTTGTGTTCTACCGAGCCATGTGTGAAAAGATAGAAGAGGAGAAACATAAGCAGACTACCAAATGAGTCAGCTTCTGGGCACTTATTTTTCTTTCAGCACACGGTGTCATTGGACAAATCACTTTTGAGACAAAAAGAGAGAAACTGGACAAACCATGCTAGTGGCAACATGAGGCTGTACCCTGAATTCTAACGTCAGCACGCTAATATGTGATGTTGTATGTGATGAAGATTTAACTGGTTCACCACCTTAGTTTAGCCTGTTAGCATGCTAACAATTGCAAATTATCACTAAAAAACAAAGAAGGATCATAAACCAAAGTATTGAGAAAATGGTAGTGGAGATGAAAAAGTTAAAGGATATGGCTGACAATTTTCAGTGCTTTGCTAGCTCGTTGTGCTAAGGTACATATCACAACCTCTTTAACCACTTTATACTATAGCACAACAAGCTAGCGAAGCACTGTAAATGCGCTTCCACATGTGTGCAGTGGCGTCTGCCATACAAGGAACTGCTCTCCAGAGTCTGAAATATGAGCACTGTTAATTGTCCTTGGAGCTGTTTCTAAACAAACTACAGTACAGTTGTTGAGATATTTCAGTCTGGACCAAAGAGGTAGATCCACAGACCGACTGCATCCATTCAGCCGATAAGCTGCTAGCTTGGCTAATAATAATACACATGTTAATTTCACATGCGTAATCATTGTTTTATAATTTCCTTCTTTTTAACCAAAGCAGAAACCCAGCAAGAGCCAAAAGGCACAGCAAGGTTCAACGCAGCTTTCTAAGAATAATTACGCTGTCATCCAAGACAATTTTTCAAAACCAGGGCACTTGGAAGGTGATAAAAAAAAAAGCTGAGTTAAAGGCTGTATTCATTTTTTCCACCTTAATATCCTAGACAGGGCTCAATTGGCACTAATTGCTGCACCTTTGGGATGCCAGATAGGTTATACGTTTTTCTCCTGGTTGTCCTTATAACCTCAGTGGCCATTTAAAAAAAAAAAAGGCACAGTTTTTAATTAATTTAGGAAATTTGCAAGGAATGATGTAATGCATTTAAAAATAAAACCCTCTTTCGTTCTTTCCATTTCATGTCTTTGAATAGTGAATAAGGACATCGATCCTTCAAGGACACTGAAATATGCTCTGAGGACTGCAGCCAACAATAATACAATGATTTTGCTTACATGCTATTTGGCCATGTTCATATGTAACATCTGGAGAGGAAAGTCAAAACAAGTCCCTTTTTTGCACAGTTTACTTTTCTTATATTCAAATACTTCTGTATAATGATGTATTTTGGCATTTATAAATTGTTCACGTGTTTTGTGTTTGTGTCCATATTACTCCAACACATTTTCATTTATACATTATTGTGTTATTATAAAAGTCAGACTGAAAAGAAAAACCAGTATGACAAAATGGATGCTTTTTCACAACTCTTTATATACAAAAACAATATACACAGTTTGGACATAACAGTAGCTGTTTGGGAGATAAATGACATCATTGTATGACTTCAAAGATTAATCTTTTCTGTGAAACATACAGTAAAAAGTGTTTGGAGTCAGAGTGAAATATCCAGTCCTGGGTCACATACAGGTCAGATGCTTTGAGCGTCTTGTTGCCGTTGTGTTGTTACAGTTTGAAGATTAATAGTGTGAAGCAAAACACAAGAGTACTGTGAATTTCACATGACTAAGAAAAAGACTACATGTTGAAGATAAAAGGTTTTCTATGAACAGCAGCAGCAGCAGCAGCAGCAGCAGTAGTCTGATTATGGCTCCTGTCAGAAATTAGGGATTTGATTTGGGGAAAGTAATAAAGGAAGCCTCAAGCACCATTAAAACAGCAAATGTAAACATTTTCATGAACTGGTGGAGCTCTTCAGCATTGCTAATTAAACGCAGCAGCCAGGAAAGCAAATGTGGTTGTGAATGTTTTTAAACCAAGTCAACCAGAATTTTGGCAAAATCCTTTTTTAAAATTTAATGGCAGGAATTATTTGTTTGATACTTTAATTTCACATATACCACATTATCAGCAAAACAGAGAAATGTAGCGTATGTAATAACTCTTAAAGATTATTTGTATCGTGACCTTTAACGACTTTACGTTTCCATACATATGAGATGAAACAGACTGCAGCCATAAAAGTTTTTACAGGACTCGCTTCTTGTGATTAATTCTGACTGGTTATGACTAAACACCAACCTTCAAGGCTCTTTCACGCTTTCAACTGCTCAATCTAGATGCTATATCTAATTTTGGACTAAAATGTCAAATGATGCATAAGTGTCACAGAAAAAACAACAAAAAAAAAAACATTTAAATGTTGATCAGGACTCCCTGTATGTAGTTTCATTATTAGAAAGTCACCATTTTTAAAGAAATAATTGGAATTGGTAACCCTGGTAACACTTTATTTTAAACTCCCCATTTATAATTTATAAGCAGTATATAAACACTATTAGAAAATATTCATGTGTATACAACACTTACGGAGGCTTCATAAATGGAGTTGGCTGCTTACAAGACATAAAAGTGTGTTCAACTATTCATTGACTATATAGTGCTTATACCAAACAGGGATGGGGGGTTAAAAATAAAGTTTTATCCTTTGCCTCTATTAATTTAATGTTTTGTTTAAAGACAAGAATCTTACTCCAAGCAGCACATTCATGTTTACTCAGTGATGAAGGGATCAAAGCTGCATCACCATGTAAAACCTTTCATTTGTGTATCTGAAATAGAAGCTGTCTGGTCTTTCAATGCTGTATTTACTTTTGGTGTGAACTATTTTCACCTTTTCAGGAGCTAAACACCCACTGAACTGACTCCTCATGTTTACTTATAAGATGAAAATAGATTTATATACTCAGACTAACGCGGTTCATTTTGAACATGTTTAAACACATATCAAGATTATAGCAACAATTTAAGTCCTGTTTTGTAGTTTGTGAAAGGTGAACTATGGTCATTTGAAGAAATAAATCAGAGTGAAAGAAAAGGATTAGAAATAGCTTTTAAACTCTGTCACCATCCATAAAAGACTTGCTGCATTGCACTTGCTGACTTTCAGTTTAAGTGAAGAGATTTATCGCTACCTAAATAACATCTAGTTCCTTGTTTGATATGCTGCCCGGAAACAGCACTATATATATAGTGCTGGACCGCTCATTGCACCATCAGTGTCTGGGGATGATAACAGTTTAAAAAATAAGACAACTATAATCAGAGCTTACAACATTCACATCAAATTCTATTGTATCATATTGGTAGTAAAATTGATTTCAATGTATGCACATGCTCGATATACATTCTGTACAAAATAATCAATATATAACAACATAGACATTGAAATGAATGAATACTGATGGTTCTTTCCCGTCGCTGTACAGAATTTCATGTTACAACCTCTGCATATTCAGAAGCAGAGAGAATAAAGTCCTTTTGTAAGAACGGCATTGTGGAGGCTAGAGGCCTATTATGACGACACAAGCCTCAGGACGTCAGCAAGCTCCATCTGTCAATCATTTTTCAGCCAACATTGTGTATGCTGGGAGGGAAACATTTCAAAAACTCTAGTCTTTGATTTGTTTTTTATAGGAACATCCAAAGAAATTGAGTTAGCAATCAAGTTTTCTTTTCTGTCTCAGCTTCTTATATTATTCACCCTTGTCCTTTTCTAACAGCTCAGCCAAAGATCCTGGCATTCATACAGAAACAAATCATTATTAATTGATCCCCTTTATATTTTGCATTAACATACAGCTTAACTACTTGGATTTTATCCAGACAGACCACTTAAGAGCAGAAAATCTATGAATGCACCAAAGATGGAAAGAGATCTAACGGCTCAAACCACCTCAGCTATAAATCTACACCTCACTAAATGTCAGTGCATCTGCACATTTAAACAAAGGCAAATACTCTTTTGTGTATTCAAACTGTTGTACAACTGTGTTATCGTCTTACAATAAAATCAATTCTGTCTTCTGGTAGACACACAATGCATACAAAATACAATTTTAATCCCAAAGAGCAGTGAAATATAAAACTGATTAATCCCTGTGGTGTGCTAACTGACAAATCAAAGAGTTACCAGACTGTCCGTTGGGAAGCATGTTTGCTAAACGTAAAAAGTGATAAAATAAGATTTGTTCCTGTGTAAATGCCTTAATGTTTGGCAGAACTGTTATCTGGCTTCAAAAGGTAAAAAAAACAAAAAACATCCTAACCGCACCTCTGCAGCTTACATATAACATGTTTAATCACCTTTGTTGAATCTGTACAAAAACCAAAATGTATAGAGCCAGGCTAGCTGTTTCAACCTGCTAGCAAGCAAGCTAATCTCCTCTCCTGACTCTAGCTTCATATTTAGCATACGGACGAGAGTGATATTGATCTTCTCATCTAACCTTCAGCAAGAAAGCAAGTAAGTGTATTTCCCAAAAATGTCAAACTATTCCTTTAGAGTCTCTTGTTCATGGTACAATTCTGCAGTTTGGGAGCAAAAAGACAAAACTGTGCATTGATAAAAACAGATCCCGAAGTGCTTGATTCAAGGTGCATGTTAAGGTAAGATGTAAAGAGGGCCAATTGTCAGCAAGTCTGTCCTTAAATAACTAATCACCTGCAGACAGACTAGATGGCAAAAGCATGTTCAAAGAAACAGAAAATAAAGTACTCCTTCACTTCTTGAAGGCAGGCTTCAGTGGTAGAAATCTCAGTGCCTGTTCTTTATTCATAAAACCTTCATATGAAGCCCACCCAAAATAAAAAAATAAATAAAAAATAAATCAAACCAGTAAATGTTCAAATAAAAAATACAGATGTATAATCAAATGTTTGCCAATTCTTTGGCACCAAGTCACTCTGAGTAAGAGCATTGGCCAAAAATGGGAAACTGAATTTTAAGCTTGGATCCTGTAAAACAGCAAATCCAGCACTTTGTGAGCAGGACTTTTGCACTTGTACATGAGCATCATGTATCATCAAGAAGTGTGCTCGGGGATAAGAATTGGTGTGATGACCATTGCACTTCATTGTTAAAGCCTCAGGTGTCCACTGCTCTCTCAGCTTCAGCAGTTATATACACATATATATAACACTCACAGGTTATTCTTCATCTGCAAACACATCTTCATTCTTACAGCCTATAATTCTTATGATATAATGCCCTCTAGTGGCAATATTCTTTAAATATCTCTAAAAATGAACTGCAGTATTACAGATTCAACTCCGAGAGGCACATCGGAGCAGAACAAACTGCCTCTCCTCCCCTCTGATCCATGACATAGACACTGACATCAGCACACGATCATCCAATCGCTCCATTTCCTGTCCTAGGAGGATGTCTATATATGACCATTTGGCAGTTTATTACAAGGCATACCTTGTGTTTTACTTAAAAGCTATAGTACACTGAGGCCTCATTCATATTTACAATGGTATTTTTTGCCCATTTCTCTTCACCCAGCCTCTCGTTGGCTGCGGGCTGAAGTGAACCAAAGACCAAAAAGAACAATCAAAAACAACATTTACCAGCAGGTTCTGGCCATCTACAATAAATAAATGGTTCTAATCAGAGTGCTATACACATCACTGTATTGAATATAGATATGTGCAAATGTTTCACTGGTGGCCACGGATGGCCGAAGCCTTAAGACGCACCTGTAGCTCTTACTATAGACATAAATACATATCAGGAGTAAGAAGATCCCAAAGCAGAGTTGACTGAGCTGTGTACTGTGGGTCTGGAGGTCTGGGAGACTTTGGGGAGCTGGAGACTGGAGAACTAGTGGTGCTGACGTCCAGCTGGCTGTGAGAGTGCTTAGGGCCGATGAAATCTGAAATCACAAACACACACAACTCTGATCAGCCAGACTAAGTGGCTATGGGGAAGATACAATTTTGTAAAATGCTTATATAGAACTAAAAAATAGAAAATATATCATCTTGTTTCGACAAATTACGTCAAATTACCTTCACTGTAGTTTCATAGGCAAACAGTTGTTTTTTAACAGGTGCAGGATTAAACAGGATTAAGGGCAAAGCAATGTTTTATAATCCAGCAATACATTTTATTATCTACTGCTGTGACATTTTGATCCCTTATGGATCTTCACTGAGAACAAAAAACTCCACATACAGCTGCTCCTTTACCTTTAGCTTGAAAAAACAGTGTTAATGTTATAGTGTTTTTGGAGTGTCTTTGTGTTTAAGATGTATGACCGATCAAAATGCCCCACAAACAGACTAATATATCAGTTTGATGTGATTTTATCGAATACAAAACAATATTTGCATTTTACTTATGTCTCAAATTGTGATCATACACTTTTTTTCATATGCATTATATTAAGACTTATGTGCTCCTAGTACAGTTTGATATGTTAAAAGTGGTTGGTGAAGCTAAAATGTTCCTCCGAGGGATGAAAAAGATCTAAAGGCAGTATAATGCATGCCAGAGAAATTTGCACAAACCCAGTGATATTCACCCTTAACATTTGAGATACCCTAAAAGAGAAAATGTAAAAAAATATTGACTCTTGAAGAACTGATGCTACACAGAGTGAAACTACTAAGGCAAATGGACATTTTTACTCAAGGTAAAATTGAAACTTTTAAATATTATTAGTGAAATCTTATTTTAAATTGTATTGAAAATATAATTTGATTAAAAAGTGTAGTAGTTCTTCTAACATGGGTTTTACCGGTGGACTTATTCTGTGTGCACTTTGCACAGATACAATATAAAATCATGTCACACAGACCTAATAACATACAGGAGAGTGAACCTGCACTTTATTGCACACGTTATCAATGCCTGAGGCTAATGAACTGAGTTGACCCCAGGTGTATACCATGATGACTTTAATGCGGTTAGAGGAAATGGGTTTAAGGGACCAGAATAATATAAATGCTGATCAATGTACACCAATAAACAGCAGTATTTATGGCGATACATTTTTAATTAAGTGTTAGTTATAGTCAGGGTCAGGCTAAATGGTTGAGGCGATCGACCGCTTGAGTACCTGGTGAACTGTTTGCTGTCTTCATGAACCTCCATCTCTCTGCTCTTAAACTCATTCAGCTCCTTACGGATAGCAGCCTGTGGAGAAGAACACAAACAAAATGGTAAAAATACACCCAGCAGTACAAGGCTACCTGTCCTCCTACACAAACGCTTTGCTTTTATCTCTTACTATGACTAATTATATATAGGATTATTATATATTTAGGAAGTGAACAACGAAAAGCTCAAATTTAATGAACTATTCGTGAAAAAATTTCTACAGATTCTACAGGGATTTCTACAGAAATCCCTCCGCCACAGAATCCCACCCCTTTCCTCATGATCTGACACATCACAACATCACTGAATGGAGACAGATTAATGACTCCCAAGTTTTATGATTCATCATTTAGTTAAAAATCTGTTGTTGTCGGTCTGATCAACAACAACCATAAACAACTTTCTTCACTTATTAGAAAGATTTTTTTCTTATTTACCCCATTAAGTTTTATTACGAATAAAATAAAAATTAAAGTCAGAGAGCGTAGAGGAGTCCATCTGTCAGCAAGAAACACATTTATATTTTACATCATTTATTGTCATTTCCACTCAGTCACATATGAGGCTGAAAATTCCTAAGCGTCAGGTTTAATATGAGTTACATAATTTCCATTTTCCCTGAAACATTTAGCCTAATAAATAATTCCTAGTGTTTAAAAGATGCCCTAATCATATTCTGGGTTATTAAATAATGAATGAATGAATGACTGAATCAGAATATCAATAAATACAGACGCAAATAATGAATAAATAATATAAAACACATTGTGCCAGGAGAAATGGTTCATGTGCCTCTGAGCAGGACACAGTACACAGTATAAATACAGAATGCAGGTTTTTATTCATGTGCAAATAAGCTACAGAGAGAAAAGAGCTGCTCTGACATTGATAACTGTTCACCTCTATTAGTATTAGTGCACATACGTCCAGAAACAAAGTCTAAAAGTTGCCGCAGCTGTTAAAGCTGCCTGACAGCTGATTCAGCTGCGGTCAGCACGTGACGCTTTAGAGGAAAGGACGTCTCATTTCTCTAAAAAAGTATTTCCTCATTTCCTCTCTCCTCGCATGGTTCCCTTGTGTCTCTCCATGCATCAACAGTGGGAGACACAAGGAAAGGACGCAAGTTATGGGTGCTGTGAGAAAATGTTTTTGACTGAACTCTTCATCTTTCTTTTTTTTTTTTAATACACCGGTGTCCAGGATGAACTCATTCTATGAGTTTGTTTATGAAACAAACTCATAGAATGACTAGTTTCAGGTTGACACAGACATAAAAATGAAAACAACAGCCAAGCTATCGAACTACATAAAAATCAACATTTCATCATGTGGTCTTTAGGCTGTAGCACCTTGTCAGCAGGAGTGAGCCGTGTCCAGGGTTTGTCTGCCCGCCGGTCGTAATCCTTGGCGTCCGTTACCTCCACATATTCGTTAAAACGCAGGATCCTGCGAGCGATGAGCTCTGCCACCGTAGGCCGAACACTCAGCTACACACAAAGAGAGATTTTTTTTTAAATTTCTCATTAGTCAAAAAGTCTGATATATATGTGGGTAAATGTTATTTTAGTTATCCTGAGAGCTACAGAGACAAACCGATCTAAATAAAAACAGGAAACAATGATTTCTCAGCTGAGAGAACAGTTTTCTCCTTCAGTTATATCTGTGTCCACTAGGTGGGCCAATTTCACCACACAAAGAATCTTTTCTGCCCCTTACCATGACTCATAAGTCGGAGCAAAACACATTAGCAGCTAATAATAGACTCACTCTGTTCTTTCTGTACTTGCTAATGTGCGTGTGTTCATTTGGTGTTTACAGTACCTTCCTGGAGAGCCTCCTTTTAATCTCCTGCTTGGCTTCTTGCTCCTCCACTTCATTCTTTTCTGCATGCAGAGAGAATCAACAGATTCATTTCACACCTCCTGTGCCTGCAACAAGCTTATGCAACTATTTATAACTGCAAGATGTGATTCACTTTATTAAGGCATGTCCATGGCTATGTAGCCATGTGATTGCCATAATATAAACAAAATAAAAAGGGGAAATTACGTCCTTTGATTTTCTCCACGGGTTGAATGAATCATCTAAGCTGATCCTGTAATGATTCTATTGTTGTAAATTCTTCATGGATGTACAGTACACAGTATGTGCGTGTAAACAACTTGAGGGCGACTTTGCCTGGGACGTTGGTGAACTACTTGACCTTTGAAGGTCCCATCAGGGAACCATAAGCTGTCTGGGATTCACAGCACAGAAACCAGCCATCAACAGTGACTGTTCTTTTCCATAACCAGAAAAACTGCGTAGAACTACTTTTTCTTTTTGTGTTTTATCCGAGATGATGCCAGTTGTTGGTCCTGGTGCATTATTTTATCTGCATTATAACCATATATAACATACAAAGCTACACACCTCCTAATGTGCCCTGAAGAGTTTTAGCATTAGCATTAGCATAGATCAGTATCATTATGCCAGTCAGTTGTGAAGGGGAAAGTTCATTCTAGGTTTAACACCTGCAGTTTATTTAATGAGCTTCGTTATATCCTCAAAGAACTGGAAGTGTCCATTTATGGACAAACAATGTTCAGATAACGGACATCTTTTGTAGTCACGTTACATTGTTCTTGTAATTGGGTTTTGTAACAATTCAACTTCGTAACAGTTAGTGTGGTTACATATGACCTGAATAATATCTGTGTTTACTTGTGAAGTCACTGTTTTTTCCACTAGGCATGAAGCAACAGTATTACATAATTACTCAGATTTAAGCAAAGAGTAAAATGTATTTGAATCACTTACGTTCTTTAAGTCTCAGAAGGTGATTAGATGATTTAAGCCCTGTTTGGACTATATTTAATATTTATCTGTTCTAGGTCATAGTGTTTATATTGTGCACAGAGCAGCAAAACTATCTGACTTATACAAACTTGACTGGTAGTGTGCTGTGACCAAAGCAGTGAGAAAAAACAAATCACTTTGAAGCAGTCTCTGCTGAGCCCTTTAAAATAATACAGTGTGACTGACCACATCAGCTCAGCATAGGAGACACAAAGCTTCCAGCAGACAGGAGCTCATAAATTAGACAGACATATCTGTCTCATCTATCTGATAAATGAGACACACAGGGTCATATCTGACGATCTGAAAGGGGCAGCAACAGAATAAAACTGGACAGCTGGAACACAACAATACCCAATATAACCAGGAACATAAATTTTCTTGCCCACATATGGAGCATAATAGTGTTCTTGTAATTATGAACTACTGTATGTTGTGTGGACGCTCTCTTTGTATGCCCCCCCCCCCAAAAAAAAATAGACAGCTTCTCATGCAATAAAATCTGATTTAGAGAGCATGTTTTATGAGTGACTTTCACTAAAGCAGTAATGAACTACAGTCTTCCACAGTGCTCCTGTTGTGTGCAACATGAAGTGGCATCTAGAGCGGCAACTACCAATTATTTTTATTGTCAATTAATCTGCAGAAAAATAAAGGTCAGAAAATAGTGAATAAAGCCCTTTATAATTTCCCACAGTCCAAGTTAATATATTAAAATGTCTTGTTATATGCAACAGTTCAAAACCTAAACATTCAGTTTACCAGAAAACCATAAAATCCTAAACTTTGAGAAGCTGGAACCAGAAAATACTCAGCATTTTTGCTTAAAAATGATGATCAGAATAGTTGAAGCTTAATTTTAGGTCAACTAACTGATTTATCAGCTCATCATTGCAGCTCTAATGGCCTTGCAGGAAACTTCAACAACAAAAGCAATTCTTTAAGCAAATAATCTGATCTTCATTCCGCTTCGTATATTGTATCTACTCACTGTATATGGCACGTTTACACAACCACATCATGTATAAATAAACTGTGATTAACATGCCTAACATTCTAAAGTCTCTGAAAAATTTGCTTAAAATAGTAAAAATGCATATATGATATCAAATTTGAGTGTCTCATCCACAAAATCTGATAGAAAATAAACATCCGTAACTATTAAAAAACCTAGTTCAAAAAACAGCTCATTTTGCTGCTTAGACCATTTCTCACGACTGAATAACATGTAACCAACTGTGGGATTAGCAAGAAAGTCGCTAAAAGACAGACAGCTAAGAGCGCTTGAGCAATAGTGTAACTTTAAATGTACGGCAGGTAATTAGCCACAGTAAGAATATAGCTAAATTAAACGGGTTGAAAAACGCAGAAACTGCGGCAACTGGAAATGAGACAGTATGCTTACCACAGCAAGTCAGCACATCATGTCATTTATGGCTGGTTTGCAGAATTAATTGCATCATTTTCATGATAAATGTCTGAGCATAACCATGCCAGATTCAAACCCAATATTGGGAAAGTTTACAAAAACTTGGATTGGATTGAAACTCATTTCTGATAGTTTGTAGACGCTCACTATTATGTACATAAGACCCAAAATGACATAGTTAGAAGTCTATTCTTGGTTTGGTTTCCAGTGGCTTTAAGTTTGTTACTCTTTATTTAAAAAAAAATACTTTTTCGTTGTCAAAATGTTTGAAAACTAAACTGCACACCCATTTCAATATGCCTGTGTTGATTCATGATTCAACATTATCAGAGATATCAATTTACATGATATTACTATTTACATATTTAAATATAAATAGTAATATATTTCATTAACTTACGTTTGAGGATGTTCCTCTGCTCCAGCTCCTCTGTGGTGGGTCTTTGGCTCAAACGCCTGAAAGGAGAAAACTGTGTTCATTTACTTTCCTACAAGGAACAGCAGGAAATTATTTACACATTACACTAACTTCAACATAAAGACAAAGCTTATCACAGTAACACTTATATATATATATATATATATATATATATATATATATATATATATATATATATATATATATATATATATATATATATATATATATATATATATATATATATATATATATATATATATATAAAAAGTATTTTTGTAATTTTACACCCCTTTTTTCTTGTTAATACAAAGGCTCTTTGCCACCAGACTTTCTGCCTCACATGGTAGAAAAATTACAAATCAAACTAAACTTCAGTATAATTTGTACCAGAACAGTGCCCAAGACTATAATTAAAAAATATTGAACAATCTGTTATCACCGCACAGCTCAGCCAAATCTATGATGAAAATTCACACCTTCATTTTCACAGCATGCCCAGTGTATGAATGTGTGTGTACCTGACTAATTTGGAGCCTATCTGCTGGCGTAGCTCGTGTCTCTCTGTCTCGGAGCTCCTTGGCAGAATGTTTTTCTCTTCCAGCTCCTTCTTGCTGGGCCGATTCCCCAGCTTGATGTTCAAGGTGTCTCGTCGGCGGATCTTGCTGGCCAGAGAGCCTGAAACGGAGACATGAAAGAAGAAAACTAGTTGCAGGATTCTTGAGGCCTTGAAACAATTTGTAGAGTTCAGCTGCAGATAAAGATGAAGGCATCACTGAAGCGAATGGCAACATGGTATTTAAAGAGGTGTGAAAACAGTTCATCTCTGAGATACTTTAATTGCAAACACTGCTACAGAGATGAGTCATATTGGTTTGAATGTGCAGTAGCATAATTTTCAGCTGTTACAAAAAAAATCTGTCAATCAACCCTTTGATATGAGAGTTTTCAAAGCAACAGCAGCTAAAGCACAGTACACCAGATAAAAGAACAAATCAAAACAAAAAGGAGATGAAATAGATTTCAAATAAAATGAATCCAGCAGGGGCAGAGGTTTGTGGACTTTTTTTTTTTTACTTAGGTTGAAGTGTCAGAACAGCTGATAACAGTACAGCCCAGTAAGTGTGGTTTTGGTGATTTTTTTGCCTAATTGCCTCCGTTATTGACTGCAGACTGAAATAAATTTCAGTTTTTCAAGGCTATAAATCATGTTTGCAGTCAACTAGGAGATGCTAGAACCAGTATGGCTAAAAGGCACCATTATAATCACTATGGTCACTTGTTTTGCCCTTTTCAGCACTCAGCTTACTGATGCTTAAATCACAGGTCTGCCAGATTTATACCACAAACTGCAGGTGCACATGACTATGACTTGTTGGAACGTAGAGGATGAACCTAATGAACTGGCAGCTCAGTGTACAGTGAAGAGCATGAATCACTGTGTCAAATGTAAATAAAAACCTAGGGCTGCTTGTTTCTACCATCTTTGTCAAGCTATTCATAAGCCTGCATCAATCACATGCAGAAACATTTACTACATGAATGATATATTCTTAAGTGTCTCAAAAACAAAGTGCACATTGTAACGTCACAGTGTTTCATTTGTACAACTTCTGTCAGAGACACACTTTTTTTTCACTTTTTTCCATTATTGTGTGTTACAAAACAAATGCCGTACTGCTTGTGTACTCGTCTTCCTCCTCCTCTTCTTCCTCCTCATCACGGTACAGGATTGGTCCGTCAGAGTCCGAGTCGCTAGCTTGGCTGTCTCTTGGCCTATCAGGGATCACCGTCACCTTGGCCTGCTCTATGTTCACACTGTGGCCCTGCGGCTTTTCAGCTTGGACCTCAGCTGACCTGCGGGACACATCAACAACACAGTGTGAGATTTGTACATCTGTAACCACCAAATGTTCACATTTGCACGTAATTAATTAAAGTTATAGATTTGTTGTCAGTTCAGCACTTGTCATGTGACTCCAGTGAGACTACTGTGTGAATGTACTCTAAAAGACATAAGGAATGTTTCACCAATGTGGCCTAACTAGATTTTTACCTCAGGCTATTCTCCCCGGCAGACTCAAGTTCTCCTTTTTTCTTTTCTTCTTCCACTCTGCCCCCTCCCCCCTGTTTCTCCCCTTGTGAGCTGCTGTCCATTTCTCCCACTGTGAAGGAAGTGTCCTCTGTAGCAGTGTTGATATGGGGACACTGGCCAGTGGGATCCTGGGCCATACCCCTGTGGTTCTCCCCATCTGCGGTAGAGGCACTGGTAGCAGATTTAAGCTGTGGATCAGCAGCTTGAGTTCCCTCTGCCTCAGTACCCGAGGCTTTAGATGAGCCAGGCTGGGTGTCTGAGGAAAGGGGCGATGATTTCAACTCCCCAGGCTGGCTAGGAGTCTCTGTGGAAGCCTTTTGAGGTACAGAGGAAGAGGTGCAGGTGTCTTCTTTCCGGTTGGTCTTTGCATTTGTCCCATTAGTCTGTGCTGCAGCTCCTGCATCCTTAGACGCACGAGAACGAGGGGTGGTGGAGGTGGAAGTGGAGGTCGCTTTTGTTGTGCATCCCGTTTTCTTTGGATGAGAAGATTTGGCTGAGGAGAAGCAGGAGCAAAGTGAGATAGAGAGGGACAGAGACAGAACATTTCATTTGTCTGTAGGTGTGAATGTGTCTGCATGTGTGTTTATGCAATGTGACAGACCGCAGGCCTCTTCCAGTTGCACCCTATCTCTTGTCCAGGGCATGCTGGGATAGACGGGATAGACAGATTCTTTCAATATGCTCTAAAATAATCTTACCTCAAGGTCCATTTAGTAGCTGTTCTGCACAGCTTTCAAATCATATCACATGATCTTCCTCAGCTGAGGATTGCTCAACTGAATTGCAGATGTTCAAATTTCCATTTTTTTTGGAGAATGTTAAAGGAACAGTGCATGAATACACTTAATGAAAAACTCCAAAACATGTTGAACTATTCCTTTAAAGAGTTCTCATTCAGATTGGCTTAAAAGAAGATCATGATGAAGATCATGTGATATGAACAAAAGTTGCAGAACAGATGTGTAATGTACTTTGAAGAGCAATTTCCATATATTTAGACTACAGTATGGGATGGTATTTTCCTTCTGTATCAGCACCTCTGATAATTTACAAATTTTATTTTTTTACTCGTATGTACAATAGAATTGCATGCAATGATTAATGTCATTGTTGATAAATTTACTGCTTATGTTCATTTCATCTTTTAGGCCAAAAAATTGTGAAATCGTCCATCGATATTTCCCAATAGAGTATGAGGCAATGTTTTACTGACTTGTTTGTCTGACCAAAACCAAAGATATTCAGGTTACAGTTTCTTTTCTTTCTTTTTTACCTTGATTTGTGTCTTAACTTTTTTAGTTAACATGTATTCAGTTGGCAATCATAATAAAACATAGAAATGTAGCAAAGCTGGAATCAGAGTGCTTGCTATCTATTTTCCTGATAAATGACTTAAATGATGAATCCATCATCAAAACTGTAACTGATTAATAACCTACTTGACAGTATATCTGCATTCCACAGCTTATATATTTTGAGCTAGCATCACACATACATAACACAGCTCTAATGGAACATGCTGGCAGCCATAATATTTTAATACTGAATTACCATTTCTTATCACATCTCAAAACTGAGACAAACATAGAATACCTAAGGTAATACTGACTGAAGTAGCCATTTAAGCATCTGTGAAGTGTCTTTGTGTGTTGGTAAAAGTAGCCTGAGGAACTTAAAATGTTATTCAAACTAATGAAACAACTTTTGTACCGCTTCACCAATAACTCCACATAAAATACACAGAGGCCTTCATAAAAGTCTGCATGAACATCACATGCAATATTCTGGCCTTCTGTGCTGCTTATTTTCACCATGCTGTAGGTTAAACAAGTACACACACACACGCTGGATGAAGGGTGATGATCATGCCCTAGCATCATGCCATCAATCAAAACCACATGAGTTTGTCGGAGCTTACTTTATGAAAGCAACGCTACAGTGACCTCACTCACATCCGCATGCTATTTCTATCTTATTTTTTACTGATACCAATCACCTGTACATTTTCACTTCTGTTTTCTCAGAAAACAGACAGATATTAAGAACAGACTTACTTCTACACTTAATCACATGACACATGGAAGTTCCCTCTAAAGAGAAAGGACACTATCAAAAGGGAGAGATGTGGAAATACTTTGTTGACAGAAAGTTGTGTTCATGCAACTTCAGTGTACATGAAGCTGTTTACAGCAGGTTTACAGATGCAGAGAGAATTCTTTCCCCTCTAACAGTGACACAAGCACATTTTCCATGCAGGCAGGCAGGCAGGTAGACAGGCAAGAACATCTACAGGCAAACTGGCTTCAGTCCCCTACCAGCTGAACTTACCAATCGCACGACTAGTGCTGTTAATGCTGCGCGGGTTAGCTTTAGCTTGTGTGGATGAGCCTGCCTTGCCTGTGGTTTTAGCTGTCTTTTTAGTCCCTGCAGCACCGTCTCTGTGCCTGGTTGTGGCTGCAGTGCCAACTGCCGTTTTGGAAGAAGCAGGCAGAGTGGCACTTTGCTGTTTTTTAGCTTGAGCATCTCGAGGTCGAACTTGGTTTGCCTTGGAGAGCGGTTTAGTATCACGCTTCTCTGAGAAGATCAGAGGAAGCAGGAAGGAAAAAGTATGGTATTAGCGGTTAAAACAGATTGAATGCAAGATTTAAGAAAAAAAAAAGTGCATGTTTGTGCAAACAGATGCAGAAATGGACATGCAATGAATGGCTAACAGAAACAGAAGAGATTGTGAGAGGAGTGAGTCAGACAAAGATGAAGATGACGAGAGGATATTTAATCTGAAGTCATAAGCGGTTTCATTTACGACTGTATCAAAATGAGTATCAGGCTTGGGAGTTGAAAGATAAAATGCACCCATTAACCTTCCCTGTGTGATGGCGTATTTCTGTATGTGCAGTGTTTGTTGCCTGTGCATTTCTGATTATTGACAAATGAACAAACATATCTGCAAATGGCTCAGAGTTCAATGCTAACAGGGTTGAGATGAAAACACCACACTTAAGCAACATCAGACAGGAGGACAGCGGCTCGTCTCCTGGGGGAGAGCGGAGCATTAGGAGATGGTTGCTGCTCTGTTCAGACTGCAAAATTCCTGCTGCAGGCTGATATAATGGGAATATCTATTTGAACACATTAGACTCAGTCAGAGATCCCACAGAGGATTCAATGTCAGCCAGAAAAACTGTTGCAGATAGAAATGCATTCCACGACTGAGAGGAAAAGACTTCAAAGCAACCAACATCTAAAAAAAGATACAACATTTAGTTCTAGCATATAAAAATGGAATTGCTAAAAGGCTGTAAAAGTCCCACATTCCAGTAACACGACGGTTTCAACACTGTGGAGGAGTAAAACCACATTGATCAACAATTACAATCCTCCCATCTCACAACTTTGCAGCTGCTCTGTTGTCTAAATATTAATTTGAGTACAGTACCTGCTCATTAGCTGCACAGTAAATAATTATACCGAGAGCAAAAATACAAAAAGTCTTTCTACTGTGAATGAGAATCTATGTACAATCAAGAATCATGACATCCTAAAAAAAAACACAAATGTTTGCCCAGCGGACAAAAAACTTTGGATTCAGTTTGTCTCCATGTTCCAGAAAAAGAAAGTCTATACGTAGAGAGGAAAATGGCTGCGCTCGAGGCGTAAAAATATTATCATGACTGGAGAACGAACTCGAACTGGAGAGAAAGAGCATCTTTGTATCAAATCTTATATTTTTTCTGTATTGTTTTTTGTGCCCTCTGAGCTCATTTTTTTCTTTCTCTGTGCATGCCAATATCTCTGTGGTGGCTTTCACATTGTATTGCTTTTTGTTTAATCAATCAGCCACTTCTAATTTCAAAAATGGAAGTTTACCACATTCAAAAACAGAACAAACCCCTGAATAAAGCTCATTGTCACTGACATTTATAATATGCCAGTCACAAACTATTATCCCCAGGCTAAAGCCTCAACTAGAACTGAGATCCGAAGATTAAGGACTCCAATCAGCTTTGGATTAAAGGTCACAGTATAACAAAAACTCATGTTGGACACAATAACTAATCCAGAAATTACCTGTTTTGTCCTCAGTGCTGGCCAGCCCTGTAGCCTGTTCCTCATGCTGTGTTTCTGTTGACTCGATGTCAACTGTGACCTCCTCTGATGTCACACGGGATGTGGCATGGCCATTCAGATTTTCACTGCTGATCGGTTCATCTAAAGGGAAATAAAGACATTTACTGTAACTGAAATCCTCTTCCTCGAAAGCAGAGTTCAAATTTCATTCACATTAGAAACACAACAAGCAACTTTCATCTACAATGTCATTGAGTGATTATGACAAAGTTGGAACTTAAAGTGTGAAGGACTTTGAAAAACACTAGAAAATGGATACAAAAACAACAAGTTCCCCATCTGGATCGAAAAGTTAATTTTTGTGTTTTGAAATCCCACAAGCACTATATGAGATTTGGAAAAAAAAAATGAATCAACAAACACTTGAATACATGATCAGACAAACCTTGTTCAGGCATGAGTACTCCTTTCTTGATGAGATCCTCCCTCGTTTGTCTGGTTGAGATTTTTCTCTCAAGAACTGAAAGATGAAGATCAAGGTCAAAGTCTGGGAGAATTGCACTAGTCAATGTGGAAAAAACATACCTTAAGAAAAAACACATAAAACGTGTTAATTTAAACAGAAATCTATAAAAGCATTGCACAAGAGCCAGGGCACAAAATTAGCACCAGCCAAAACTGGTAAAATGTGCAAATAGCCACTAGATTTGCTTCACTCACTGGCCAAAAAAACAATGATAATCTATTGAGTGTCTGGTAAAATTGAGTAATACTAGCCATCTGGCCATTGGACAAAAAAGTTAATTTTGCACCATTAGAAGAGCTAAGTTCCTCTTTCTATTGCATCATTTCCATCCACACCCTGCACTGCACACAACAGCACCACATACCACATACCACATACCGAGTGATAGAGGAGGAACTAAGATAGTTCTTTTCTGCGGCTTTTTTCTCCAAAAACTCTTGAGAATGATATCATGAAGAATAAGTCTGCCTTGTGCTCAGCAACAGCTGTGTCATTAAAATCAGATTACATCCAATGAAGCATGCTCAGAGTTGATCAAATAATGATAAATTGATGTGGTATACTGCTCTCTACATTAAAATAAGGCTATGATATTAATACAGTGTTGCATAAAGATGGCTGGAGCTGGACCTGAGCTGACTAAATAAGCTAAAGATAATTAGAAAAAGAAAAAGAAAAGATAATTACAAAAGAGGATGTTAGAGTTGATCCCTCAGAGTGTGGAGAACAGGTTCAGAAGTTCAGCCATTGAATGTCTACAAGCTCTGGGTGTGATGACTATAGCTAAATGTGACCTCTGACCTTGTTAAAAAGCAACACGTGTAGGGATTAAACTGGCACAGTGTTCAGTATTCAATAAAACAACTAACAACAAACAAGAGAGTCTCTAAATGTACGTGCTCTCTTATGTTACTTTTTTGCTTTGCACCTTGACAGTAACCTGACATCTACTAGTGGCACATTGGGGATGGGTATTGAGTGCCGTTTCCTGACTGGTCAGTACCGAAATATCAATAAGCTTTTGACCAAACGGTGCTGCTGTCTGCATTTATCTAACACTGATTCATTCTAACATAGCTGGCATAGGTGGCAATAATGCACCTTAACGTTGGGTGCCATCCACCATAAAACGAAAGATAGAAGATATTGCTGCACAGCCAGCAGCAAGCCGAGGAGACAGCCGCCGACCAGGGTGAGTCTGAGACAGACACAGGAGCAATAGCTGCCCAGAGGCTCCTCAGGCTCCGAGATAACTTCTAATCTTCTGCCTTCTGCTAAGAAGTGGTGAATTTACAGCTAACAGAAACTAAATAGGATATAACATCTGGCTTTTGTTTGATATCTAGTGTCAGCAAAAAACGTTGCTGACACTAGACACTAAGGGCCCTATTTGGACGATCTAAAGCTCAAGGTCTAAAGCACGTAGCACAATTGCATTTAGGGTGTGTCCAAATCCACTTTTGCTATTTTAACAGCGGAAAAATGGTCAATGCACCAGGCGCATGGTTCAAAAGGGTTTTAAGCGTAACATGCAATAAACCAATCACAGTGTCATCTCCCATTCCCTTTAAGAGCAAGGTGCGCTTACACTTTGGCGGATTGCTATTATGACAGCGCATTTGCCAAACAGTAAGAGGGAGCGCTTCTCTGCTCGTGCGCAAAGGGAGAGCATATTATCCATAACGCACACATTGGCCCCTGCTGCCCCGAGACCCTTCTGTGGTCAGCCACAGACCACCAGTTTAAGATCCTGTTCATTCATTTGCTACAATTTTATCCTCGTTTGGTTTTTGAAAATTCGTTTTGTTCAGTCATGGAGTAACAGGTCAAATCAGCAGAGTTTTAATTGCTGAACGTGTGGAAACCTGATCACTGTAATCTCAAAAATGTTAAAGAATATATATGAGAATATAGAAGCAGTGCAGATTTATTCCCTTCATTAGTTTAATAATTGTTTTCATCTCATTTATTTCCTCATGTGTTCCTCCTGTCATCATGTATTGATGAAGCAGGAAAGTCGATCTGTGTCTGATCTGTTGTTGTCCGTCTGTTTAAATACGTGTATTGTCACAATTTGGTCAAATAATTAAACAATTTAATCCGTCATTACTGCAATTTGTTAATTCTGATAAATATTATGACTGACGTAATTTTTAAAAGTATATTAATATGCACAATAATAATATTTCACACTGTAACACCTTTTGCATGTGTGTGCGCTGCAGCACGTTGCAGAGTGTATGTTGTGCACTCGCCTGTGTAGTTGCATAATGCGCTCTTAAAATAACAATGAGACATTGCGCAATTGACTTTAGATCAGGTTTTTGTTGGCCAATAGCACAATCGCTCTCTGCTGCTTCAAGATAGCAATGCACCAACAATGCGCCTGACCAACACGCCCATGGGTGCACTGATGGGCGCAAGTGTTATTGCTATTTTAACAACGTGGGCGCTGGACGGGAAAATGACAACTGCGCCGGTCTTAAAATAGCAAAGAGACTTGCGCTTAGCGCCGCTCTGCACCGGGCCCTAAGTAGTTAACGGGCATTAGCTCAGAGGTCTAACTTGGTTTGTTTATGGCTTGTGAATGTCACTTTTTTTTTCTTTTATTGACCAATCCATTAGTTGAAGAGTTGGTAGAATTTCAGTCAACCAAGATTTTCTTTGGTTGACTACAGTCCTAATCATTATAAAAATAAGTGTAGTAATTAATTCAGACACAGCACTGGTTTCAAGCACTTCTAATTTAACTGTTATGTTTGTAAATAAATAATTGTTGAATCTTTTCACATTTTTTCATGTCATGTCTTTATTTTTTGCACCAAATTATGGAGAGTAGCGTTAATAAGAATATTGATTTTTAGTCCTAACAATATCCATCCCTGTTGCACATGCATGTATGAAAGCTACATTCAGAATGAAATATAACTAGCAGCCATGGAGAAAAAGAGAGTCTTTTCTTTTTGGATTTACCTCTGTCCTTTTTTTTCCTAGCCAAGACTTCAGGAATGAATCAGTGAGAGCTGCAAACAAATTGTACACTCTTTTCCTTTTAAAGCTCTCCTGAGACTCTAGAAACACAAGAACACTGCTCCTGTTCACACTAAATATTCAGCACAAATCCAAAAATGCAAGCTGTGATGCTGTACAGACATTTGATTGAGGAAAGCAAGTCAGAAGCAAACACACACACACACAAAAGACATCCAACCTTTGGAAAGATCCTGGAACCTGTCGCTGGTCTTCTTCTTCCTCCACTTCCAGGGTTTGAACAGTTTTCCTAGTGACGACAGCTTGCCTCGCTGCTGCCGTGATGCAGGGGCATTCTGGGTATTGGTGGCAAAGTCCACCATCACATCACAGCTGGCCAGTGATGGTGATTTCTCCAACCCATCAACTAAACACAGAAAAAACAAAAATATAATATCAGATCACATCATGATATAAACTCAAAACAAGAATTCGCACTACAGTTCTGTGTATGCACCAGATGAAGGTTCATGTCTTATGATACACAAAAACGCTTGATGAATCACATCTAATTTAAGACACACTCCATCTGCAGATGCATTTAAAGGTTTAAGTCTCACCTGTTTGCTAAAGCAACTGAACACTAACTTGTTTTCTTTTCAGTCTTCAGTCTTTCAGTCTTACAAATGTGTGTTTACATAGTTCTTATATTCAGTTTGACATATTTTTAATTTAAAATAGATTTTATTATCCTCACACTGGTGCTTTAATCTGAATTTGCTACAATATTCTTTTATTTCATTTTCTGTAAAGCACCCTTGAATTCCCCTGGGTATGAAATGTGCTTTATAAATAAAGTTGGCTTGACTGTTGAAATACTGTTTTAAATTAATCATTAAAAAAAACAATCTTGTCTACGTCATGTAATGACGTCAATGATACGCAAATTAGCGGATTATGTCATTTAGCAACTTTTATAGGAGGTTTTAGCTATTTTCCAATAAGAAGAGTTGGCAACACAGTTGTCCCACTCAATAATTCAACTTTCAACAGCAAAGCAGGAATACATTTCCAACTTTGTCTCTGTACAGTATTTGTACAGTTTTTGTGTGTGTGTGTGTGTGTGTGTGTGTGTGTGTGTGTCTCTTGGCTAGATCCATGTCCTTCCACAACTCCTCCTCTTCCTGTTGAAAGATTAGAAGTGCTGTGAACCTTCTGGGTTACTGCGCATAGTGTGTGTGTGTGTGTGTGTGTGTGTGTGTGTGTGTGTGTGTGTGTGTGTGAGTATCATGCCGGAACCTCACAGAGGAAAGAGAGGTGCTGTGTGATTCCTCAGATTCAGGGAGAGGAAGGTTTTTGTTTTTTCAGCTACATAACGCTGCTGAATCACTCGGGCCTTCTGACTATATGGAGACCATCAGGGATAAATATTTTTTTAATCATTTCTACATGGAAAGTTTTAGTATTTTCCCCCCTGAATCTCATAATTTGTTCCCTTGAATTACTTAATTAGTTCCTTCAAAAAATGATTTCCAATAGGAGCTGAAGTTGCTGGTTGGCTTGTCTGCTCGGTTAAGGAGGAGGAGCGTTAACAGCAACTTAGCATCTGTGTTTCAGTGTAGAAGTGTCCTCAAATGACCGATTCCATTCCCTAAATTTAATATTGCTAAGTTATGACATTCGTTCGGTTTGAGCTTGTCCCCTCCACACTCTCTCACACAGTTTGGATGCTACATTAGATCATGTTTTAGCAACTCCTGGTTTGCTCAATAGCTTCAGATCAGCTACATACGCACACGTGCTGCTCTGTATTCAGCAAACCTACAAATGTAGGATTCAAAAACAGGATGTCCTCATTTTAGTATGGGACTTTTGTGTTGTTCAAATGGTTTTCATTGATGTTTTTGTGTGCAAGAGACACATAAAAGACATGGATTGCGTGTGAAATTACTTCCCATTTCCTTTAGACTGCACTATATTTACTCTCTACCCTTTTGTTTGATCGGCTGATTTCTGAATGTGGAATCTATTCAGTATATAGTGCCTTCAAAAATTCCCTCAATGCAACAAAAAATAATTTTTTTTTGCTAACAATCCCACAAAAGAACATGTTAATTGCAGGTTACCGTAGCGTGACTACACCAGTATGTCAGTGATAATGCAAAATGACAATAATTCATATGTCAAACGTCTCAATTTACTGCTCACTATTGAGTGAACCACCAAGTGTCTATTATATGGGCAGCAGTGTAAGAGTGAACAGAGAGTTATTTTGGACACTGCCTTGCTTCATATGTGCTGTAACTAACGATTATATTCATAATTGATTAATTTGTTGATTAATTGATGAGTTGTTTGGTCCATAAAATGTTTTGTATTGTCCCAACCAACAGTCCATAACCCAAAGATAATCAGCTTACTGTCACAGAAGATTAAAGAAACCAGAAAATATTATAATTTAAAAAGGTGGAATTAGAGATTTTGGACATTTTTTCCCTTTAAAAAAATACTCAAAATGATTAATCAATTATCAAAATAGCTGCCAATTAATTTAATAGTTGGCAACTAATCAATTAATCAACTAATCACTGCAGCACTATTACAATAGCATTAAACATAAAGAAAAATGATTGTCCCTACCATACTCCACCTACTGGCTTCTCTATGTGTGTGTATATAGAAATTAAATCATTACACTTGTTGGAATAATACAATGCTGTCAAAGATCAGGTGTGTGTGTATTTATCTACAGTATGTCTGTGCATTTATTGTCACTCCATTGAGTTCAGACAATCAGGCCTGCTTTCATCTCTTCTACAAACACACACACACATTTTTATAATCCAGGAAACTATCTGAGAGAAAAAAAAAGCAAGATGATGAGAGGGATTTTTTTCATGGCTGCCTTCATGAACCACTTCACTTTGGCTTTTGGCTGTTACAAAAATGAGCACACATGCAGACTAAATCAGATGTTCACTTTGGCTGCTGACGATGGGTAAGATGTGACATTCAAAAGTGCATACAGACCAGCTGGTGATCTCAGCTCATGTGCCTCCAAATAACTACTGACGAAAACACAGTAAAGGTTGGTCGAAAAGGCAACAGTGCAGTTTTGTTCTATTTAAGAAGCTTAAGCAGCAACATAGTCGGCCAAAAAAAATCTCCCACATTTCGCACAGACTAAAGCTGAAAATACACTCACCAAATTTGTTAGGATGATCTAGATGTTGATCACATTTAACAGTAAAGACATCATTAGCTATTAGGGGAATAATATTCATCTCGAACTGCTCGGTGCGTGACTTTCCTCAGTTCAGTGTGCTCCATGACCCAAAAAATTACTTAGCTGTCGCATACTCATGAATGTATGCTAGCCCGCTTAGCCAAAGTAGCCTGGTTACCCAGGTTACCACGTAGTGTCTTTGCTGTCAGAATGACAAACCACATAGACTGATTGTACCTGCACAGAACAAGTCATAGGCGTAATATACTTGCTTTCCAAAACCGTTGCAAATGACTGTTAAAAAATAATGATGTTTTAAGACGCGACAACGCTGTGGTTAAGGTTTGGTTAGGTTTAGGCACAAAAACTACTTGGTGGAGGTTAGGGACAGACCACTGAATGGGTTATAATGATCACTTGAAATGTGGTTTCTACTTCCTTTCAGTTATGCAACCTTCATTGACATGGCAACACAGTGTTTCCTCTAGGTCGACTGCTTTGGGGGGCAGGGAGAGCAAAACTCACCGACGAGACTCATCAGCCGGACATTGCTCTATTCAGGTGCGGCTAAGATCGACACTAAAGAGAATAGCTAGTCCAGCTTAAAGGTCAGTCCACCATAAGTAGGCCTGGTCGGGTTAGCCTATTCCATTGTTGGGGCTAACTTCCCTTCAGCTGCAGCATTTATTAACTGATAAACTGTAGCCTGTACTGTGTATCCCTCCCAACCTGCCTCCTAAAAAAGTCTGGCGGCCTTACTACGGCCACTAGATAGTGTAAACATAACTAGAGGTCATTTTTGCCGGCTTGAATTTTAGACCTATACTGTTGTTTTTCTTGTGAAGACAGGTTTTTGGCTCTGTAGTGAAACGTTTCCCTGTCCACCTCCCCTATCTGTGACAGTCAGCATTTTACTCTACCTTTGAGTGAAGACGTTCAGAACACTGATAAAAAAACATTTGATTTCTGATACGGTTGACCAACACGTCAAAAGAACCAGTTCTGAGAGAAAATTGTAGTTACAAAGTGTGAAAGTACAAATATTGGTCTCTCTGACTGATATAATATCATGTATGACATCAGTAGATTATTAATAGTGAAGCATCAGTGTTAGAGCAGCATGTTACTGTTGTAGCTGCTGGAGGTGGAGCTAGTTTGAACTACTTTATATACACAGTTAGCTGGTTTAGTCTAGTGGTTCCCCACCTAGGGGTCGGGTTAGACCATAAATCAGCATAAAACAGCTGTCAGCACGTGTCCTGACTCCTTGCAAAAAAAACAGAAGCAGCTTGTTTTTCTTCTCCACTGCAGCACAACTAAATTGTTTCAGTTATAGTCTGTTTTATTTTCTACTGCTGTACCAAAATCGTACCAAACTGTGACCCCAAACCAAGGTACATACCCGACCATGAATTCTTTGTACCGTTATACCCTGATAAGCTATTCTAGAGGATGTGTTTACTCCAGGAAATGAAGAATAAAAATTTTAACTCTTCTGTAATATTTTCTCAAGGGCATATCTGGTGGCACAAATCCACATCCTAACCTTCAGCTCAATTGAAAACAATCAATGCCCTGCTGATTGGTTGGCTCTCACCATTACTGACAGCTGATGCCAATATAGGATGTCGGTGGCCATCTGGTGCTCAGTACGCCTCACTGATGAACATCAGCTGAGACTGATGACTCTTTGTTGCTTAGTGGCAATGACAGATCGATGTGTTGTTTCAGTAAAAGCCTATGATCATTATGTCGAGAAACAGATGTCTCATCATCCTAAATTATAAAGCTGGTCTCCAACAGTGAGAAGATATAGAATCAGGGGATGTAATTACTGAAGCATTTTTCTTATGTTAAAGGATCTACTTGTAAGAATCAGGAATTTCTTCTCATTAGTGACACCGGTGGACGTTAAGTGAACTGCAATCAACATCCTGTCACTTGTGCTTGCTCAGCAGTGCAAACTTCTCATAATGACATATTTATCATTATGACATATACATATATATATATATATATATATATATATATATATATATATATATACACATATATATATATACATATATATACACACACACTCTCCCCCTCTCCCGTCAAACCACCAACTTTTTTTTTTTTTTTTTTGAAAACAACCGTATGAACTAAATACTGGTGTGCTCAGTGGGCTGTAGCCACAACATGCTGTGGTTTTGTTGTGAAATATGTGCTTTTTACAACCTTTGGACTACATACTGAAAAAATAAAAAGGGGTAAACTATGTTCTGCTATCACTCTGGAGCTTGTTTTCTGCTCCTTTGTTGAGGAAATGCTGTTTTAGCTGTGTGTGCTCAGGACTGGGCAACTTGTCATTGAGGGGTGTTGTGAAATGTGTAGCGGTTGATGGAGGCCAGCTAGCTATCTCATTAGCTGGAGAGCTAATATCTGCAGTGTGTTTCGAGTCGGATGGCACCATTTTGGTTGTGTTGTGTTGTGTTGTGTTGTTAGGCCAGTCATTTGTTGATGTTAGCGGGAGAGACGCAAGGCACTCAGGAGTACGCAAAAACGTCATATCCTTTGGATTTTCATGGGAAATCCGGCCCGGGTTCTTCACATAGAAAAAAATCAGTCCACAGGCTGTTACAGACAAATGAGGAAGTTGGGGAAGGTCTAATTTTTTTTACATTTTTTTTACAGTACATTACAACCCATTCACTAATTGTCAATAAAAAACATTAATATGTGTAAATTGCTTCACAATTCTCACGTATAGAACCTTTAAAAGTTATGTATGATTGAATCACAGAGTGACAAACACTTTACCCTTCCCACTGCACCCTAACAGATTTTGTTTCTTTCACAGCTGACTGCTGAAGGATGTGACCAAAAAAAAACAGCATACACAACATGGCATTTAAGGGCACAAAACCCAAGAATGAAGACATGGAAAAGTGCAGTGCAAAGCCCAGTACATGCTCTCCCTTGACACCAATTTACTTCTTTCTTACACACACACATATAAACATCCACACACACACACACTCATTTCCTGTTCCTGTGTTGATATCAAATCACAATAGGTGCATTTCAGCAGCTGCTTTGTGCTGCTAATGATGGGAAAATCAGTAAGAGCGATTATCACCACCATTAGCCCAACTATTAAACTTCTAGTGGGAACTGAAGAGGCACAATGGAAGGGTTTATTACTTGCAGGGTAGAGATTGAAGAAAGAAAGGGAAACAGGAGAAAAGGAAGAGAAACTGTAGAGAGAAGAGGGGAAGATCAATTTAGGGAATAGAGATTAAACCAAAAATGTGACAATACGTGACTCTACTTTGGGATGAGGTTGGTTTGTAGAAAGGCAGTTTTATCAATATTATTGATCTGTCCAGGTGCAAATCACACTACTCTGGACATCCATCAGTATTACAAAACAGATTACATTTTTGAGCTCCAAAGCTATTTTTAGTTTTCATTTTTTTGGTTCTAATTTATCATGCAGCGATAAACAGATAATAATTTAAGAGAAAGGGGAAGATGCTTTTGGTTGTTATGCAGCAATACAGGAAACATATTTTGGTAAGTCTACATTCAGATGATGCACACGTTCACACGTTGAGCTCATTTGCAAAAAAAAAAAAAAAAAAAATAGCACACAGTAAGGAACAAAAGGAAGTGACAACATGAATTTGACCACTAAAGAATACTAGAGCTTACAAATACAAAACAGCTTAACCTCAAAGCCAGCAGCAGATATGCCTGTACCTTGTGTATGTATTGTATGAAAAATGAAATCAGGTATACTGTAAGTACTCAGTGGTTGGGCTGCAAGAAAAGTTGAAATGACAGCACTGTAGGGCTTCAGTTTATCAATCCACATGGTTATAAGAAGGTAAAGTATTATGTTATTAACACTGATTTTAAAATCCAGTGTAGCATAAAGTAAACCTGGGTCAATGATAAAATTTAAATCCATTCATTACTACAAGAACTGCAGAGGTTTGCACTTTTGCAGCAATTCTGCAACTCAGGCAAGACAGACCCGTCCAACCAAAGTACTTCTTTTTTCAGCCATTCTTTCCAAAATAATATTAACTATGACTTTTTAATTACAGCAATGTGGCCCCCAGTCCGACTCAGCTCCACTTGGGGATTTTATTACATATTACAGTCGCTGACTCGACTGCACGATTCCACGCTGGATTTCACAGCGAAGCGTTTTATTTTTGAAACAGATGACTCGCAATGTCATGGTAGAAGGGTGAGTCAGGATTTAGATATACAGCAGCTGTGGAAATGGGCAGGATCATCAGAAACACAACTTGATATACAACAGACATCCGAATGAAGTAATCACTCACAGGATTTATTCTGTGAACTGCAGTTTAAATCACCAGATGAAACTTCTGTAACAGCCGTTCAACCTGGCACTGTTTTGTTTCACTATATAGTCTGGTACAACGTTACAGGGTTAAAGCGACAATATATTGTGACAAAGTCAGCGTGTGTGTCTTTTTCAGACGTTAGAGCAGGAACATGTGTTGAGGAGGAGGGGAAAGGGAGAGGCTTCCTTCCTTCGCTGCAAGTCACCGGGGAGGGAAGAACCAAACGTCACGAAAGAGAGGAAGAGGGATGGAGGGGAGAAAGAGGCAAAGAGAGACAAAAGAGGGAGAAGAGAGGAAAAGGAGAGAGAGAGAAAGAGAGAGAGAGAGAGAGAAAAGGAGAGGTGGAAAAAGAAGATGTGGGAAAGAAGAGGGCAGAAAGGGAGAGAAGGGAAGACGAGGAAAACAAGGCAACAAGAGGTGTTGGACGAGAGGGGAGGGAGGGGCGACACCGGGCATTAGCTGCATTTTTAACACTTGGGTCATTTCTTCCAAATCTTTCTCCAATACAAGTAGGCCGGAGCACGCACAGTACAGCTTAACTCATGATACTCACAGGACCTAGAGGCTTGGATTATCCCGAGAGTAACTGAACAAACAGGAATCAAACAGGAAACTGCAGCTTTACAGTGTTCAAGCACATAACCATAACTTATTGAGCCTCAGAGGAAATTAGTTTTAAGTTAATGATCTTTCAATAAGGACTCTGTTAGATTCACTTCCCTCTGCTGCTCTTAGAAGTATAGATTCAGCATTAAAAGCACATCACAGCATCATTATGGAGCCCGTAATGCAGCCACGCAGAGCATATAGATCATTATTATAGCCCCTGGTTCCTATGCAAGTTGGCTTAAGTGTGCTACAAAACTGTTTGGGTTTTCCTTTAAATGCTGACATTGTCATAAAAAGGGGTCCAGTTTTGTTTTCATCCGGAGTCAGACGTCTCTTCCTGTACCTCACTGCCTTCAAGCGTTCCCATAAAAATGGGAACAAATGTCTAATGTTTACTTTATTGCTCACGGACAAACCAAGCACCACAGACGGCAAGAGAAAATATCCTTAAGTCTGGCTGAACAGCACGCACAAACACATTTAACATTTACTAGGAATACTGAGGCACTGCCAGCTCTGTGTGTTTAAAGTTTTAAGTCTTATCTTGTAAAGCTTTGTTTCTGTGTAGCTTCACTCCCATCAGTGAGTAAAAGAGCAACATCTTATGACGCATCCTTACATCAGTTTTCATGTAGCTAACTAGGGCTGCAACTGACATCCATCTATGAAATGTCAGAAAATACAGAAAAATGAATCATTTCTTAGAGCTCATAGTGATGTCTTAAAATGTCTTGTTTCGTTTTCCAATCAGCTGCTTACACTCACACAAACTCTGTGTGTTATGATGAGTGTCAGTGTTGTTGTTAATAGTCTGACTGGAGATAAATTACAGCGAAAACCTGAATGAATACTGAGTGGAGATGCATAGAGAACAGAACGCATATGTACCCGGACAGGGTGAGGCTGGGTGTTGTCTGAGATTTTCACCACAGATATCGACGTTTGAGCACTGATAGCAACTTCTCTATTAAAAATAAGCCAAGTGACACAAGGTCTACTCAGTAGCTGTTCAAGAGCTTTCAGTCAGGACATATGTGATCTAGAGCTGGAACAACTGATCAGTCAATAACTCTCATTGAATAACATTCATTTATTTTTTTCAGCTTCTTTATAGTGAAGATTGGCTGCAACTGCTGGTCGGACAAAACAAGCTATATGAAGACGTCACGTTGTGCTTTTGGAACTTGTGATGAGGATTTCTCACCATTTTCTGACATTTTATACACCAAACAATTTATTGACAAAATGATCAACAGATAAATCAATAATGACAATCATTAAATGCAGAAAACCAGAAAAAGAATCTGACTAAACATTCAATGACAACTTTCAACACCTGACAGTTTTCAATGCTGAGTGTCACGATTACATTTTGGTTGATACCTCTAAAGACGTTGGTAATTAAGATTCAATACAGGACACAAGGGGTCACTGAATGGTTGATGTAATGTAAGTCACCAGATCATCACCTAATTTAACACCTGGCAAAGGTTTTGGATCAATGTGTTAGACAGAAGTCTCCACTAGGTCATCAAAATACCAGATGAGGGGATAACTTTTGGATGAATGGTTGGAGTTTGGAGGAATTCAGAGTTCCAGTGAGTTAGAAATTCTACACCAAGGACACTTTCTGTTGGTTTTTCCTTTAACTAGTCAAACATCTGTAGGCTAAAAATGGTTGTCCCTCTAAAGTGACGGTTCACAGTCATGTGGTGATTACTGAACTGACAGTTCTCGACTGCATCAGATGGTAAACTGTGGTTAACTTTGTACTACAGGTGTGAAACAGCCATTGTTTGGACAGCAAGACTGAAAGCTTGAAGGACCTTCAGTCACAGGATCTGGATTTAAGAGAATACTGAGGATTTTTAACACTGGGGTTATACATTATATGAGTGTAACATGCCAAACATGGAAGGAAAACCTAAATAGAGATATGTGAGTGGCAGAACTGAAACAATAACAATAATAATCAACAATAAACAGTCACAACTTTGACAATCGATGACAACTTTCACAAATGTTTTGTGGTTCCAGCTTCTTAATTGTCAGCATTTGCTGTGTTTCTCTGTTTTATTGTCATATCACTGAGAGCTGCAATGATTTGTCTATTAATCGATTAGCAGATCAACAGTAAATTAATCGCCAACTATTTTGATAACAAATTAATTGTCATTCAAATTCTCAGATTTTCTGGTTTCTTTAGTCACCTTTGATAATCCTGAATATCTTTGAGTTGTGGACTGTTGGTCGTGACCGAAGAAGACATTTGAGGACATCATCTTGAACACAATTTGACATTTTTCATAATTTTCTGGGATTTTTTAGGCCAAACTACTAATTGATTAATCAAGAAAATAATCCTTAATTAACATAACCATAGGTCGCTGCCCTAATATCACTGTAAACTGAATATCTTTGGGTTTTGATCAGACAAATAAAGCCATTTGTTGGCATCACATGGGGATTTGAGAAATTATCATGGCCAAATTCAATTTTCTGACATTTACAGACCAAACCATCAGTTAAATGAGGAAATAAACGTTAATTGCAGCCACAGTGAGGACTCAGCACCTCTTCTTGGACAAAATCAAACACCTCAACTAGACGTGATGACATTTCCTGAGAAGCTATGACAAAGACACTTGTGGGCATGATCTTGTCTAACTAACTATGTTTCTAGCTGTGAATTACAGTTGGGCTTCAGATGTTCAAAGAAACTGGTTGAAAACGAAAGGTGATGTACTTGAGCTCATCCGGAGCCAAGTCAAACTGCCAAATGCATAAACACAACAAACATTGCGCTTCATGAGCCTTATAAACAAAAACTCATCTCACGGTGTAGCTTTAACATTTCACTAGTTTTACTCCAGTTGGGTAACAGCCAACGAAACATTAAGAAACTGAGTGTGTGATGCAACAACGTCTTGATTAATTTAACACACATTTAGTTAGCTAACTTCCTATTAGCATGAAGCCGTTAAGCGCTTTGTTTGTATCCAGCTGTGAGTGAAATTTCGATCAATTACGCGACAGAAGAAGAAGAGTTTTAAAAAAGAAAATGAACAAGACTTCCTGAATAAAGATAGCGGAATGTGACACACTCACACACACATACATACATACATACACACACACACACTCACCGCTCGTAGGCTGAGACACGGCAGAGACGGCAGTCTGACCCATATTCAGCTTCTCCGGAGGACCGGGCCGGACCGGGCCCCCTCCTAACCCACGATCACGGCCTTCTATCACCGCATAAATCCCGCCCGCGGCCGCCGTGTAGGCTCATTTCAAAAAAAGAAAGGTTTCAGACCGTGATGACTGAGTCTCTGGAAACTTGGTTCAACTGACTGACTGACTGACTGGGACGCTACTACGTCGTAACTTCCCTCCCATCCACCACCGCCCCCTCCTCCTGCGAGCAGCTGAAGAATGCCTCTCATTCCGCTGCGCAGATTAGAGGCGCTGCTGGGGTCAAAGGGTGAAGGGTTCCCGACACCTTCACACACACTAGTTTACACCCTGGTTTACGCTATAGTTTACTCTGGCCAGCACAAGAAAGTAATGGGCAGTCATGAGGGGCTGACAGAGCGGGAAAGTTTCAAATGAGTGAAAATGTACTCACTGAGGGACAGGCAGAGTAAAAATGTATTCACTGAGGGAAAGACAGAGTGAACATTAGTTTACACTGTGGTTTATACTGGCCAGCACAAGAAAGCAATGGGCAGTTAGGGCTGAGTGGGAAAGTTTCAAATGAGTGAAAATGTACTCACTGAGGGTAAAACAGTGAAAATGTACTTGCTGAGAGCAAAACTGAAAATGTACACACTGAGTGAAAGACAAAGTGAAAATTTACTCGCTGGGGGCAAAACAGTCATCTAGATGAATTACATTACAGGGGCGGCCTGTGGTGTAGGCCACATTTGGTACCTCCTAGGGATGTTTTTTTTTGTTTTGTTTGTTTGTTTTTTTGTTTTTTCTTTTACCAACAGGTGTGTACAGGTGCATACAGCTCTTGGAAATACGTACTTGTCCCTTCTTGCACTTCTTTTTCCTGTATTTTTTCCCCATTGACTTACATTGGTCATTTTTCACCTGACAGCCATCAAACTTCATGTGCTACAGCAGGTAATGCCACCACTGAATGGTGCCGTAACCCAACTTGTCTTTTTGTCTGGAGGACTGGGAGGACTGGAGTTGCCATTGTCGCACTTCATTTATTGTGAATTCATTTTTAAAGTTCTTTGACCAGAGGTAGGGCCTATTATTAAGAGGTAGGGCCTATTATTATTATGCTTTTTTGGGGTGCAAATCTAAAATCTCACCTAGGACCAACAGCTAAGTAAAGCCGTGTATTTATTCATTCTGATCCTGTGTGGAAGTGTAATATGATTGTTTTATTCTGAAATTGCAGAAAATTTGTGATTAACATTTTGGCTATTATCATGCAGCCCTACCAGCCCCACCCACCATCACTCCCACCCCCTTGTAGGGAAAATCTAGCCCAGGGCACCCACAAGGCCGGTCTATATATAGATTGTGATAGATTGATTAATCCAAGCAAAAATATTTGTTTGTTTGTTTGTCTGCAGTTTGGATGCAGACCTGCACATGTCTGGATATCACAGTGACCAACATATAAACCCAGCTCCTTATCCCTTAAATCAAGGGGAGATAAGGCGGGATAATGGCTTTCAAGGTAAAAACAAGGCCTAAAACCCTCAGGGCCCCAAAAAGCCTAGGTTTATGGCATATCATTTGGGTCTATATGATTTAAGTCCCCCTCCAGTCAAAAATGTGTTTTACATCTTGTTCCTTTAGTTGGCTGTTTGAGCACCACTGTGCAGAACCATGCACATGCAGAGTTTGAAACTAGAAGGCTGTTTTCACATTTATCTGATAAAGAGGAAAGTTTCTCTCACCGAAAAGCTGAGTTTAAGACCTTTGAGCAGGATTTGTGACACCACAACTAGTTTGGAGCCAATCTTGGTCCAATATGCAACTTGCACAAGTGTGATGTGGAAATTTGAAGCCTCCAGGCCACAAACACTTTACAGGGAAGTAGGAGACATCTTGTATCCAGCAGTAAACGTTTAGAAATAAAAAGAAATAGGCATACTCATAGAGTCTGGGAGGAGATGTCATTTTATACATTTTAAGGATAAGAATTTTAGGATAATTGAACTTTTTTTGTAGAATTTTTTTTAGACACATTATTATTTAACATTCATGTTGTATGATCACTGGCATTTGTAACAGAATTTTTTTCCATTATAAAATTTGAATGTAAAATTAATTTCTTGGTGTGTTTTTACTAATAAAACCTTGTAAAAATACAATCATGCTGTAAAATATCGAGTGTTGACCTTATTTTTTAAAAGAAAGATGGACTGTTTTGTGGAATTACAGAATTTGATTGTAAATAGATGGAAGAAAATCCAAAAATCAACCATTAGCTGTAAATTTATAGACACTTAGTATTCTTCAAAAATGTGAAATGCATAGATTTTATCACACATCGTTTGTAAATTTACATCTGCTTTTTCAGAGTGCAGGATGTGATATATTGATTAATCACTCATAGCTCTTAACGAGCAAAAGTATGTTTGTGTTTGTGTGGACCAGATTACAGTCTGTATATCACCAAGATCCACAAATAGACCCAACTCCTTATCCCTTAAAGCAGGGAGATACAAGAGAGGAAGTTGGGTTAATGGCTGTTAAAGGATGGGTTCACAGTTTTTAAGGTCAGGTCTCCATATGATCACTGATACGTCCTCGCTGTATTCATTCCTCCATTTAAAACCAGCCATTCCAAATGTGCTTTCAATGTAAGCGATGGGGGAAATAATCCACAGCAAAAATGTATTCAAGCCTATTATATAGTCTACTGTATATAATTAGGCTTCAGCCATCCAACTTTGTGTTACTATCCTTCCACTGCAGCTCAACTGGGAAACACAAAGAGGGAATTTTGTGCTAAAAAGGAACTTGAACTTTTGAAGACTTTTATATGAGCCTCATATAAGCTCCAGATAAACTTTTGAATGCATTTTTGCAAAAAGTGAGGACTGTGAATTTCGTCCTCCATTACTTACATTCAACGCACATTAGGAGGGGATCTTTTTAATGGTCACTATGAACAGGAGGAATGATTGCACCAAGTAAAAACTCTTTCAGTGTCCATGTTGTGACCTGACTATTGTTTTAAGACAGACTGGAAAAAACTGTAAGCCTTTCTTGTGAGGCCAAGTCTAGGGTATGATGTAGCGTTGAAACAATTCAACTCAATTAAAGCTGCAACTATTCATTGTTTACATTATTTCATGCAGATAATTTTATGGATTAACTGATGAATTGATTGGTATATAACATTTCACTAAAGGTGAAAAATGCTCATCACCATCCCCTAAAGCCCATAATACCATCAAATTGCTTGTTTTGTTCTAACATCAAACCAAAACCAAAAGTTATTCAGTTTATTATCATATAAAACAAATACAAGCAGCTGATCCTCAATATTGAAGTTGGAATGAGGGAATGGTTAATATTTTAAAGTGAAACAGACTTCAACAATCGACAGTTATGATGCTTCATTTTTAAATTTTCTTTAAATCAACTAATCGATTTTTTGATTAATCATTTTAGATCTATAGTCAATACATGTTTTATTCTCCTCTTTAATCTGTTTTTATTAAATTTGTGCTTTTCTTTACCTTCTTTTTATGTCACTTTTTGATGTGTCTTTTCTTTTATATTCTTATATTTCTATATTCTTTATGTTTTTTTATATCTTGTCTGAGAATGAATGAGATGTCAGATCAGGCTTGGGAGTTTACAGACCCCAGCATGTCACAATATTTTTGGCTTACAGCGCGTAATGAATAAATGAGGGCAAAGTCTGGACAGTGTCTGTGGCTCCAGAGAGAGGAGGGTCGCACGGGTGGAGCAAGCTCTACCCCGGAGGCGATTTATTTTTAAAAAGAGACGATGACAGTAAACCCTGAATCCAGTGAGTGGGTCAAAAGGGAGTGAAGGCGGAAATCTGTCAAGGTTTGTCAGCATGGTTATTAAATCCTTTGATAGTAAACAATATTTGTTTAATATTAGCCTCATGAGCTCACTCCACTTCTCACTGACAACTGTGGCCTAGCAAGACAAACACTTCCACCTCAGACTCTCAATACAAGAGTCAACTACAGCAGAGTGTAATGTGATTGTTTGTGTGTGTGTGTGTGTGTGTGTGTGTGTGTGTGTGTGTGTGTGTGTGACTGTGTGACTGCTGTCTGACCACTCAATTCACTGCCAAGCTGGGTTCTGCAAGGTCTCATCTGACACTTTGTTGACAGTGATGACAGATAAAGCTCTCTCTCTGTCTCTCTCTCTCTCTCTCTCTCTCTCTCTCTCTCTCTCTCTCTCTCACACACACACACACACACACACACACATACACGTACACACGCACGCACACACAGCACATTAGCAATTCAATCTTGCCAGATCCTGAGGTGAGATGATTTTTCATTAAGACCAAGACTGCCATCTAGTGTTTCCTACACAACTCAAATGACTTCTCTCTAGATTAAAGCACAGGTTCACAATTTTTCAAGTCTGTCTTAAAACAACAGTCAAGTGCCCGTCTGAACACTGAAAGAGGTTTTCCTTGCTGTAATCATTCCTCCTGTTCACATTGACCATTAGAGGATCCTTTCATAATGCACTTAAAATGTGATGATGGAAGCCAAAATGTATTTAAAAGTTTATCTGAAGCTAATATGAAACCTCAGCTGCCCATTTAGTCATCAAGTTTCAGTTTCAGTCAATCAAGTTTCAACACTAGTCTTTTTAGAGCCAAACTCTCCCCTTTTTGTTACTATACTTCCACTGCAGCACAAGGAAACACAAAGAGGGAATCTGATGCTAAAAAGACAGTAAATGTGGCAGATATAATTTGATTAGACTAACTAAGTAAGACTGATGAAGCCTCATATAAGCTTCAGATAAACCTTTAAATGCATTTCTGCACAAAATGACTGTGTGGGCACACTGTGGATTTTGGCCCCATCACTTACATTGAAAGCACTTTTGAAGGGGATCTTTTAGCGACAAAAATAAATAAAAATATTTTGTCATTAAGCAGTTCTTGTTCATTCTTATTCTAAAACCCTTGTCTCTGCTTCTTCCTGCCACTGCTGTCCACCCCTCCTTTTAAACAGTAAATGAATATAATCACATAAGAGAGCTACCTTGTCACTGGGATAGGAAATATAAAGCCAACAGTGCCCTCTAAATAAACTAATCTGGTATGTTCACAAAGGACAAAATGAGGCCATCAAAACAAAGCAGTACGCAGTACGTCTGGTTTCAATAGCAGTGTGTGCAGACTGAAATTGTTAAAATGTTTGAGAGGGATCACCTGACTCTGGCTGCATTTCTATTTTCCATTTCGAGTGTGGCATATTCAAATCTTCACATCCCAGTGTGGTTCAGTGTGATCATGTTGAGTATTCTGTATTTGGTTGAACCATAGTTAGTTAGTTAGTTATTGTGTCATGCACATACAAGTGGCCAACCCACATTTACTTACAAGGTATCAAATACAGTTGGTGAAACATTTGTCAAACACAGACAAGAACAAAACGTCTTGCATTACATTTCAAACAAAGAACTTTGTCTTCTGTACCAAGTGCTACACATAAAATCAGTGACACAAAAGGTTCCCTCTCTGAAACACAGCTTAATTTTCTTTTAATTTAATTTCATTCATTCACAAAATCAGAAATTAAGGACATTTTACTAACTAGTGTAGCCCTTAAATCATCATATAATAAGCCATAAAAGATATAATGGACTTTGTCTACAGTCTCACATAAATCACATAGCAATCGGAGTCTATTCTCTTGAGGAAGAGCAGTAAATCTGCCTGTTTCTATAGCTAATAGTAATGTACCTGAATGTAATTGTGCACTCAGAGATCTTTGACATTTGGATAAATTATGCTTCATTAAGGCTCCACACTGTGGTTGTTTTTCATCAGACAATATGTTCTTAATTTAATCAACAGCCCGTCTTTCTTTGTCCGTCAGGAAACAGTTTGCACTCGGCATCATGAATATTACACTGTAATCTGTTTTGAAAGAAAGAGAATTGATTACACAAGATAACTACGTTTGACAGCTGTTTGATAGGCTTTGCAAAGCCTTGAAATCTTGTTTTGTTTGCCAACCTTAAACACATTCACACCTGCCAACTGCCAGGGCAACCGTTGTCTTACAGGACTGCCATCAGTGAATAAGATGGGAGTGGATAATTGAGACAGGAAGGAAGCCAGTGGAGAGGTGGGAGGATAGAGACAGGACAGGAAGATGGAAGTACTTAGAGAAGTTAACAGAGGAAAGTGACTGCGTTAGCATTGACAAGGAAATAATGATATTAACTTGATGCATCAGCAACGCATGTTGAATTTGTTGGAGGCTACACATGTGCTAAAGAGACAATAAAGACAGTGGAGAGTGCAGCTGTGATAGCACAAGAGAAGTGCTAAATTAAAGAGGTTGGCAGGTGTACTGGCCCAGTGCTCCTCTGTCATGTGTATGTCCTGTAGATACTTAGTGTATTTCTATATAGGACTAATTAACACAGATCCAGAGGGAATAATTACAAGAGGATCTTGATTGTCTTTTTCATTAGACACTTCACCACATCTCTGAAATTTCATGCTGTCAGTGTATTGCAGGCCTTCTTTTAGAAATTTTTTACATGTCCAAGATCTTCACAGGTTGATTAGATTCAAAATTTTGGACCCACTCCAAAACAGATCTGTGGAAAACCTACCTGATCCTGACACACATATATCAAAAAAAAAAAAAGAGAGAGAGAGAGAGAGAGAGAGAGAGAGAGAGAGAGAGAGAGACGATTCAAACAAAGAAAGAAGGTTAAAAAGTTATGCGGAGCAGTAAAGTCCTGGTCTAACAAGTTGATGACGGAGATGTTTTAACCATTGATGATTAGATAATAATTGGGTTGGATGTATTATTGGTTTTATGCAGTCATTGATGTCCATGTCAGCATGTGCATGTGTGTGTGTGTGTGTGTCTTTGGGGTAGACCTTATTTTTATCATATAATTTTATGTATTTTATTATATTTTATGTTCAAGTCCTTGTGTGTTCTGGCTGCAGCACAAATTTCCCCTCGGGGACAATAAAGTTTAAGCTGATGTTGAAAAGAGTTTTTGTTTTTTTTCATTTGTCCCCAGGCACACAGTGCCTAAAAAAAGCACATTTTCCCCTGTGATGACTATGCTGCACCATGTGATCACGGATCCACTTGGGTATCACACATATTGGCACCCTAGAATCGCAGCAGTGACTGAAGATAATTTATAGCCAACTCTCTTCTTTAAGCCTGAGCACAAAACACACTGATGACGTCATCATGGCAATCTTTTTGTAAGCTCCTCCAGAGTTTAAAAGGACAATATACAACTATTTTCAGAGGCCCAGTAGTTCTCCCCATTACAAGTAAACTGATAATCATGTGTAAAATCTGTAGAGTTTATCTCCTTTTATTTTGTTCATGTTATTCAACATATCACTATTGTCTGTATTCAATTCCTGTATAATATTAATTTCAGTGCAGTCCAGGTTTTCTTCTACTTGTTTCTTCAATTTAGAAAATGCATTTCAAGAATCCAACATACAATAGTTACTTTCCATGCACTCGGTATTCCTTATATTTACTGTATTCACTTTAAGATATCCACATGTTGACCAGAAATCTCTGTGTTTGTGTGAAAGAGACAGACACACAAGTAAAGAAAAGAAAAGCCAAAGATAAAGATAACACTGGTGGCACTTTTTGATTGTAGACTTCTCTGTTCTTTGGGAAGTTATGGTCACAATCTCACTATTGACCCATTTGGCTACCTATAGCTCAAAGCTCCCTCTGGATTTAGCTTAGATCAATCTGATGCTTTTAAATCTCTACAAGAATACACCATCCAAAGCTTTGGGAATATAGTCAAAGTCAAGAGGACACCTCTTCCAGTATGTTAAATTTGTACATCAAGGTGACATTTTTCAGGAACCGGGTCGTGTTTGTCCTGACACTAAATAACAGAGATCAACCAAGGGAGCCTGACCTTTTTATTGACTGGAACAGCAAAAAAGGAAAGACAGGAGAGGTGGAGGAGGAGAAGGCCCAGAAGAAAGGAAAGGAGTCATCAAATATTAAGTAGTAGCCTCAGCAGAACAACGGGTAATAATTGTTTAAGTGCTACTTTTCAGAGCGTTTCTCTCCTCCCCTTGATTTATTTATTAAACTCAGTTTCTGCCAAGGTACAGTCTCATAATATAATCATAGTCAAAGTACAGGGAGTCCATGCGTATGTGTGCTAAAAATGATTTTCTGCATTCATGACTGTTCAGTGATTGATTGTCCGGAAAATAAACGAGCACTTTCGGTATAAGCTATAACTTAAAATGATGTACAGCTGCACACCTCTCTTGCATGCATAGATTCAAACTGGCTTAGGTGTGTGAAGTTACACTCATATATTTTGCATGTCCAACCTTTTTGCGAGTGAAGGACCGGACTTCTCTTCACCAGGATCATGAATCAGACCACAAACTGTCATAACAGTCGAGTGTGACTCAGCGAGGAATGGGCTCTGTTATTCAAGCAAACCAGTCAGCTCAGAGGAGCTGGCATGGTCTCACTACACAACCAGTGCAATCTCATGTAAACACTGGAACTTCATTTTGTCAAAATGGTCTTTGAAGCGAATAGGACTGGAAAAGTTGGCATTATTGTATTAAATAAACATTATATTGTATTTGTTAATCAATTCTACTAAATTCTACAAAAGACCACTCAAGTATGCAGAGCATCAATGTATATGTGGTGGATTCTCTATAATAGTCACATTTTTTCCTCTATTAAGTATGAACCTTAAAGTCCCATGAAAACTTTTGTAGTTCTCAATCCGTTTCAATCAGTTTCTTACTATAAGAGATGGTATCATACATGAACACACCCTTTTCTGCTGAAGTTAAAATAGTTTTGGTTATTTCACATGAGTAATATCTGTTTTCTCAGTGGTGTGTGTGTGTGTATGCGTGTGTGTGTGTGTGTGTGTGTGTGTGTGTATAGGGGGAGGTGGGGGGGGGGACTTAACAGGAAAATGACAGTTTGTGGGTTGTTTGGTCACTCCCAGTCAAAAGACAATGGCACAGTCCTGATGAAGTGTAAAACTCTTTAAAGACTTCATCTCTAAGAGGAATACTTAAAGATCTCCTCCAGACTTCTTTTAAGATGTATAAAAAGTACTCTACTTTGAAAAACAATTTGTCCTTAATATGTTTTTTTACTTGTTAAAATCATTAAAGATTTTATGTAATATATTGTTCATTTCAATGTATGGGCTCTGGAGGTTGCAAGTTTCCACAGCTCACATGTGCAGGATGTAATATGTGAACACTGGACCCAGATTGGCTCCAAACCTGTCGAGATGTCAAAAATAGTGATTGTATGTACACGCCTTAAACTTGGTAAGCATAGAGAAACGTTCCCCTGTTAGAGAGAACATGAAGAAAAACACAGTGGAGGGGGGCTTTAAAATTGGATTTTTCAGGGGCTTTGAAGTGAATTTTCATCCAAAACTTAGCTCTGCTCTCACTAGGTCTGACTTTCTTCATGCTTTTTCAGTGTAGCTGCCAGATATAAACCACTGACTGACATTTACCATTCACCTGTGTTGGCCTGAAATTGCTCTGGGAATAAATTGCAATGCTTGTGGCTAAAACTGTTTCTTAATATTGTACGCTTAAGTTCCTGCACATGCTTCCACTACCCACAGTGAAAGTAAGCCTGTATACAATACCTGAATCCAACCACTATCCATCTTAATTCCTCCTTTCATACATGACTTTGTTCTTTGTCTCCACTGTTCAAACCCTGTATACTTCCCTTTTAATGGGGTAGTGACCTTACAATATTAACTGCACAGCTGGTTTGCAGTGATACAGTAGTGGTTACTGTCATTTCTCTTCCTCTTCCCATCTGCCAGCCAGTTTTGTCTGAAACCTGATCTCCTGTTTGTTGTATTCTGCTTGGCACAACCCATAAGCCGCCATCATTGCTAAAATGTTGCCTGTATGAATCAATAGTTGACATCCTGCCAGACAGGCGGCCAGAGAGCTTGAGAGAAAGCAAGCTCAAGGGAGGCAGCGAGTGAGCGAGACAGACAGAGAAAGAGAGAGAGAGGGGGGGGGGGGGGGGGGGGTAGAAAAAGCCAGAGAAAAGATTGATACTGAAGTGTGGAGTCTTAATAACCACAGAATAAAGGCCACAGTTGCAGGAAAATGCAATAGAACAGAACATTACAGACACAATATTTTATAATAAAAAAAAACACAAGCCATGACTGTGTGTGAGAAGTGATGGGAGGCTGAGTGGACAGCAGAGTAAACAAACAGCAGCCAGCATTTATTTCCACCCCTTCATGCTCAAACTATATAAGGCCATATCTGAACGGATTTACTGGAGAGTCGCTGTCAATTGCAAAAACAGCTGTCCTGAGCACGTCAGTCTTGTTTGCTCAATTGTGTCGTGTGGCTTTTAGTCAGGACATTATTACTCTTATGGAGACTCAACATGGTTTGTTTAAAAGCACACGGCCACTGATTGATGATGGCTGTTTTGGCCAACGGCCAGCTATAGCTCTTACCAACACACTGAGGTCTGTTTTCTTGTGAGTGTGGCTCAAGAGGTCTGGGGTAGCACCGCATGCTGGCCTTAAGTTGTTCAATGAATCATTAACTTAACATGAGGACATTTCTCCCTTTAAAAAACATGTGAGATTGATGGAAAGATCTACCTGTCAAACAAGTAGATCCATCTGTCGCACTGGAAGTATGCTGTTTAGCAGAGCAAGTTTCATATGAAATGAATGATATATCTTACAAAGAATGATGCAAACTGACAGCATTTTAAGTATAAGTGAATTTAGGATTAACCTCATTTAACCTTTTTTAATTGTCCAGAGTATATATATATATATATATATATATATATATATATATATATATATATATATATATATATATATGCACGTCTATCGTCTAACATTGTCTTCTAAACACACACAGACACAAAATGTACATGTACGTCCAACAGCAGGCACAGGTTATAAACTTCATGCTCACTGCAGACACACATACTCATCACATATGCATGGCTGCACACTCACAGATGCTGCTTTGCCTTGCAAAACGCAGTTTCACCACTTCACAACAACAATAATTTGTTGTGCACCCATTCAGTGCCCAGCCCATATCTCAACAAGGTCAACATGGACAAACACATAAAGGAGCATGGATAAAAGTGGAATTATTGCCGCAAAGCCTACCTGAGACAACAAATGACAAAAAAAATCAACCAGGGTAAAAACAATGTCTCTACTACCCCAAACTTCTGGCTTTTTAAAATTAATCAATGCATGAAAACAAGAGTTTTTTTCCTGTTAAACACTATGATATGATACAACAATGTTAGCAAACAGTAATTAAACTATATTAGATAACATGGGCCCGATATAGCCTGTCTGGCTCCTCTAGCTGGCTGTGACACCAACCAATACACTGACGTATCATTTTCATTTAGTCTAATACACAAGATGGCTACCAGCCAAACCCACATGGAATTATGGGTGCGAATAAGAAAAGCTGCACTATACGTTCCTAGAACTGTTGACAATAACTGTCATTAGATGTGGCTTTGTCTCAGTCATAGAAGAAACTCTAAGGCTATAATGCAACCGTGGGCAGACTTACAAAACCAATATCCGCTTTTAAAGTTAAGCACGCAATCATCAATTCTTCATAAGCATTGCCAAATAATTCTTTAATAAAAGTGTTACCAGCAAAAAATACCAGAAGCCTGGTTAATGTAGTCTATCTTAATGTTACTGAGTGTTCTCCTTGCAGCATTAGCATCTTATAAATATTGCACATGGCGTAGTTGTTTGCTCCTTGATATAATGCATGACAGTGTGTAGTCTCAGTCTCATTGATAAATGCTGCATACTTAATTTAGCTCATGGAACAAGGCTCCAGCTCTGCGTTTCTCAGACAGATACAGTGACAGCCACTCAGCCAAATGAACTGACAACAATGGTTCAGATGCTAACACAAATTAACTCAGTCAAATGCATCGATACTGAGTCATGTGCACATTTAAATGGATTATGACCCCTACAGTATTTCCTTTGATCTAATTTATTTATCTGAGAGATCTGTATAGAGTCAACTTAAAACAAAACACTGACACTGTAAGCAGTGGGGTTCATAACTCCAAGCCAAGATTAAGAGGCAATACAGGCTGATGATTTACAACTTCATTGGCTAACAGGTGACATCTAAAGCTACATATAAGGAATGTAAGACAGAGCAAGTGGTGGAAAGAATCTTTTCCTGAGTCTACCATGCCTTTCACTTACACTAACACAGACACCGAGAGTGAATGAGACACTGAGCAATAGTGAAAGAAAAACACAGAAGAAGAAGAAGAAGAAGAAGAAGGAAGCACAGCAGAGAGAAAACTCACCGTCATGTTCCATGACTTGACCCAGGGAATATTATCAGCAGTGTGAGTTGATCCTTGCCTCTTCCCGACACACCACCTCTTTGCCTCCCCCTCCCCTCCCCCCTCCTCTTTCTCTTACTGTCTCCCTACTTCACCCTTTCTCTCTCTCTATCTCTCTCTCTCTCTCTCTCTGTCTCTCACTATCTACTTCCCTCATTCATTGCTTTGCCCTCCCTCCCTCCGTCTCTCTCTACTCTCTGCTACTCAATCGCCCCTCCCTCCCTCCATCCTGCCTCCCCTCGCTCCAATAAAGAGCATTAAAAGTTAATGTTTGTTTCCATCTCAGTTCCTCATTCTACCTCCCAATCTTTGTCTTGTCCAGCGTTTACCTCCATCTCCTTGCCTGTCAAGTTTTTCCTCCGTCCTCTCGCTAAAGAGTCTGGCTCCAGTCTCATTCTTTTTTTTTCACTCTCCCTCCTGTCTTGAGGTCCCACTGTGACGTAAGACATGAGGAGAGGAGAGGATGCAGATAAGGAGTTATCGTTAAAGATGAAGGAGAAGGAAAATGGAAGGGCGATGCATCATATAAGCAGAACACGTGTTGTATATTTAGTGTGTCTGCTTTTCCTTGTCACACTTTTCTTCATAAACATTTTTATTGGAGGCCGTTATCTGCAGCACGTATAAAGCACAGTAGTAAAAAAGGTAGACACAAGACACACTGCTTGCATGAAAGACAGAAGTCAAGATTCTGTCTATCTAATTAATTATTTAAATGTGATATCTGTCTGTCTGCACAGGTGATCAGCATCACATGTTACTCATTAAGCTCATTTAACTTTATTTTAATTTAATTTCAATAAGAGCTGCAATGAATTATTATTTTTTCATTATTGAGTCATCTGTCAGTTATATTTTTCGTTAATCATTAAGTCTGTATAATGTCAGAAAAATGCCCAAGAACCCAACGATCCAAAAAAAAAGAAAAAAAAAGTGTATATGTATATATATATATATATATATATATAGTATTTACAATGATACAAAAACACACAAAGCACCAAATCCTCACTTGAAACAGAGCATGTTGCAATTTTTGCTTAAAAAAATAATGTAATTATTGAAATCAAAATATTGGTATTTAATTGTCTGTTGATTGACTATTCATATCAGCCCTCTAAATAATCTTAATAAATCTTAATTTATTCTTTTCATAGTAGAATAGGAATATATGAGTTATACAAATAGTCTCAAATCTGACATGAAGACTCATAGTCATAATTTTTACAATAATATATCACTGCATTTCTTTTATTAAATGCAAACTGCTGAATGGAAAGCAGACCTGTAGACAGCGGTGCCACAGCGACTGCACATGATAGAAACAATGCCGATATTAAAGCCACAGATCATAAACATAACAACAACAGTAATGTTCATCATGCCAAATAAATCAATACACACAAATTCTGAGACAGATACACACCAAAGAGAGATGGAAAAATATAAACAGAGAGAAAAAGGATGACTAAAAGAGGCAGGCAGATGGCTATTTCAATTTTTTTTTCACAGTCATACACACACTTCAGGTCCCTCAAGTGTTGTGAAGAGGCACTCAACACGGTAAATGTCATCTGTGCCAGCGAAGGTTTGATGCTGGCTGGTGTCGCATCTCGCTGTTTAGCACCAGGTAAATCATAATTGGTATTGTGTTTCCCCTTCAACACACACACACACACACACACACACACACACTCACTGCTTTATCTGTCCAGAGGATTGATTCTTAATTTCCTGCTCTTTATAAAACATATCTCTTGTGATAGTAAAGTTACCACCTACATAAACCACATAATTATAAAACACACTGATGGGCTGAAACTAAGAGGAGTGTGTGTGGTGTGTAAGCCAATGTAAACTGAACTAAGAAGAGACATAATGACCACACGACCATTAGGTTATTGACTATATAAGAGCAGCTAGTATTAAGCCATACAGTATAGTGCTCCTTTCTTCTCTGGTCAATCTATTTTACTGCACTGTATGCATTCTAGTGTTCCCCTTTTATTCCTTTTTTTTTTAAATTCCTCTCTTTTCATGACTCTTCTCATCTTTTATCATCTCTCTAACTGTCTTAATGTGTAAAAATCTTAAATCTTAAATCTAATCTTGGTATTTTTTTCCACTAATGTCTCTTTGGTCTATTGGTGTTTTAAATTAACCCTTCAAAGTGGTTTTTAAGTTTCCATTATGCACACACATTATGTACACACCATTAGAGGCTGTAAAGCATCACGTTAGCATCCTGTTAATTTGCTGTCGTGGCATTTTGACAACTATTAATAGAGTTAAAGGCTTAGTTAATAACTGAATGACTGAGTTACTGATAGACAGATGGAAGGGGAGATAAATGGAGAAAAGTGAGACTTTGACTTTTGATGCAGTCCAATGAAACTGCACACAACAAGCAAGAGGAAAAACAACTAGGTCATTAACACCAGCAACACCCGCCCACACAAAACAGCAAACAAAAGAAAAAAGACAACTAAGTAGAGGAAAAACATGAAAGCACCACCACGTCAAGAGGTCAACCGGTATTTAAAATTCAGGCTAACCCTCTTATGTTACCGTAAATGTGAGAACAACAGAGACAATAACATTCAGCACTGAGAGTGTGATTGTACGACAAAGGGAGAAGTGAAAGTCAGTTTTCAAACGGATTAAAATATATGTGCTCAGAAGGACTGAAGGGCGTCTAGACATAATGTTTGTGTATCAACAAGACAACACATAACACAGCTGTGTGTCATCAAGCATCAGCTTAATTATTGGATTACAACCACCTGTTGTTTGCCTACCTGCATAATCATGCAGTGTAGTGTATTTATATAGCTGCACAGTCTTAAATGAATGCCAAATGTTAATAATTGTGTAAAACATGTGAGATAATTATTGAAGCTGTGATTATCAATCTAAAAATAAGGTTGACTTCTCTAGAAGTAGCTCTAGGGAAGTCAGTGGGTTTACAGTCAGTCCACTACTTTAGTCTAGACTGAAATAACTCAACAACTATCAGACGGATTGCTATGAAATTTAGGACAGATATTCATGGCGCCATGATGATTTATCCTACTGACTTAGTTTAGTTTTCTTAGTTTTCTTCTAGCGCCACCATGAGGTTGACATTTGAAGTTTGGAGTGAAATGTTTGGATGAAATGTCATGAACTGGTGCCAACATTCATGTCCTCCTTAAGAGAAACTGCAGGTTAATAACTTTGTTGATCCCTTAAAATCCACTTTAAAATCTACTCAAAAATATGCTGGTCTTCTTGTTTCTTTGTTAGAGTTGGGGATTCTGAATTTTTTTAATGAGGGAGGAGGAGGCGATGCCATTTTAATGATTTTAAAGTGGTAATTATACTTTTTTTTAATGGAGGTGGAAGTATTTCTATATGTCTTTAAACGGGGGTTCTCACGCTTGTAACTATATACTATATGCTCTTGTAACCTTTTATTTGGTATCATTATACTTTGTTTTATGACAAAATTCCTACAAAACCAGTGACATCAGCCTGATCTGTACTTTGCCTTTAGTGCTCATTAGCAAATGTTAGCTTGTTCTTTGCACAACAATCTGCAAAACACATGACAACATATTGTATGTAAACTTCACCAATGACAACTTTAATTCAAAATATCGCTATGAAGCAGCAGCTGAAGGTGGTGATATTATGTGAGCAGTTCAGACCACAACACACTCATAGATAGGGCCCCTTTAAATATGGAAGAAAACCTTAACCATAACCCTCGGGTATGTCAGCGACTGATACAGAAGCTATAACAGTAGCCAAGGATAGACTGTGTGTGGGCAGTGAAGAGAGAAGTGCAGCTCTCTACATTACAGTACATTTTAACAAGTAGTTATTGCAGACTAAAAGGGTCTGTAATCAATGTTATTTCGAGCAGAGCACACACAAGGAGCAGAGCATATCAGCAAGCTGACACTCCTCTCTTGTCCTGTTCTTTTCTTCAGCCTTTCCATCTGTCCTCTCCTCCTCCTTAATCATCCTGTCCTTGCATCCTTTTTTTGCCTCCCCTATTTGCTGTTTTCATAATTTTCCCTTGTCCCCTTAAAACTGTCTCCTTTATTTACTACACTTTGACTCTCCTCTGTTTGTCCCTTCGTCTTAATATATCTCTTCTTGCTTCTTGAACATCTTGTCTCTGTTTTTCTCCTCCTCTCCTTTTCACCATTTTCTGATAATTTATCTCTTCTCCTCCCCTTTATTTTCCCTCTCCTCTCCTGTCCTCTCCTCTCGGTATCTTTTCTCTGCCTCTGTAATTACAAAAGTGATACAGTGCCCATCTGGAGGACAGCAGGCTATTTACAATGAGCATCTCAACCTACGCATAATCCTAAATAGATCACAGGTGGACACACATAAACATATATTCCATATTGATAGCTATAGAAAACAGCAATTAAAATATGTACTTTATCATCTTATTCACATTATACATATTAATATAGAATATTAACAATAATGTTAGTGTATTTGATGCTTTCAGTATCTTCCAGTTGACAAAAACAATCTAACCACAAGGTCAACCGAGTACCTACTCTGGAGCTTTCGGTCATATCACACAACCTCCTCAGCAGATGGTGAGCTTGTTTTGTCAAATGTGGACTTTGAATCAAGTATCTTCCAAGTTTTTTTTAGGAGAGGAAATATCCTTCTTTACACAATCTTGTGTCAAAATTGTTGACATTTCGGTGATATTTATTGTATTTTACCACACAGTTTGGCAGGAATAGGCTTCAAAACAAGCACTGCTTTTAAAATCAAGTGAAGCACTTGTATTTTATTAATAGCAGAAAGTGGGGATGACTGCTGACACATGTGGGCTTATTAGTTGCACTGGGTTTTCAAAAGATCAAAGCTCCATCTGTGAATTATATTCAAGTCCTTCATAACCCTAAAAAAAGGAGGAAGAGGACATAAGGAAGATTGTTCTGAGAGTTCACTGTCACCTAAACTGACCTACTTTATAACTGTTTGTGCTTCCTGCTGAATTGTACATTATAAAGTCAACAGGCTTCGGCCACTTTCTTTCATTTTCATTTCATTTTTGTAATATTACATATAGGGGTATTTTTTAACAGCAAGAGAAGTTACTCATCAGCAGAGTCAATACATCCCTTTAAGTTTACAAAAGAGTGCTGTAATTCATATGTTTTTCAGAGAGACATCCTGTTTGTGCCATTTAGATCATTTAAAATGGTATCTAAATTTCAGATACTGTGCCCTCTGACATGTACCTTGAACTCAATCCATATTTGAAACTACTTTGTAGGATGGATGTGAAAAATGTAACATAACCATTTGTGTAAGGGGCCTTTTTTAAGCCCGTTGTTTTTCATGAATTCTGTAAAAAGGTGGATTGGCTCCCTCTGTTGTTTAATTTACAAACTGTACTGGTTGAGTGAATTTTAATGAATTTAGTTGACTCTGAAATGTGAAATTGGGTCTCAATCCATACAACAAAATGTATGATTAAAAACTGAAACTAAAAAACAGATTGTGTGAGAATTGTATATGAACATTGATATACAGTAATAATATCTCTAGAGTATATTCTCAGATAGAGACGTAACTAAAGCCAACTTAACCGTTAAAACCATTAAGCTTTTCAAAATCTGAGACATAAACAACTTTAGACATCTAATTTCCTAAATGCTCTAGTCCATTATCATTTCCTGTAATTACACTACTATAAACACAGAACACTTCCTGTAGCAACTTAAGTCAGGCAAGATAACTGCCATTTTAAATATATATTAGTGTTTAAGAAATGACTCAGACTCATATCCCTTGTAGAAAAGCAGTATATAAAAACGTCAAATGTCAGAGTAGGGAGGTGGTGTGAATTGGGCAGAGCGCTCCACTGCAGGCTAAGCTCGAGGCTAAAGCGCTGAAGATGGGTGATAGGAAGTGGTTCTAACCACTGATTCAATATATAAGCCTGTAAGAATGCAACAGCCAAATGCCTCAGGCAGCAAAACTGTCACACTGACATTTAGATCAGACACTGAAGGTGCGTTGTTGGTTAACACTGTGGCAGATGTCTTACAATACTTGTGAAGAGCTTTCATCCTTTTCTCTTGGACTCCATGTTTTATCGTTTTACAGTTTTGAATAAAGGTGGATGGAATTTATGGCGCTGATCAACAGAAAAATAAAATGAAATGTGTTGTCTGAAATGTTCTTTTTTCTTTATTAGTTTCTGCCAAAGTATTGACCAGGCAGCAGTTAGATATACTGTATGCAACACAAAGGTGATCTCTATTCAAGTTATTATGTGACTTCTGAAAGCAACTGGATGAACCAGTAGTGAGAGGAGAAAATCTTTAAAAACAAATCATTACTGTGTTATATTACACTATAAACTAATAAAACATGAAAAGTTTAAAGGAGGAACAAAACATTTATGACCACTCTGAAAAGAAAATAGAGAAGAAAGAAAGGAAGAAAAGTTTTGAGATTTCCCTTATTTGAGTTGTCTGGAGAGACTAACCAGAGAGAAGAAGAGAGGGTGAAAGTTTCTCTCTGTTCAGTGAAGTGTAGGAAGGCAGGAAGCAGCCGCTGCTCTATTAGTCATTTGGAGATGCGGTCTACCAAGAAGCGCTTGAAATTGGCACTTGTAAGACTAAAAGTAAAGAGAGCCCTGGTACTTCATGTTAGAAGTTGATGAAAAAAGAAGTTTTCTACTTATGTCCTGAGCTCAACTATGACAAACTACTAAAGTTAAATGAATGACCTAACAGCATATACTCTAAAACATGTTTCCATTATGAGTGCTGTATGTTGGCCTATATATTTTTATAGATTTTGTGTGCGTTTTACAGTACCTGAGCGGGCTCCCCGGAGCCTGAACAGCACTCTAGAGCGAAAGCCGGAGGTGTCACTATGAGAGCGCAGCCTGGGAAGAGGCCACAGTGCAGGAAAATACTTCATCTCCGGGTGTGTATCCCCCTCCTCTTCCATGGTTGCCTCCTCTGTCAGCCTACAGACGAGGGGTGCCAGACAGATTCACAGTACAGTGACAAGAAGACCAGAAACCTCACATGAGCAGCAACAGCAGCAGCAGCCTGCCCACACCTCCTCCTCCTCGTCTGTTCTACGTGCTCAAAGTTTTCTTGTGCAGCAGACAGATTGAGTGTGTGTGTGTGTGTGTGTGTGTATGTGTGTTCCTGTGTGTGTTTTTGTGTTTGTTAACGCCCATGGTCTCTAAAATTATGATTACTGCCTCGAAATGTGACCTGACTACTAAGAAAATGATAGTGAAAGGGTTTTTCTTGCTACATGCAAAACCAGTGCTTACCAAAAAAAAAAAAAGAAAAAAAGAAAGAAAAAAAAAAGAGTTCACTATAAAATAAAATGAAAAGCTACAGAATCATTTTAGTGCTTTCACTCTAATTGGTGATTGTACAAATGAACAAAACAAGGTGTGTTTGCTTGGAGGGAGAGTTCCTGGATTACCAAATGTTACGCAATGACTAATGTTGGTTTAACATCATGGGAAATTAGTCAGTCCTCAGTGGCTGCAGCTTTTAAACGCTAGATGTCGCTAAATCACCACTATGGTGCTTTCATTTTCCTTCCCACACCTAGACACACCTAGAGGTTATAAAAGATAAAGAGCTCCCACTATGATCTCTTTTTCTGGGAACCAGAAAGTGAAAACGTTTAGCAGATAACTTTTAAAAGGTTTGCATGGAGCAAGTTACAATTAATTACTTTTATGTTTAATATTTTCAATTAGGCTAAAAATGATACACACTAAATAATAGGCTTATTTGTTATGTAGCTTCACACCACACTGATGTGCCATACATTATTGGCAGTTATCAACTGACTGTATATCATGGTGGCAGCAGGGTACAGCTTCTAGTACTGATTTTAATGTGACGGTTGAGTAGATTTCTTTAGCTGAATAGCAACAAGTTGCCACAGTGTGAATAACATAAGAAATCAAAAACACTACTTCTGTGTGCTCAGTTTATTCATGTGCTACAATATGGGTAATGCATATTGTTTGGTTTGTACACTTTACATATCAGGCAAAACATTTTTTTTAACATGCTAGCTTTGGCTAACAATAATAGCATCAAGATGTCCAGGGAAACTAATCAGCACAGTCCACTACAGCTGCAATGATAAGTCAATTAATGGATTAGTCAATAGACAGAGAAATAATTGTCTACTATTTTGATACATGATTAATTATTCTGAGTCAGTTTTGTTTTTTAAATGTCCAAATTCTCTGATTACAGCTTCTCAAATGTGAATATGTTATGGTTTCTTTAGTTTTCTGTGATAAGAAACTGAATATCTTTGGTTTGCAGACTGTTGGCCAGGACAAAACAAGACATTTGAGCCTACAGGAGTTTATTTCTACACCAAAGGATGTTTAGTGAAGTACTACTTTAGAAATAGTAGCCAGTAAGTAAAATTATTTATCTGAGAAAAACTAACTAACAATGGTAATGTTAAGAACATAGTGTTTTTACAATCCAATGGCAGTGGTGGAAGAAGTGCTCAGATCCTTTACTTAAGTATAAGTGTCAATATAACAATGTAAAAATACTCCACAAGTAAAAGTCCTGCATGAAAAATCCTACTTAAGTAAAAGTACATAGGCATTGGCAGCAAAACACCATTATTAATGCTGCAGCATGTTAATGTTGTAGGTGCTGGTGGGGCTAGTTTGAACTACTTTAAATACAGTTTGGTATACTTTACATCTACTTTAGTCCAGAGGTTCCCAATCTAGGGGTCGTGGCCCTCCAAAGGGTCACAAGACGAATCTGAGGAGTTGTGAGATGATTAACGGGAGAGGAAAGAAGACAAATAAAACCAAATAAAATAAAAAGTTCTGATGCACAAATCTGTTTTCAGTTTTTGGACTTCCTCTCTAATCTTTGATTTGTGGTGAAATATTGGGTCATTTAAACATTTATTGAAATGAAACCATGTGAGAAGTTTAGAGGGAAAAATCACCATTTGGTGGAGCTGTTAACAAGTCATAGACATCTGAAATGTGACCCGGAATACACACTGTTCTTGGAAACCAATGTTTTAATCTTTCAAAAATGTGTTGTATTTTAAAAGCTTGTTATATTATCTGTTGTGTCAAATATCAATCTTAAAAGTAACTAAAGCTGTCAAATAAATGTAGTGGAGCAGAAAGTACAATATTTCCCTCTGAAATGTATTGGAGTGGACATATAAAGTAGCATAAAATGGAAGTAAAGTTAAGTACAGTACTTGAGTAAATATATTTCGTAATTTTCCACTACTGCACTCTCATACCTTAACTAACAAACCGGCATCATCTTGCGGGCTTACGAAAGACTGCACTTCCACATTTGGGTTATTAACCACCACGGTGGGGGTTTTTTTCACCACAGCACAGAGTGATCATCTTCGTTTGTAGACAATCTCAGCTCCACACTCACTCGGCCGTTAGCAGCACTGGAGCTCGTGCTGAAGCAGCAGACGTTGGAGATGGGCTGAGGCGGAGAGGACAACCCCAGCTACACTCTGACACACGGCCGCTGAGAGAAGCAGCTACTTAAGGCAACACTCGGGTAAAAGCTGGTCCGAAATTGAATTACTTTAATATTAGTAAACATAGCTTTGTTGTTTCCATATGGTTAAAGTTACCAGTTAATATTTTACGACGCTGTGTAAGAGGAGTCGTTAGTTAGTTAGCTTGGTTAGGTTAACGTGTTATGACAAAACTTGTTTTCAAGAACGTCACGTCAACCGTTTCGGGTTTTTTTGTACGTTGGTGCGTTAATGGCAGTCAACGGTTATAGATTAATATGTTAGCTAGACGTTGACTCGGTTCACATGTTCGTGGCGTGAAGTAGGTGCTAATGGCAAGCTAACCTGAGCCATATCTACCAGTTAACTTGAGGCCAGCGAGCCAGAGTTGTTGTTGCTGCTGCTAACACAAATGTTCTCAGCCTGTTGTGGGTAGTTACGACCAAACCGAAACTACCAAACCGAAATATTATGGTAGCTGGCTAACAGTTAGCTAGTTTTACAATGAAAGTGTGATACTGACGTTATTTTGTGGAAGCTCGTCGGCTAAGTCGTTTGTTATGGTAACTAAAGGCATAGTCAATGTCACCAGCTAACGTGTACATTACCCTAGTGGACATCTTCATTTTGTCCTGCTAAGCAAAAGTAATAATAATAAATAAAAAAGCAACACTTTAAATGCTGTGTGGTAGACAGAGGAACCTGCCTGAGGAGTGGTGAAGGCCAAAGCCTGTCAAACCTGCTGGCCTCATGTGCTGCATTCAGAGCAAGAAATGACTCTTTTCAGCTGAACTGGAATGACCTGTCCCACCTCTGACCTGTAGAAACCTAGAAACTCAATTAAGCTCTTTCCTGAGTTACCCCTGGTCCACTAGCATTTGTACTTCAATGGAGTGTGTCTCAAAGGATTTATTTCATTGTTTCTTTGGTTCAGAGTTTCTCAAGTCTGTCTCAAGACAACAGTTCGGTGCCCAAATGATACTTTAAAATAGATTTTTCTTGCCATAATCATTCCTCCTGATCATACTGGCCATTAGAAGATCCATTTATGGGGGTCTTACAAGGTAAGTGATGGGGGCCACAATCCACAAGCTGTGCAAAAATGTATTTAAACGTTTATCTGGAGCTAATATGAATCTTCAGCTGTCCAAATTATTAAAATCAAGTAGACATCTTTCAATGTTAAAGTTTTTTTAGTGCCAATATGCCTCTTTTTGTTACTATATTTCCACTGCAGCTCCGCAGGGAAATGCAAAGCGGGAATTTTATGATTAAAAAGCCTAAATGTGGTAGGTATCCACTTGGTTGACTAACTCAGACTGCTGAAGCCTCATTTAAGTTTCAGCTTTTAAATGCATTTTTGCACAAAATGACTGTGTGGATTGTGTTTGGCCACCGTCATTTACATTGAAAGCACATTTGAAGGGGATCTTTTAATAGCCAGTATAAACAGGAAGAGTGATTGCAGATTGTTTTAAGACACGACTTGTAAAACTGTGAACTTATCCTATGACATAAATGTATGGCTACTACTACCATATTAGACAGAAGAATTAGCTTAGTGATTTATTGTGTAGTTCATACATGGTCTGCATTGAAACAACACAAGCTTTCTGCTCTACAGTTACATTACCAGCTGTCGTGTTACTTTTGACATTATGGCTGTGCTTTGAGATCATGAAATGACAATATTGACCCTCTACTGGGGTGTCCAGCTGGCCCATACTGTTGTTTTATGGCCTGTCCTGTGTGACCAGTTGGCTTCCATGTGACGGTCGACAAAGCCTACCATGAAATGTAAAGAGCCAGTTTTCTGGTGGTGTGTTTGACCTAGAAAGAAGTCAACAAATCGTCTGTCTCAGTTCAACCTTTAACCTGCAAGTCCGTGCTATCTTCTGGTTTTCACAGCTTTAGTTTCTTTAAGGTCATCACAAACACAAAAAAACCCTGTTTTGTTTTTCTTCACTTGGGAACACAGGCAGAGTGAATCTGTTTCTACACATAGAGCCCACTGTGTCAAAAATGCTGTGCGGTTTCCGATCACCGCCTGCCATGTGTGCAGGTGCATCCTCAACTTCAATTACATATTAGTGAAATTTTAAATTTATTGATCTATATGCTAAATGAAGGTCAAAATCTTAAGGAGAGGATAGATTGTATTGTTATAGGACGGTGAAGCTGAATCCAGCACAGTTGTCGTGTTCTCGCTATAACAATAATAATACTGGCCTTCTGAGTCTGAGAGTTAAAAAAAAAAAAAAACTATTACAGTATATTGGTCAATAGTAGTTCCTTTTTTTCGTACTGAGAGGGGCATCTTGTAGTTAAAAATAGACTTGTCAGTGCTCTCTGATAGATAACTATATAATGGAGGCACTGTTGCTAAATTAGAGTAAACATATCTTTGGCATTTCTATACTCCAATCTCCTTGTTACTTATTGGCTGACATATGCGCTTGGGCGATTTGTCTTGTCTGAGCAGCCAGAAACCAAACTGGGTTCATCCTTAATTGCCAAAATAATTCAGCCAGCACACAAATGAGGGAGATTGCACGGATTTGCAGGAGTCAAAAGACTCAGCTGCACCAACTGACAATCAGAAAAAAAACTGCATAATGCTGTGATCATGTAGGGAAATGAACAGCCTGGTTTTTCATGGTTTATCCAAGAATACGATAAAAACCAGGAGGCCAGCGTGCGTATCAACATGCTCAACGTTGTCTGACATGAGTGTGGGGTCCGTCTAATCTGAGGGATGTCATCATCTTTTCATGAGGTTTTTTTTTGAGTTTTTTACATTTCCAGCTCAGGTTGGGATAGTATTAGAGCTGGACTGATATATCGGCTTGACCAGTATGTGCAACTGGCAGATACATATTGATATAGCTGCCAATTGCAGATGTCAATATCACCAAAGATGGTGAAGACAGTACAGAAATGCCAGAAAATATGTAATTTTAGGTCATTTTTCAATTGTAAAATATCACATTTAGTACATATCTTGGTCACATTTCTTTAAAAAAAAATAATATTAGACTTTTATTAAAGATGTTTCTTTATATTTTGTTCTACCAGACATAAAGAAATGAATTATCAGGCTATAGAGCAGCTTTTTTTCCACAGGACCAGTTAAAACTAGGCCATCAGTTTACCTGTCTTTGAATCAAAAGTGTAGGTACTGCACACGATTTCTTGTTCACTTTGTTTGGATTACGCCTTGCACTATCTCTTACATCTCATCTAGTTTGCATCACTGAAATGCACAGGCGTGCATGCAGATGAACTAGTGCACAGCACCTCATTTACAGGATCACTAAACCCAACAGAGACATCTCTCACAGTCACATGACAATCAGTGTTTGTTTTCGTGTTGAGATAGTCGTCTTTGACTAGTGTTGCTCCTTTCTCCTGCCTGTGTGTCGAATGGGATGACTCAAGTACATGCAGGGGCTAACTGAGACGCTCTCAGCCCAGAGTCCATGCACACAACAACCAGGCCTTTTGTCCCTGCTTTGCCCCCATCAACCCACACAGTGCTCATAATGTTGCGGAGAAAGAGCGTCTTTATCTTTTCCTTTCTAAAGACTCATCTCACTCACATATTTTAGGCTCAGCCCAAAAAGACGGCAGCTTAAACAGGCAAATGCGACAATATGTCTACAGTAATGCTGAGCCCACCCACAAAGGGTTTGACATTGAGATGTGTGCAGTCACACACGTAGGACTAAACGGATGTGCTCTAATCATTTACTTTTTTTTTTTTTTTTAAATTTGAGCTGTTAAGTTTCAGGGATGTGTCAGACGTCTGCAGGTTAAATATTGCACACTTGTTCCCGCTCAGCTCCTCAGGGTGTTTGTGTTGTTTCTTTGTGTCGAACATGGCTGAGCTCAGTGGCGTCTTTTTTTTTTTTTTTTTTAATTTTTTTTTTTTTTTGACCATGCTCAAGTGGGTGCTCAGCTGTGGAGGGAGGAGATAGAAGGGGCAGGCCAGAGGCTTGCCAAATCGGATGAGAGAGCAGTTGGGAGGAGATAGCACAGAAAGTGAGAGAGAGGAGAGGACTGCATGAGAAGAAGGAGAAAGAAAGAAAGAAAGAGAGCAGGCCAGGGTGGGTGGAGGAGATACAAGAGAGAGTGACAGAGTGGAGTGTGTGTTACAGGGGGGGAAAAAAAGAAGAGGGACACAGAGAGAAAAAGAGAGAGAGAGTGTGGGTGAGGCTGATATAAAAGGATAAAGGCGGGGTTGTGGTTTGTGTCACATGATCCCCTGGCAGGCAGTAGCATAGTGAGCTCCAGGTGGCAGAGAGACCAGAGATACAGTAGATACAGAGAGAAAGAGAAAGAGGGAGCGGGACACGCTAGCGAGGCTCACCACAAAGACAACTGAAATTCCTCATTTGCTCCCTCCCTCCTCACACACATCTCTCTCTCTCTCTCTCTTTCCACTCTTTTCTCTCTGTCCTGCAGGAATTTCTTGCCCGTCCCTTCGCTTGCCCCTGCTCTTCTCTTGCTCCTCTCCACCCCTGGCCCCAGCAGGCCAGGGAATGTCCCGGCGGCGAGATGCCTTACGTGGACCGTCAGAACCGCATCTGTGGCTTCCTGGACATCGAGGAGAACGAGAGCAGTGGCAAGTTCCTGCGACGTTACTTCATACTGGACACACAGCAGGGAAGCTTGGTGTGGTTCATGGACAACCCGCAGGTAATTACACAGGGCTGTGCTAGCTTAGCCCTTAGCTTTCTGTTTGGGAAGAAAAAATCCTCTTGGTAACTGCACAAGCTAATGTTTAATTCGTTGACGGAAAAGTGAGAATTTACAGGCATGCCAGCTAACGTTAGTTAGTTATAAGTGTGGATAATCAGCTTACATGCAATAGAAGGCTAACTACAGGCCAATGCTAGCTAAGCTGTCTTCATTCATTGTGAACACAAAGCTAAGTGCAGGCTAAATGTTGCCTGCACCAGACAAACCTACAAGGAAAGGAGAACTCGTATTATGTAATTCTAGTTGACAGCAATTAAAGAGCACGTATTACATGCACAGGAGTAGGTCGGGCTCAACCGTGTGTCTGAGTTTTAGCCATCAGCAGACATTTGTGTAAATCAGTTAAAATGAGAAAAGAATAGTTTGACTCCAAACCTGGGATTTGTTTCTTTGTGTTCTAGCCGTGGATGGGTCCGTGTAGTGAGCACTGATATTTGCAGGTACTACAGTGGTCATCATTTTCTGCTCTGTGACCCTCGCTGTCAAAGTTATTACAGTGTAACTCGTCTGGGTTTGTACATCATGCTGGTTTTGGAGATCCTGTATTTGTAAGTGCGCTGTTAGATGAAATATTCATAAATCATGTAGTGCAGGAGAAATTGTAAATAATTCAGACCGTCCCTTTCTTTTTATAGAATGAAAAAGCTTAAATTTTAATGATGTTAAATCTGGATCCCAGAGTTTCAGCAAGACACTGAAATTAACTATCATGGAGTCTAGCCAAAATACACTGTACTTACTCTATAATATTGACTTGCTTTGCAGGACTTTACTTCATTCTCCCACCACATTGCATTCTGTTTTAATCCACAGCTGAAGTCCTCGCATTAATCAAATGGTTTATTTATATTTTAAGCCTCCTCTCTTTGATTATTTTGTTCTTTTTGCCTAAGTTTCTCAGTTTTCTCCCACAGAACCTGCCTGTTGGTACAGAGTGTGTTGGCTCCCTCAAACTCACCTATATCTCTAAGGTAAGCACAAATATTGGCTAGTGAAGCTTATCTGACACGAACTTTGATAAGATTATGTATAAATAGAATCCATTTACAGTATTTGGCTGTGGTTAACTGGGAAGCTAACAAATGTGAGCTTTGTCCTCCTCTAGGTCAGCGATGCCACTAAGTTGAGGCCTAAGGCTGAATTCTGCTTTGGTAAGAACAATCTTGCTATCTGTTATTAATTTCTCAGCATTAAAAACACAAATTCTATAGTTTACTGGAGGAGCAGGACTAGAAAAATATAAATTTATGTAGAGAGGATTTGCTGATCTCTTCTCCCTTTTTTCAGTCTGGCATGACGTAGCTTCTGGGTCTTAGATAATACGATCATCGGTATTATAATCATATTAAACACCATCCACAATCTTTAAATCAACTTAGATCTTGTTAAAGAAAATAATTTAAAACTTTGCTGCAGTACTTTGCAAACATCAGCAGCGATCGTGTGGTTAATCACATGTTGACTGAGCTGAGTACACTTAATATAACCTAAGGGAAGAATGGTTGCTGTCCTTGTCTGCCCTCTAAACTTGGTCAAGCACTGCTCTCTGCATACTTTCTCTTCCATTGACCAGGCGGCCTCGTTCAACAGTGTCTGTTTAGCCAACAAACAAAGATGCAGGAGGTTACAGCAGTTGATGGTCTGGGCTTGCAGTTATCAGGTTTAACTATTTTGGGAATGTTTAGTCATTCATGTATTGTTATCTTAATCAGTTAGATGGTTGGATTAGATGTTATTTTTTCACAAATTGCATATTTGCCTCAAGGGGTTTTATAATCTGTACAGCATACAACATCCTTTACCCTTAGACCCTCAAATCGAGTGAGGAAAAACTCCACCCAAAAAAAACCTTCAATAGGGAGAAATTGGAAGAAACCTCAGGAAGTGCAACAGAGGAAGGATCCCTCTTCCAGGACGGACAGACGTCAAATAGATATTGTGTTTATAGAATAAACCAAGACAGCAAAATTAAAGCATGGAGAATTATAGATAAAAAAAATACATTTAGAGGCTCAGCAGTTAAACATTTTCCCCATTAAACCGCTTCTTGCACTTGTTGTTGTCAAATTCTACTAAGCAGATGCTTTGTTTTCCAACTCATTTGTCTTTCCTATTAATCTAAAAAATAAAGGCACCCTGGGGAGTAATTAATCTAAACATTGTATACATCATTAAGGCCTTACAAGTATAATCTATTTCCTAACTCATAAAACGTTTTTCCAAACCTTTTTAATGTTTTAATCTTGCATTGTTTTCATCAGCTTGTGTTCTTCCTTTTCTTCGCTTATTTTGGTGCATTGCCAGCTTTTAAGGTACATCAACTGTCTGTGCTCATACTGTCTACAGTCAGCTGAAGTATGCGTCACGTCAGTCTTCAAGCTCGCTCAGGTAGAACATGAAAAACAAAGAACACAGAAACTGGTTCATTGCAACATTGCTGCTGCAGAGCCACCGATAGTCACACACTCCACAGGGTACCTTTAAGCAGGCAGGAGACTTAAGGACCTTTGGCACTTTAGAAAATGTTTATTAATTTCACTTCTCATTTCTGATTCACCCCAGAATAATACAGACTATTTTCTGAGAGAGACACGACTTGAAACGTGTACATAATGTAAGAATTACTTTAGACAGACAATTGATTTGAAATCTGACTTGCATAATTTCAATATCACCTATTAGTGAATATTTTGCAACATAGAAACTAGTATATCCTGATATTTGTCCTTGTCCTTTTTACCTCTATGGTTAAGACAGGAATGAAGAGCGTTGCATAAACATGAACCATCACCCGCAAGCAGGGCATAGGCAATTTATTTATGAGTAAATCTCCATTCCCTGTTATTGTTTACTAGCCCGTCTCCTCCTCCTCTATCGCTTCAATAGCAGGAAATACTAGTGTGTGACAAGAAGCTGACTACTGGGACTATGTGTGTGTCAGGCTGTGTGTGTGCGCACCAGTTGCCTTGTTGAGGTTTCGACAGGATGCCGGCATCCTAATCGGAACCTGATTCTGAGATGTATGAAGTTATTTTTAAACTGCGCCGTTTGTGCACCACATGTTTTGCTGATCTCTATGAATCCTGCTACTTCCCCTCTTCTGCATGTAGAAACTTAAAAAGAAACATTTTCTATAAGTCACAGAAAAGCAGCTGCACATACAGGTGTGTTTTTACAGAAAGAAGGTAAAGACTTAAATGCAGTTTATGATTGATTTGATATAAGTCTGAGTCTTGTGTGTTGCAGTGAGAGGCATCAATAGCAGAGCATTTGTGTACCATGTGAACTTGGTTGCTAGGCTGCATTTCTCAGCACCACACATTGTTATATTCTGTGTAACTATGAGTCAGACCTGATACCCCCACCCCCAGATCTGTCTTCCCAGTTCTCTGGAGACCACTCCACTCTAACCAGTACCAAGCAGTTTACTTCTACCGAGCATACAGCTCAGGCATTTGAAGAATAATCTTGTTAGATTAAATTCATACTGGTCATCTGGATGAGACCAGACATTTATTTACAGGGAAGTGGGAAAAGAGACAGAGAGGGAGAGGTCTTGCATGTGTCCAATTGCTGGACCAGATTTGGACACACACATAGTGCAAGGAAGAATGATCTTCATTGTGCCACAGTTTGAGCTCCCAGTGCCTTCTACAGCTCGCCCCCGCCAGATTTACCAGTCCAGCCTTAATGTAATTTATTCCCATGGTGTAGAGAGGAAATAGATGAGACACAAGGACGGGTTGAGCTGCAGAATTGAGGGATTTATGGTGTAGAGAGAGAAAATGTGAGACTAAGTTCTTTCACTGCCTAAATCCTGATCCATAGCTAATCAGCATTTGACCCAAAAATGTCTTTGTGATTGAAAATGGGGTATGCTTATGTTCACCTGGGTGTGAAAATGTGCGAGAATATTTGGTGGTAGCCGTGGGATTTTTTTTTTCTTTCGTTCTGTCTTTCTTTCCGTCATGGTTAGAAGTAGGTAGGTGGTTGCAGTCTGAGGCGGCTGAATCTAGCTAGGTCATCGTCCACATGGAGAGAAAAAGTTTCTGGTGGTGTGTGGGAGAGTCCCTTGGCTCTGTTGTTTTTCACTCCCAGAGAAATCTGTGGCAGTGGATCTGTTCTCCTGAAACTCCTTTATGTTTGATGCAACAGAAAGTCTTAAAGCCATGTTAGTCAACACCCTTTTTCATAGTACATCTGTTCATGTGCTTCATATTCAACACCAAATTATTCAGATGAAGTGGGGTATAGAACGAAGTCTGGCTGAATATACTTTCTGTCTCCCACGTTAACTTTCCCACTGCTGTTTTTTATGATCCGTTAGTCATCAATGCGGGGATGAGGAAGTTCTTCCTGCAGGCCAATGATCAGCAGGACCTTGTGGACTGGGTCAACGCTCTCAATAAAGCCACCAAGATCACTGTAAGACAAACACACACACACACTAGACATACAATCCATCCCTGATTCATGTGTACTAGTCTTTTTGGCTCATGTTTTATCACTTGGAGAAAGTTTTATTCCTTCCTATTCTGTAGAAATGAATGAGTGGACTAAGACAAGAAACTAGATAGCAGTGAGTCAGAGCATGACTAACAGGATGCTGTATTGTTACATTGAGTGCTGGGATAAAGGACTGTTCCATTGTTCTCCATGAAGCCTTAACCATCCAGAAAGGAAATGGATATAAAATGTGTTAAAGCTTCGCCGACTTCTGCATGTATAGAAGTTACTCTGCATGCTCTATTTCAGCTTGGTCCTCATGGAGGAAAATTTCCATCCTACAGCTGAATTACACAAAACATCTATTTCTGTTTCACACTTATGTGTTTAATTAAAAAATTGTCTTCGAGGTTTTCAAGTCTGGTGTGTGTTTGTGTGTGTTTTCTAAGGTGCCAAAGGCGTCTGATGGCCAGCAGAACACAGAGAACCACAAGGCTCTACCAGATGTCGTAGGACCCAAGAAACAAGTCTCCTATAAGACCGAGATCATAGGAGGAGTCCCGATCGTCACCCAGACACAGGTAAACATACCATAAACATGTACTGCACAACATGTACATATGTACACTGCTATTTTTACAGTTAAAGGTTTAAAAATGTAGATTTTGAGACCAACAGGGAAGCACAAGAGATGAACTGCTGTTAACCATAAGTAACTGAAAGGATCTAGGCAAAACATTACATACTGATATTAAGTAATGAAAGTAAAAGTGTTGAAAGGTTGGTCGATAGACAGAAAATGATGACAACTGATGATTTGGTGCTTTTCCCTGGTTTTATCATTAACTGATAATGAAAATAATCCTAGAAACTATTAATGTAAGCAGTGTGTGTTCATGTCAAGTGTTGTTAATTTATCTCTTTTTTTATTGATAGTAATGAATATATATGATGCAAAATTACTTTAACTTCTGATTGTGCCTGATGTGTTTTGTGGTTGTAAACAGGGTGCAAAATTAACTGTTTTGCCCACCGGCCAGTTGGCTAGTGAATGTTCAAATTTTACCAACCTCTCAACTGGTAAATACCATTGTTTTTTTTTTGTTTGTTTGTTTTTTAGCTGGTGGGTGAAACGAATCTACCAACCACTTGCATATTTTACCAGCATCTGGCTGGTGGCTGGAGCTAATTTTGTGTCCTGGTCGTAAATATCTTGTTAGCTGTAAAATCCACAACATAAATAAACCCTTGGAATGTAAAATGTTTTTTTTTTTTTTAATGTTGTTGGATCTTGTATTTATTATATTTCTGATGGTGTCCTTCACCCTCCAGCGTGAAGGCGGTGACGGCACAGACAGAGCAGAGCGTGAGGCCATGCATCGCTCCCACAGCCAGCTGCCGTACTTCTTGGGCAGGCCGTCTCAGGAGCACACCGTCATCAAGTCGGGCTACTGCGTCAAGCAAGGAGCTGTGGTGAGTCCCCGCCGCTCTTTTGGGTTGATTTGGCTTCACTCTGCCTTCAGGTATCCTTCAGAGAAATTCTTCATTGCAATAGCAATCTGGACTCTTAAAGCATCTTTAGAATCACTGGCTGCATACAGTGCAATACATTTTATGATGAATAGACATTGTGGCAAAGTGACATGCAAAAATAAATAGCAGCTTAATGTGGGAGGAAATGTAAAGTCCTACGAGTTGTGGAATACGAGACGTTGAGATTGCAGTTTGATAACAGTAAAGAATTTGGTTGCCTCAAGAAATGCAACACATGCATACAGCTCTGCACTACATATATGTACCCAAGGATAATAGACTGCCTTTTCTATATATAGACACTGTAAAATGTGTTGGAAATTTAGCTTTTCTTATTGCAGAAAACTGGCAACTATACAAATCTTGTTTTGCCAGAAAATTATTCAAAAAGTCTGAACATCTCTTTCCCTTTTTTCCCCAGATGAGGAACTGGAAAAGGCGCTACTTCCTTCTGGAAGAAAACTCAATGAGTTACTTCAAGTCAGATTTGGTAATTAACTTTGATCAAGTTATGTGATGCCTTTAAGGAATGTTTTTTATTGATGTTACATGTGGATTGCATTCACCCCCACAGTCTGAGGAAGACTAACGGCAAACACACACGGTCCTGAGTTCTGACATGTTTTATCCGCAGTCTGTGGAATTCATTGCCTTCACTTCACATGTCCTATCATGCCTCGTTCCCCCCCTGGCCTTCCTTACTTATACACATACACATACACACAGACAGACAGTCCTCAAGATAACACTGCACGTCCCATACCCTGTCCTTGTCAGGGTCTGCCCTTATTTGACAGCTTTATCTGTTTATTTGGCTATCAACAGGCCCCAAGGACACAGACTCTCTGTCTACTGTATCAAATAGCCAGGTCAAGAAAGTTACAAACACCAGGGATCTTCTTTCCTTATGAAACAGAAGACAAAGTCAGCAAAGCGGCCGCATTATCAGCCAACATATTAGGAAAAAGTGTTCATGTGTAATATACATGCAAATAGAAACACTTGTCCTCTGTATTTCAGTTGTTAAATTGTGTCTTCTTCAAGCATTATGAGCAGTTATTTTCTTATCTTTAGGAGAAAGAGCCACTGAGAATGATCCCACTGAAGGAAGTTCACAAAGTCCAGGAGTGCAAACAGAGGTATTTAACAAGTCCCAGCGTCTTCCCAATGTGCAAAAAATGTCTTTTGTCCGAGAGGATCGCATTTACTTTTTCTGATATAGATAAAGATATTGATAAGATGATTATGATCTTACTTGTTCTCCACTTTTTTTTTTTTTTGTAGTGACATTATGATGAGAGATAATCTGTTTGAAGTCGTCACCACATCAAGGACATTTTACATACAGGTATGATGTTTTCTACAGTAAAAGGAATGTACAGTAGATTGTCATCCACACGCTCCACATTCCTCTCTCTTTGTTTCTCACTCCTTTTCTGTCTCCACCAGGCCGACAGTCCAGAGGAGATGCACAGCTGGATTAAGGCTGTCTCTGGGGCCATTGTGGCCCAGCGGGGGCCAGGGAGGTCTGCTGCTACAGTATGTATCAAACACTACAATACAACACAGTGCCACTGCAGAAATAAGTCATGATAATTAGACTGCAAACACAAATCTAGACCTCAAATGTACCTTTAGAAAAATAGAAATGACTTCAGACTTGACTCAGTCTGGCATGTGGGCAACATGAGACGTAGTCACCTGTGGTGGTGTGACGACTCACATGAAAACTTTTGAAGACTTATTTGCATTGTTATGTTGTTTGTGTACTAGGTTCTTCCTTCAGAAGGAGCTCATACAGTAGCAGAAACCACAGTTGTCTGACTACAGTGTGTTTCAGATGTTTGTTTCCCTATGACGACCTTTTATTATTGTGTTTTAACATTGTTAAGCTGCCCTGGCTGTGGTTAAAATATTCGACCAGTAGATTAAAGAAACTACATTGTGCTCTGTGTGGTCTACACCAGAGGTTGTTTCCAAACCTTGAATATTTGTTAGAGGCCACAAGGAAACAAAATGATTTTGCAAAACAAGCTGACTAACTTCATAGGACATTAATATCTAGTATAGTATATATAAATAATATACTGATCTTTGACTAAAGTAGGTCATCAGTAGTGAGTTAGCCAGTTATCACCACCTTTCACCACTTGAACTCTGTGTGAGGCCACTACGTGCGTTTTGCTGAGGGTCATATCTATCTTTTTTTTTTTTTTTTCTTTTTTTTCTTTTTTTAAATTAAGTAAGTAACCACAATGAAATACAGATGAAGTAAAGTTTCGGTTTTTGTTCAGCTCAGTTTTTATGCTTCCTTTTTGTCTCTGTGTCTCTCCCCCTCTCTGTCATTTTAAACTTGTATCAAGCCTTCATTGCATGTGTTTGGAGGATAAATAGAAAGGAGATCGTGTTTTAATCAACACTTGCATGACTTGTGAACAGGCACGAACGCACTAATAGAGGATCTTATATCGTAATGTTATCCTGCAGTGGACGCACTGATGGGATGTGTAATTATAGAGGGTTGGGAGCTCCTTATGCATCATAGCATAGCATATTATTAAATTATCAATCTCACTATATTATTTCACACCTAAAATTGATACTTTTGCTATATGTACATTATATTTCCACTGCCAGAGGTAGTAATTTGTACAGATATCCAAATGCACCTAAACTGAGCATGAATTGATCTTATGTGTACCTGATTTGCATTTCTTTACAGGAACTTGAGACCTCTTTGACTTTTATGACTACATGACTTTTAACTGTATTAGTGGAGGGAGTGAGGATCACTCTGCTCTACTTATAATTAGAAAAAGAGGGGAGGGGTTTTCTGCATGCTCTGTCTCTACTTTTTTATTTCCTAGAATTTCTTCTGTGTTTCTACACTTGCATCTCAAATGGTTTGTGGTGCTTCTGTAAATAAAGGCTTGAACATTGTGGCACGGCTCATTGCCACTAACTTTTATACAGTGAGATGTAAGTAAGAATCATTTAATCAGTTCTTTCAGCAGTATACATATATACATACATTATTTATATATATATATATATATATATACATATACATATAATATGTATATATAAATAAACATAATATATACATATACATAGGTAGGGACAGCGAGAAGTAAACTAGCTCCTATTTACTGCAGAGAAGTGTGTCCTCTGCTGCGGTCGGTCATTTCTGGTTAGACTGGAATCATTCTCAGCACCTGTCCGCTGCCTGTTTCTCTACAGTTCCCTCTTTCTTGCCTCCTGTGTATTTCTCTCTCTCTTTCTCTCTCTTGCTTGTTTTTTTCTTCTCTCCTCCTTTTTTCCTCTCCTGTGCCTCTTCTTTCTGTCTTTTCCTTTTCTTTCTGTCTGTCACATTCTCTCCTTCTCCTCCTCTCCCTGTGGGCAGATGGCCCATCTGCTCTAATCCTGCTTTGCACTGTGTTGTTGCAGATGCGGCAGGCCAGACGGCTGTCGAACCCCTGTATACAGAGGTATACGTCCCGAATCGGGGAGTGCAGCAGCACGTATGTCAGCTCGTCTAAATCCCCCCTTTTTAAACTATAAGTTCCACCTTTTTTAATACTGTTTTCCACTCACTGGCTGGCCCTTTGTGGTTGTAGACAATATGAGAGCAGATCAGATCTGACGGCACATCTGATGCTCCTTTTTTCTAAAAACCAACCACACCCTAAGTATGGCTGTGATAACCCAACAAGCACTCCTCCCTTCACGTCCTCGCTGCCTCTCTCATCCACTTCACTTCCTCTCTAGCTTTTCTTTTCCGTTTTCCACCTCAGCTCAGGTCAAAGTTTAGGTTCATTGCATTCAGATAGTTAACCAGCTAAACGGGTAAATTAAAAAAAAATCTTAAGACTCAAGGTGTGTTTGATTTAGCTTCTCTTGCATGTGATGACTGTTGCCACAAGCATGGCAACTGAAATCAAGCACACCCCAAGTCAAATGCTATAAATAGATTTGTTATATTTGTGTCCAGGTGTAGAATGACTCTAAACAGCTGGAATACAACCATGTAACCATTGGAAAGACCTGCAGTCACTGCCTCCCTCCCTCCCTGTTAGCTTCACTTGCATAGCTTTTACCTGTCCTCACCATTATTGTTGATGCTTTCATATAAAAAGTATTGACATTGAGTACATGCACAAACACACACTCACTGCATGCACTGCCTGACCAGCTCAGCTATGAATACCTTGAAGCTTGTTTCTATCTCTGTCTGTATTACTTGGGTACATGTGTCTTTCACACCTTGTGTGTTTCTCTTCCCTTCATGCCCTGTTATCTCTGCAGCCTGCTGCAGCTGTGTACCTGTCTTAGATGTGTGACATCCTGCTTGTCTCTCCTCCTCCCTCCTGTTCGCTGCCTGTATGTTTTTTTTCTCTCTATCTCATACATATGATGATAAGACACTTGTTTCCATGTTGACTCCCTTTCTCTTTGTGTGCTAATTGTTAAAACATATTAACGTCTTTGAAATTCAGAGACACCAACGCTGAATCCACATGTCCACAGTCTCAAAGTATGGTTTTTACATTTACATGCTACTTGTCAATATTTAGGTTTGTAAGAATCCTTTAAGTGTGCAAAGGACTAATGGGAGATGTCTGTGTGATGTAATATCAACAGTTTCTTATGAGCCTGATGATTTTGGACCTTTGGATTCCTCAAAAAGCATCTTTATACATGTCTGACTCTCCCCAGGATTAGGAAATTGATTCAAAACTCATGTGATGCTTAAGTGATACTTTGTGGGTTTACTGGCCAGAAGTTTCACAAGCTGCAGGTTCACAGGGTGTCACTTTATCATTGTGTGGGAAAGGAAACCAATGTGTCAAACGAAACACAGGACATTAAAGTTGACAGATATTTGTATTAAGAGTCTAATGATGCTTTATAGCTGCAATGTTTGTCTTTAACTACTCAGTGTCCACCACTTTTTTGCTTTCACTATCTCTGCTGCATTTTTCTTTCTTCCCATGCATCTGTTCTCTGTTTCAGAGATTGAAATCTGACAGTGAAAAGCTGTTGAATAACGAACAACAATCAACCACTGCTTCCTAAGGCACTCTGCTCTTCCACTGCAACCTGTTGAGACTACCAAAACTAAAACCTGCTGACACTACTACCACTACTCCCACTACCTCTTCTGCTACTACTTCTACTACTGCTACTACTACTACTACTGCTACTACCACCATCTCCACTCTCTAGCAATGCTACATTCTTCAGCACCTACAACCTTCAGTACCAACTCAGCTAAAGCTGCATCAGGCCCCACATGCTGGTGCTAATTCCAAGTCTGTAATTCACTCTCACTCCTCCCAAATAAACTATAAAACACAAGTTCAATTTTCCTACTAATGTCTCGACTCTACTTTCTCATCCTTGCCTTTTTCTGTGTCCTCCTGCTGTTTCTGCTGCAGGAACACGGCGGGCGTTCCACATTCTACCGCAGCCCCACGGGTCCCCCAGTCCCTCGCTCGCCCATATCTGCCATGCCACCATGCTACCCAGAGTGGGGGGCTGCTGTCACGTGCGGCACACGCTCGCAGCTTGGCATGGGACAGCGAGCACTTCATGAGCCTGCTGCCCCGGCCCAGTCACAGCCACACGCCAGCACGCCTGTCCCTGCAGGAGACGCGCCTGGCAAAGTGACCTGCGACCCACCTGTGACCACCATCATTGACTCAGAGGAGTCGCCGTGGCGACGGCGGAGCAGCTTTGAGCCTCACATGCCTGAACCGCCCCTGGATCTGGATGACGCTGACCTGCCAGTGAGCGAGGTCTGAGCCGTTGGACTGGATGTTAAAACGTGCTAATCTTGATGGATGTTGGCAGAGATTGCAACCATAAAAGAGGAAACGATGTGCAACAGATGTTTAAAAAAAGAACAAATAAAAAAAAAGATCAGGCATTGCCAAAGCTGTTGGCGGATGACAGCACACAACATCACAAACTCAAACTTTTGAGCTCCTCCGTCAGTGTGCAGGAGAAAACAGTTGGGTCACCACTGAACTGCACTTGTGTGCCAAAATGACCCGGTCTTCACCCCCGCCCCCTCCGCCCCCCCGCGCCTGTCTGCTCTCGCATTTACAGCGCTGTATTTATTTACTAAGAGTTGATGTTGACAAAACAAAAATACAAATTTTAGTTCATTTCTGTTGATTGGAAATCAATGAGAGCTTTATTTCAAACTGTACAGGCACAATGATGCGTTCAGTGTGGGAGGAGGATTTTCTAAACCACTTTGTGCCAAGTAAACAAGGGAGCTTTTTAAGGGTGCAAGACATTTCCTCATGTCTGAAAAGAGTGCTCAAATTGAGGACCGGCTTTTCATCACATCTCTAATCTACTAATTTAAACAGTGTGGTCTGTTCATACACTCATTATTGTAACACTGGATTTGTATACTATTGTTGGCCAGAGTTGGTGATATGGGTCAAGCCTGGTCTGAGATCAAATCTTCACTCCAGTGTAAATTATTATTCAAAGATTATGGACTGATTTTAGGACTAGATGCAAAAAAAACATACAAATATTTGTGTATTTGTGACCCAGTGTGTGTATAATAATTCAAGACCAAATGTATTTCAGCCACATTTAATCAGATTTCTTTTTAACCGTTACCAAGACTTTTATTTAAATGTCTTTTGAGGAAGGATAAAGGAGACTTCAGTCATACGACGGTGTCCTCGTTGAGTTTGTCAGTTGACTGTTATTGACTACAAACGAACGTAGGACACACATGCTTCTACATCGATTAGTTTTTACTGTTAATCCACTTCTGGTGGTAAAGTGAGAGTACTGTGCAGGAGTGCAAAAGAAAAACAACATTTTGAAAGCCATCACAGTACACGCATCACTTCACAACCTGAATCAGCCTCTTTTGCCAACTACATTTCAGCGTACCAGACTTTTGTGGACTCCTGTGACACTGGACAATGTGGGGAAACTACATAAACAAACACCAGACGTACGCTTGTGTGCTTTTTGTAATTCATATTAATAAAAACTTCAACATTGGGGCTGGGTAGGTTATTATAGATCAGCTCCGTGCTCTGACAGGCAGGGTAATAACAGGTTCACATGAGGTAGCTAAACCTGCAGTCCTTTTGTTTGAAGATGATTATACTGTATGAACACCATGAAAACGTTTTCAATCATGTTTTAACAGAAACAAAATTCAAGCTCAGACATTTCCGTTGCATGTTAACATTTTAAAGATTCCTCACATTTTGTTTATCTACAGTACAGCCGCTGTGTGTGTTTGTGTGTGTGTGCGTGTGTGTGCAGAATAGAGCTGTGTGCAGCAGATTTATTTTTTATATGCTTCTAGATGTTTCCTAATATTATTCCTTCTACCTGTGTTGCCACGGTTTAATCCATTAGCAGGCAACAGCCTCATGGTTGTATTTAAAATGTCCCACTGTAGTCCTGCTAAACAGTATACACTAATCTTGTTTTTTTTGTTTTGTTTTGTTTGTTTGTTTTTTTTAAATGTCTGATTGATTTCAGCCCTACAAAGCCAAGCTATTTTATCCTGTTTAAGTCTGGTGTAATTGGTTTGAATTGTCTCTATTTATTATGTGGATGAAATAAACACACTGAAAATGTGATCAGGATTCCTGGAATATCATTCAGTACTGTGCTTATCCATTTCATGTGGGGACAATCAGTCTGCGGAGGTAAAAAAAAAAAAAAAAAGTCTTGATAGAAATTCAACATTGTTGGCATTCACATGTCCATGTGGTTCTTCAGTGTGGCTGGTCGTCTCCTCTAAGAAAGGCTCCTTCTGCCCTCTTGTGGTGAGAGAAAAAACCTTCACTCTAGTTGACTTCCATAATAATCCACACTGCTCTACAGCTCATGAGTTATGTTTTTATCAATAACGGGATGATTTACTCATCAGAATGGACGTAAATTCCAGCGGTACAAGAGCACCATACATGAAGGAATTCGGATCAGAAAATAAGAAAACTACGGCACAGAAGACTTAACAGGAGAAGAATTTGCTTCACTGTAAGCAAAAAACATCCATCAAACCTTTAAAATAAATGTGTTTCTGCCTCATTCATTTCTCTTTATTGTCTATATTTTTACACCAAGCACATTAAAATGTAATCTGCAAATTTCAACACTCTTACTGTATTTAAGACTAGGGTGCAATGAAATGATCTATTATGTATACAAAACAATGCATTGTAATGTTCCACGGTGATGCATTATGTGACAAATGTTTTCCTCATATGTTAAAAAAAAAGAAAAAAATACAGTTTGCTTGAAATTAAGAATTTGTACAATAGACTTTTGTAAAATAACACAATATGATTCATCGTTGAAAATAAGCCCAGCACTAAGTAAGAGTTGACCTCACTCCACACTTTTTTAAAATTATTTATGACCAGTGGAAGAAGCCATGCCAATAAAAGTCACTTACTTATATGGCTGCACCCTGCGAGACACTAGAGGGCTTTTAAAGACCCAGTGAAATGAAAAATACATTTCCCCACTTCTAATCCTGTGTCCCTGTATTAATTGTCCTGGTATCTCTTGCTATATGTCAGAAAAACATATCTGAGTATTTTTATATCAAAATCCTTGTCTTTCTTCTTCTTTCTTCCCGTAAAATGGTTTCAAATGGTAAATGTTAGATTGGATCAGTTAGAGGTATGGACTCTCATGCGTGCAGTTAGGGTTGGATTTAAGGTTGGGGTCAAGTAAAGGTTAAGGTTAGTGTACAAATCTCATCATCCCTCAGGCCCATCAAATCCAGCACCAACCATTTCAAATGTTTGATGATTCATCTTTAACTCAGAGATGTTTACAAAAATTCATCCAATCAAATGTGACTCGGGGTGACTAGCTAACCGCACCCATCATATAAAACCACACTTGTGGGTCGTAGTAGCCAATAGAGCAATATGGACATCAGTGTTTGGACATCAGTGAGCAAAAACTTTCCAAAACAATGTGGTTGAAGTCTGATTCATTCATCTCTCAGTCATCCTCCATCCTACAACAGATGTGGGTATTTGAGGAGCCAACAGTCGTCTGTAGTTCTGTTTGTCTCTGCAGCTGCATATGGTGCTTAACTTGTTAAGCCCCGCCCAATTTTAGCAGTCCAATAAAATACGAAGGATTTGATTAAAGGACCAGTGGGTAGGATTAGTGTCATCTAGTGGTGAGGCTGCAGATTGCAACCAACCGAATACCTGTCCACTTCCCCTTCCAAGCGTGCAGGAGACCCTCTCTAGAGCCAGTGTTTGATTTGTCTGTTCTGGGCTACTGTAGAAACATGGTGGCATGTGTAGTATCGTTCAACATACTTTTGTGTGAGTTAACACTAGCATGTGTCTTTTCGGACACCCTAAGCTGTAATTATCACGTCACTTCCTGAGATCCTCTTTGCTAGTTGGAGATGTGTAACCATGGTAACTTGTGCCAACCATGAAGGCTGAACAATTTAAAATATATATATATATATATATATATTATTCCTAGCAAAGTGAAACCTTACACTTACACTTAAATTGAAGAGTTACTGACGTTACGCCATGGCTTTCCACCATTGTCTATTATGTTATCGTCACTACTTCATTGCACTGTGGGATATTTATGCTAGTGTAGTGTCCAGTGCTTGCATACTGTAATATTTCCCAATAAAACATATACAATATCATTCACTATTGGTTTCATACGAAAGTTTCAGACATACTAAAAAATCTCACATACTGTTTTCGTGAACTAAATAGCATGTTAGTATGGAATTTCACAAGTAGTTCTATCTGCGAATCCACAGTATCTTACACAACACATCAACTTGGTTACTGTGTATTCAGACTATCAGTGATAAAGCAACAGAGTACAAATCATTTTCAATGGATGCTGAAGACTAAGCTATAATCTGATCCCCGACACTTGATATTGATATATTGATATGCGATGGGCGTGACGCGCTACAAATCAAAGTTGAGCTGGCCTCAACTCTTTTCAGCACTCCAATGACACAGTGAAGCATCAACCAATCATATGTTTTTGTTTCATCATTTCCACTCCTCTCTCTGAACAATTCGTATTCTGTTCTGTCTAAAAATGGAAGAAAACCCGATTCTTGCCATGAGCCGGTTCCCTGTGCTATTAAACCCTTTTTCATTTACCATGGCACTACCAAAAATAATACAGCTTGGCAGAGGGTGGCAGCTATTGCGGGAGTACCAGGTTATATTATAAAGTGGGTGTGTTGTGTGAGTCAGCAAGACTGCAGATAGACCCATCTCATTTGGCCGACCAATGGTGTAACTTCATCACTCAGCGACTCAGTCAACCAGTCATGGACATTTGAGGTTATAGGGCTGGCCCTGCTGTTGCGGTCCAGCTAAAAATAGCCTACATAAATATCAAGAAAAAAATCTATTTTTCTCTGAAGCAGTACTCAGTACAATACCAGTGTGAAAAATAACCCATTTGAATTTTATACTGTTATGCTATTTTTTGCTGCATTTTCTATGGGACCCCCTGTGAATGAGATGATACATCTCAAGAGATATAATACATTTTCTCTCACTGTTAGAAGTAATAGCTCTGCATTGAAAATACTGCTACAGTAAAAGTATTATTAGCAAAATATACTGATCGTATCAAAGGTAAAAATACTCAAAATGTAAGAAAAAGGTCCCGTTTCATTTTGCTGTTGTAATTGGTTGAAGTGGATCTAATTTAAACTATTTTATAGGGCACTTTCATTTTTAACAATGCACCACATTTTAGAAGCTGATTATATGTTTGTGTATGTAAAATCTTAATCTGCAAACTAAATACAGACTAAGGCTGTCAAATAAATGTAGCGGAATAAAAAGTATGTCATAATATTTCCACATGAATTGTAGTGGAGTAGAGCACACATTTCCTCTTAAACACTGGTGATTTAGTCATTTATAACAGTTTTTTTCATCTGTACATAATGAGGTGCTCGTTACAAATGGAGCCTCTGGTGTAAATGGACTTACTGAGTGAGTTCATGCAGCAACACTAAATATGTAAAGCCTCTCTAATCAGTCAGATAACTAGCTATGACATTTTCTGGGCTTCAGTCCTTGTATTTACAGTGTATTGTGTGAACTGCATTACAGAGCTGATAAGGATGTGAGGTGTCAGGTGGTTCACAGAAAGAGGCAAAAACAACATCTATAGCTGGCTGGTGTGCTGAGATACAGGTTTTTGAATATGCAGTACACTGTGTAGTTCTTCCATCTCCACATACAGTAGTAGATCTCTGCTCCTCACTGGCCCCAACCGGAAGGGTGAAGACTTTGGTGTGGCTTCAAGCATGGAAATTAAAGTCCTAGTTGGACTCCCCGTGGCCTTACTCACAGCCAAGACATCATTGCAGACTGGAGTGGAGAGACCACACAGACTTCAGTGGCGTCCATTTTTTTGTGCTCAATGGCCTCGGTTTGAGAAAGGGTGTTCCTTATAGATGAGGTTGTTTTCATCTGTGTATTTTCCCATCGTTTCTCGCCTACTGCTTCCTTCTTCTCCGCCAGTATTGCCACAAAATGTGTCCGATGCTGCTTTAAGGTCTTACTTCCGCTGTATCTGCTAACGAGTTTCATTCAGATCAGACAACAGTGTTTGTGTTGTTTTCCTCAAAACAAATACTGTGAATTCTTGTTTAGAAGTCTACACTGTACACTCTCTCTGTTTCCTGTGTACAAGGCACTCCACCTCTTGAGGACAAAATCCTCTTAATGCCCCTCTTTAATTGCATTTTGGATACAGAGGCTTGTGTTACCTTGAGTCTGGCACACCACAGGGTGCCTCGTCCCTAAAGTCCCCCCATCCCTAAACTGAAGGTCCGAGAAGTGCTCCCCTGCATCAAGCCATTACATTTAAACCAAGAGCCATTAAAACAACTATGTGCCCGTAATCAATCATCATTGTGTTGAGGCGTTTTATGACACTGATTCATTGCCATGGTCTTTACTGGACTCTTTTACAGCTCACCACAGACATCTTAACTTTAAAAGAGAAGTGTTGTTCGCCAGCACGGTCAAACGTGGCCCCTTAATGTTAGAAATGTAGGTTATCTCAGCAAATAATCAGTTTTTAAAATGATTTCACAGCGTTTCCTAAGAAAATGAGTTTCTGAGTTGACAGATTTGCAGTTATATTTGTGAAGCCATTATTTAGTTATCTGAATATCCCCATTAGATGCTGTTTTTTACTCTGTTTGTTTAACCGAAGGGATCGGGATAAGATCATAATAAATGGATGGATGATGTTCTCGTGCAATTTTCCAATTAGAGCAAATTTAGCTGTTTTATAAAAGGCGACGTGAAAACGCTACATTAACATCCAGAAATCCCATAACCCACCCAACATTTTTTCCACCACTAATTACCCACATAAGGCATGTGTTGATACCAGGAGTAATTCATAAAGGGAGTAGTAAAAAAACACTCGCAGGAAATAGGCCTGCGGGATGTGTGCAGCATATAAAACATCTGGGCTGCATGGCTCCCCCTGTCATTGTTTTCCTATTTTATGTGTTTGTAAATATTTACAGCAGGGTGATATATGAGCAAATATGGAACAACTTAAATGTCCTTGAGCCTTCACTTTATATGTGAGGAGCAGTTAGTTGATCTTGACCTCCCTGACCTCCTCAACACCCCCTGGAGGGAAGCAACAGAAAGGAGGATTTCCCAGTAGAGATCAATAAAAGATCACATTACTAGTTAGCGCAACTTTTTCTGGAATACTGTTTTGTTTTTTTGTTTTTTAAGTATTGTGTGACTTAAAGGTCACTTATATTCCGAATCTCTTCCCCTTTACGCTGATTTTCTTCTGTTTCTTATTGTTTCTATTTCACGCTTCTGGGAACACATGAATAACTCAGCTCTTCCGTTCAATACGTCATGTGAATGCACCAATCACCAGGCTTGTTGTGATTATCTAGAAAGTGAGTTGCCTTTAGGATGTGGTGCCAGCCAAGGACGTAAAGTCGCGTAATTGGTTGTGCAGTTGAGTCTCAGTTAAATGCCTCTCCAGCTGAAGTGACTCCCCTCCTCAGCACAGCAGCACTACTGAGCTCTCTCATCCCATAACACTGCAAGCACACAGCGAACTTTTTGAACTCTCTTGAACTTTCTATTTAACGTTTTTAATACTCATTTTTTAACTTTCAAATCATGTTTTGGTCACCGTTGCTGTGCGTAATCGTCGCTTTTGCGTCTGTGCCGGCTGATGCGCAAATCTCCAGCCGGTATGTTATCGGATGCCCCGCTCGGTGTGACAAGTCGATGTGTCCTCGGCTACCAGTGGACTGCCCGGCGGGACAGACCCTCGACGCCTGCCACTGCTGCCCAGTGTGCGGGTCCGGCGAGGGCGAAGCCTGCGGCGGCAGCGGGAAGCTCGGGGACCCGTTGTGCGGAGAGGGGTTGGAGTGCTCGGTGTCCGGCGGGGTGGGATACAGCGTCACGGTCAGGAGGAGAAGCAAGAGTGGGATTTGCGTGTGCAAAGCCACCGAACCGGTTTGTGGAAGCGATGGGGTGTCCTACCGGAATATCTGCGAGCTGAAGAGGGTCAGCCGCCGGGCGCAGAAGCTCCAGCAGCCACCTGTTCTTTTCATTCAGCGGGGAGCCTGCGGGAAAGGTAAAGCTCACATACGTCGGGTTGTGTGTGTTAGAAGTTGGATGATTATTGTTGATGTAGCAGCAATTATTGCTTATGACAGTGTGTTGAACAATTTTCAATTAGAAAAGTTTCTGCTGAATTAAACTTTAAGTGAAATCAACATCCAACAAACCCCCCAAAAATCAAGTTTATCAAAGACCCGCACTGTAAGATCCACTTGGCTGGAAGAAAAAAAAAAAACTAGTCATAGCACGTCCAGATTGGCTACTTCAGGTATTTAAATTGTCCTCGTGTGTGTGTGTGTGTGTGTGTGTTTGTGTGTGTGTGTATGTATGATTTCACCTTGATTCTTCACAACTTGCTCTCGATCTTGAACCCCTTCAATCCTAACTGGACGTTTATTGTGGTCTTTACACGGCTGTATCACAGCTGCATTCAGTGGCACACAATCCCTATGTGTCTCTATAACAAGAGCCACTGTTCAAGTGTTTTTTCTCCTCTTGTTCCTGCATTACAATTAGACCCGATCACAGAAACGTTTTCACTTTCACCGCCTTGATGAAGTCATGAGCTCTCAGCCGATGTAAAGTTTGATGTGGGCCTTTGGATTATCTCTGGCATGCATAACCAACACTCACATGGTCATAATCTGCTTGATTGTTTATAAAATACAAGCCATGCCAGAGTGTTACCAGAACAGAAAGGAATTTAAGTATGATATAGCCCGCTATTAACAATACTCAAGTGATATATCTGTAATAATTGGTATATGTGAGTGTTTCAGAGTAGACCTGCACTTTATCAGGGTGTCATGTGAAAAGTATTTCACTCTAATCAGTGGAGCATAATAATAAATAGACATCATTCTTCACTCCTGCTGCGCTATGAAAAAGAACAGCCCAACTGAGACTGAGCACTCTGTACAATGTAAACAGTGAGGCATTCATCATCATTAATGCTTTGTGTGTGTGTTTGATATGTCTCAGAACGTCACATGAGAGGGTCGAGGATGAAAAACGGTCCGTTTCAAACAGGTGGTAAAGGCATTGTATCATTTTCAGGTTTTTGTGTGTGCATGTGTTTCACATATGTCCATCTGAAGTGGGCACCATGTGTGCAATTTTGAAAACTTCTGGATGGAGAATTTCGACACCTGTTGCCTCAAAGACCTATAACTTACCTCAAAGCTTGGAAACTAACTGCACCCACCTAGCCTTCATCTCCTTCATCTCCCTTTTTTCTCTCTCGGTGTGTCTCTTTTCGTCTCTGTGTGTGTCTGTTGTCACCCATAAATCACACTTAACAGTCATATGAAAGAATGCCTGGCGCTGATTCAAAGCCACAATTCTTCCTCTGTTGAAGACAGTTTAAAACAAGCAGGAGACACGGAGGAAAACACAAAATTAGCAACCGGTATTTTGGGGAAAGGTTTACATGCACATCTAAAAGCATGTGGGCGCAGTGGTTGGGGCAGACTGTATCACCACATTTGTTTGTCAGTCATGTAAGCAACTTAAAATGGTTAAGACGCTCCCAGGCAGCAAACCATGTCTGAAAGTGACACAAAAAGAACAAGACTGCGGTGAGTGCTACCGATTTTTCCAAAGCTCACAGTGAAAATTTCCATAGCTCCAATAAAAATGAGTCTCATTTAATTTCATATGCGTCTCCGTGCAAGCAGTCGGTGAATAACGCTGTCCGTAGTGGTATCTCTCCTTTTTAAGAGTAAGTAACTTCAGAATAGAAGATTTGATCAAGACGGCAGACAGCAGGACTTTACCCTAAAAAGAAACTCAACCCCCTCGAAGCGTCTTTCATTAACTACCCTGCAACCTGGCCCCATGTTAAGAAAACACATGCATGCACACTTTGCATGATGTCATTTCGTGTCTGGACTGTAAAGATGTTGATTATGCAAGTTGTTCGTTTTGGCAAGGAAAATTAGGCCAAATGTTGCTGCGTCCTGGGGGTCATATTTGCTTAAAATGGCCTAATTTTTTAAATAAAAAACATTAGGGTTTTTTTTTTTTTTGCATTTTTAAACCTTTATTGATAGTGATAGTGGAGAGACAGACCATTTAGGGGCTGCTGAAAAAGCTGACCTGAGGAAATTTGTTTAGATTGAGACTTGAACGAATAAAAGTTTGAGCATGCAGATGATTCTTGCAATACTTTCCTAATAATATGTTTATACTTTATTCCAGTTACAGTTAGTATCTGCTGAGCGATCGCACTGCTCGTATTTCTCCACTGTTGCAGAATGCACTCTGTGACTCCAGCCAGTGACATGCGCTGAATATGCACATTCTTCTCCGACTTGTCTCAGCCACTCATAATATTAAACGATTATCTTTGTGCATGTGTCTTTTCCTTTTTTTTTCCTGTGTTGTTCTATCAATCGGTCTCTGCTCCTGTTTGTGCATGTCTGTCTTTTTTTGCTTCGCGCTCAACCTCTTCGTCGAGGATTAATGATGCATTTGATTCTCTTGATCATTAGTGGCTTGTTTCTAAATCTGCATGACTATCCCTCCAGAGACACACCCTGACTCTTAGGCTTTTTTCTGTATTTCATCTCATTCTTACTACAACAAGGGAATATTATGTTTTCATCCCCCCCTTTCCCATATCACACTGACAAGGCAAACAAACTTAATGTCACTCCCTAAGCCCATGATACCCCTGTTTCTTTTGGAGCAGAATAAATCTTACTTAACTTTGGTTCGACTGTTTCATTGGCACGAAAACATTTCAGCTGAAGAATCACATAAACAAATGAAGTTATTATTTTAACAATTTCCTCAAAACTATACAAAATAATTTGACAGTAGATTCATGTATCTCTTTCATTTTCATACTACTCCTCAACCAGCCGTATAATAAGAGAGGAATGACTCTCTTCAGTCTAAATAAGGTATCTAACTGTCTGGAGTAATGACGTGTATTTTGAGGTATAATGGACATCATTGTCTTAGCGGTGGAGGATTTGTAGGTTGTGTGTGTGTGTGTGTGTGTGTGTGTGTGTGTGTGTGTGTGTGTGTGTGTGTGTGGGTTCTTTTACTTGAATTGAATTGAATTAAAATGAAACAAAATAAAATATGGAAAAATGTGAAGGTTACTCACAGAGTTGCACTGCAGGGTCGCCTGACATTGTTGCCAACTTGTCATTGTAATATTATAAACTGCAGCAGTACTCGACTATATCTTCTTAACTGTAGAAAAGCAGAACCTCATCAAAACCAAATGACTCATGATCCTACACTTCAGTGCCCTGACATTCACATCTGGTGAGTCATTGTAGGATTTGTATTGAGCCAAAATCAATGACTTACTGGAAATGACTTTATAATAGCATACACATAAGTAAAATGACTATGCTTGCCACGGCTCTTTGCCTCAGAAGCGCAACAAGACCTAAGAGGAGACACAACTTGCATATTATTCGCTTTTTTCAAAATCTAATGTTACACTTCTTTGACAATAAATCCTGCCACTATAGAAATATCTTGAATTATTTTCCCCTATTTAAAATGTTTTGCATGACCCTGGCTCTGATGGGCCTCATTTTGCCCAACAGTAGCAAATCTGTGGGTGTCAGAGCGTGAAGAAGAGGAGCTGACCTTACTGTATTCACATCTAGTTTCTCTAGAGAGTAAGAAAAGACTGCTTCCGCCTGCAGGCGCCAATAAAACAGCGGGTACTATGTATGGGAAAATTGAAACAGAATAGAAGCTGAGATCTTGAGCGGGAACCCTTGTGGTGAAGGTGTGTGTATGTGTGTGAGTGTTGTGTTTGTGTATGTGTGAGAGAGAGAAAGGGAGAGAGAATGAGTGCCTTTATATGAATTTTCTCTTTTAAAATGTTGTGTTTGAGTGGTTTCCCCTCATTGAATACTTGATTTGATCCAGGAATAATCTTTTCGACATCTGTGTTTTGTTAACCAATGTGTTACTTTATTAGGATATTTTATTGGTAGTTATTTTCCCATGATTTTCTCTTTCTCTCAGTGTGTCTTCCAATTTGGGTGAAATCTTAACTTCATCAGGACACAGCAAACTAATTCATCTCTGAATGTCAGCATGTCAATCAAACTCTGTGTATGGACATGTTTTGTGTAACCCAATGCACCAGATGGTTTGTTATAAAGAACAATCTGAGAAGTCGTCCGTAGAAACTGTTTAGAAAAAGGCTGGGACTTTCAAAAAATACTTGGCAGGTGATTGGTTGAACCACATGTCTATCACCATCTATTGCCGTCTTACCTTGCGAGGCAGCTGGCCATCTCATGAATCCAGCTGCCTCGCAAGGTAATGTTTTGTGAGCATGACTCTGCCAAAGACCTCTGCAGACACTTTTTATTTGACTCACTTCAGTCAGAGCCTTTAAGTTACTGCAAAGTTTTTGATCATATCCCACATGAGACTAAAGTCTTGAATCATTTTTCACCTTTCACCTTTCAAACATCTGCACCACATTTCTCCTTTTAAATTCTCTTTGCCATTTCCCATATCTGCTCCATATTATAATTGCCCCCCTTATCTCTGGAACCATTTTTCAAACCAGAAATAGTTCACCCATTTCTTAAAAATGCCAGCTTTGACCCATACCGCAGTCCATGTAACAACCTTTAAACACTTATTAAATGTTTATAGGAGCACTGTTTATTACAGTATTGTCAGTGATAAGCTGAAGTGCTGGATGGGACAGTGGTTCATATCATATCTGTCAGGCAGGTGTTGTTTGAGTCTCTGTAGGGGATTAATCTGTCCTCAGTTGCTCCTTTGTAGCATTCCTTGGGGCTCAGCACTTGGTCTTCTCTTGTTCGCCATTTATATGCTCCCACTTGAACAGATTATTAACATTTTTAGTTGCATTCTCTACCATTGTAACATTTATGCCATTTAAACTGACACGTTAGCAGACTTTAAGGCTGCTTATCTGCAATTAAGAATTTGATGGCCAATAACATTCCTCGGTTAAAAAAAGAAGCTTTCATTATGGGCACTAACATTATTGTGTCACAGTTTCAGCTGAGACTTGGTTCACTTTTAGCCTATAATCATCAAGAACCTAGGAGTTACTTTTGACCAGTCAGACAGTTAAGTTGCTATCATGTTCTCATTTTTTCCCCAACAATTTCTAAATTAGTGTCCTAACTTTTTTAGTTGTTGTTAGCTGTTTAGAGTTCGTCATTCGTGCCTTTCTAACTTGTTTATATGCTTCCACAATGTGAATGTGTCTGGCTTCCTGGCTGTCCTTTTGTCAAAACTCAAGGGTGACCGAGCTTTTTCCAACAGACTCAGGGACACTTTATTGATCAGCAATGTTTTAAAACCATCTTATATAGACGGGACTTTTGTGGATGTTTTGTGTTGTGTCTTATTTGTTCTGTTTTGTCCTGTTTTTATGGATTTGTAAAGAACTTTGACATTTGCTCTTGAAACTTTTTTTTAAACTTACTTTTAGGTTTCCAGATGTCAGCTTGTTGTCTACCTAAAGTATCTCATTCATTGACCACAGGATAATTTCCACATTACTTAACAAATCTAGTACACGCAAGCACATTTGTAGTGGCTAATTATAGATAAAGGTTTGTAACTTAATGCCTGCTATCTAGTTGGCTAGCTAAAATGTCTAATGAGCTGTTAAAGTTGAGCTGCTCAACAGTTCAGTTACAGTACCCTGTAATAGGGAGCAGTTTCCAGTGTCATAGTGACCTACAACCGTAAGCAACTCTACTGTTCACTTTTACTTACATTTCTGAACTAATCACCACCTACAAGTATCTCCCTTTTTCTAGTACTATTATATGCATATTGAGATACAATTTGCACATACGGTAGGTGCCAATTCTCTTTTTATCTGATGGTGCCTGATGGTTGATTCAACCACAGACATTTAGAGTCAGCCTCCGGCAACAATTTAGTAGACTGAGAGATGTTACAAAAGCAATACGTGGATTTGACAGTAATCAGAAAGCTTTATGGCCCTACTTTCTCTCCACACATCAGTGCCACTGAAGACTTCAAAGTAAAAGATGACTCAGTCATTTTTTGGCATTTAAGGAAGGAAGCTGCTTTTAATTTTGGCTCATAAATCAACCTAACTCTACCATAGAAAAGCCTATCTAAGCTCACTTCAACTGTGAAATAATCTGTCACAGTATATGAATCAGACAACAATAGTCTGTCTGGGCTCTCTAAGCTGAGCTGTGCACAACATCTGATTTATGATCACCACTGAGTCTTTAAGTTCACTATCAGTGTATTTACAGTTTTGCAATTTTGTAGTGGTCACAGTGTGTCTCGAGAAGTAAATTTCTGTGATGTATGAATGGAGGCAGGACCAATGATAATATGGTGAAGTAGAAGAGCCTGGGAGCCGGTTTGGAAGCTCCAGAGCAAACAATACTTCTGGACACTGGTCCTGCTCTCTCTAACCGTTATCCTATCAGAGCTGACCACCAACACCCCAAACTCCCCCTGGAGTGTGAAGCTAGCTTGGGGAAAATTACTCCAACCTTTCCATTACCTCTCTCTCCTACTGTGGTGAAAAGTGTGGCATATATCAGATTGAATATATGAAGTTCAACAGGGAAAAAATATGTGGAGGTTTGGAAAAAAGTGGTTCCATTTCTAGAGTCGTGACTTTGTAGCGGCATGACTCAAGGGATGGATGGTGTCAATCGGTTGTTTGGATTGCTATGAATTTTTTTTTACAGACATTCTTGATCCCAAGAGGATGAATCCTGCTGACTTTGGTGATCCATTGTCTTTTCCTCGAGTGCTACCACAATGCTCACATTTTTGAGTGAAATGTCTCAGCAACTCCTGGAATCAATTGCCATGACAATAGAGACATTTGTGAATTGGGTGAATTGTTGTAACTTTGGTAATCCATTAACTTTTCCAGAGAGATGATGAATCCTACTGACTTTGGTGATCCTCTGACTTTTCCTCTGGCCTCACCACAAGGCTCACATTTGAGGTTTTAAATAAAATGTCTTGGCTTGCCATGACATTTGGTGCAGATATTCATGTTCCCCACAGGATGAATTATAATAACATTGGTAATCCACTAACTTTTCCTCTGGCATCATTATCAGGTCAGAATTTCAATTCATCCAGTACTTTGGTTTATGACCAAATACTTGCAGTAATGTAATGACATTCCCTTCAACCTCAGTTGTACTTGGTATTTAGTTCTAACTAGCAAATGTTAGCATAGTACCACACTAAACTAATTGGTGAACGCAGTAAGCATTATCCACATTGTCATTGTGAGCATGTTAACGTGCTGATGTTAGCATATAGCTCAAGGCACCACTGTGCCAAAGTACAGCCTTACTGAGCTGCTAGCATTGCTCTGGATGGATGGATGGATAGATATACATACAATACATGCAGTACACTGAATGTATCTGACAGATGAGTGATTCTGTGATTATATAACACCAGAATTTTCCCCCTGTGGGTTGAGAAATCATTTCATACTGTATAATTTAGTGACATTCGTTATAGCAAGGTGGTGCTCATTTCATGGTTGTGTTAGCTTAACTGCACCTCAAATGGAAAAGTCTGTTTCTCTCCCTTAACCCTTCACTGCAATCAATAATATCCCAGGGCTTTTGGGCGCCTTTGACGTTGGCAAATTTTGTCCTGTAGGAGAATGTAATGACTGAAAATTGTCCTTTTGAGACAAAGTAGTTTGAGGTATGTGGCAAAATAAGCGTTTACAAATGGAAAGATGAAAAGCACAGAAGGAATGGTCTGCGGAGTCTTGATTCATAGCTTTAGTTAAAGTGTCTTATGGGTAGGACTTAATTACCAGGTAAATCAGTCAACATTTCCTGACTTGCCCAACACTGAATAGATGATGGGATGGGTGAATCAGTGAATTTGGCTGCTCTTATGCATACAATATGAGACAGTGTGTAAGAGTAGTGTTATATTTATGAGGATCGGTTGGTTCTTGACAAAAGAAATATCGATTGTTAAAGAATTTCAAGTCTGTGCTTAAAATCAACCATGACGTAAAATAAGGGTGAAGGTCAAGGTTAAGTATTTATTTATAAGGTTTATAGCCCTGGTTATGTGTTTAGACATGACTGTGTGTGCGTGTGTGTGTCAGAGCTGAACTAGACAGTCTCAACCACAGATGAACTGTCATCATTTCATTTCCCCACTGTGTTAGGATAAAGGGCAGTTTTATTTGGTGGTTTTCTATTCTGACACAGTTTCTTACATCATGCAGTATTTCAGTGTGTTTTCTGTTTCTTTTTACTTGTCTCACATCCTCCGTGTGCATTTGTGTGCGTCTGTGTTGTATTTCCAGCTCAGGACAACCCAGACAGCCCAAGACACAAATACAACTTCATTGCCGACGTGGTGGAGAGAATTGCCCCGTCTGTGGTTCACATTGAACTTTACCGCAAGTAAGAACCATTTGAATACTTTGAATATTTACCTGTTTTTACCTTTTGTTCAAAAGACCTGTGCAGACACTCATGGGCTTTAAATGTTATTTTCTTTCCACGTTTGAGTCTTACACTGCTGTTACATCATGGATCAGTTCTGATGTATTTGGGTTTGTTTTTCTAGAAGAGGAGACATAGTGAAAAAGTGAGGTGAAAAACAGTATGCTAATCTCCTCCGCAGGATGACTTATTCTAAGCGAGAGGTGGCGGTGGCCAGTGGTTCTGGCTTCGTTGTTTCAGAAGATGGCCAGATTGTGACCAACGCCCACGTAGTGGCCAATAAACACCGCGTGAAGGTGGAGCTAAAGAGCGGAGCTTCCTACGATGCCAAAATCAAAGATGTGGACGAAAAATCTGACATCGCCCTCATCAAGATTGATACCCCGGTCAGTAAAACCTTCAATGCAAAACTGTGCTTTTGATCCAAGTTGATTTCCTTTTTTCATGAAAAAAACAGCAATAATTTCTGATATATTAGTGTCAAAGAAATACAACTTTTTTAATTGCCCAGTTTCCCGCATAAGAATAATAGATGTGAATAAAATTAGAGGTGCAACACTTAGTCAATTAGTCAATCCATAATCACCAACTATTCTGATGATCAATTAATCATTTTTTTAAAGAAAAATTACTAAAATTCTCTGTTTCCAGCTGCCTAAATGTGAATATTTTCTGGTTTCTTTAGTCCTCTATGATACGAAACTGAATATCTTTGGATTGTGGATTTATAGGTCAGGTTGCATTTTGGGCTTAGAGAAACAGTGACTGACATTATTCAGCATTTTCTGACTTTTTGAAAACCAAATGATTAATCTATTCATCAAATAAATAGTCAACAGATTAATCGATAATGAAAATAATCATTAGTTGCAGCCTTAGAGCAGAGAGTTAGTTTTACATTACTTTTTACACAAAGATTAGCAAAGGTACCCTTTGAAACATCCAGTTTTCTGCTTTCTCTCAGACAATGCAACAAAATCAAAAAATTAACTTGATGTTGTGTAACTTTCCAATTAAAGTATTGGGAAATTTGAAGACTGGAGTATTGAAGTCTGGCATTAAAGCGTTCTAAATCTAGGAGATTATTCAGAGTGCGAGAGAAGTAAAGTGAGAATGCAGGTGCAGCCAAATGGGCCTGTAAAAGACAGCTGGCTGGCAGTCAGTTCAGATCCCTTTGGTTCTTAGACACAACGCGCATCAGAAACTGTCATATTACACAACTACCTTTCAAGAGCAGCTCGCAGCTGTGCCATTGCTCAGTTTAAAATCCAGATACCTGTGTTGATCTTTTATGGAAAAGAGATTAAATTCTTCTCATCTTTTTTACATTTTGTTTCACTGGACATATGTTTGCTACATTTCTCTGCTTTTCTCCCCACATCCCTTTCCGTCTGTGTTTATTTCTCTGTCTGCTGGACTAGAGGGATCCACGTTACACGTTAATCGCAGCCAACAGTCATGTGAAGGAATGTGTGGCAGAAAGCCAGTGTCAATTGACTGGGAGTTATCGCAGAGCAGAGTGCATTATGGGGCTCACTCTCATGGCTGGGTGGCGCAGCTGAATAGATGTTCATGACAGCAACACAAGGTGTATTACAAAGACCTCCAATTCTGAAAAGAGGATGAAACATTCATGTTTTGTTCGGCCTACAATGTGAGCGAAGAGTGTGGAAAAGAGCAGTGACAGACGCTTTGTTTTTGTTCATCCTATAATAGAAGCTGTTCCGTCTGTTGATGACAGGCTGGTCTTCGTTTTAGGGGCTTTCTTGTGTTGGTTGCATCACATGCTCAATGTTTTCAGACGCTGTATATTCAAGAATGAGTGATATGTAAAAGCATATAATATATATATATATATATATATATATATATATGTGTCATCACTGTAGAAGTCCTTGTTTATGCATACAGAGATATTTGCCAGTTGTCCCAAACAGCTGATTGTAATAAAACTGGTTAATTGTAATCAAATGACAGTCAGATATAGTTTCAAAGTGTCATTCTGATACAAAGCACATTTAGCATCATGAGTACACTTGTTTTGACAAAGAGTGTAACTCGTGGTGTGACGATGGAGCAGATCATCCAGGCTATAAGTCAGTGATGCAGCCCATTAAGACCTGTGGTTACTTTGGAAAAGGCCACAATTTGGATGGAACTGGTGCTTGTGCTAATTAGGGGAAGCTGGCATATGTGTGTGTTTGAGAGAGATATTTGGAAATAATTAGAGTTAATACAGCGGGAAATTAAAGGATGAGTGGGTTATAATGAGAGGGCAGAAGGACGAGCAAAGTTGTCAACTTGGATTAATTTCAAAAGGGAAAATGAAGTCATCCAAACCTATAGCTACATAGTATTTAATTTGGGCACCTAAAGAGGAAGAACTGTGAGTTTCAGCTTTGAAATACTCTTCCTTTATTGAAGACTAGCTCACTGAATTTAGAGTTCATGTCACACCGCAAGTGCTTGCAGTACAAGTCAAGTTTAAAATCTTCATGAGCAAATTACAAGTCAGTTGTCTACAAGACTTCTATTAATGACCATTAAAATGAAAGCATTTTCCTCTCAAAGCTGCACCAATAGTTGAGCTTGACAGTTCATTCTTGACTTTGAAAACAGAACAGTCTTCACTTACAGTTCGACTGTTTTCTTTAATCAGTTTTGTCAACAAGAATAAACTGTCAAACTCAACTTTTAAGCCAACATGGATGAGAAAAAAGTGGTCAGAATAATGTAACTATGTTAGCTGTGTTTTTACATAGTGGAGTCCAACTCCTTTTAATTTGCAGCCCTGTGAAATATATCCAGGTCAAAACTTGAGGCTGGGTTTTGCTCTCTAGCCTCAAGTCAAGTCAGGGCTCAAGTAAGCCAAGTTTCACAGCTGTAAAGTCCAAGTCAAGTGAAGCCTCAAGTCTTCGTTTTTGTGACTCAATTCTGACTTAAATCTTGTGATTACGACAAAAGAAAAAGATTCCCTTAATTTCTTATTGCGCACTGGTTCAAAGAGAAACTGAAGTTTTAGAGTTGCTAAGGTGTAAAGAAAGGAGCCCTCACTTTTCCTTTCTAGGTTTTAGAGAAACCTCAGTTTCCACACACATGGGGCACACTTGTGCTATTTCATAGCAAAATTACCATTTGTGGGTTTATAAATTAATATACTGCATAAATCTTTTTCACAGCAGACATTTTGACTTGCCTTAGCAGGAAAAGTATGGGTGTAACTAAAAACATGAACGATGGCTCTGTTCCATTTAGGCGTCCCAGTAAGACATGACAGTGAGCCAGCATGTACAATACAAAGGCCCCATGGGTGTCTGCTGGCCTGGGCATTCAGGTCATTGGCTCTGAAGATTTTTTCTTTAGCCCTAAATAATTCTCCATTTTTGAGAAAAAGTGGATATACGAAGTTTTTTTTTTTTTACTGCTAAAGGGAATGAAGCTGAAGCAGAGGCACAAACATCCTCACATGCTGAGCCAGGAAAACAAGTTGTGTAAATATCTGTATGAGTTCCAAGTTACGTGAACATGATATAAGCAGAGCATAAGTTATATACAGCTAACATACTTTGCATTGCACTGTAGCCAGCTAAACTATTAGCAATGATAGCTTAGTTATGCCTCCTCTAATGACACCAAACTAGCCTAGTCTAATGTTAGATAGGCAAAAAGTTGTATATTTTATTATATATAGTCTGGTAGTCCTACAAACAATGATAACACCAGAGGCAAGTTTTATGACCAATCCATCTTTTTTTCTGATCATGTTATACATTGTCAGCTAAGTTACCACAGCTCCCATAAAACAAACCTTTAGCCTGCTAGCTGAGCTGATTTTGTTTTAAAAGTTGCGTCACTCATGAGAGATGTCAGATTAAACTAGGAAATAAACTGAATCTAAGTGATTTAGATATGTCACACACATCACTGTAGGTCAGTGTCAGCTGTAATATACAGTTTATTTGTGGTTCATATCAAGTAGCTCCATCAGCAATGATTAGGCAACCAAATTATGAAAGTTTACTCAGTCACTTTGCGTAGTTAGCTGTTTTAAACTCTCATTCATGAAATTGCTGTTGTATTATGGGTTTTGAGGATTTTCCATCGTGCAGGCCCAGTAATAATGGTAGTAGGTATCTGATAAGACGCTCAATTGGGTTTGAGACATTCAAGTGGCTGCAATATTCATGTACAGATTATATGATAAATCAAATGCAAACCAATACTTCCTTCTCCAATTTTCACATTTATTAGCAATGTGTACCCCTCATATGCAAGAAAGAAAATGTATATAAACAGTCTATTTAGAAGTGCGTTTTTAAAAGTTCAGTACAGACAACACCCCTCGAGGACCTTGAAATGTTAAAAGTTCTGTAGATCTTCATCTTCTTATCTCCCCTTCCTCATTTCTGTCTGCCATCACTGTGTCCCTTTGCTCCTTACTTTATTCCCCATAGGTTTCTCTCTAGCAAACAAAAAGTCAGCACTCCAGAAGCAGCCACAGATTTTCAATAAACAATTGCACTAGTTTATGAGTGAGAAAGTTGAAAGTTAACTTTTCCCTGAGGGTAATGACTCCTTTCTTTCTTATTTCTCTTTTCTTTTCTATGTGAAATCGGAGTTTATTGGTAGCAAAGCCATTCCCGGGGCTGGGGCTGTGGTCTACCCCTCCGCTCTGGGGAATACATTAGTCTGTCTACAGCAGCTGGAACTTCAGAAGGGACGGAAAAGGGGAAAAAGTGCTGTACTCACTTGTTCCTGTAGAGAGTATGGGGGGAAAAGAGAAAGACAGAGGGACAGAGAAAGAGGGAGCAATGTGGTCAAGGCCTGGAAAATGGATCCATATGTCTGGAGGACTGTGTGAGCTAATAGGCTAATGAGTGCACTGTGTGATGTGGTAACGGCACGATAAAGATAGAACTCATCATGCTCAGGTTTTAAAAGGCCTCTCATTAACCTCACTCTCTTACTCAGAACTTGGCCACGGTCTCATTCTCTTGGAAGTGCTCACACTGAATTGGATGCGGTCACTTTTACCTGGAAGGACTCACTTTGATTTGAAAGCTCGCTGACTTGGAAAACATTGATTTAATCATATTGACTTATATTGACCCCCCACAACTTGAAGGTAACCATAATATTTTGGAATGACTTCAAAACACTTGAATGTACTGTGCAGGGAATTTTCCATATAATTCAAGATTTTACATTTTATTGCATGGCCTGTGCAGTCAGTAACCTTGGGTTTGGATACATTATGCTGCAAATGCAGCTGAATGCATTGATCCTTAGCTTTGTTCACACTGCAGATGAAAGCTTATTTCCTTGGTAGAATTGACATTTTCTATACCCTTTCCCCAAACAGCAATTATCTAATCATAGCTTAGCAACCATAAGGCTCAGCAGTACTATCAAGCTTTGGATTTCTCCACATGCTGCGGAGTGCGTGGGAATCTAGTAAAAGTGATTCTCCGCATAGAGAAAGTTTGGAGAGTGGTGTCATTTTTTTTAGCCTTTCCAACTCCAAACACACAAGAGCAGAAGTTTAAGGAATTGATTAAACTCCGTTTGTCAGCTGTAACAGAGGTTGCAACTGCAGCAAAAAAATCCTCTGTGACCTAGAAAGCCCCGTAGACCACCATTATAAAAGAGACGTCTATAAAACTGTTGACAGGACACCTCCAACTGCAAATAAGGTCAATTATGACTCTTTATTAATTTTTGTTCCATGAAGATTTTATATTTATAAAACTTTCCTAAAGCCTAGAAAAGCTATTTAAAATCTCTAGGAGAAACACTACTGCGAATATTCAGTACCACCCAGAAGCTAGAGACTTTTTCTGGCTCGATTGAATAGGTGCCATCTTTGAGTCTGGTATCAAGTTCTTATAATACATCCATGGACGTGAGCTTACATTAGTCAGGGATATCAGTTAGCTTTTATCCTCAAAGCCTTTTCTCTCTCATGGTGAAGATATCAACAATATATAACATTGGACTGTTGCTTGTCCAAGCCTGTTTTTCTTTAGGCTAGACAACTACAATATAGAACTGCAATAAAAGGACAATGCTGCCCCTTCATTTCCATATCTTCTAAATGGATCGTCATCCGGTGAAGAAGCTGAATATTTGCTGACTGACATGGAGTTTTAGCCTTTTAGTATGACATATCATGTACATAGGCATTGATTTGTATATTTTCATGGGTTCCCATTTTAAATCAAGTCAGCTGGAAACAGTTTTCAAACAACTCGTGGAACTGGGCTAGCTAGCATTTTAGCTTGCTAGCCAAACCAGCCACTGCCAGTGACAATTGGCAAAATTGACAGACGCCAACTAAAAATGAAAAGCAGGTTTTATGTGCTGCTGTCTGAATAAAGGACCCATTATTTCAAAATATTGCAACACTTTCTGAGTGGTAAATCTGCCATTGTTATCATTGTAAACTGCATGGATGCAGTGCTAAAATCAAATGGTAGACAGAGGTAGCAACAGCAACTAAGAGGGTTGGGGGCTTAGCAAGGGGTAAATTGATATTTTTATCCTATTTTCAACAGCAGAAGCAGTGTAAAGATAAGTTACTTTAAAAAGACTTAAATCCCACTGAAACTGTTGGACGAAACTCCAGTAAATGAGCCGTCATGCTAAAATCAGCTTTACTAATGTTACAGTGTGGCAGCAAACCTGGCCTCATGTTTCCCATATGGTCACCCTGTAACAATGGCACTGTTTGTCCCTGTATTACCCATCACCTAGTATTAAATCTCAAACCATTCTCTCTGGGAAATTTGCCTGGTGCCTTTTTGGACTAGACTATTATTGGAATATGTGTGTGTCTGTCTGTGTTTATGTGCTCAGGGGGAAGAGAGTAAAAGTGCCTTCAATGTAGCAATGTGCTCCTGCATTTATCTATTTGTTTATCAGCAACATTGGGTAAATGTTTCCCCAGGAAGTATAACATTTTTACATGTAATCAGTGGTCCCTAGGTGAATAGTACTGACGGACAAATGCAAACTTGCAATCAGTTATTCAAATCAGTATATATGTGTGTGTGTGTGTCTGTGTGCATGGGTTTAAGATGCCTTGCTGTCTTCAACTGGGGGACGTGGAGGACATGCTCCACTGCCAGTGGAAAGACACTGCATGTCGTCCTTCAGAGACAGACGGGAGGGAAATGAATCACATCCTCCTCTCCTCCTCACCCATCCTTTCTCCTTCATCCTTCGTCCATGTAACCAAAATGGTTCCCATGCTTGAGGGTGCAGTTTGGTGGGACATGAGCCAAGGAAAATACACACACACACGTTTGCCCTGCTGGGTCTTGATGCATTTTGTCTTGGCCTACTTTTTGGCTGCGTAGTTGTTTCCCAGTCCAGCTCGAAAGGCAGTAGCCTTGCCCAAATCCGTGGCAGCTTACCAGGCAATGACGTCACTTAGATGCATACCAGGGTTATAACCAGATGGTTGATGAAGTGTATGCAAGACATTCTCTGTTCGTCTGAGGATTTTGTTTTTGCATTAAATGGAGGCGAGGCTCTATTGCATCTTTGGCTTTGCAATTCCAAGTCATGAGCTAGCTGTTTTCAAGGGAGTTGGGGTCCTAAAGGATTCCATCTGATCATCCCTTAAAGGTTAAAGGTTCATCCAAATGATAAAAATTCCCACACATTTTCAAACCTACTCCTAGTTATACATAGCCATACATATTTTTTTCTTTAAATTTTATGATCCTCAGTGGAGTTGAATGGAGTGTTTCACAGCATTGACATTGAAAGGTCAGCAGCAACATGTCTTCCCAGAAACTAGTATGCTCTGCATAATCCACAGATATCACTGTGAACAGTTTTCAGTGGAACCACTTTCTAGTGAAGATATTGTCCTCATGAAAACTGTTCTCAGTAAGCTTGACATTGTTTTGAGACAAAGACATTGCTTTCAAATTTTTAAATGGAAGCAGATATCTTAAAACCTACTCAACCTATGGATTATGAATGAATTCACATAGAAGAGCAATAAATGAGGTGATTCCTTTTGCTTTATGGAGTCAGATGCAAATTCACTCAAACTTTTCTGCAAGGAAATATACCACCAGAAGTAAGTGTGATATGTTTTTTTTGTTGTTGTTTTTTGTCATTTGGGTAAAATTGGAGCTTTATTATCTACAAAATAATTTATTGCATGTGTCATACTCCTCAACTCGGCCAAGCCTTTAGTAAAGTGCAAATACAGCCAGGGTATATAAGCCTCTGGTTTTTAAACTGGGACAAAGAGACCCTCTGAGTTTGTATAGGAGATTCCAGTGTACTTCTCCAGCCAAATAAAGAATAGTCTAGACTACGATATAATCACACTAGACATATAAAATCTATAGGCATTACTATTACTGTCATAGGTTTCACGCTTTCCACTGTCATCTGTGCAAGAACAGTGCAGACAGTTAAACATCTATCCATTTTCTAAACTTCTCATCCTGTTCAGGATCACAGAGCTGGAGCGTTTCCCAGCACACACTGCGCAAGAGATGAGGTGAATGCTGAAAAGGTCACCAGTCCTCACAGAGCAGTTAAACAGTTCGGTAAAAGTATGACCTAATACTGAAAGGTAAAAGAGAAGTGAAGTTCATATAGTGTATGCAGTCTCCCCGTAGCAAATGAGAACATAAGACCTCATCTCCTCTCATCATTGTTATTTGTTCAGTTCAAAGTTTTGTGGTGTCTTGCCAGAGCTAAGATGCCCTCAAGTCCTCCAAGCTCTCATGCAAAACTACATTGAGTGGGACATACACACGAAACTCACAGACATATGTTTGCTCTTATACAGACTAAAAACCTTCCTGACAACATATGGAAACTATATTGGTTTCCGTACTGGTGTCAGTTAGGATATGGTTTACCCAGCATGATTTGGCCATGTTGATGTTACCTACAGCGTGAGGAATTGCTCAGCCAAGCAAAGACCTACTTCGTGCTCTGATTAACACCTACCTCTGTGATATTTACAGTATGTGCTGCATTTAGACACTCAGCTGCTGTACAGTTACAACGTTCACCTAGATATGTTTTTTTCAGTCTACCAAACATGCAAAAACAGGAATGCATACACACATAAATGAGCCACTTACATACCAAACAAGCATCCAGACTTCCCAGACAAACACACACTCGCTGTCCCCTCTTTCCCACCCCTCAGCCTGATCTTCTGAACCTCTGACTTGATGTTATGTATGAGCATGCTGAATCCTGCCCTAGTTTTATCTGCATTAGCGAAAGCTCAAGGGCACAAGTTCAGACGTCAGCAGTAAAACCCTATACCTTAGTGTACCTATGAATTTTGCAAGGTAGACTTTATAAAAGTGTGTTTCCTGCTTTGAAGTTAGCTGTATGAAAGGAACAGCACAGATTAAGTGACTGCAGTTGAGCTCATATACAGTTCAGGTTACAGACTAACCCTACCAAAGCAGCTTCTGTGTCTGTATTTGTATATTTTGAAGTGGTCTGGCTGTATATCTAACCAGTGCCAGGTGTGGGGGTTTAAATTTATAGACTTGAGTTTGTGAGGGTTCATGCCCAGGCAACCTTCTCCCTCTCTCTATGTGTTTATACGTGTGTCTATAGGAACTATTAAGCCACAGTCCATCCCAGCTTGACTAGAGTTAAGTTTGCACCTGGCCCGCTAGTCATAAAACAGCAGTTAGCGTAATGGCTTTTAAATGAGCCTCCAAACAACCAAGGCTGTAACATTAAACAATGACAGATCTCTATAGCAGCTCTGCGGCTATTTCTAAGGCGATCCGTCTGCTTGTATGCCTGCTTATCTGTCCATCTGTCTCATTGTCTCATCACCATGGTGTCCCCGATGAACTAACTGTGACAAAATCTGTCTGCTTGCAGGATTCAAAACTCAGCTCAGCAACAAAAAATGGAAAAAAGACTGTAATGTCTCTCAGCTTGTGCCCCTTGCAAACTGCTTATTCGGTTGCAGCAATCAAAGCTGTTTAGTCCTCCCACATTTAATTTGATGCCCCACTTTTTCCTCTCATCTAAACACTAGAAAACTTGGAAAACACAATTTCCTTTGTGACATGGGAGAGAGAATCTATGGTATCATACTAAAGTTCGGCGACAAAGATGTGAGGCAATGAAGTTGTCTCTTGCCTAACAAAACAAGATGCTTTCATTTTCAGAACCACATCAGAATGGAGTTTTTCAATAACTGCAGTGGGTATGGTTTATTTTCCAAGATATTCTCAAATTGGTGCTCTTTTGGGGCTTAAACCAAAAATATTTGTTGGTCATTGGCTCGCTTTCTGCCAAGATGGCCGCATGCATTGACATAATATCGAACAAAACTCATTCAACTTGGTCTCAAACGTTCTTAAACTCTCTTCCTGTGGTTCATGGTGTTTATTGTTCCCCTCTTTTCACCTTGACTCCTTCCTTTAAGTGTGGCTATAGTGTCTTTGGTTGAAACGCCAGTGCATCATAACCTTCATCTGAAATAGCCGTGTGAGTCACTTGGGTGGTCAGGAGAGGCAGACTCACATGGCGAGATGATTTTCCAGAAGTCATTCCAGGTTGCTGACTAGTCACGATCAGTAAGTGATACGTAAGTCAGGGGTCTTTCAAAAAGTTTAGTAGTCTGCATCTTCAGTGTTTGCTCTGCCTTTGCACATAGGTGCTGTTTGATTGCCAACGAACTGATGCATTTTGCACTCTTTGTTCATGATTTTTCTGGATGCACTGAGATTTTGTGTGGGTGTGTGAGAGCATGGGATCGGTAGCTATAAGTTGCAAAACCGGAGTTGCTGGCATTAGTTTAACCCTGGGGTCAAGCTAAAAACAAAGCTGTTCCTTAAAGTTGATATTGTGGAGATGCAAGGTTTTCACCTGATAGCAACAGTCACCGTGATCACCACCAGTATCACTAACTGCTATTATAATAATCGTGAGTGGCTGTGGCTTAGTCCTGAATGTCTTGGCAGTGACTCACATCCACCTGACGTCTTCTCTCTCTCTCAGCTGTGTGTGTTTCTCTTGCTTCCTCTCTCCATCTGGTTATACTCTTATCTCATGTTGAGTGTGAAGGGAGAAGGGGAGCAGGGGTGATTAGACAGACTTCTACTCCTGTGTCAGGCGTCTGTTTTCGTGAGTGTGTGTGTTTGCACATGTAAATATGTGATTTCTGGTTTATGTGCACGCTGTGCGGTCTGTTTGTTTGCACCACATTTGCTTCTAACACCCCGACAACATCTAAATAAGCCCACAGTAATCAGTAACACAGCCTCGGACATTTGCGTGTGTGTATTTATGTACGTGTGTGTGTGCGCACGCATGAGAGGTAAGGTGGAAAGTAGAGTTGAAAGGTTCCCGTCCTCAGTTACTGGCTATCACTATCTTTGTCATCTTCTAATAATAACTTCACCTTAAGGGCCGAGATTGTTTACAGCAAAGTCTGACGCACATATGACTGACTCAAAGGTGTGCCTCAAAAATATTCCCACAATCTATTTTTCTAATTTCGTTTATGGTTTTAGGTTTATGGAACACATGGCTGCTATCAGTTTGTCTGCAGACATCCATGAACGCAGGGCAACATGGTGCGTGTGTGCATGCATGGGCAGTGAAGTGTCATGTGTTGTGATTGAGAATAATAACTCATTTGCACGAGTGTTTGCATAGCTCACATAAATCCTTTTGTCTGTGTGTGCCAACTTGTGTTGCTGTCTCAGTTACCTTGAAGCTTCATCTAGCTCCTATTTATATCCCTGAGTAAACAAAATGGATACACAGGGGGAGCTCTCGGGACAGGTCTTTTTTTTTTTTTTTTTCTTAGATAGTGCTTGCCTGCTGTCAGGGCATTGGGTACAGTCTGTGCGCAGAGTCAACGTGATGTGGCGACGTGTGGGCTTTGACTGCGGGCTGCCCAGTAAGAGATGATTTCACTCAGAATAGGAAATTGTCACTGCGGATGGATAAATATATCCTTTCTGTGTGTGTCTGCAGAGGCTTGGTTTCCACTGCCTAGTGTAACAGAGCTAGCCAAAGCTTAAGGTAGTCATTATTTACCTCTATCAGTCAATTTTCCAGCATTTGTGGTCTGTTGGCACATACATGCCATTAAGCTTGATTTGTCTGCAAGGCTACACTTTCAGTCCAACAAATAAGCTTTTGATCTATATTATTAGCATTTTGAGTTTGAGCTGTTTGGCTTAAATGTCACTTATCCTTGCTGTGGAAAAGGAGTGATTGTTTGTTGTTTGTTTTGTGTGGGAGTATTGCCATGCATTGGGTGGGTTGGGTTTAGGAGACTTGTGGTTTTATGGTAATTATTTTCCCACTGTCCACTCATAAAACACATGATAATGACAAGTCCTTAAAGCTGAGTAGAATAATTGATTTCAAGCGTTACTTGGCCTTGTGACTTTCTTTCAGAGCTCTGCTTGTTAGAAAAGTTTGAAATGCATTCCCCTTTGTCATGACATCAAACACCAAAACATGAATACAATATTAATTTATTGTAAAAGACACTGATCTAATTTTGATTTATAAATGGTTCATTTTGACCCAGTTTTATTCTGCAGTGTGGGGTTGTCATAAAAGTTTAACCAGTGTCAAATAACCAAACACATTCTCACACATATAAAGTATATTAATGATTTGTAGTCATGTGTTTTCTGAACTCAGTCTTAGGGGAATTCTAATTTTGCACATCAAAGTTATATAAAGCCTTTTGTGGCTCCAGAGAGAGTTACACAAAGCCTAATAAATTGCCTCAGTGTCCATCGTGAGTCCAACAATGTGTGTGCGCTGTCAAATCTGTGCAATACTATTTTAAAGAGGTTTTTTTCCATAAAATACTGTGTGTCACATTCCAAAAATGGCGGCAAAGAAAATACATTTGTGCATTTGACATTTTTCTCATAAACTTTGGATTGCAGTAACATGAGTATGTTCTCCCTCCTGTGTTTCTCACTTGCAGACCAAGCTTCCTGTGCTGTTGCTTGGCCGTTCATCAGACCTGAGACCAGGGGAGTTTGTGGTCGCTATTGGCAGCCCCTTTTCCCTGCAGAACACAGTTACCACAGGAATCGTCAGCACCACTCAGCGAGGGGGCAAGGAGCTGGGCCTTCGCAATTCTGACATGGACTACATTCAGACTGATGCTATCATCAATGTGAGTGGAGTGAATACAAATGCATTATCATTACACACACTGACAGATGTTATACTGTCAGTGCATGCATACAAACTTGTGATTTATTTTTTCTTGATTCACAGTACGGCAACTCTGGAGGCCCGTTGTTAAATCTGGTAAGGTATTTTTCAGTTCAGTGGTAGATACAAAAGCTTCTTTTTACATCCCCGACGATTTAAAATCCCTATACTTAGTTACAGTTTTTTGTTATCTGACACTAAGTTCAGCTTTGCTGTTTTAGGATGGCGAGGTAATTGGAATCAACACACTGAAAGTGACGGCTGGCATTTCCTTTGCCATACCCTCAGACAAGATTCGACAGTTCCTGGCAGAGTCCTACGACAGGCAGTCCAGAGGTATGAGCTCACACTGACACCGCTGATTATTTCTTCGTTTTATTGCTTTTATTCAATCACCAAGGCAAAGTGAAGGAGGCAAATTTTGAAAATTGGCTGAAAGAATTGGTCAAGAGCCCTTGTGCTCATACAGTTAAGTGGCATATAATTCAGCACACCATCTCTGTGGTTGTTATTTTTCACCTCTGCGCACTCTCTTGAGATTTATTTACTACATTTGTAGCCCTACAAGTCTGTGCCCAGCATTACCTAACAGGATTATGACATTGCAAATAAACTACAGAGAAGAAAATACCAGTATATGTCAGGATTCTTTATTTATTTATTTATTTTTTACTGCTTTTCACCCTTCCCTGGTGTAGTCCTTTGGAACAGCACACTCATGAATTTTATCTGTGGCTGCCAACTTGGCTTCTTTAATATGATATGTCCATATGATGAAATAACTTGAAAACAAGACTCAAAATTTACGATGAAATCCACAGAAGATGGAGTGTGTAGACGTGCACGCTCTCCTGTATGACACATGCAAGATTAGTGAGACAATCTGTGATCCACTGTTTGATCTAAAACCATTATTCTTTCTGTTTTTTTGAGGTCAACAAACAGCCTCATAAAAACTAAGACTGTTGCACGCGAGAGGATGATTGATTGCATTTATATTCTGTTGTTTTCCATCTCTAGGGAGAGCAGCAGCTAAAAAGAAGTACATTGGCGTAAGGATGATGACTCTCACTCCATCGTAAGTTGCCAGTGAAATAGCAGCATTACATCTCCAGAAATATATTCAAATATTTCCTTTATTATGCTTTAGACACCAGCATTTTACATTGTTTTGTGCTATATAAAAAAAAATGGTGACTGATTATAACCACCTTTTTCTTCCTCTAGATTGGCCAAAGAGCTAAAGACCCGACACCGTGACTTCCCTGACATCACCTCCGGAGCTTACGTTATGGAAGTCATTGCAAAGACACCAGCTGCAATGTAAGTAAAAGATATTTTTCCCATATGGCTCCAAAAGTACAAACTAACTTGGTTATAATATGATGGTTTTCAGTTAAGACTCTTTCTCAGCAACGGGATATTGTCTTTGGCACTTAATGCTACACACGTGCAACAAAGTCACACAAGACTCTCATCACTCACCATGCAGCCCCTGCTCTCTTCATGCAAATAGACATTATTTTCATTTCCTTCCTTCATTTTATTTCTCTCCTCCAACTGTCATATGTTCGCTTGCACTCGCTCACACATACACACACACACTCACACAGGGCCTCCTGCTCAACTGTCTCTAGAACGTAAATTCATGGCTCACTCCAGCGTGCCTGGAGTGCCTGGCCCTATAAAATATCCCCCTCCTCCCGCAATGGCAGCCCACTCCAATCAGCCACCACCACAGCTCCAACAGAGTGGAGCTTGGGAGACGCTGAGGTCAGCTATTTCCTTCAAACCTCATGCAGGGAGGTTACTAGCTGCGCTGTGGTTTTCCTGTGCCTGCTCACCCAGCCCACTCCAGAGTGGTCTCTGCAACAGGGCCATGTCAGAGTTTACTCATTGCTTAAATCACCCTACTTTCTGCATAATAACATTTCTGTGGTTTCCTTTATATTTGGTGGTGCGCTATTTTCTAGGCTGCACTTTCATGCTTTTGATCTCACTCTTTTTCGTGTTGGTTTACGGCCCATGGGAAGCTTGACCCAGCTATAGAAAACGTGCCATTTGCTTTATTGGAGGTGTCAGAGCAGCTGAGTGTAATGAGGGCAATACTGAGCTTCAGTTGTGTAAATGGATGCTGTCGCAATTGACGGCGTGGCTGTGTGTACATATGGCTGTGATTAAACAGTTGTACTACGAGTCAGCTTTTGATATCACTGCTGATTACCGCCTTGGTCTGTGTGTGATTTCAAGTTTACTAGTTTGTTTGTTTTCATCATGGGTGTGTTAGCCCCACATTTTTTTATTTGCTTTGCACTCTGACCTTGACGTGTTGTCATTCCAGGCTGATTGATCCGTCATTAACATTCTTACCACAGATGTTACATCGATCCACGTTGCCCTCACAGACCTGTAAACAAACCTGACCAAAATAGAGAGGATATGTTTATATAACACACTTGAAACACACGAGATAACTGGATTCCTTTTTTCTTTTCATTTTATTGTGTGAGAGATGTGTAGTTTATGAGACATTACAGCTGTTGGGCAACACTCAAACCATTAAATGAACCTGCTGTTTTTAGTTTCTATATAAAGAGGAATTCCTAGTAGCACTTTAATCGTTTTATTATTAAAGGATATGACTGGTGATATTTTTGTTAGTGTTAACTAGTCCCATAAAAAGTAGCTAAATTGATTGATTGGTGGTTATGTACGCACATTCACGGCTCATTCACATCTGTCTGGCTGATGATTGGACGAGTTAAGGTGAAATTCAGCTCGGAACATTTTGCGGCTACTCATACAACAAATACTTGCCATTTATGAAGACCTTGTTCCATCATGTCTTCTTCTCTCTTCCAGCGCTGGACTCAAAGAGCACGACGTCATCATCTCCATCAACGGCCAAAGGATCTCATCCGCGACCGATGTCAGTGCTGTCATCAAAAGGGACGACACCTTGAGAGTAGTCGTGCGTCGCGGAAACGAGGACGCTATCCTCACTGTTGTCCCCATGGAGATCGACCCTTGACCTTTCCAGATTCACAATGCAGCTGGAGCTAGGTTTTACTTATCACCAGTGGACCTAATATCGGAGGAGGGCTTTTACTGACATGCCCTCCTCCTGTGGCTAAAGGCCAGTGTCACCACACATCCAGGAAAAAATCTGGCTCTGCCTTGAAAGGAACGACTGTACAGATGCTCTAAAAGCAGCTCTGTACTTTGTTTTCCATGTGTGTTTTCACTTTAAGTCTTTAATGCTTTTAATCAATGCTACTACTGTTTGGTCACAAACGTTGGCATATTGTTTTTATCTGCTTTCTCTTGTTTTGTGTCTTTTTTAATATGGACTTTTTCTCAGTCAGGCCTTCAACTAGACTCTCGCTGGGCAAATCTGATTTGTACAATTGTTGTTTTTTAAAACTCCTTTTTAAAAGTACTGTAGAATGTTTTTGTTGATTATGTGATGTATACTGAGAATAAAATAAAAGATTTAACTTCTTTTTGTTTTGACATTCGCTGTTCTAGCATTCTCATTTTCTTGCCATCGTTCCTTCACTCAGTTTCACACACATAAATACAACACACACACACACACATTTTGAGATGGATTGCACCCAGGCAAGACATTACAATATTTTCTTTGTGTGTGTGCAGTGTTTGTTCAACCATTGCTCATGCACACACACATACACACACAGGGGACATAAAACCAATCGGGATCTGGTTTAAATTTGATTTTATTGCCTTCATATGGGCTTGATAGTGGTCGGGTGTGATTGTTGGGCCAGGGGCTCTGCAGGCTGACCTCAGAGACGGGACAGTGAGCCAAGGAGAGATCCGACCCTCGATGCAGTGGCCGCAGATGTTGGGCTTGCACGAAAACACTAAATAATTTGGTACAGATTTTTGTTTACCACACATTTTGAATGAAGATGATGAAGTAGACCTCATGAGAACCAGAAAAGCTACCACACACTACAAACAATACATACAAGAAGCTCTCTAACCAAAAACTCAGTTGCTAAATGTGATATCTACAATGGAAAAACTGTGCTTTTCTTCACTGTTATCCACCATAACTCAAATAAAAGGTCTGTTATGTTCTTCTGTCAACAGCGACATCAAATCAGACTTCACAAGTATGCGAAAGGACACAAGACATGTTTTGTCATTCAGTAGTGTGGCGACTCTGGTTTTACATTTGAATTGCAGACCATCCCTATAAAAACCAGTAAATGTTTATCCTTCACCCCCTTTTTCCATCCTGAGACGCCACATGGAAGCTGCATTACAGAAAACAGCTTTCCCATGATGCAAAGTAGCCCGCAGGCATGTATTATAATGACACGATATTTTAAAGATCTACTGGACATTGAAAAATATTTTGACTTGCTTTGGTAAAATATTATCATATACTAGACACCCTGCTGATAGATGTATACATCCATGGTTAAAGGCCAAAGGAGGAATTTTGGGGGGGGGAACAAAACAAAACAAAAAAAAAAAGTACTGAGACAGAAGCGTGACAGCAAGTGTTGCTGCCATCTCATGGTTCAGCATCAGTGTTGCAACCAGTCTCACATCTTAATTTACCCATCAGTAAAACATCTGTGTATCATTTTACCTCAACCACTTCTTTATTTTGACTATGTTGCAAATGTCTTGGGCAGATGTTACACACAAAGCCGAATTTTTATGTTTTTATTTCTCTTTGCAATTGAAGCAAATCCTGACTAATTTATTCCCAAGCTGCAAAACATGCAGTGACATTACGTCTTAGACTCAGCGGGAACGTTTGCTTGTTAATGAAGAGATGAATGCCAGACTGTCAAGACCTGAGCTGAGAACCATCAGTCATCCAGGGCATGGCTGTATTACCTCACCACCTCTGAGTCTTGATGCGGAGTGAGAGTGTCTCTGCCGACTCAAATGATGCCAGAAATCTGTATGTTCAGTCTGCATTTTTCATACTCTTATCTTTGTCAAATGTTGCATAATGATGAGCTTTGGTCGTCTGTTTTATTATGATCTAAGAAAGGACTACTCCTCATTTGAAAAACTGAAAAATATGTTAATGGATTCAATACTTTATTCTTGGTATAATGGCATCAAAGAAATACAGACAGCAGCTGTGAGTGACTTGTTTCAAGAGGAACCCTGATGGAATTGAAAATATAAGGCTGTTCAGTAGTTTCTTTGGGTGATATGAAGAAAAAACCTAACACATAGAGTAGATACTTACCAAAAACATTTAAAATGACACCATGGGAAATTAGCAGCCCTCTGTTTCTAACTGGACACCAGCCATTACCACAAAGGTGTCCCGTGTGTATGAGGACTTCTGTGCTTTGAAGGCGATGTTGTGGTGTCTGTCTAGGCTGAGTAATGGCCATTTCAGTGTTGATACAGTTGGGACCACTTTACCCTGCAGACCCAGGCTCTTCATAACACACTATTCATTCATTTGACACCATCTGTGCCCCAGACCGAGAGCCAGTGTTGGTGATCTATATGCTTTCTGTATTCAACATGCTGCAGGTGTTTGAACATTCAGTCTAGTGAGCACACAGTGATCAAACACAGCTATATAAAATTCCATTTTCATTGATTTTATTCTTTATTATGCTTTATTGAGGCCACGGGTTGTAGTTATATCAAAGTAATTCATTTCAAATGTAGATTTTTAAAAAAACGTTCACTTGTGCTTTTGATGGGGCAATAAATATACTAATACTGTGGGGAACAGAATCTCTTATTGATGATTAAAGTGACTTGAGCATGAACTAGCCAGTTCTGGGAAACTGTACTTTAAGTTCTGAGGTGCTTTGAGCTAAATGCTTATGTCAGCATACATCTTAGTTATGTGTGTTAGCACACTTTGCTAATTAGTATTAAACACAAAGTACAGCTGAGGCTGATGGGAATGTCATCACTTTTGCAGGTCTTTGGTCATTAACAATTTATTGCAGACACAAATATTTGTACCAAAGTTCATGGCAATCAATCCAATAGTTGTCAATATGGTGGTGACACTAAAGGAAAAGTCAGTAAATCACCAATATTTCACTGGATAAGTAAAAAAATTGACGTGCAGATGGCAACACAGGAAAAATCAGGAGATCACATATGAAAAAACAACCAAAAAATGTCTGTGTTTTCAGTGAACAGTTTTTATTGGAACATCTTTTTTTTGCTGTCAGTATGACAGCATTTTTTGTAATTTGAGTGAACTGAGTCTGTAAACACTGATTCGGCCAACTCTAAGATTACTGTGTAAATATTAAGAAATACTATGAATCTATCTGTTTAGGTCAACTATTTAAAATCTATGTTTAAAGAAAAATGAAAACAATTAAAATCCCTCTCCACTTAAAAAGTGTTTTTCTACTTGTTCCTACACTAGGATGTTTGAACTTCACTGTGCAGAATGATGTGTGAGTAGAGTTTGACATTGGAAGGCTGTTTTCACATGTATCTGATGAGAGTGGAAAGTTTCTCTGTGCTCATTGAAAATCTGATTTTATGGGACAGGCCTACGAGCATGATTTGTGACATCACGAATAGTTTGGAGAAATATCGTGGTCCAATATTCAACTTACAAAAGCATGATGTGGAAACTTGGAATCTCCAGGCCACAAACACTAGAATAGATTTTACAGTGAAATAGGAGACATCTTGTGTCCAGCAGTTAAACTTGTGAAATGAACAATATTTGCATATTTATAGATTCTGAATTATTAATGAGAGAGAAAGGGTTGATATAATTTTAAGGATTTTATCAAAATAATTGAACTTTTTAGTGGAAAAACCATATCAGACACAAATTATTATTCCAAATAGAGTATTTTATATACAACTTAATTTATGTCTGGAGGCAATCTTTAAGTTAATTAGAGATCATCAGATTTGCATGAAAATCAACTGTGACCTTGTGAGATATAATATTTAATGTCTGCTTCTTGTAAAGCTTGTTTTGTTAACATTAAAGTAAAATCTATACACATGAGAGTGTGAGAGAATCTTGCATTAATAAGAAAGCTGTGAGAACTGTTAATGAGTGTATTTTTGTCTTTATTTACCTATTCTGTTGTTTTATTATTATTTTTTTTACAGTCATTATTTTTGTTTTTATTTGTATTTAATTGTCTATTTCTTACGTGATATTTGAGCTGGCTTCTCCTTTGATATTTCTCCCTTAAATAGGCTATTGCATTTTTCCTCTAATAACAGTTTATTCTCATGAAATTGACTTTTTGTCATACAGATTACTACTTTATTTTGTAATATTACGACATTTCTCTCGAAATATTCTGATTTTGTTTTCGAAATCTCAGATTGTTGCTTCTCAGTGTGGTCCTAATACTGCGTCGTGTCAAAGTACCTCTTCGACTCAATTTTAAAAACAAGCAAGGCCTGCTAGACTTATTGAATTTTACATTTATATATATAAAATTTAGCACAGGTTTATTTCAAATATATGTATTCATTTTCCTTTTGATAATCAAAAACAGCACCGTTTCTCTTTAGCACGTCTTCAAGTTTAAATCATATGGTCCTCCACTGCCCCCTGTCGTTTATTATGGTTTCATTTTTAAACCAATCAGAGTCACGTTTACTGACTCGGCCTCAGAGCTCCGGGCTGCTGATTGGTCGTTTCCCGTCGTGCAGCGCACTACATGGGGCTCTTGCCAGGGAACGAGGAGGGAGGGGATATTTTAATGGCCGTCAGTCGTACTACAACATGCAAAAAGTCCGGATTATCCACTATATTTAGACTATACTAGTTACGTGTGCGTTTGGGCTGCTTTTCTTTGGTAACGAGCATTACCTTTGAAACATATTCCGGCCAGAGACGCGTTTCTAGTGTTGTTTCTACTCCGATTTACGGACTTTACCCGCTTGATTTGTGCGCGAGTGGGGGATCAGGCCTAGCCGGCTGGCTAAGAAACAAGTTGAAAGGTAACAGTGAGTACTGCGATTCTCCTGCATTCACGACGATTTTCATACTTAAATCTCTGCGTCCGTATGCATATGTTTGCTTGCTTGATCATATTTTTAAAAAAGCAATATTCCCGACGTTTGATGAGGTCAAATATGAAATGTAAACAGGGGACTAACCTACCGTTAGCGTAGTTTAGCAAGTGTCGAAGCTAACGGCTAACTTTATAGTAACTTTACAAGTAGGAGCAGGCCTAGCGAGAGTTAACAGACGGTAAGTTAACTGTACTGACAGAGTGTGACGTTAGGTAAACCCCAGTCTCATTAAAGTTAATCTGCATCGCTTCAGCTGCCTTTCGTATCGCTCATAGATGACCGATCATGTTGTGTGAAGCTGCACTGCTTCAGCTAGCGAGTGAGCTAGCTATGCTAACTTTGTGTGCTATAAGTCAATAGTTGACACTTGTGAACTGACGCCAAGTTAATTTACCCAACATCCAGTGTGATTGGTGAAGAACATATTTTTTCTCTTTTGTGTGGTAGAAAACGTGGTAGAATAATTTGTGGGTATTGTTATATTTAACGTGTTTTGCGCAGACTGACGTTTGCACAGTGTGTCACGACTGTGTTCAATCTTCTCTGCCTCTTTTCACAGGGAATATGTAACAAAAGCAACCGACATGACATCCAGATTCGGGAAAACATATAACCGTAAGGGAGGGGAGGCTAATTCGAAATTTGAAGAGGTCTTCTCCAATAAAAAGCCCACATTGACCACCAAATGGGGGGAGACCACCTACAAGGCTCAATTGGGGGCCAAAAGGCCTCTATTAAAACAAGAAGTAACAGACCTTCCCAAGAGGCCCAGGCTTGAGGACAGCGACAGTGAAGAAGACCCATTTGGGTTTGACAGTGATGATGAGTCCAAGACTGTAACCTCTCACAGCGTGCCCCAGTTTAAAGTCAGTGAAGGGGATGTGACGAAGACGGCCGCAGTGCAGGGCAGTGGGACAACCACTGTTAAGGCTACTGCAAGCTCAACAGCCACAATCCCAAGTAAGTAATCAATACGTGAATCAGAATAATGTGTCTGTGTCTTGGAGTGCCTTGCCATTTCATTATACCTCTTTATTTTGTTGCCAGTCTCTAGATAGCTTTTTTTATGTGACCATGTGTAATTTTCTCCTCCATTCACAGGCAGGCAAATATCTCAACAGAATGATGTTAAAAATAGCAAGCCCTGGTTCAAAAGTACATCAGATAGCAACCAGAAACCCGCATGTGTGGCCTCTTTGTCAAACACAGCCCCCTCTGGTGATCACAATTCCTCAGGGACTCAGAGGTCCATCTACACCTCTACTAATATGGAGACCTCCCTTAAACAGTCCACTGATGCACCAGGTGGTAGCAGAGACTTCCAGACCTCTTCCTCTTATGATGGGCTGTCATCAGAAGAGATGAAAAGCACTGAGCTGGAGCCTCCCACAGAGCCTCCACCAGAACCAGTGGATAACATTCCCCCTTCCCCTTTTACCCTGAGGACCTCAAACACCAAGAAATACCAGCGGCCCAACCGGCTTAACAAAACATCCTCTGAACCTCATGAAAATGACAGCAACAAGCCCCCTGTAACAACGAGTGCCCAAGATAAACCCAACAGTGTCCTTTCTGCTAGTGCAAGTAATACTGCTGCCAATACTAAAACAGCAGCCAAGCCCGCAGGCAGGGGCGGCGGGAGAGTACGGGACTACACAGTTCTGCACCCTTCCTGTCTGTCGGTGTGCAACGTCACCATCCAGGACTCTATGGAGCGGAGCATGGATGAACTGGTCACCCCGGCTGCACCTCCTGACCTCGGAGAAGCAGGCCAGATGAAGAAGAAGTCAGATGCTCCTCCACCTAAACCTACCAGGTAAGTTCTTTTCAGATTATTAAATTATCACCATTCATACTGGTTTTCATAATTGATAGGAGGGAGGGGGGGGTCTGTTTATAAGTTTTCATAAATTTTCTGTCATGTGGGTCACTCATGATTTTTAGCTATTCAGTAGTATTGACAATAAAATGACTATTTTTGTACTCCATCGTGTGCTTATCTGTGCACACTGTTAAACAGCGTAACATTGAACAAAGTGTCTCTAATTTCACTTGATCCACCATTAGGCCTGGATTGTATGAAATGTAATTTATTCAGATGCTTAGGAGCAAAAAGCACACTCTTTTCTAGATATAGGTTTTAATATAGATGTCTAAATGGGAACAATCTGTCAGTAAGCTTATGGTATCAGGTACAGTGTTGCTGCAGTTACATAAGAGTCAAACTGGAAGTGCTGCTGAGATAATATGAACACTGCAAGGCTTTTATTCTAAAGGCATGTGATGTACTTCAGGGTGTTTCTTGCTACTGAATTCTAAGTTGTTGCTTGATAGCAGATAGAATTCAAATAAAAACTGGTGATCTTTACACCTGCTCTTTTTTTTGTCAGATGTATTTATAATAAACAGGAAAAGAAATTGACTTATTCACAGGTTGAAGCTTTAATTTGACAGATGAATATTAAGTCCTATAAATAAGACCGTTTACCTAAACAAAGCTTAGACTGGCACATCTAGAGAGGTACGTTAATATTAATATAACTTCATATAATGCCGTGTCACAGATTCTGACTGAATTGACTTGAATGACAGAAGAAAAGAATAATTTTGGATTTCAGACACTGTCTAGCTCTTCTGCTTGGAGACACTGCTTTCAATATATCTAATACATAAAATGTGCCTTCTCAGTGTGTCCATAATGTTGAAAGCAGTTGCTGAAACAGCAACATTGAATTGTCGTCTCTCTTAACTGCTG